>JBBBVU010000012.1:7006848-7023080 GCA_037177055.1 Atherinosoma microstoma | reverse complement strand
TATTATTATTATTATTATTATTATTATTATTATTATTAGTAGTAGTAGTAGTAGTAGTAGTAGTAGTAGTAGTATTAGTATTATTATTATTATTTTCAAAACATGATGTTGAAATTTCAGAACATTTATAGATCGTTACAAGATATGAGACAAAAAAGAAAAGAAAAACAAATAAACTAACAGTACATACAAATAATATGTACAAACTTAAAGTTTTAGTAAGCTTTTGGTTATTAGATTTCATTTTTAGAATTATATTTAAAGAACACTGTGTAATATTTTCTGTTGTTTACTGACCAAAATCAATATCTGCATGTGTCTTATCATTGGGGCGCCTGTAGCTCAGGCAGAAGAGCAGTCATTTGCCAACCAGAATGTTGGTGGGTTGATTCCCCTGACTACATGTCAAGGTGTCCTTGGGCAAGACACTGAACCCCATATTGCATCCCGATGTGCCTATTGGGATCAGGGTATGTGTGAGGTAAAAAGCACTTTGTATGTTCCAGTATGTTCTTTCTTTCTTTCTTTCTTTCTTTCTTTCTTTCTTTCTTTCTTTCTTTCTTTCTTTCTTTCTTTCTTTCTTTCTTATTTTTCGCATATCAAATAATCAATGCAACAATATCTCCTGCATAAACAAATTGTGTCACAAACATATTTTCAAAATCTTTTTTCCCCTTTTTTTAAAGAGAGTTTTCTATCGTTTGATTTCGTAATCATTGCTTTCATTGAAAACATTTATGACTTCTCTAGCATAAAGTGGAATTAGGATTACTGTTGTCAGTATGTAACTCAGAACCTCCAATAATATTTGGTTATAGTCACAATATGAATTTATATATAAAGTCTCAATTGTTTATAAAGCTATATAAGCTTGTTTTTACATAATTTTTGTATTTATTTCATGGTTATTTATTTATTTATTTACTGCAAAAGTGGCAATCCATTGGATTTTACTATTGACTTTCTCTCTAATCTATCAACCACATTCCTGTGCTTTATATATCACGTGAGTTAGAATGAATAGTCATTTAATTAACAGCAACATGTTTCTTTTGCTAATTTGGGCTTTGAGAACCAAAAAAGAACAATTGATTCTTTAAAGTGAGCCAGAGGGCCAACAGCATTTAGTTACCCATCACTGAATCAATTCTAACAGAGAAACAGGCCAGTTGCTGAATAACATTAACACTTCCACAAGTACTGTGGACCTGGATTGGAATTTAATAGGACTATAACCAGCTGCAGCAGTTTGACCAACACGCTGACATTTCGTTGCCAGGTGTTACAACAATGCTCTCCATTTCGAAAGTCACAATGGTTTGCTTGATTTGTTCGCTTTCACACTACAGCTCAGCCTATGAGCTGCAGGACACCATCCACAATCTGAAAGAAGAAAACTTCCACCTTCAGCACCGACTGGAGAACCTCACCCGGGCTCTTAGAGACCTGAAGCACCTTCTGACAGAGCAATCCAAAGGTAGGAACAGAGTTATCACAAAATAAATGCTTCAATTTTCATGAAGGGAAATCCTCAGAAATCTGTTTCACTCTGAACTCAGCTCCTGAGGGGGACTATGATCCTGCATATGTGCATGCTTGGAGGGAGTGGTCCCAAAATGGTAAGATCTTGAAATGAACTTTTCTGAAGAAGATCTGGTTTTAAAACTCCTCTCTTGTAACATCAGCGTGTCTTGTGATTTTTCAGGCATTAGTGCTGAGACTCATCAGATGTTGGAACAGGCCTTGTGTTTAACTGAGCCCCGTGGTGCAGCACAACCAAACTGCATCTCTCCCGCTTTCCTCCTTTTCTCAGCTTTTGTTTCTATGATTCTTGCCATGCTGTCTTGATTTTAATCAACAACTTTCAGCAGATAAAACTTTTACATTCATTTTAAAAACGTTAAAAACATTGGGTTTTTTTCCACCAATCCTTCAATTTTATCTCACTGATGTCATTTTTCTTGTTTATATTACCCGAGAAACTCTTAGATACATCCATACTACTGCTAAAAAGTCATGTGAATCATGCTTTATAACCAAGCTTGTGTGATATGTGTGACAGAACAATATGATCTTCTTTTCATGTCACGTAACCTCCGAATTCACAGAAATCGAAGAAGCTTCATCACTTCTAGATACAGTCCTGTTTACATGTCATGTATTAATGAACCAACTTTGCATTATGTATTTCCCTTTGAGTTTCATATGATACATAATAAAAGATAATTAAATCAATTGCTCATAGTAAACTGCTATAGTAACAACAGATACAACTCAAGTAGTATGTGCATTGAAATGCTGATCCTACTATTGAAATAGACTAAATTGAAAAGAAAAACAATACTTAAAAGAGGAAAATTCATTGGTTAAGATCATTTTACCTCAGAACTACCAGGTCATTCCATAGCAACTCTCAGTATTCTTAATTGTCTTTAATTCTGAGCTGTAGAAAGATTATAAAACTTAATGGGAAACTTGAACTATTGATCACACCTTTATGTTATGAGGGATATTTTGTGTTTAGATCCTCATGTGTTTGTGTTTATTCTCTTAGAGGGAAGACAAATTGCAAGTTGAATTCAGTGATCACCTGTGATTGTGATCCTAGTGGTCCTTTTCAGAATAATATTTTCTCCATCCAAAGTACAGAATGGTTTAAGAAGAATGAAAAAAAAAACATGTATCGTACACTGCGGCCTTCGTGATCACCACAATCCAACAGAATTCAACCTACAATACATCTGTGCATGACCATAGGAGATTTTGGTCTGATGCAAAATGTAATGTCCATCCTTCTAGTGGAGTTGCAGAGATTTTTAGAAACAGCACCAAAGCGCAGCTCATTCAGAACTCTGCTGCTCGAGTCCTCACTAAGACCAAGAAAGTGGACAACATCAGTCCAGCTCTGAGGTCTTCACACCGACTCCCTGTCCATCAGCGGATAGGCTGCTTAAGTTCTGCTACTGGTCTATAAATCTATGAATGGTTTAGGACCAAAATACATGAGTGACTTCTTGACCCAGTAAGAACTAACCAGACCCCTCAGGTCATCTGGATCCAGTCTCTTATCAGTTCCTAGAGTCAGAACCAGAGACGCTGCATTCCGCTTCTATGCTCCAAATGTCTAGAACAAACTCCAAGAAAGCCTCAGATCAGCTGAAACACTCCAGGCTAAAGACCATCCTATTCTCTGCAGCATTTACATAGTTTTTATCTAAAAGTCCAAATCTGCACCATTTCATTTAAACTTGAATTTCTAAACTTGATGATGTTTTTAATCTGTCTTTTCTTTTTCCTTTTGTCTTATTTTTGATTTTAAACAACCTCTGCACACCTCTGTAATGCTTTTAATGTTTTATGTAAAGCATTTCAAATGGTCTTGTATATGAAATTCCCTATATAAATAAACTCGCCTTGCCAAAGTGGACTTGATCTGTTCTGATGACAGCCTGGTGGCCCACCACCTTACCAAGACAGCTTAAAACATGAAATCTTTCCATTAAATTGTCCTCTCATATACAGATTGTTTGGACAAATTGGGACTCTACACTTCTCCTGGGAAATCTATGTGCTTGATGTTGTGAATCCATGTTAAATTTGTCTGTTATGTCCTCTTTGTTTAATTAAAAAAACCCTTCCTGCATAGATTATAAATCGGTGCATTTGTACTTTAATTTCCATTTGATTATGCTGAATGGACCAACAATTTACATTTGTAAGGACTTCATCTGGCCGTAGTAGTATTGGCTGCAGCCATGGCCGTGTGAATAAGTGAATCATAAACCACAGACTGTTTATTATCTTCTTTGACATCATTTTAATATAAAAGTGTCACATAACGGCTGAGCCCATGTAACCATGTAAGCAACTCTTTGAGACAAAAACAACGCTAACATGTTAGCTTGTTCATCATTTTAGCTTAGCCTGTTGAAATGCTAATTATCCCCAAACACATATTAGCTGTAACTGAAGCTCAGTGCCAGCATATAGTGGTGCATGAGGAGTATGTGCAGGTTAACACAAATAATAGGAATGAATTTGATAGAAATCATGAAAAGAAATTCAAAAATTTACAATAAAGCAGTAGTCAAACTCTGTCTTTCCTGCAGCCGAACTTTAATGAGATGGAAATAATCCAGATGCTGGTCCATGAAGTGCCAGTGCAATTGTCTTTATTAAACCCCATTAACCTACATTTCGCTGAAAATCATTATTTAGTTACTGTGATGTTAATTTAGGCAATATTGTGCTGGAAACTATAATCTGAAAGTTAAATGATTCTTGAACCTTTTTCTGCAACACCCTAAAAATATACAAATACTTATTGTTTCTTTCTTTGTTTACTGTAATTAAAGTATCTTCCACCCTTCCTTTTACAACTGAGTGAATACCCCTTGCACGAAAGCCTTCATACCTCAACAAATCAACCAAAAATTATTCACACTTGTGGCCATAATGTGTAACAACAACATCCAAATAGCTACTAATTTTTCATTCATTTATTTTAATAAATAAGAATAAGTTTACACTCTGTTTTCAGTGCTTATAAATCCCATTTTTTTGTCCAGTATGCTATTTGGCTGCAGCACTATAGTTCTGTCTGAAATGCTTCGTTTTGGTTCCTGTCTCTTTGCCTCCTTCACATCTGCTATCGGCCAACTGATTGGTCAAAAAGATTTAAAATGCTTATTTTTTACTTTAAAATGTATTGCATTAGTCACAATGAATGTATTACGAAGTTGTGTTTCACAATTATGTCATTAAATAAAAAGGAAAAAATGACTTGGACTTTTGTTTAGATTTAAACGTTTCTGATCAACAAGCACAAAAAAGAGGAAGCACACTTGAACTATCACTTAGATATAAAAAGGAACATATGATCTCTTCAAAGACTTATATAGGCACAACAATTTAATAGGTTATTTCTTTACCTTTACATCTCCAAGTTAAATCATATTTTAATAGCAGATTTTCTACATTTCATTTTTCTTTTTTTCCCCAAACTTGCTCATGTTATCTTGTATTATTTGTTTTTCATCCATAAGTGTATCTCAAAGTTTGTTGTCAAAATTTCAACATTGCTTTTCCAAGCTTGTTATCGGAGAGCTGGAATGGACTGCACCTTGCAAAACTGAAAAACTGGAAACTTTGATTGAACATTGGGCCTTACCGCCCAATTTCATCTCCACATGACTAAACGGAAGCTAATCCCTGCAGGCAGTTTCCTAAAAGCTAGTGAAAAAAACATGAAACCATAACAACATGGCTTTAGCGGCGCCTTTATACCCACATTGAGATATGGAACTCCTTTGTGCCCATATATTGTATATTGTTAACATATATGGAAATAGATAGACAATTGTGAGGAACAAATCTTAAGTTACCATCAAGAAATGTAAAGTGTTTCAAAATCTTACTCTTTCAAATCTCATTATGTTTGTCTTCACTGGAGTCAATGGACTTGTGGCTTCACACTGTAAATTATTATTTTGTGAGAAAGGTGTCATTCTTGAAGCATTTTGCATGATCGCTGCTTTCTAAATAATGGGTCATTACAGCTGTTGGCTTTGAACAAGAAAGCCCAGTGGGTGGGTGTGTGAGTGTGAGTAGAGGCGGGGCCTGGGTAGTCTGCTGTACATGTGCTGCTGCTTTTATGTTCCATTGCAGCTGCAAACTCAGCAGATGCATCAGGTGAAGAGAGCAAAGAGGGCAAAGACTGATGAAAGCAAATGGGCTGTTTCACAAACCAACACAGAAACATGCATAAAGTAAGTATAGATTTTACAACTGCTCTTTTAATGGTACAGAGATGGACAAACATTTAGTGAATATTGCGATCGAGAGTAACTATGATTCTCTGGTGCATTTATTTTTGCTGCATGCGCTTTTAAATAATTTATATAAATTTTAGATAATGCAACTCTTTGTGTTCGAGCACATGCAAATGCCCCGTGCAGTATGTCGCACAACAGGTGCTGTATTTGTTTGTCAATCAAATCTCTGCTTAATGCATGTGAGCAGTTAAAGTTCCTAAAATGCAGATTTTTAAGTAGCCATAAACTACACAATGAAAGAAAAAGACCAGATTTATGGGTGCAGGAATTGGACATCAGACATAATTATCTAAATTATTGCTAACTAATTAACTGCTATAAATATAGCTATAAAGTAAAATATAACTGTAAATAAATCAATTTTATTCTGCTACTGTTGATAAAAAAATGCATGTTAAAAAAATAAATATATGTGTAGTAAAAATATATTTAAGATTTTCTTTCAGCTAAAAATGTACCTCATGATACAAGGAAAAAAAAACATTATCTCAGGAACTGGGCTTGTGGTTCAGGTTACTGCAATCTTATTTGCATAAAGTTTTCAATGTTAAGTCTTGTGTGCATATGACAACCCAAATAAAAGCTGCAACTGCATATTAAGATGATTCTTCAATTTAATCTCACTGATTGTCCAAATTTAGCCCCTGAAGAAAGGTGGTTCAAGTGAGTGTGTGGGCCAAAATCATCTTAATGGTATGCTAAATAGTGTAAATGATCTTTTGTAAGCCAAATACACACCCACGGGCTCTCAGCATTTTGTCTGTAAAAGCAGCCACAAGCCCTGCTGAACCCACCGATCAGTTCGCTAATGCATTTAGCTTAACGGTGATGAGTTAAGTAACAAGAGCTCTTTATTCCATTTCTTTTTTACTACTGGTTCAGGTTTGCCATCACAGATTAATCCTGTTGTCCTTCACAGAAGTTCAAAAGTGATGACAATGTTTAAAAAAAATAAATAAATAAAGACTTCATACTTTAGAATAACGATGGTGAATGTGATTTTAAACCATTCCACAGACATGAGTTCTTTACCATTAGTTAGAAAGGGAAAAAATCCCATTGGATTTTACATGTATGTTGAGATGCACGTTCTTCCCATACGTATGGGCCAATAAGTGCTTCATGACATTGTGATGTCAGCTGATGTTTTATCATTTACTCAGCTGTATCTTCTGGAGCAGCATTCAAAAGAATGAATAAGGAGCTAATTATTTCAATTGAAAAATATCTCCAAACTGGGGAGACTTCTGTCTAAAACGGAGGTGGAGATGATTATCCATACTTTTATTTCATCGTGTTTAGACTATTGTAACAACCTTTCAAACTATTTTAACAAAATGGAGCTTGGCCATCTTCAGGGAGTTCAAAATGCTGCTGTTAGGCTTTTAACCAGCTCAAGAGACATCATATAATTCCTGTCTTGGTCTCTTTGCACTGGCCACCAGTGCATTTTAGAATACATATTAGAATTTTAGTTCTCATGTTTCGAGCCCTATCTGGTCAAGCCCTGGTTTACATCGTTGATATCTTAGAAATCCATCCCTTTCTCACAGTCTGAGGTCAACTGGTCAAAGACAGCCAGTGGTTCCACAGACCATTTTAAGTCTCAAGGGGATAGGGCTTAAAAACACTTTGCCGGTCTATTTACGTATCCTTGATTCTGTTGGAACCTTCAAAAACTTTTATTTAGGCAGGCTTTTAATTAGATAAGGTTGGTATGATGTTTTTATGTCTTTTTGTTTCATGCTATATTTTATGTTTGCTCTTATCTCCTCTCTGTCTCATCTTTTTTCTCCTGTGTTCTTATACTTATATATTTATTCTTTGCTTTAATTTTTGGCTGTTGTAAAGCACCTTGTCACTTTTAACCTATGAGAAGTGCTGTAAAAATTAAACTTTACTTATTTCCAAATCTTTATCAATATAGTGACCAATTAAACCAACTCTCAATGACTAATATATGGATATTTGAAAGTTCTATCATTAGTTGGATTTAATAAATGGGACAAGAAGAGGTTTGGATTCTGCAGAAGGTCATATTTCAGCACAGCACCAGATTGTTTATCTGCAGATTTTTCACCCAGCCACTAAAAATCACTCATATACTTTTTGGGGTTTGTAACTTCAAAGCTCAGACAAAGCGCATCCCCTTAGTTCAAAAATGTAGTTTGCAATATGCAGGAACCTTAGCAGATGTAGAGCATCAAGACCAGACATCAAGACCTGCTTGCTGTTGGCTGGGAATAACTCTGAATTTCTACTAATCAGATACATTTTTCCCCCCTACTTTCTCTCCCATCTCCATTTCTTATAATCTACTCCAAATTTCACCTGTTTGACAAAAATTTTTGCAAAACAAAACCAAAGATAGCAGGCATCAACAGTCACAATCAATAGGTAATGAGAGACTTAGCTCCATTCTCAATTTTTAACATGCAACATTGCATGCAAACCTTCACTTTTCCTACTAAACAGTTTTCCCCTTTCTGGTTTTTCTGGTTTCCATTCATTATATGTTGTATATGCAAAACAACATGGTTATGAGCAGCAGTTTCTTTAACAAGTCTGAACACTTTCAGTCTGTACATCCTTCTCATTGTTGGCCATCATCTCTACTCATTGAGTGTTTCCCCATTGTTTATAAATGGGTACCTTGCAGACAAAGCAATATATCATTTAGAGGTTTGATTGTGCAGTTTCAGCAGTGCAAAAGCAGAATTGTGCATGACATTGAAATGATAAAGGATCGGCCCTTACATGGCCGTACTGAGGATCATGAAAGCCTATATGATCAGACGGGTAGCTGTCCTTGCAGGGACCAATAACTGATCTTCACAGTACAAAGCTCTGCAGCCTCTTTTCATGTCACTTTCATTGAGTGGACGACCACAGTGAGCTCTATAAAGTGGCTGTGCCCATTCAAGGGACTAAAGAGGACAAAGATGAGCTCGCTGTGGTGCCACATCCAAAATAGGAATGAAGCAAAGGGAAAAGGGAGGGGAGGGTGCAAAGGGAACGAGAGGTGGGGAGGGAGTGATGTTAAATTCATCTACTGAATATATTTACTGAAAACTAATTAAAAATGGATCGGTGCACTGGACAGGTTCTGTGTTTGTGGTGTAGAAATGTGCTTTGGGTTTTGATGTTTTCTGAAATGTTCCTTCATGTTATTTTGGATATTTTTTTATGTTAATATTTAACATGTCATTTGTGAGATTATGACCAAACAAAATGCATTGGTCAGAAAAATCCCTGTGCATGAAAGTGATAAAAGAAAAGTAAAACATTTGCACTTTCCAGGCTGACATCATGGATGGAGCTGCATGCTGGTTTCTTTGTTCTTCCCAGGGGGCTCTGCAGTAGGATGCAAGTGTGTATCTCCATTTGTTTGCTCCCACTAATGACTTCCATCCTCTGGTTATTAATCCTGTCCAGACTGGCAGTTGCATCTCTACTGGGTGAGTTCATGCACATTTTTCTTACCTCCACCAAGGAGGGGTTGGCAGTTATTTAGCTTGTCTGGATGTTAGCATAATAACTTAAACAGTAATGAAAAATACAAACACAAGGAAAGCATAATCAGAAAAACTGAAAATAAACTTGTACTTGCTGTGTCTGCCTGCCCCAGTGGCATTATCAGAAAAGTAGTTTTTGCACAATCTTGCTAGATAATGGACAATCAGGTAAGTAACAAAACACGCAAGATGATGAAATTTATGGTTTTTTAAAAGTTTTACAATTTTAAAAGGAAGATAAAGGTCTGAAAACCTCTTCTTATGCTACCTAAATACCCTACAATGAAAAAGATAACTATAATCTGAGCAGTAATGGCAAAATGGGATTTGTTTGTAATGTGTAAAAAATCTTTAAAACATTTGAAATATTTACTCAAGATATATATAATGAATTGTTCAATTCAATTTGTATTCTAGGTCTGGAGGATGTTTTTTTCAATCCTCAAAACCAGACAGTCAAAGAAGGGCAGGCAGTTTTCTTCCAGTGTGTATCGGGAGAAAGTTTACCTCCTGCAAGTATTACCTGGCTCAGAGATGGACGGATGGTAACAAGGGGGAGACAGTTTCAGGTAAGCCAAGCTGAAAAAAGAGAAACAAACATGCAAAAAAAAAAAAAAATAAAATAAAATATATATATATATATATAAACTGCCTGGCCAGAAAGAAAAAGTTGCAACTATGCCACAGCGAATGTGTGCCGTAATCAAAGTGTGAATTTTAGTGTGAATGTGTGACCTTTTTTTTGTGTGCTGACTTTTTTTTGGGCCAGGCCATGTATTATTTCTATGCATGATCCACTATACATTTAACTCAATGGGTATCAATCACACAAGACACTCTTTAGTATTTATTACTTCTTTTTAGTACTGCACTTCACTTTTCTTCTGCAGCTTGGGCAAATTCTCTTTTTACAAGATCTCAAAGAGAACCTCTTTAAATGCTCTATATCAAAACAGAGCTATCTATCTATCTATCTCTCTCTCTCTCTCTCTCTCTCTCTCTCTCTGTTATGATGGAACAAACTGGAACTGGAAACTTAAACTCAACAGATTTGTTTGACTGAAATGTACAGAATCCTTTATTTGGACCCACTTAATTCATATCTCTTGTTTTTTATTATTAATAGTTTTGCATTTAAATGTTTTTCACTTATGTTTCACTCTTGTTTGTATATTAACCTACTGAATTATGACTTTTTGTGTTTTCCCACTCAGTCAAAATATCTGATTAGACAAGTAGCAACAAACAGCATCTTATAATTACACACTGTATGAACCACTGGTTCGTTTGCTGTCTTGCAAAATCCAATATTCAGGTGCATGATTGCATGGTTCAAATGATGTTTTCTTGTTCAGGGGGAGTATGGAGGCGGTCAACAAAAGAAAATGTCCGGCACTCTGCATCTTTCCAATGTAACATTAGAGGATGATGGAATATACATTTGTGTCACACGCAACCATTTACTGAACATCATCAAGAGGAGTAAACCAGCCAAACTAACTGTGCAAGGTGACCATATGCTCTTTTTTAACAGATAAACTTTTGCAAATGATCCCATTTTTCTAAAACAATATCTGAATGATTATTCTCATGTAAAGTGAAAACATGAAACTTGCATATGAAATGCCATTTAACGACATGATTGTATAAGTGCCTTTGCAGTGCAGTTCATATTTTCAGTCTGACTTGCAGGGGTTCCCAGGAAGCTGCAGATCACCCAGAGCCCTGAAAACATCACTGTTCCTATGGGAACAAAGGTATCCATGCAATGCACTGTTCGTGGTTTCCCTGTTCCCATGGTGCACTGGTTCAAAGACGGCTGCCTCCTGCTGAACTGTTCAGGCTCATTTACTGTCCAGAACAATGGACAGCTGCTCACATTCAGGTGGGACACGGCACACAGAAAAAAAGCAGGAATTATTTTGTAATAATTCACCATTTAAGAGTTTATTGTTACAGTTTACAATTGAGCACAAGATTTACTGTGAAAAATTGTTATATGATTAAAATATGTACTGGTACCTACAGTTGGATATACATGTGGTTGAATGGAGTAAAAAAAAAGTAAAAGAAGAAAAAACTGTGGACACTTTAAAAGAAATAAATCAATATATATTTTTAATGAATTGATGATCTAAGGGTTACAGTACTGGAAAGAAAGCCATTATCTGGGATTTACTAACAAAAAAAGCTGGTACACATGTGGCAATAAGTGTCATAACTGTAGGATATAAAGTTGAAATCCAAGAGGAGAACCCTGAATGTGAGTTTGATCCTCACTTTCTGCTGCTGTGATGCTTTTAAACTGATTTTATGCTGCTGTTGGACATGTTTGTTTCAAATAGAAATGTTTCCAAGGATGATGAAGGCTGGTATCACTGTGAAGCATCAAACAGGAAGGAGACGATCAAGTCACAGCCAGCTTTCCTACTTCCAGCTGGTACTGTATGCCAGTATCTACAACAGTTTACATAGAGCAAAAAGCTTCATGTTTCCCCACTTTTTAGTTGTAACGTTGTTAAAACTGTCAACAATCACATACAGTAATACAGAGTGCTTGAGGGCTTAGATGTTGTGCTTTCAGATATGGATTGGAGTTTTGTGCAGCAGCCCACAAACCTGATGGTAAAGAGAGGAGAAAATGCTTCGGTCACCTGCAGGGCTCCACACAGCCGACCAGAAGCCCAGGTGTCCTGGTTCAAAAACAATCAGCTTCTTGCTCCCTCGCCTCAAATAACTGTGCGACCCAGTGGAGACCTCTTCTTCCACAGGTGTCATTTTATATATACGTTGAGAAAGAAATAAAAGTTCAGAAGGGAATCTAAGGAGCCAGCATTAATTAGTAATTAACTATATCACAGTTCTTTATCAACTAAACTTGATAGTCTCATTTGTTCTTTTCTTTTTGCTCTGTAGCATTCAAGAACAGGACAGCGGCAGCTACTTCTGCAGGGCTTCAAACATCCACCTCCAAAGATTTATCACGTCTAAAAGAGCAACGCTAACTGTGTTGGGTATGAGATTACCACAAAAGCTACTGAACAGTGTTGGGCAGTCAGGCCTGGATTTACTAAACTAAACAAATACGAATGTGGTCACAAATCAAAAACAGTATGCGAGTGTTGAGTTCACAGGCATGATCAGCTCACATGATTTAGCACGAATATGATTATCTGATCCGTTTAATTATTTTAAATGTGCTCACTGGCTCAGATAAAAGTTCTCTTTAATGTTTTCATTTTTTAGTTTGACTACATTCAAACAAGAACACATAAAAAAACTCATCGAAGCACAACATGTAACCAAATGATAAGAAAAAGAAAAAGATAAAGAAGGAAAAGAAAAAGGGAAAACTGTCAGATCGCCCTGAAATATTTAAATATTATTCCGGAAAATGAGGGAATGTGAATTTGAATTTGTGGTGCATCTCTGCATCCTCTCAGTTTATTATGACTGTCATTCAGCTGTACTCTCGGACCATAGAAAATTGTGGTTAACATTCTAGCTACAGAATATAAAACAGAAACAAAAAACAAAACAAAAAAGAAAAAAACCCTCACAGATACCCACACAAAACTTTGATGCATCCTCCCAGTTAGAAATTCCTGGCCATCTTACATCTCCTACAGTAAAGAGAGAGTAATGTGGCTTGGCTGTCTTCTTTGTGACAAACTCTCCTATAATTACAAATGAATTAAGCTGGACAGAGAATCTCTTTCTTTACATACACATTCCCTTTTAAACCACAGCCATATCAAGTGCAAAAGTTAGGACATGATTTCTTTTAGTGGCAAAGAATAGTGGAGTGGGGATTGAATTTCAAGCTCAGTAAACCTAAAATCAGTGCAAAAAGAAAAGGAAACTCCTGTAAATTATATATATATATATATACATATATGCAGCAGGGCTAGGTACAAAGGTCACTGTGTCCAAGCCTTTCAAGCTCTAAATTACTGGTAAATATAACAGCAGTTTTTTTTTTTTTTATGTCCAAACAGAGTTTGTCTTTTACTTGCAGCTCCTCCCTCAGTGAAACTGTGGCCCGCGGTGTTGACGGTGCCTCTCGGTGCTCGTGCAGTACTACAGTGTGAGGTGTCTGGTCATCCTTTACCCTCCATCAGCTGGTTGAAGCGAGGCCAAGCCAAGCAGACTGGAGGCAAAGTTGCATACGGGTAAAGTATTGTGTTGTGGCTTCGCATAAAATGTCACAACTGCCTCGTAAATATTGAAATCTTTCTCATTTAGCCAGAGAAATGCCACTCTCCAAATTCAGTCAGCCAGGAGCTATGATGAAGCTGTGTACGTGTGTGAGGCCTCCAATGCACTGGGAAAAAACCACAGCACAGCGCTACTGAGAGTTGCTGGTAATGCATACACCAACATAATTGCAAATTAACGCTTGTAAGTCGTTATAATTTACTACCCTTACAGGTCATCAAGGACAAAAAGTCCTCTACCAAAAACTGCTATAAAAAAAAAATTACAGAATAATATTTTTTGATGACCCGAAAGGAGATTAAATCATTAAGGAGTGTGTCCCCAATGACTGATTGACATTTGAATAAAATTGAAACAGGAATTTCAAAGTTCTTCAAAAGAAACACATTCTTACAAAAAATGATCCAATATGGGGCAACACAACAAAAATGGCGGCCAAAAGTGAGGAAAAAATGACCTAAAAGGACAAAAAAGTCCCTGATTACCTAGAAGGGTTAATTCCATACCATACCAATTCATTTATAAAGCACAATTAAAACAGCAACAATGCCGACCAAAGTGCTATAAAAGAAAAGCAAAAATAGTCTAAAAAAAATAAAATGATAACTTAACAAATTAACTGCTAATGTATTTTAAGTATTTAAGATCTATTTCAAGTGCATGATGTGTGCTGTTTTGATACTTAGCGACTTTTCCTCCCTTGGTGTCACATAAAGGGACATGTGACCTTTTTTTGACTTTCAGTTGTCCTCTCTCCTCTCCCCAGTGAGCCCCATAATAATTACCTACATAGGTCAGATGAGTTGCAAGATCAGAGCTTCAGTGGTTCTACCTTGCAGAGCCGTGGGGATTTTACCCATCACATACAGCTGGAGCAGGACCAGAGCAGGGACGCAGACCCCCATCACTCCCACTGAAGACAAACATATTGATGGTAAGAAGAACAAACGCACATGAAAATCGTTACAATTCTTCATAAATCTTAAAGGTGTGAACTTTCCTTCTCTGTGTGATTCATTATTTTATGACTTGTGTAGAAGATGGAACCCTGCATATTTCCACTGTGGAGTACTCTGATGCTGGGGAGTACCACTGTACAGCTGAGAATAGAGCTGGTCGACATCAGAGGAGCACAATCCTCATCGTCACAGGTATGTTGACAGCTCCTCCTCATATCTTTAAGGGTAGGTAGTGGAGTATTTTAAATTAATAAATAGTTCATAGTGAGCTAAAAATGGTTAAAAAATTATATCTATTGTACAAAAGGCTTTTGATCCTTCCTGCATGAGTGTCTTTTTTCTTCCTGATTCTTCTTCATGCTGTTCTTTGTCCTAAGCTGAAGATCATCCAGCTGATAGAAGTGAGCAGACAAGCGAGGTTTTGTCTGCTGTGAGTAATGACGTTGTGAAAATCTTTGTGATGGCTTGTGTGAAGAAGCTGTTTTGTTCCTTAAAGTCATTGTGAGGACTGTTTATACAGTTTTTCATGTGTTGTTTCAATCCAAAAACTGTGTTTTAGTACTTATAAATGTGTATTTTTAAAGACTTCATACATTGGTTGGTAGTATCTTACAGCTGTGGCCTATTACTGACTCAATGCTTGTTTTGTGGCTTAGGTCATTTCTGTTGGTGTTGGATGTCTATAGTGTGAAAATAACTATTTTTGTTTTGATATTTCATAGAGTACTAATATAAACAATACACGGCCTGTTTCCTGGTTGGGGGCCTTGATGGGTGAGCAGAAGCTGAAGACAACACATCATCCACATGTGCAGGCACAGCATAAAGGAACAACATGTGTGTATTTACAGGAAACTTCATTTTTGACTGCTCCATATATAAGTTATATAGGTTGCAGGTTAAAATAAGGTGGTATGAACTGTAGAGAGAAAGTCAGAGCAGTTAAATGGACATAGTTTAAGGCAGCTACTGGGCAGTACAGAAAACACTAAAGCCATCAAGTAAGTTCCCTAACAGCTTCTGTTTTGGTGAACTAAAACCAAAATGTCCCCTTTTTTAAAGAATTTTGAAAATTGTAACAATGGAAAACAGAATTACCTCAACTGATAAATGGAAATGGTTATATGGTTGCTGTTACCTGTGTGATAAGTGTTTATCCAAAATCATATGTTCTTGTAAAGGATGACCTGTTACTCCGACTTGTATCATATCCATTTCCCAGGGTTGGCACTGTCTTATTTTATCTATGCAGTTGCAGTTTATTTGCAATATTTTACATTATGTAACATATAAGATATCTTCATGGTTTACTTTTTAATTCAGTTTTACAAATAAATAAAAGCTAATTTGGCAACACAGTGGGCTTGTAGTAACCTGATACTTCTCTGCAAACTGCTCCTCTTGTGACGTTGTAGTACGGTATATATTCAACATCTTTGTCTCAATGCTGGATGAAAATGAGTGATATTATAATTTCCAGTTTGACCTCAAGGTGGCAGCATCATCTGCATAAAAAAACAATGCCAAAAGATTTTTTATAAACTCTTCTGTAAACTGCCATGAAGATGCAGTTACAACAGCTGGCAAAAACATAATTTAATGGAAAAAATGGCTTCATAAGCTTATAAAAAACCTTTTTAAGGATAGTTTTACATCTGAAGTTACTTTTCTTGTTGCATGGAATAAATGTACCGCTTCATATATAT
>JBBBVU010000012.1:6977546-6990777 GCA_037177055.1 Atherinosoma microstoma | reverse complement strand
GTCCTTACTCGAGGAACAGATAAAATAAATGAGGAGCAAGAACGCAAGGCATAGGAACTGCTCATTCTCAACAACAACATTTAGTCAAATCTCACAAGTGTTCCCTTCAACATGACATCAAAAGTATTCAAATACACCTTGTGGTTGCAGGGATATAGCCATTTTCTTAAAATAATGCGTTGTTGGGCAAAATAGGCTCAGGGTTCAAAGGTGGATGATCGTCTAATTAATCATCTGCTGATCAATTATGGTATCAATTGCTTTAAGTCTGTGCAAGCTATGGTGTGCAGTATCAAATTTGATTTTTAAAAATAGTCATGATAGCTAGAACCAAGGAGGACCAGAAGTTGAAATTTCCTTCATTTAATTTAGCAGACCAAATGTTAAATGTGAACAAAGGCAGATATTTGGGTCATATAATTAGATATTATCTATGCGATGTCCACCATCAATGGGGTAAACTGTATGCACAAGCAAATATGTTGGCATGTAAGTGTACAGGTGATGTAAAAATGGTATTGAATAATATTCCTACCTTTCCTGCTGTTTTGAGGAATTTTATGAATAAATTCATACGTCGATTAATGGATTAAAAAATTTTAATCATAAAGGTCTTGTCCAAGCTAACACTGAGGGATAAAAGGCATTCCTCCTGATTTCTGAAGCACTGGAATAAGTGTCTGTTCATAAAGTGGTTGTAATAGTTTTATGAAATGCTTTCACCTTCATTCCTGATATGTACCGATGTGTCTTGTAATAAGGGTCAACACTGCAGCAACGCGGCCTTTTGAATGTCTAGAACACCATAAAATTGACTGGAACTGAGTATTCAACTAACTTCCATAACCCCAGATTCAGCCTGCAGATATTTGATATGAGCAGCATACAATCTGCCTTCAGGCCCCGCAACAAATGGTTTAATAAATCAACATCTATTTTTCATTAAGTTATTTTTTAAAACTTATTTTCAGGCTGTTTAAAGCAGATTTTAAGGATACTTTCTGCACCAACATAGATGACTGATGACTGTGCTCTGTAGCTCCTTTGCTGAAGTGAAAGCCACTAATATTCGAATAATGATGTAGGAAGTCTAATATATCTATGCTTTTTCATTTTATTTGAATGCAACCTTTAGATTAGAAACTTATGATGGTAAACATATTCATAATTCTTTCTTACCTGTGTGTGTGGATGTAGCTGTCATAAGGCTCTTTTTCACTGCTAATGGAGTTCCTTTACTTTGAAATACTCTTGCACTAAGCCTACCACACAAACGACTCACCACTTTTCCTACTTTTG
This sequence comes from Atherinosoma microstoma, assembly GCA_037177055.1. NCBI lineage: Eukaryota > Metazoa > Chordata > Actinopteri > Atheriniformes > Atherinidae > Atherinosoma > Atherinosoma microstoma. The sequence continues at coordinate 6,989,478 of JBBBVU010000012.1, read as the reverse complement.
AGCTACCAGATGACTCAGACTTGTGTAAAAGGATAGCATTCTTTACACAGCGAAGGAATCAATGTTATTTCATGGATATATTTATAAAGATAAAGGACAAGCAAACAAGCTAAAGAGGTTTTTTTCTTTATTTTTATGAGCACATCAGTCATTCATGTGCATTATCAGGAAATGTGTGCATATCATGCTGACTTTTACTCACCAATAATGATGAGTCTTGTGGTTTGGAAAAGCTGTTCATCATCCCAGGTGGGATGTTCTGCCTTCAGGATGTCACAGACTCTGTTATGCTCCCTCAGCCAGATGGTGGCATACATGGTGAGGCCCGGCACGAGGCCAAACACCTTTTCACCGAGGGCCAGACGCTGCTCAGCAGGGAAACCTTCAGGGTATACCATGTCTACAGGGACCTCAGACACTGTAGGGGGGTACATCTCACCGTTTTGCAACTGTGGAGGATGGATAATGTATCTTAATATCATTTCAGGCTAATTATTCATTTTTAAATTTGTGCAAGGCCCCGCTTTCTTGTGAAAGTTATGTGGAAGTTAAGAAATACCACAGATTTCATGCGTTCGAGCAAAAGACAACTTTCTCACGCAAAGTGGTTCTGTGACCTTAAAAAAAAGCACCCTCTTAAAGCTAAATCATATCATAAGCATATGGAAAAGTAAGATAATGTGCAAGGAGGTCTAAAAGATACACAAAGTAACTGATTAATTTCATCACTTTAACCACCATCACTGTTATCTTGAGGTTGTGTCATATCATTCTCAGAAGTCAAGAAGCTACAGAAAGTGATGCGCAGCTACTGGAACGATATTTATTATGAGGAGGCAAAATAAAATTCAGTGTATGTTATTTATATAAAACATTATTAGAAATAGTAGCATTTAAAAAATCAAGTAAACAATTACTCTTGTGATTACAGCTTTATAAGTTTTATGTCAAAGTGTTATTGAGCAAAGGACCATATTCTTCGTATAAAATGCTTCTGCGTGCTAGTCCAACTACACCAATCATAAAAGATAAGACAACATTCCAGCTACTTCATTTTAGATTCATCGAGAAAATGCATATGCATGCAACCAAAGTGAATATGTTGATATCGACTCCTGTCATGCTGACACTGCTTCATGCTTGTAAATTTGTGAAAACCCAATAAAAATTTAGTATTTAAAAAAAAAAAGAAGGAAATCACACGACCCGACAAAAGACCTGAGAGATTAACCAAGTTTTTTTTTCTTATCTGTGTTGTATATCTTTCAATAAATTTCTTGAAGAAAAAGAAATGATGGAAAGTTTTAGACTTTTGCACAGTACTGCACAAATAGCTTTATTTTTACCAACATGTTTGTGTATTTTTTTATTACCTGATATTTTAATTTTCCATCTCTATGAAGTCTAAGTTGATGCTGCCTCACAAGGTCTTCTCCGTAGATGTTACTTGCATCTACCTGGGAGAGTAATACCAAAACAAATGGTCATTGTTTATTAAGTAATGAATTAAAGTGTGGTTGTCAGTGTATCTTACCCCATGCCCTAAACCATTGGTGAAGCCCGCTTGACTTTTGTGATTTGTTTTGAAGAACTGGTGGGTGAAGTGTTGGGCCATGAAGGCAAACATTAAATTGGCTCCTTGAGGATCTGGCCTAAATGTCTGTCTCTTTAGAAATCTCTCAGTCAGCTCTTTCACGTCGGGAAGAACAGGTTTACCTGTAGAGGAAGATGCTTTGAAGCTTTTTCTAGATCATAGCAGTATGTTTTCATTTTTGGAGGTCTTACCTTTAGTTCCCATTGGCAAAGGGCAATCCTTCGGTACAGGAGGGAGGATCCGTGTGTAGTAGGAGAGGTTGTGGTATGACTCCCAGCTGAGGTATCCATATTTGGTGTTATAGGTCGGAGGGCTTGGGATGAGGTCGCTTCTGACTGTGACAAAAGGGACCATGAAAAGTTTGATACTTATGCGTTTTGATTGCTGCCTGTTCAAATCTTTTTGGTGCTTGTTTCAGGGGTTGACATGGCCTGGGAAGAAATACTGATGAAACTTGTCAAGACTATACCATGAGAAAAAAATCCACTTACAAGGTTGTAAAAACCACTTGAGAAGAGAATTAAAGGAAATCTCATAAGCATATTTATTCTACTTAAACACGCTGAAACCAGTATTAGATTAAACAACTGGTGAGATGGCAGTGGAAACAGTTGACATTTCCTTTTTACCCACGTTTGTGAAATGTTGGCTAGTTCTATTTCTTTGGATTTTGTTGACATTAAAAACAGAATAGAGCAACAGCAGCTATTGATGCTTATCTAAGTAACTCAGGTGTTCTTGCAGGGTGAAACAAGCTGTCGCTGTGCAAAAAAAGAAAAGTCCTATTAATTTTATAAAAAGAATCAGACCTACTCTAAAACCTGATTCAATAACAGATCAACTTCTCGTTTTACATCTAGGCGTGCAAACAATCCATTTAGAAAACATCTAATAAAGAGTAATGCTCTTATTAAACAAGAAAAAAATCTAAAACATACTAATCAGAGAGAAAAATAACAGCTGTATGAAAGTCAATGGTGGAACAGATCTGGAGTATCTGCTCTAGTTTTATACTTTTAATGGTTTCACAAACCTGTCAGCACTAGTCTCATGATTGTGTTTTGTAAGAAAGAGTTGTTGACAAAGTTCCACAACCACTGGAAATGAGTGAGGATGTAGTGAACCACCGATGGACTGGGCTTCAGCATGAGACGGAGTCTGGTCCAGAACTCTGCTGCACAGAAAGATCAAGGCATGTAGTTTTATTATTAAAGCATACTTCCTGCTTAGAGGCTTATTAAAACTGCTTCCATGTTCTGATGCTTTTTAAACACTTTTTATACACAAGGGATGTCAAACTCCAACCCTTGAGGACCGATACATCTGATTAACATAAAATGGATCCAATAGCTTGTTGTTTTGTTCTGCACAATGACCCACTGATTTGAGTCGTTGTTGAAGCAAGGAAACATCTAAAACCTGACCCTCGAGGACCGAGGTTTGATATCCCTGTCATACACAGATTCTATATAGAGACAATGTGTATTATGTATGTGTTGGGAGGGCTATTAGCATGTACAGTGTTCTAGTTTATATACTTACGAACGGTGCAGTTGACTCCATAGAAACCTGTCCGAGTGCAGTCACATTTATAGCTGTCTGTGCCATATCGCACACACACTCCTGAGTTCTGACATGGGTAGGAGCAACAGGGATTCACTGCAAATCGGAAAGGAGATTTGCATTATTTATACTAATGTGCTAGCTATGCCCAACAGGTTGTCAAGGATTTCAAAGAGAAGGCAAATAAATACAAAAAGACCTTTAACATCAAACAGACAATAAGGGAATTCAAACTTCCACAAAGAATAAAAAAAAGTCCCAAAAAATGCACACAAAAAAAAGAAGAAAACTTACAAGATTTAAAAAGAATGGCCACAAACAAAACCAGCTCAAAGATGCATAATAATGGATTAGATTTATTCAGCGCTTTTCTAGACACTCAAAGACATTTTATATTGAATCCAATTATTCATTCACACTTGGTGATGGTAAGCTACATGTGTAGCCACAGCTGCCCTGGGGCAGACTGCCAATGTGCGCCAACGGCCTCTCTGACCATGAAAGACCTTCAAAATCAAAACTTCTACAGACAGATGACTGACTATAAAAGACGCTAAATTTGGAATAAAAAGAGATGTAAAACACTTAAAAAGAGACACAAACAACTATAAAGAGATGAAAAACTATAGCAAGGAAACATGATACACCTATACAGACAAAATAACTACCGACAATAACAACAATGATACTGTGACATAAGACAGTATTACTGATTTCCCATAGAATATCATAAAAAGCATTTATTTGGATATGTTACCCATAGATACCAAAACATGCTTGGAACGTGTCATATTGTTGAATATTTAGATTGAAAATAAGTATTTGTGGCTGGAAACACATACATATCAGATTAAATCCTTGTCTTTAAAGCTAAAAAAAAAGCCCCAGATGTGGTGCTAAAAGAAACATTTCCACCACTCGTGCTCATGAGGGAACTCAGTGAACTCAGTGGCTAAATAAAGTTCAAAAGCATGAAGTAATAGCTGATGGCACACTGTTCATATAGTCTCTTTGGGACTGTATGATCAGAAATGAAAGCAGAAATGTGCTTTTTCATACTTTATTTTGCATGCTATGACTATATTAATGTCTGTACCAGACAGCCCAGCTTCCTCCATATATCTTTAACACTTGACTTCATGGCTTCCTGTTTCTTCATACTTGCATTCAGTGAGATAATATGACATTGCACAATGTTTTTCCTTATCAGCTGCATTCAATCTAAAAGAAAAAAAAAATGTGTGAACTTAAAAAAGTAGGGAAACCTGCAAAGCTTTTTTGAGTGAACTCAACCAACTTAAAAGGGTAAATCAGAGTTTAGAATTTTCTCAACTACCATTTATCCATTTTCTATATTGCTTATTCCAATGCAGGGTAACAGGGATGTGGGGTGGGGGTCTGGAACAGCTACCAGGCGAGAGGCAGAGGGTCACCCTGGACAGGTCATCAGCCCATCACCGGTCCATCACGAGGAAACAGGATGACTAGCATATGTGTCTGAACTTTGATTTGGTATAATAACATGTATTCAGTATTGTCATGGTGAGAAGACACTAATAGACTTGAACACTTTTTTTTTTTACCATGGATGGTCCTGTTAGTTGCATTTATAAGTACAAATGATTATGTAAAGTTGTCTCAACAAAATCCTTTATTTTCATTGCACAGCTGATTCGTAAACTAGACATTGCGAGTAGGCTCAGCTGTTTTTTCTTTTAACTATTTGCTCACCTAGTTAACATGACAAATTTGTGGTTTGGGTTCTTACAGTGTAGATAATGCTCACCCTTTCTGAGAAACACATAGGTAAAAATGTTTCAAAGGAGAAATCTATGATTGCATGTTGTTTCAAATAATACACGTGTTGTTTTGATGTAGGTCAGGGATGCTATCCAAAAGTGCAAATGAACATGACTATTTCAAAACTTTAGATTTGATGGATACACAGTCACATAAATGTTGAATGAAAATCTAACATTGCAAAACAACATGAGGTACAGTGAGTCCTGAAATTAGCCAGCTGAACTGTTGACTGTCAGGCATCTTCGGAAGTCTCTAACTTGTTGGTTTTAAGTGATTTAATAGCTTCAAAAGAGTCAGGGTTATGGAACAATACTTCTATCATGTTTTGCAATAGCCTGCTGCAGATGGCTCCCATAGCACTCTGCAAATAGCTGAGCTTCTTATAATAAAGGAATAATAAACGAATCACTGCCTCCAAAAGAACAAATGACTGAAGTGTCTAAGAACCTTCTACAATGAATGGAGCAGTTGTAGCTCAGGAAGAAGAGCGGTTCTCCTTCAGCTGGAAAGGTGCTGGATTGATCCCCATGTCAACCCCATATGCAGCCCAGCGTTTTCCAGTGTAAACACACTCGCCCATACATGAAAAGAGATATTTTCATTTACATGTTAAAGTCGAGCAGATTTGGTTCAAAGTGTCGGGTTTATGGACCCGCAATAGGTTGGCGGCATGTCCTGGGTGTTCCCTGCCTATAGCCTATAGTAACTTGTGTTCATCGTCCAGGCATTTTACTTCTGCCAGAGTTGATCTTCAGTCATCATGGATATCACTGCAGTTTGTAGTTGCATGCTATATTGCAACTAAACTCAATCCAAGTCTATCCATCAACTATACCCAGGTGCGGGGGACTGGAGCCCATACCAGTTACTATTAGGCAAGAGACAAGAAGTCCTCAGTCCACCACACATTCACACACAAGAGAATTTGGTTACTCTCAACCAAACATGCATAATTTTGGAAAGCTGGAGTACCCATGCATGCATGGGGAGAATATGCAAAGCAGAACAGAAGTTTAAACCAGGAACTTCCTTCTGTGAAGTAGCTGTGCTGACCAACACAACTCAAGCGAACAACCTCAGACACCTCAAGGCTGTGCAGAAACATTCAGAAAAAAAGAGAGGTGTTATATCATGAGCCAAGTCACTGAGCTGATTCAAGAGAGAACTTGACCAAAAGGTTGGTAATGGCATAGCAAGCAGTATACTGTTTAAACCAAAGTCCATTTAATCATTTGACTTTCATTTTTTCCCCAAACTATCTTATATCTGTCGAGGGATAGAACCTTTTCCAAACAAATAAAACACACAGCATGGTGATTTTTTCTTCTTCTATTTTAATACTGAAGTATATCTCTCTAAGTTAGAAATAATGCAGCACAGTTGCCTTATTGGTGCAATAACTAACATCATAAGAAGTGTGTGGGTCTATTACCATGAAACATATATAATTACTACATCCTCAAATAAAATAACAATCTAAGAGGTAATACATGCCATTTTGTCAAAATAGATATGGAATATTCTTACCAACAATTGAGTCACCAGAAGAGGATGAGCTCTCCAGCAGCAGCACGAGCGCCCAAATGAAGAAGATGCTACACTCTGTAGAAAATGAAGTAAGTAAAAATTAATTACCTCGATTTATAGCTATATTCAGAAGAACAGGTCTTTAACTGCATTATTTTAAAACTCACCTTTCATGCTTTAATTGGTGTTTAATGGTGTTACTCTAGATCTAAAAACTGCTCTCTCCATACTTCTGTCAGGGTCTAAGTGGCTTTATAAGATCTGTTGTCAACTATGGGCGGTCACACAGCTTCCTCTACTTCCTGTAGTAGTTTTAACAGACAGTACATTGGAACTGGCAAGATCATCTTTAAATTTAATATTCAATTGGAAATATTGGGCAAATTATTCTAAACTTCATGTTTACAAGGAGGCTATTTGGTAGGAATTTTAGTCAGATTTAGATAACAAATCTGCCTTTAAATGATAGGCTCTTGTTTATTAAAACCATACAGTTAAGGGAAATAACAGCAGGTAGTAGCTCATGGAAAATATCAGTGCTCTATCTCCACCTGCTGGCAAATGTATATAACAACTCTGTAATAAGTTTTTTTTTTATCTATGTTAATGTGCTTAAAGAAATGGCCAACATTTCTTTGTACAAATTTACCTTTTACTGTGATTTTTATCAACATAAGGCAAGGCAAGGCAAGTTTATTTGTATAGCACATTTCATGTACAGGACAATTCAAGGTGCTTTACATACAAACATAAGAACATATTAATTAACTGATTCAAAAATAGTCTGCTCAGACTTCATGATTATTGGATTTTTAGTTTTTTTTTTACTGAAAACATGGTTATTTATAACTGAATATATGAGGATATTGACCAAAAGTTAAAATAACTTGATTATCAATTTCTTTTGGGTGTATAAATTAACTGTGCTTTAATAAAATAACCACAAAAAGTCTAGGTTTTGCTTCTAAATAAGCAATTTTGATGGATAGCTTTGTTTTAATTTGTTAATCTGTTGCTCTTTGTTTATTATTAAGCTCTAATAAGCTATCCATTATGTAACATGCCTATGATTTCATAGGATACATACATGCAAATACAGTGATTCCAAGAAATTGTGTCTTTACTTTTTTTTAGGCTGAGGACTGAAAATAAAAAGAGAACCAAATAAAACATCACAAAATATAATAAAGCTTGTAATAAAGCTTGTTTCATAATTTGGTAAATGTGGGAAATAGTGACATGAAAGCTGTGCATCCTTGTAGCTGAAGACATCGCCAGTGTTTTTTTTTAAATTCCTTCCCATCAAAGCCAAACCTGTAAGAGATATTTCTTTGTTGAGGTAACTCTCCTACAAGATTTCCTACATATTGTTGCAATTTTAAAACCTGCCTGTCTGAGGTATCCTCATCCAGATAAGCTCAATAAAAGCATCACTTATTCTTCTCAGCTTCTAGCTCAGAACCTGGTTACTGAATATGTTGATGCCATTAAACTGGCTCAGTGTCGTAAAAAATCATTCATACCATTACTACAGTATTAATATGTTAACATTGCATGTTTTTAAGTCTGCAGTTCTGAAGTTTTAAGACCAACAGATAATCCTGGTGGGGGAATGCTTTACTAAACTGTGTGGAGATGCAGCAGCTGAGACACACAGCTGCAGCTAATTGGCAATAACCCTGTCCTGTCTTTATCTGCAGCAGTGTGTGAGGCCCTCCAGTAGTAAGGAAGCAACCGGAAGCAGCCAGCCTGGGCAGATACTATATAACACTGTGATGAAATAAAGTTTGTATGAACCAGACAACTGTGTGTGCGTCTGCTTGCTGTTACCAAGGCACACCCTTGATATGACCTTAAAATGTTTAACATGGATTTGAATCATTTATTTGACCTTTAATTCAGCTAAACTCAAGAAGTTTATAGATTGTGTTCGTTAGGGTGGAGGAATAGATTCCACTGGATCATGCAGTCTGAAAAACTTAACAGGTTATCCAGAATATGCTTATAGATCAATTGTAGGGACATTTTTAAACGCTCTTCATCCCACTAGAATAAAATAAATGGCACATTTTTGATGTTCAGAAAAAGAAAAAAACAAAAACAAACAACAAAAAAATCTGAATATAAACATTAGGTTGTGAGTTACATTAAAAAATAAAGAAGCATTTTAATGCAATATATCAAATTTAACCCTTATCTCTGCTCATTCAATGTCTTTTTTAAAACTCGTCTCAAATGCAAAGAGAAGCTATTCTTTCATAACAAAAAATGTCCTGGACTTTAGGACTTGAGACTGTAGAAGCAAATTTATAAAGTTGAACACAAATATTTCTCTCTGAGTTTTGGTTTTACCTCTAGAAGTTTTCTAAGTGAAAACAGCATCCATACATCATTCTTCATTGGGCATTTAGTATATCAACCAACCAGCCAACCAACGTCTGCGGCTTCCAACAACAAACTACATTTGAGTTACATTCTGTTTCCTTGGTATGATTGATATAAAAAAGAATGAAAAGCATCAGGAACTAATTATCAAATCATTGTTTCCCGCCTTACGAGTGCCTACAGGACTCCTATTGGTGCAGCGTTCATAGACTTGTTGCCATGGTGTTGTTGGCGCAGGCTGCAAGCTGATGGTTCCTATAGCATTCCTGGTAATTGACATCAGATGCTTCTCTGAGTGGAACCTGGACTGGGAGTAACCTGGAAGCATTTATTTTATGGAGAAGATGTTTAGTTAAGCCATGCTCCCACTCTAAATGAGCCTCGGTCCAGCTCTGGTGATGAATACGATTGGTGAAAGCACTGAAGGCTGGTTCCTGACTTCTTCCTTCCCTTGGTTCAGGTTACAGATTAGCAGACTTCCTGTTCAGTCGTAGCAAGCCAATCCTTCTGACGGAGCAGCGATAGGCGCACAGGCAAAGACATCATGCGTTATCTCAGATGGGCTTTCTGACAGAGCCACACAGCAGTGGGCCCTCAAAGCATCATTTGTTAAACCTGTTAGAAGCAGCAGGTGATTGAGAAGGAAGACAGACCTCATTTGGATTCAGCTGGTGGTCCAAATGTACACAGAGGTCTTACCAAATTAATGTAACTGTACTCAAAGCTGCATGAGTAATGTTTTTTCTGTAAACAGTGGAATTAATTTAGTATCTGCAATGAGAAATTTATGTCCCACTGTGACAAACCTGCAGGAAATGATAATTTCTTTCTCTGCAGACGTCCTCACTTCTGCAAGCCTTAGAGCTTAACTTTGACTAAATGTTTACATGCTGCTGCCTTTGCCATTAAGCACCAGAAATAAGTAATTTGTTTATATTCTATCAATGGCAAACCAGTTAAGTGTTGGGTTTAAGGTGTTGCACAGTCCAACTGTAATATGGACACCATTCAAAAGTAGGGTTTAATAGAGCATATTATATTTCATTGGATAACATTTAGTCTGAAAAACTTACTTGAGATACTGAAGCTTAAAGTAAAGGCTGTTTCAACACTGAAAGGTTTGAACTTCAAGTGGTAATTGAAACTGTTTTGTCTGTGTTGCATTATTATCATTAAGGTATGTGAATGTATAACACACTGGGCTGACAGGACGAGAGACTCCGGTAAGAGGAGGACAAATAACAACTTACTGTTTAGTGACACGCCTTCCATCTGTCCAGGGAATATACAATTGTCATGATCACCAAAGCTTATACCCCCCCCAATAAATGAAAAAAAAGTTGTATATAAAGGAGACGATTGTGTCAAAAAAGATTTATTTTAAACAGTTTTTTATGCTAAAAGAGTTTATATCTTACGAAGCCATCGAGCCGATTTGGGTGTGTCTGAAATCCCTATATAAAAATCCCCGTTCACAGTCAGAACTAACTATGCTTTGAATGGAGGCGAACAAATGTTTAACCATATCAGAGGGTCAAAAACCTCTGACCACTGTCACAATGCCCTGATCTGAAGAGTGAAGACCTTTACTGTCATAGGGATTGCAGCTGAAAGCAGATGCTTAGATGTAGTCAAAGAGAAGTGAGAATGAAAAAAAGGAATAACCCAATGATATAACTGGAATGGAAGAGTCATATCCAAGGAATGAGAAGGGGAAGATAGGTTTCTTGTAGGATGAAAGCTTGGATCTCAAAGCTGAAAAAAGGACATTTTAGAACCCCTCTTTCCAGCAATAAATACTTGGTTGTTTTATAGTTAAGGCTAAGATGTACATTTTCCTGAAAACATAACATGTCATGTCATGTCTTCTGGTAACTGGGTTGTGATATGGTCACTCCTAAAGTGACTTCTATCTTATGGATTTGTTTAACTATACATAGAAGCTTCATTCCAGCTTGTGAGATCTTTCCTGCCACCAAATTAGGATTTTTAAAAAAGTGACACAAAATATATTGCATGATATAACATTAACAGGTTTAATTAAAAATAACATTGAAGCGCTACACACTAGTCCGATGACTCTTTGGTGTGTTGTAACCATGGCATTATTGATCCAATTTATTTAGTTCTAATGAAAATAAACTTTTTTTCAATTCTAGATGAGATTTGAGCCACGGAAGATGCCAGCATTTCTGGATCATGTTAACATATAGCGTCTCCTTTGCCTGATAGAGCTTCAACCTGCATTTGTGGATGACACAAACCATGGTTTATTAAAGTGTTCCTGGGCCCATGCAGTGCATGACAGAGCCACATCTGCTTTGAAGGATTGGGGGTTTGCCATAGAATAATGTGAATGCTGTTCCATACAAAGCAGACAGTAACATATGTTTGGGGTTTGTAGTTTTCTCCCCTTCCTCTTGTGCCTTTTCCCCTTTGTTTCTGTCGGTCTTTTCCAGTGGGTGTGGCTGCTGGCAGTGGCCTGATTACAGATGCTTTCCACCTGTGGTTCGTCTTCTTAAAAGCCTGATCTGCTCTCTTCTCAATGCCAGTTTGTCTGCGAACCATCCAGTTTTGTTTGTGGTTTAGTATCATTTGTTGCTCTTTGTTTCTTTTCAGTCTCCAGAACTCCCTGCCTTTCAATATCGTCAGTCAAGATCCTTTTTGGAAACCTAAGCGGTTTTGCTTGCTCCTAAGTAATTCTGATTTAGTCAATCCTCACGATCTCCCTGGAAGAGAGCCACTCTGCCCTGTCATTTCTGCCATCACCATCTCATCTGGTAAACACAAGTTCCCAGTACCTATCCAGAATTTAACCATTTTATCTGTATTCTGAATTTAACTGGACTTCTCAACTGTTCTGTCATTTAGAGAGACCTGAGTCTCCTCACCAATGATGTCCACTGAATTCCGGTAAATAAGTGTTGGACATCGCTGAGTAAAGTTTATAAACTAGTTGTAACTCGTTCTGTCATCTTCTTTTTAAGGGTCCACCCTGGTCAACCACAAAAATATAAAAAACTCCTCCTCAACTCCCCCCCCCCCCTCCCCCCCCCCCCC
>JBBBVU010000012.1:6966802-6977419 GCA_037177055.1 Atherinosoma microstoma | reverse complement strand
TAATAATAATAATAATAATAATAATAATAATAATAATAATATTCGGCACTTTAATACACTTGACAGATATGCTTTCAAATAACTTGAGGAGGTTCATTTATCTGAATCAGGTGGGTTGGCATAGAAAAACATCTAAAACAGGGCTCCTCAAACCTGGTTCTCAAGGGCCTAGGTCCTGCAGGTTTTAGAGGTTTTCCTGCTGCAACACACCTGATTTAGACTTGCAGACTTGAACAGAATTTGATATCAAGCTCTTCCCAAGTCTGCTAATTACCAATTGATTTGAGTCAGGTGTGTTGCTGTAGGTAAACTTCTAAAACTTGCAGGACACCAGCCCCTTAGGACCAGGATTGAGGAGCCCTGATCTTAAACATGCAGGGCTTTGGTACATGAGAACCGAAATAGGGAAACTCTTCTCTCATCTGTCTTTAGAGAGAGAGAGATCAATATTTGGCTTGTCGCCAACTGAACAACATCACTACTGCTTGTAGGAATTTTCTGTAACAGTTCAAATAAAACAATGGTATGCATGTTGGGTTTTTTTGTGTTTGTTCTGCTGCTACAGTGTATACAAGATAAATACAGCTATGTAGTAAACTTGCCTCCAGTGTTCAGGGTTTATTTAGTCATGCTACTCAGAATTTTACACAACTTGCCGCAAATAATTTGAGATCTGTTGGAAGGGAGATTTGGAGTTATTCAGCTGTCAAAGAGTTGGCAGAGTTCATTGTAGAAAAACAGAACCCTTGCATTGTATTGTAACTGCTCTGTGCACAAACCAAATCTTAAATGTTCATAATTTTGAGCATGTACAGGTCAAGAAACTCCATCTGTGTAAAAGAGCCACTTGCCAATCTCTTACTTTAAGCATCTCACTCTTTGCAATCTCTGCTTTTACTACACTCTTGCTCAACATGGTGAGTGTGCACTCTTATCAAAACAAGCACTATAGTTATAGATCCTTTCCAGGGCTCTTACCTAAAACACCCTTCTGTTTCCTGTCCAGCCTTCTACACTTCCCTTGGTTGATCAGAATGCAAGCGTGCCCGGCACCAGTCACCTCTACTTGACACAACTCGCGGTTGTCCGACACCCAGAGCTGTGGGGATCAACAGGGCTGCAGGATATTGCTGCCGGCATCAAACTAAACACACGATGCGTCCTGCACAAGTAATCTCCACACTGAGGGTATTTGATGTGACAGTTTAAACACTTGCACTCGGAGCTGGCCTGTCAGGGGTGGTGGTGTTGGAGGAGGCTGGGTGGGCCGTGGTGGAGTGTGCGTGTGCTGACCCTGAGGGTTTTGCATGATTAGGGACCTCCTTCATCTTTAATTGCTTCAGGTCACTGCAGGTTATTGCAAGTGGTCGGAAGGAAGTAATTTCCCTTCTGGAACTGGTTACCTGATTGGGTAAGTAGCTGATCTCTGACACTGACCTGAGTCCTCGAACAGATCTGGAACTGAGGAACAGAATTGGATCTTGATCAGGGGCAAGTTCATGTGTAAATTAAATCATTTCTGCTGATGAAACTGGACCTTCAGACCATAATTGTTATGTTTTTTCATAGATAGCTGGAAAACGTTGGCCCCTACATGAACTTGACTGAACTGCATTTCACGTTTTCTGTATTAAAGGCTCATATTGTGTCATGAATTTTGCTAATGAGCTACAGAATCTCCTCTTCTTCCTACACGGGGAAAAGACTGAATCTACATACAGTTTATGCACATGTATTCATCTTTCCAGCAGAGAAGACAACAAACAATGAGTTGCTCAAATATGCTGGCTTTTGGTAGAGAATGTGGTCAAATTAGCTTAAGATTATTTTCTTTCAGGGTGAAACATTTTAAAATCCTTTTCCTCAGTGGGAAAGTTTATAAAATACCTTAAATGATTCCTACACAACTTTTGTGTTTTTTGTCACTGATTGGATGCCTATAGGGGTGTAGGTGAAATCCCCATCAATAGAGATCATATAAAACCACTTCACTGCGTGGCTGTTTTGTAAAGGGCGGCGTCAGCAACATGTGATGGGAACTGTAACCGATCGATATTACAATATAAACAGTCAAAATAAGGTGTGTATTGAAATCTATGATGCACAGATACTATGCACTCATGAATCAAAATGCTTTGTTCCAGAATTATGTAAGCATTTTGTCTGTACACTATACATTAACCCCTTAATGAATTCATATGTATCCATCCATCCATCCATCCATCCAATTTCTTTACCACTTATTCCAATTCAGGGTCACAGAGGGTAGCTGGAGCCTATTCCAATAGTTAGGCGAGAGGAAGGGAACATCCTGGACAGGTTACCTATCACAGGGCCAGCAGAGAGACAAACAACTACCCATACTCACACTCAATCCAAAGGAAAAATTATAGAGACCAGTTACCCTAACATGCAGGGCTTTGGACTTGCAGTTATATAAAAACAATCATTTAAAAACAAAACAAATATAGTAAAAATAAGGGTAAAGATAAAAAAAGATATAGGGTGGAAGAAAATAATGTACTATCAAACATTATTATCATCACCATTATGAAAATGAATACATGAAAATAAATCAATTCAATGAATCAATCAAATAAAAAGGCATTTTTAAAAAAAGCCGGAAGTGGTTTGTCACAAATTTGCAACAATAGACATCAAGGGGTTAATCACTTGCAGCCCCTACAATTACATGATATACTATAGGCCAGTGGTTTCCAACCTTCTTTTTTTTCTTTTGTGGAACTATCCACTTATATCTTCAAAAAAATCAGTGCCCCCCCTCCCTGCTGTAGACACATTTTGCTCACAAGTACACACAGCCCCCCCTTACACAAACCAAAAGAATAATTTCAGAAACTTGATTCACAACCTTTTCCATTGAAAAAACAACATGAGGCCACCTTAAAGTTGCAGCTTCTCAAGTTACATGAATACTTCTCTTGCCTGTTCCTCCTCAGTGAGTTGCTGACGTTCATTCATGCAAACTAAATAGATAAATGTTGCATATTAATAATGACACATAAACGCAGGAAAATCATTTAAAAAATGGCTCCTTTATTGCCTGCGTATGATTTTCTAATTAGCAACTTTTACAACCACTGTTGCTCCCCTCCCCCCATATATGTGTGACTGCTAATTGTATCTTTCCCAATGCATCTGGATAACATTACAGTTGTATTTTAAGGAAAAGATACACACCCCTAGAAAAAATGTACACTTTGTACCATGTTCTGTTGACTCCTAGCCGTAAACATTTGCTGATGTAGGAAGGAGATAAATTGCAAATATGAAGGAAAAAGAAAAGCGAAAGGACTGTGGAAAACATTGTACAAAAAGATAGTGGAACAAACAATTACTCTTAAGAAGGTCCACAGATTAATGCCATTCAAGCCCTTCTTAACCTATTACAAGTTTGTTTGAGGAAGTCAACAATGTTCACTGTCATTGTGGAAGTTACATCACATGAGTAGCATCATTGCTAGTCAATGTGTGGAGAGTATCTCGCTTGTGACCTTACTTAGAAACAGTGGTGGAGCTAGATTTTTATATATGGGCTGGCCAGAGGTAAGACTCCCCAGAATGTCCTTATAGTAAGATAGGAAATGACTGTGTTCCTCCCTCTAACACACACACTCACACACATTGCTGTGATGACTGTGGTCACATTAGAGAGACATGAAAAATAACATCTTTACATTAATAATCTAGATCAACAAGTGGAAATATGTTCGAAAAATTCAAAAAAGGTAATGTGGCAAGAAAGAAAAAGGTGAACAAGGCACTCTTGAGGTCCAAATTCTTTTTAAAAAGCCTTTCTTAGAAGTTGCTGATGCATGATTAAAGTTCAAATGCACCCATGCGTTGCCTACGTGTTTTGGAGATAAAGAGTGCCTCGATCACCTTTTTCTTTCTTGCCATATAGAACTGGTTGCAGGCTATATTTCCCCACATTTTCATCTAGTAGCTTAATTTAAAATCAACTATTAGCCTTGCTGGCTTCCTGTTCAGGGCAAGTCGTCCAATAACCCGAAGGTTGGTGGTTTGAATCCTGCTCCTGCCCCAGTCAACTGTTGTTGTGTCCTTGGGCAAGACATTTTACATTTTTTCCTTGCCTCAAGTGTTGGCATCACTGGTGTACTCAATTGTAAGTCGCTTTGGATAAAAGCGTCTGCTGAATGACAGTGTAGTGTAGCATCTTTATAATCTATTTTCAGCACCAATGTGGAAATGTTGATTAACTGAATTGATACGTGATCACTTAACACACTCACTGAAAATTAAATATGTTGTGGTTTCCCCACATTATCTTAAAACTAATCTAGTGCTTCCACATAAGTAGATTAGCACTGCTGTGTAGCTTCATGCTTATATCAGGCTAATAGCCTAAGCAAAAATGTCCTAATCTAAAAATGGGCAGCCAAATGTCAGCATTTTTAAAGAATGAATAATTAGGAAACTACTTTAATATCTACTTCAAACTAATGTAGTGACACTGGTGGTCCATGTCTGGAAAGACTTATCTGTCCTCTCCCTCCTCTTCCTCCAGTGACCTGTATATGGCATCTTCGGTGTCCAATCAAATTTTTAGAGCTCAGCTCTGAAAAAAAGCATTTAGAAAACAGTGATAGTAGTCTACGCTTTTTGACCCTTCATGGGCAAACTGCAACCTTTAGAGGTCTCAACAATGTTGAAATCTAACATTTACAACTATGTTTTTTTATTTTATTTTATATGTTTATTTTTTTACTTCTCACCATAATAAGCCTCTCTGGTATTTATCCACTGAAGAATCTTATATTCCCTCCAGCTGCTTTAGAGATAAAGAAGATCTCAAAGAGACTGGATATTAAAGCTACAGTCGCCAGGTGGATGAAATAATTTCACTGCTCCATTCATGCCATATGTGTGTGAAGCACTCGTCTGAATCAACTTTGATGAAATGCCAGATGTGTATTGGCAGCTTGTGTCCACTTCCTCCAAGTGGCCAAAAAAATCATTGCAGGCTTGTTCATCTGAAAGATGTATTTGTCATTCCAGTGTTGGTTCAGGATAATCTTTAGACGTTTGTAACTCTAGTTTATGTCTCCAAACATGCATTTAAGAAACCACTACATTTAAAAGTGCCCCCTGGCCTCTGAAGGAGTTTATGCTTTCACCTGATGGAGGAAAAAGCAACCCCCCCCCCCATGGTGGAATTGATCAGCTGCTTCCTGTCTGTAAATAAAGAGGTATACTGTAATCCACTTGATAAATATCAAGCAGAATAAGGCAATCAGCTGAAAGCAATTTGCATGTCTGTGCTCAAGCCAGCGGCTTGTGATTTTCTCTCCTGTCATCTATCATAGACCACTCGCATGGGCCAAAATACACAATACTCCTAAATTGCTGTCATATGGAGCGCAAGCCCTGAAAAAAGCCCTTCATTTTTCCTTGTCTGTACTTCAAATAAACGTGTATTTGTTAAATAACTCAAGAGTTTTCTTTTTTTTCTTCTTCTCCGGTGCAACTTGTCAGAGAGGGATGGTGTAATGTGCCATTTCCTTTGTTTGTTGAAAGCTTGGCTGCAGGACTGTAATCTAGATAGGTTTGATCTCAGAGTTGATGCAGCCTGTTGAATGTTGGACGCTGTTGGATGTTGAGTCTTTAGACATGAAGCTGATCTCCAACAAGCTCCCATAGCCAAACATTTACTGGCTGAAGCACAGTCTTAGTTCCCTTTGTGTTATTCATGTATCCTCATATCCTCAGCATTGCTCCTGAAAAATGTTCTTGCAGGCATTCCAGAGGATTAAAACAAACATCTGCTGGACAGGATCCATCACACTGGATTATTAACCACATTAGCTATTAATTAAAAGTCTGATCAAATTGGCAAGTTTGTGTTCTTTAATTGATTTCTTACACTAATTCACAACTTCTGAATATATAAGTGGTCCTTGTTGGAAATCAGTTGCAAAGCAAATCCCATCTGGCACTTTATCTCAAACATCTAACAATATTCACACAGACTGCAGTGGCAGAAGTTCTACAGAAACAAGATAAGACCTTTGTGTTGCGTTTGGGGCTCACTCCACCCTTCTCCAAACAAGCCAACATGCCAAGCAGACTATCATTCATCCCTGTTCTATAACCTTGTGCTGATTAACACGCACTGACTAGAAAAAAAAAAGGAGGGGGGGGGGGGGGCATGAATCATGGTCTTTGCTTTCTGACTGCACCTCACCCAGAAGGATTACAAAAAAGCCAATAGTTGGTCAAAAAACGTGCAATCATTTCTACAGAAGAGAGTCTTTTTTACATGTTTAAATGTGTAAATACATGATCAGAAATGTTTATATTGGTTCATTCAATAATAACAATGTAAGATGTGATATATCAAGGGTGCCGAGTGTATCTGCTTAGTCTTTCAATTGGGCTTAAACAGCAAAATAAACAATAAGCTAATTCCAGATGGAAACAACAAGGCAGATTAATTATATTAGCTTCCCCTTTGTTTTTGTAGTAGAGATGTAGAGATACAAGAAACTATGTCACCAGGTATGCCATACAGAGGTTTAACATCATCACACATCACATCTTTATTATACCACAAAAGGTTGTATTGAAGTTATACATCAACACGATCACGTGTTTTTTGTGGCTGTTCCCTGTTTCCAGGTTGATTTAATATGATCCATCTCAACTATAAGCATGAAAAGGTCTCATATTAAGTCCCTACAAACCATTTTTAAAATCATCCTTAGACATCGTGCTAAAAAACTTTGTTTCAAACAATATGAATTACCTTCCTTTTTAACACAAAAAGCTGTGCTAAACCTTTTGGGAAAAATATATTAAAATATCACTTTTGAAAGTTTATCAATGAAATCCTAAGTTTGGTATTGTTTTGAGTTCATTAAGATTTCAAGGCAGAGTAAAAGACCCCTTAACATCAGCTGGTCTTTGTTGGAATGCTGCAAAGTTCTGATTGCTGCACAATGTGGCATATGTGTAAATGGGCTTAAACTGCCTAAAAACAATGAACAGGCTAAAACTACAAACCATTTTACTTTGGTGAAATTATTAAAGATATTGACGACTCCCACATACCCTGCCCCTCAACTAGCTGGGATAGGCTTCAAAATCCCACCATCAAACCCCGCATTGGATGGATGGATGGGTGGATGGATGGATGGATGGAAGGAATGCTGTCTTCTGTATAAATTTTGTGTTTAATGAAACATTTTCTTACAATTTGCATTTCAGTAGAGCTAATACATGCGGTTTGAGTCCAATCAAGCCATTGCAGTTTACCAATCAGAGCAATTAGAGGAGATTGGGCTTGTTGGTCATACTTGACTCAGGGCATTTAATAAGATGGTGCGTCATTTTGATTTTTTTAAACAAATATTCTAGTTTATAATTTTAAAAAATTGCAAAATGTATTGTTAATCAATAGGAAGGATGTCTATTACATTTTTTAGACCTTAGTAGGTCGTAGACGTGTGAAATATTTAAATCCAGATCAGTGATCCTAATTTCTGACTTGTCCGCTTTATTGGTCTAATCATGCACTATGTCCATTCTCCATCAGGTCTGAGTAGATTCATATATTGCATAAGTTGTGCTTGGTTGAAAACATTTAACACTCTAGAGAGTCATAGATATCCCTTAATAACAGGTAATAATTAACTTTAAAAACCAACTACATACTGTCAAATACATTTTATATAATTGTTGAACCAATAAATGATATACATGTAATGTATTTTGCAAGCTTGATCATATAAAAACACTGAAACGTTGGATGTGATTTTACAGAGACTTAGAATATGTGTATATTTTTCTACTTCCACTTAAGTACTGCATTCATTAATTTTTACACATTTTTTTTAATGGTTTTGGTTTTTGATTGAGATTATAACCTGGTTTTATCCACCTTTTAATGATTATTTTCACTAAACTGACATATGCGCAATACATTAATCCAAGCAGTTTGACATTTTGCATCTTAATTGGCATTTTATACTCTATTCTATGATACTCTGCAAAATTTAAAAAAACTGAGGTAAATAAAACTTTCATTCATTTTGAAAGACTAACCTAAATGAGCAGAAAGTGCTGTAAAAATAAATCATACTCCACTGAAAGCAGGATGAGATGTCTGCAGTGGCAATTCAGAATAATCTTCATGTCATTTTCGTGCAAAGTTACAAGCAATTTTTAGTTTTCAGACTTTAACTCATAACCTTGGTAAGTGAAGGCCAATGTGGTTACACAAGCATTGTTATTTAGTTATGAAAAAGGGACCCCACCTCAGTGCCGGGTGCTTCCCAACGTTCTGGGCTGTGAATAAGAAATTGCCCTCATGTGAACTTGCACCTCCATGTCCTACATTGTTAACATACCAGCCATCAAACTGTCCACTGGGGCCCATTGGATGATAATGTCTAATAGCTTTAGCATGTGCTACGGTTTGTTTTTATTGTGGCAGTGTGCTGGTTGCTTATTGTTCGTATGGTAGCGGCGATGTGACAGCCACAGAGCTGCACAGGATGCAACAGGTGACCCAGCTGCAGATATTAACATTGTTGAGATAGCTGCTGTGCATTTCTTGTTCTTCAAGAAGGAAGTTACGTAAGGGTGGGGCAAAGGAAAAAAAGAGGAGTTACAGATGTTGTTGCATATTGCACATTTCTGCATATAACCTTTAATACATGGGCCATCAGTTCTGAACATCAGCTAACAAAATATGATCCACTTTAATCCACATATTTGCTAAAAAAAAAAATTGCTGCTTGTCATTTTGAGCATGAAAATAGTCCCTGAAACACTATTGTCTCTGAATAGCCCTTTAGAGCTGAACTTCCTCTGCACCTGTCAGAAACTGATTAAAACATAGCCTAAACTGGTCCATGCACACCATCACTAAAGAGCAATTATAATGGAAGTGAAATAGCCATGATCTTTTCCGTAGGTCCTCCTGTCTAATGACCGGTCCACGTCCCACTCCTTCTGGTAATTGCAGTTAATGCACAGAGCTGCTGAAGTGCATTACACTGACGATACAATGAGACAATGTAACTCTGAAGTTACAGGTGCTTTTAGATGATCAATAACAGCTCAAGTGTTATTGATTTTATGGGAACCTTTACTTTAAGTCATTTCACTTTGTCTCTGAAGAGGTTTGCACAGAAAAAAATCTTATATCTACATTTAGAGTTTGTTCTGCGATGGATGCGCAACTTGTTTCATTTTTTATACAAGTATTTAGCCCAGAGCCAAGTGGTGGACACATTTTTCTGCTTAAACTCACACTAAAACCTGAAGGTACCTTTTAGAAATACTGTTAGATGTTAAGTAGGAGACAACAAAGAAAAGTTGTCCTGCTTTTGTGTATACCTGAAATACACTCAGCACTTACATTTATATAAGTGGTGGTGGAGTGACTCTCGTGTGGATTTGATGGACTCGTAAGGGATTTCTTAATAATGTAAATCACTTTTAAAGCCGCTGTTTGAATGTTAAAAATATGACAGAGCCTCAAATTGTCTATAAATACTGAACAAGTGTCAAACGTCTGAGTACAAATCCAAGAGAAAAGATTGATATCAGCATCAAATCAAGG
Source organism: Atherinosoma microstoma (assembly GCA_037177055.1). Classification (NCBI taxonomy): domain Eukaryota; kingdom Metazoa; phylum Chordata; class Actinopteri; order Atheriniformes; family Atherinidae; genus Atherinosoma; species Atherinosoma microstoma. Next base: position 6,967,809 of record JBBBVU010000012.1, on the reverse strand, counting down.
ATAGACTGCACGTTTTCTTGAGAGGCAGAGCATGCCAAGATATATACGCATCGCATGTATAAAGTGGGCCAAACATGAGTACACCATCAGAAGATCCATACATCAAGGTTTTGTAACAGGGACATGGAAAGTTTATTGCAGCAGCAGAATTTGCAATGTCAAGACAGCAATCAATCAGTGCAAGTCCTGCCAAAAGATGGTTTGTATCAAACCCACAATGAAACATGGTGCTGGGGAATCTGGGTTGGACAACTGCACATTGACTGAGGAGAAGCAGAACTTTGTTCTTTAGAGACATGCTCCATCTGCAGAGTTGCATCTTTAGGTTCTGATTTTCAGGCCTGAAAGGCATTCCACATTTAAAAAAAAGTCAGGATTATGAAGCTTTTTCAACATTCTAATGGTACAATTCTTTCATTACAAGTGATGAAGAGTTTCAGTTTGTTTGTTTTATCATTTTATATATTCATTCTTCTAAAAATTGATCAGTATAAATTCCTGCTGTGAGAAAGTCCATCCCAGATGCCTCAGAGCCCAGAAGTTGACGTTGCCTTGAGACAAGGCTTCTTTTTAGTTTTGAGTAGCATTTGTGAATATAACTCTGTATTGTAGTGCTCCACAAACGTTTGCGTCAGCGTTTAGCTGAATTGATGAAATGCCTTCTCAGGGATTGTAGCTAAGGTTTGCTCCCTCCATGCAGTGGCATTCTTCCTGATTCCTTGGTTTAATGATACCATGTCCCGTGGAACACAGATCCCTTTTAATCATTTTGCAGATCTTTTAGAGAACATCAGAGACTCAAATTTTCATGCAAACTCCTACATCATGATTACAATCACCTGTTGACATCATGCACCTGTTTGAAATATCCTGTTTTTTTTTTTAACCAAATCTGCATTGAAACTTTTTTTGGACTTCCACAGACCAGAAATACTGTACATAATCTTTTTTGAAGGGGGGGGGGGGGGGGGGGGGGGGGGGGGGGGGGGGGGGGGGGGGGGGGGGGG
>JBBBVU010000012.1:6956136-6966423 GCA_037177055.1 Atherinosoma microstoma | reverse complement strand
ACTTCAAAAGAACAGAAAGAGTGGAAAGAACCTTTTTCAAAGTCCCCCCCCCCCCCCCCCCCCCCTGATTTGGCATTCTATTTTGTCTTATGAAAATTGAGGAAGTCCAAAATTTCTGAGAGAATTTACTAATTTATTCACCACATCAATTAACATTGCACAGTTTGTTTTAAATTAGATGGAATTAGGAAAGGCATTGTTGATAAGACAAACACTTAAGAAAAATAAAAAGGACTTCTTTGAAACTGAGACTGCTTATTCAGTATCACAGTCAATACAAATTCAGAGGTGATTTCAATAAAGTGTCCTCAGATCTGCATTCATCATCTTCAGGTAAAAAAAAAAAAAAAAAATCACTGACCGTTTAATCAGTTTATCTTTTTGTCATGAATCCATGCCCTCTTTTCTATTAAAAAGGAGGGTGAAGCCTTGTCTGCTGGTCCAGTGTGCAGCATCACATCCTGTCTGACTGAACTGGGTGTAAACTCCGAGACGAAGAGAGCAAAAAGCAACACTGGGAGTAGGAGGGACGCTGGAGCCAGTAGTTTGACTCCCAGCGTCACAAAAGTTGAAGGAGTTGGATTATTGTTTCTTCTGAACAGAAAAGGAGAAGGAAAGCGTACAAAGAGCCATTCCAGGAATTATCTGGATATTTTTTAATTACATTTTCCGGATAAACTTTTACTGGACAATGTTTTCGCTGCTTTTGGGAGGTTTTCTGTGTATGAAGTATATGTTTTTATATCCCCACGGGCCATTTCGTCTTATTTCACTGCCTCCAATATTTATACTGTAATTAACATAATCTTGCATTCCTGTTAATTCTGAGAATTGAAGGACAACACGGACTCCGGATTGCCCCCCAAACGCAGATTTTTGGCAGTTCATGAATGCAGCTGTAATCACCGAGGGGAGCCTCAAGTACTTAAATGGGTCCATCACGAAAAAGAGACAATCAAGCTCCTTTATGTCTCAAGATCAGTTGCAGTTTCTGCACATTGTCTGTTATGAATAGACCGATCTCCAATTGAGCCTCTTCACTTTGGAGCTTTTTCGATTTTCGATTATACAGCTATTGAAATTAGGATGCGTCGCCTCTTTCTCCCTTAGCTTGGTGGTTCGGTTGCCTTTTTTTTTTTTTTTTTTTTTGAGTGACAGATGCAATTGACACTTGGGTTGCCTCTTATCAAGCGAAGCATTTCATTCCACCGCTAATTGCAGATATAGTGCCATCCTTTCTTTTCACTGCGTTTGATTGCAATACAGCCTCCTACTGCGCACAAGAGGAATGATCGATCATATGTAGTTTTTTTCTCCTCTAATTGCATAAAAATTTCTTTTGTTACCAGGGTTTAAATGCAGGAGAAACTGTAATTCGTTGTTTTGGACCGGATATAGTGTGGGTTGGGGTAGAGATGCGTAATGCGCAGAGCAGGCTCCGTCTCCTCTCCAAATAGGCAACGTTCAAAACCTGAAAATGGTAAGTCACAAACATTTGGACAAGTTTGGTTTGCAAGCTTCTTATATATTTGTATTCTTTGAGCTTTTTTCCCTAAACTTAAAGCATGGCGTGATGACATTATTTAACTGAAGCATAGTTTGGCGAGGGGGTGGTGCTGCACGGTTGCGATGGGAGCGTTCATGCAGCAAAGACACAAAAACTTTTACTATTCGGTTGCATGAGTTAAAAGTTGAGATCAGTAGCCTATCTATGTTCTGACGTGTTATAATTTTTATTTGATCATATATTGTTATCGTGGCATATACGTAGACGTTTGTACAGTTTAGTTTACAGGGAATGCATTCAAGTCGTCTGTAAATCACATTGTTTTTAGTGAGATGTGCTTTTTCCTGTTAACGCCGCGGACTATTTCTACACTTAAAAACGAAACCGATCAAAAAAGGAATAAGCACCGAAGGTAATTGACTTAGCCTACTTTAAATGAGCTAAATAAGTGCTTTTTTTTGGTATAGTCTAAGTCAGAGGTAAAGAAGGAGTCCGGTGAGTCCAGCCCGTCGGAGGCCGCCTGCCTCTGCTCTCCTCCCGCTGCCAAGAACCAATGCGCCAGCTGCGGCACGGAGATCCACGACCGATACCTGCTAAAGGTGAGACATTTTCCTCGTGAAACCCAAAATAAAGTGTAACGTTTTCTTTTTACATCCTCATCTAGAGAAAGGGATGACAGCGTTCCTGATTTCACACATTTCTTCAGCCTTCTCTACATTTTTCCTTCTAGAGAATATCTAAATAACAGCTGCATAAGTTTAATTACAGTTTTGGAACCTTTTAATTTCTCTTCACGCAATCAGACAGGTTTTGCGTGCATCAGTGTGACAGAATTGTTAAATGTCGCAGGTCAACAACCTAAACTGGCATTTAGGCTGTTTGGAGTGTTCGGTCTGCAGAGCGTCCCTGCGCCAACACAGCAGCTGCTACGTTAAAAATAAAGAAATCTACTGCAAGCTGGATTATTTCAGGTAAGTGAAGTGTTGTTCTGCACTGATTGCACTTTCATGCTTTCAATATAGCGCCAGTCTTTCTGCGCCCCAAAACATATGACTTGACTTGATGTTATTTTTGTTGATAAATCCGGCCATTAATCTAAATATCATCCTTAATGCCAGTTATAGCGTCAAATCTTCTCAGATATATTTTTTGAAGGCTTGAATAATTACAAATAATTAAATAGAAACTTGTTTTAAATTGAGATTCAATTACTGAATATGAGTAACTTTGATTCAAATTTGGTGAATTGTTCATTTCTTTTTTCTCTCTTCTTTTTCCTTTTTTTGAGGAAAACGAAAATTATCGTCACTAAAGATAATGCATCCCTGTTTTTATAATACAATTGTATTCAGACTGTTTTATATCTATTCTTTAAGAAAAACTGAAAAAGAAAAAATAAGACAAAATGTTCCTATCAGAGTGTTTTTTGGTTAAACGACCGCTTATAATGATAATTATCCAAAAATGTATACGAATTGTTTTTGAATTCGTCATTTTTACATTAAAAAAAAAAAATCAACAATATAAAAGAAATATAAGAAAAAACTAGGAAAGGGTGTTTTTAAACTTGGATTTTATCTTGCAATTTGTCTCAAGAGCTTCGATGAATATTATTTTCTGCAAGTGAAAAATGACATGATGGGATGAATTTTATCTGACTGTTCTTAATTGATCTTTACTCTGAATTGGTATCATCATGATTCATGACTGAAAAAGAAATCATAGCTAGTAAAACCACTGTGTTTTCTAAAATGATTCATTTTTATTTGTTTAAAATCAAACTTTATGAGAGGAAGTAATTATCAAACAATTCCTTGGCACTCTCTCTGCCTTTTTGGGGGTTTTTGGGTCTTTCAGTTGAACACTATCACTGACAATATTTGCAGATTTTGTGGCTCTTTCTCACAAAGGAACCTTGTTATGACAAACAAACTGTCACACAGAAACACCAAGCCCTGGCAGAATATTTTATTTCCACTAGATTAGAAGAATTTCTTCCCATCACTTTTGTATTTTGCAGGCCCAAATCTCCCTCAAACTGAACCTTCTTTCTGCAGCAAAAAAGCAAACATGAAACACTCCACAAGGTTTTTCTATATCCTGGATTTGATCTTACAAGCTGCAAGCCTCTTGCTGTATGACAATTGAGACAATTGATAACATCAAATAAATAAACAGGGTGTCATCTTTCTGACCAATTTGATTCATTCTGGAGATGAAAAGAAAACGTTTCGCTCATGATCACAGGGTAATAAAATTTTTGAAAAATCCCTCTGACAAAGTGATTTTTTTTTCTTACAGTGTTAAGATACAGTAGTTTGACACTATTGGCCCTCACCTTTTTGTGTCCTCCTCCCACACAGTAGGTTTGGCACTAAGTGTGCCCAGTGTGGCCGGCAGGTGTACGCCAGCGACTGGGTGCGGCGGGCTCGAGGAAGCGTCTACCACCTGGCCTGTTTCGCCTGCTTCTCCTGCAAGAGGCAGCTGTCAACTGGGGAGGAGTTTGGCCTGGTGGAGGGCAGGGTGCTTTGCCGCAGCCACTACGACATCATGCTGGACAACCTCCGCAGAGCTGCAGAGAACGGTAACACCAACAAAGCGGATGAGTTGGATTTTACCCTCTGAAAGTAAAAACTTTTAGTTATTGTTGATGTGGATGTTTATGTTTCAGCCACACAAGAGATACAGAATAAAGCAACATAAGATTTTACTGGCTTTAGCAGATCTAAAATGGTAATACAAGCAACATACTAGGTTTTTGAGTGACAAACCAAGTCATTAGATAATGATTCCTTGGGGCCGCATGATGTTATGATACACATTTTCTGACATTTTACAGAATAAACATGTAAAAGAAAGCATATGTCTGCCTTACAAGTAGTAAACAGAGCAATATGAATTTAAAAACAAGACCTGCAGGTTTTTATGTGCATTAATTTGCAGAAAATGCATTAAATTTAGATGTAAACCAGGAGATAAGCCATCTTCTGCTTCACTGGTGCACGTTTCCAAAACAACAATGTCTGAGATGCTTAAATGATTTGGAGTGAAGGGTGACTTTTTGTGGTATTTTGGAAAATAGTTGTTTTGCCTGCTTGGCAGTTCACCCCCTGGGCAGAGCCTGAGTAAAGAAATGGAGCCAGGTAGTGCAGTTATATAAGCTCTGTAGTTTCCAAAAGTCCTGATCGTTTTTGCGGTAACTGATTTATCCTGCTTTAGTTGCAATGACACAGCTCTCTTATTGACTGGAATATTCCAAAACAAGACATTTTTTCTGTCAATATGGATGCATCATTATCCATATTTATTATCTTTTATCCAGAATTTGAGAGAAACTGGAACATTGGACCACAATGAGGTGAAATTAAGCTTAAAATGAGGGAGGTCTTATAGGAGCACTAAAAGAAATAATCACATTTAGAAGACAAGCTTCCCAAACGGCAGTAAAAATGAAATTCACGCAGGAATATTTCACCCAGCTAATCTTGTTTTCCTGCATTTATCTCTCACTGCTGTCCTCTTATGGAAAAAAAACTTTTCCATATTGGTCTAAATACTTTGAACAATGTGGTTGTTGGCAAGAAAACATCTTAATTATGCTGCGTTTCTGTTTGGGCAAGTCTTCAGTTTCATGACAGCCTTTCACAGACTTTGTAGAGCTCCTTATTTGCTTTTACATTTCCGTTGTTTTCTGTAACTTTCCAATCTGATGATTGAATTTTAATGAGTGGATTACTGTTGTATCTATCTTCAGGCACAGGTCTGACTCTGGAAGGAGCACTGCCCTCTGATCAGGACTGCCAACCAAAACCAGCCAAGAGGGCTCGGACGTCGTTCACCGCTGAGCAGCTGCAGGTATAAGTGCATACATATATATGTTTGTGTGTGTGTGTGTTTAAGTGCAATGTCTTGTTTTACATCTCTGGCTTCTTGTCTTTGTAGGTGATGCAGACTCAGTTTGCTCAGGACAACAACCCTGATGCTCAGACGCTGCAGAAACTGGCAGAAATGACGGGACTGAGCAGACGAGTCATACAGGTTGGCATGGCAACTCGTGAATTTACATTATGGTACACATTTAGACAATTATGGTATAAACGAAGAGGGTTGTGAGGTAATTCAAATTATAGAAAAGAGTAATGGTCATACTAAACCTTACAAAATTAGATCCATAATGTAAAAACTTCTGTATTTTTCTTTATTTGTTTCTCCTTCTCTAATAAGAATTTATTTTAGTGGACCAGAAGACAACTGGAGCCACTGAAACATTCAATCAATTTATTTAATATCCATTTCTTTTTTTTAACACCAGCTTTGATCTTGTTATTTTTGGATTGACTTTGGAATCATTTGGAAAAGTCTTGAAGAGTAAAATGTGTGTGACAACGAACTGGAAAAAAATATAGAATCACTTCTCCTAGAAAGTATTTATTTAAGCTGTTTTGTTAACAGATTTTTCTTTCTTTCTGAGCTCAGAGGAATAAAAATGGTCATTTGCGTTTCTGAAACATAAATTCTTAATAATAAAACGACTCAGTGAAAAGGCCATAATGAGCCGTTGCACCTGGCTGATTGACAGGAATCACGGCGCCAACACGAGAGTCATCTGCAAAAAACAATGGAAATCACTATTAAACTCCATGAAAAAGGTAATTCAGTTCAGAGTGTGGCACAAGACGCTGGTGGTTCTTAATCAGCTGTGTCTAAAGACCGAAGCAAAGTAATAAAGAAAAATGGGAAGGTTCTAAAAGGGAAACATAAAGGTCGACCAAGGAAAGCACCAGAACAGAAAATTTAAACCAATGTGCCTTGAAAAGAGAAAATGTTTAACAAAAGATGAAGAGAAGCAAGACTTGATGTGTTTTGACTGAAATGTAAGAAATTGGTTTCAAGAGAATCACATATAGGAAAGCCAAAAGTAAACCACAGAAGAAGACGAGGTTACAGCAGGTTGAAAAGAAGCAGCCTGGACTGTTGATCATTGGTTGAATGTGATAGGTTAACGGAGGTTAACAGGGATTGTTACTGAAGGAAAGAAGCAAATCCAGGAAATCATTGATCATTTAGGTTTTCCATGTCAGATACAAGAGCATTTAACTTTAACTCTGCAGCGAACAAACTGATTTTAGACACTTTTCTAATTTCACCATTCAGAAATAGGTTTGGGAAATGAGGAAGTTGTTTTCCAGGATGATAGTACCTCTTTTTTAAAAAGAAATAGTCCCTAACAGGCTCCATCCTGAAAGAATTTTAAATAAAGAATAGTTTACCACGGCTTCCACAGTTTTATTGATTATGATCACTTTTCAAAAACTATGCAAACCATTCAGATGGCGGGAACTAATTCAAACCCTAATTAAGTCCTCCCACATCATTCTGACTCAGATGAACAAGCTAATAAAAGCAACATGGTGGAACCACAGTGGAACCTGGACCCTGACCTGTACAACGTTGAGACTTTACCCGCCCTGCTCACAGTCTCTGTGACTTCCCCCAGGTTTGGTTTCAGAACTGCCGAGCCCGACACAAAAAGCAGCCGCCTCAGAGCGGCTTCTCTCAGAGCGCTCCGCTGTCGAGGATGCCACCGTCGCTGCCAGAAGACATCCACTATTCTTCATTCAGCAGCCCGGACCGACCACATCTCCTGGCCCTTCACGGATACCTGGACAGTGAGTGTTAGACCTTTACTGCATGGTTTTTCTCCTGTGTTGAAGAGGGGCTTAGTAAGTGAAACCAGGGGGAAAATTCAGCCTGATACAAAACACATTTGATCATCTATGTCCAGCATTTCACCTTACAATCATCTCTCTGTATCTGTAAATCATGTAAAATACCTGATAGGAAGCATTTAGTCAGTTTTGAGCTGCATTGTGCTGCATGCCAGAGCACTGCTGTCACTAAACTTCGATCAAACCATTGTACACTGTCTTAACATGATCTGATAAAGTGAAGCAGAACAAAATGAGAGAAGTTTTAGTACACAGTTCAGCCGAGGGCTCCAAAATGGCCATTTTGGCATCATCTGTTCTTCCAGTTAGGGAACCTCAGGTTTTGAAAGGTTAAGTTTTACATAACAAACATGTGAAACAAGTTATAAGATATGATGCATTGCCATGGGACAAAGCCTAAAATCTTTTTTGGAACAATGTAACACTGAAATTTGTGTCAAAGTTTCACCAGAAAATGTAGCATCACATTAATGGAGCAAAACGTTTGAGCAGGTATTGTTTTTTATGGTGTAATGGGTTGTACGAGGCATTGTTCAGGCAACCTGACACGAACCTTTAAGCCCACATTTATCAATTTTCAGTCTGACAAATGTGTCCAAACCTAACAACCAAGACAAAGTCAAACAATGTGAAGCTGTTGGACAATATTAGGTTGAATGGGACTCAAACTTGTTTCTCTTACATAAAATACAGTTATTTTAACACTATCCAACCCCACTATCCAACAGTCCTGTAAAATATTTGCAAAGGAAAATGTTGGCATTTAACTTTTTGGAGCTTTGAAAATGTAATAAGTTTACAATTTATGATCTTACCTGACAGTTTCACATACAGCCATTTCACCATTTTGAATGCAGATGCAGGTATTCATTGATTTAGACCAGAAAGTGTACTGATTTTATTCATTTATTGCCTATTCTGATGTGAAACACCATTAGAATACTCCTTAAACAATAACAATTAAGTTATTATGCTTTAAAGAACACAACATATCACTGTTATCCTTAATAAGGACTTCACTTCACTGCCTCTTTTATTTTGCATCTATATAAATTAATATCATTTAATAATTGCCTAAAATTTGGTTAAATGTTTTCTCTAATAATTCAGTTTTATTCCAGTAAATTAGCATTGTATTGCTTTAAGATGTAGTTTGTTTATAGCTCAATTTTAACCTCTTGTTCCACCAAAAATATATCAAGTGGCACACAAAGATTTGAGCTGTAAATAAATGATAAATATCTACAAAAATTTATCAGAACGTCACGAGGGGAAAAAAAGCTCAACTCCTGTTTTCATCAGGATTGTAGGTCAGAAATACGTCACTGTTTTCCTCAGAAATGACCTCATGAATTATCTGTTCCTGCAGGAAATGGTTGAGAATTACACAAAGTAAAGAAAAGTTTCGGTATAATTATTTGCTCTCAACTAAGAAAATGTGAAGGGTGGATTGACAAGGTTTTGTTCTTCATCACAGTTATTCCATTTTTTAGATGTTATTTTGTCATGAATAAATAACTTTCACTTTTTATCAGCTGGTGTGCTCCAAGTTTAATCTTTTTAACCCTTTCTTAAAAGATAAAAACCCAATTTTTTCATTTAGTTTGGTGCACTGACACGAAACTGAGAGTTCACCTTAATCAAATGATTAGTTTCCCATGACTTTCAACCTATAAAAACTTTCTCTCAGCTCATCAGAATGATCTAAATCATACAAAGGCATGACTCATGTGTTTTGGAGAAAAATCCTGCATGTTCTTTTTTACTTTTTTATATGATATATGTAATTGTAAAGATAATAAAGTATCTAGTATTTTATCGTCATTAGTATCGTCATTTACAAGATTCAAAGCAGATGTTAGCTTCGTTGTCATTTTATAGTGCTTCATATCTGTGTAGAAAGGTGAATGAGGCCGGGTATAATTGATATGAGTATTCCTGTCAAGACTGTACCTAAAGGGTAGACTATGAAATAGATAAACGTTAGGATGAAGTGATTTTGGTTTGCTAAAAAACTCCAAGAGTGCAGTGGGATTTAAAAAAAAAGATCAATGACATTGGATTGGGGGGAAAGTTGTCACGCAGACAGTTCAAACACCGGCCCACTACACACTATTACTTTATTTTTTATCTGACTGACAGCTCAATAAAAACGTTTTAAAACTCTTCACTGTTGTTTCAGTTGCATTAGTCTCAGCTTCAACTGAATTACAGCGACATGCGTGTAACATGTCTTCATGTTGTTTCTCTTGGATGTGCAGCTCATCCCTTCTCCGTCCTTGCTGCCCCGAGCCACCTGACCCACCCGTCCATCTCCTTACCGCAGCTTCCCATCAGCCGCTGACCGGCCGTCTCTGCTTTCCCGTTGCCATCTCTCTCATAATCTGGTGGAAAAAGGAAAAAAAAAAAAAAAGGATCTTTTGGGACGTCCTGTCAGCAGCCTGCGCTGTTTGGGAGTCTACTCCTCAAGTGACAGCAGGACCTCTGTTTTCGATCAGTAAGCTGAGCCGCGGTGATGACTGCAAGCTAACGTAGGACTTCACTTTTAATTTGCCTTGTTTTTTTTTAAATGCAGAGAAGAAGAACTCTTTTGTGTGTCTTTCCTGAAAAGGACACAAGGCATTGCAAGCAGGTCAGGAGTTTTGTCTTTTTTGATTTTCCCATCATATGAGACATTTTAATTGCTGCAACGTGAGCTTTAAAGAAGCAGAAAAGAGGAATGTCCTAACGGTATTACAGTAAAACCTCAGCATTGTTTTGGATTTGGTGTTGGTGATGGGCACAGTTGCAGCTTTACTGTTGTTTGTTGGTGTATTGTCAGAAAATGGAAACTCTAATTTATTCAGAGCAAATCTTTACTTTTAAAAAGCACTTTTAAATGTGTCTTGACATGAATTAATTCAGTGATTGTACACTGTAAATACTGCTATGGTTTAATAAAATGTTTCAGACCTGTTATCAGACTGACTTAAAAAGCATAGTGTGTGTGTGTGTGTGTGTGTGTGTGTGTGTGTGTGTGTGTGTGTGTGTGTGTGTGTGTGTGTGTGTGTG
>JBBBVU010000012.1:6912404-6952803 GCA_037177055.1 Atherinosoma microstoma | reverse complement strand
TAGCCTAGCTAAGGAAACCAACAGACTGCATCGAATCTAGTCTTCGATCCAATCCCCATCCTGAGCATGCTTGAGGCATTAATAAAAACTAGATTAGAATTAAATTATATCAGCTTAATATTAAAGCTAATGTTACATTTTACAGTGTACAGATGTGGATCCATGTCATTTGAATATGAAGCTTTTTATAAGTTTTGAAAGTCCCCTTTAGATTATTGAATGGAGAATGATTTCATTTCATCAGGAAACCCCTGGTTTCTGCTACACCTGATTTTTATATTTTTCAAATTCTCTTTTGGATCTTATTTCATTTTATTCAACAGAGCTGTAATACCCTATTTCCAGCGTTAGCCTTACATTGTGTCCATAATCAATTTCTAAAACCGTTTTCCGACATGAGATGCAGGAATATCTGCATTTTTTTTTTGTTAAACCTGCAGCATTTATTTACACACTGTTACAGTCTCTCAGTTTCATCATGAGTGATGGACAGAGCCCAATACTGTATAAAATAAGTCCTTTTATTAGTTTATTAGTCAGTCATTCATATATTCTTACGTCAAGGGCATTTTGAAAATGATTAATCTTTATGGTATCATTAAGGGATAGTCTTTGAGCATAGCTGAGGAACATGTAAGAGCCATAATAACTGTAACAGGGAAAGAGGTTCAGGTAATCATGGTTACAGAGTATTATCGTTTCACTCTTATTCAGACACTAAGGGCAGTGTTTAACTGGATCTGACCTTGTCTTAACCTTTACATCAGATGTGCTAAGAGTGTTTTTTCCCTGAAAGCATTATATTTGTGTCAGACTTGGTGACACAAGTCTGAGTCTGAGGTTTGCTGCATTTGTCACCAGAATTTGGGCTATTTTAGGTTTCTGAGATGGACCACTTCAACAAACAACAGTGCCATGGTTAAAACTACATGAATGAACGTTTTTAAATGAAATGTCCTCTCTTTGGACAAACTGCACAGCAGTGAATTTACTTTGTGGCTCACTGTGTTTTGTTTAAGTGTGGATATTGTACAGGCCTACCATTATAACCTGGCTATAAATGCTCTGCACAACTGGATTCAGTATCAAGTTTCCAAACAAACTTAGAACATAACAAAATAAAATTTATTTGCTTCTGGACTGTGGGCGAGTGTGTAGTGTACTGTAGAAATTCAGAGAAATAAACCAGGAGAAAAACCTTTTTCATGTGTAAACTATGGCTCTTACAGTAGCAGAGAGATGGAGGGCTGACACAAAGCAAGGAAAAGCTGAAACTTATGATTCATTTCACCCAGGCTGACAGCCAACCGTGCACGATGCAAAAATAAACACAGGACTCCACAGCAGGTTTCCAGAATGTGTTTATTTTTGGGGGGGACAACATCAGCTTTTTGAAATATCACAGCACTTCAGTTTATAAGAAGCAGAGGCAACATGTAAATCACTCTCTTGAGACGTGTTAGAGGCAGAAACGGCTGCCAGATTTTAGAGATATAGTATCCCTTGGATTTACTGAAGCTTAAAGGAGGCCGTCCTCTTATATTTACAATGAGTTCTGTTTAGCTTCTTTTATATTTACTAAATCAAAGTAAACTAATTTAAAAAAATAAATTTTTCCTGTGCTAAAGGAATATTTTAAACCAATTGTGAATTTTATGGGCAAGATCACATTGTAAGACCAATAAAACTGTAAAGATGAGGTAAATCTAAAATATAAATATTATTTATTTGGTCTAATCTTAGCACTTATGTTGAGGCAACCTGACAACTTATAACTGGGGCAAGTTTGAAGTGATCAATACCTCATGCTGTCCACACTACATTAAGGATTTAGTATTACATCGACAGTCTTTTTGACAAATTAATAGGCTATATGGGATATATTTTCTCTCTTTTATGGCCTCAGTAACCCAGTTTCAACTGAAAAAGTATGAAATATGGTCCCCATTTGAATGATAAAATATAACAATTATTATATATTAAATAAAATAATTATTATACATAAAATGTAATAAAAGAAATTTCACTCTTGTTAATATAAATGTGAATTTGACACTTTTTCACTGATGAAATATGAACAATCCTCTACACATTGTTTTAATTATCACCAGATTCATGCAAGGAAATTACACAACATGACGATGATGATGAGACAATGCAAAAGATCTCTTCATACAGTCATCACCTTTTAGAAAGGATTTAAATTATCTTCAGCGGTAAAATAAGGGGGGAATTTTGTTTGATAATATTATTTTAGTAAAACATCCAGAATTATTGACAACAACAAATCATACAAGAAAGAAAATTACTGAAATTATTAACTTCTGTTTGTAGAAGCTTTGGTATTAAAAATTTTGGGCTATTTTTGTAAATATGTATATATTTTGAATGAAGTACAGGTGAATCTAGCTTTTCTGTCAATTTTTTTAAAAGAAATCTTATTGCACTTCATCTAAAGATGCCAATATTCATGTATGGAATACATTTTACATCTATATCAGTCATTTTCCTATATTGAAATGTTTTAGTCTGTTCTACAACTAAATGCTAAGAGTTCATTTTCAAAAGTACCAATCTGCCTCTTGATATGTTCTTTTTATTTAGATCTCATTCACATTGAATGTACAAATGTAAGTAATTTTTTAAATATCTTATTTTTATTGTCTTTTTATCCATTTTTGATATTTGATGGTGTGATATGTGTTTTATCCACAGGGTGGCGGTGTATCCATGCTACATCCTGATTTGTTGGGCGTAAGGATCAAGATTACAAACTGTTTTTTATGGGAGTCATGATCCATTACAGATACAATAACAATATGAAGAATTATTATATCTGAAGTGGTTTATTTTTACTTCTAATTTGACAAAGTATCTCCTATTTATACTATGATTTTTACAGCACATCCTGAATGCATTGCTTGTACTTCTTTTTGATAATATTTTGTTCCTCAATGTCTTTGTGGACAGAGATGGGCCGAGGTATGGTGTGAATGTTTGTTTTTTTGGCCCTGTAGAGACAAATAAGTGTAATTTTGAGACTAAAAACATCACAAAAAGAAACTTTGAATATACTTTGACACTGTTTTGAGTGCAACCACTGCAAGGCTTTGCTGGGTGGAGTCGAATGGAATGAAATGTGACATATAAAACATGAAACTAAACCAGGTCATTGTCAGTGAGTGATCTAATCTTCTTTGGGAAATAATCTGCTGAGGAATCCTACACAGTAAGATCACCACAGAACGGAGAGATGGCTGATCCTTACAGTGTTATATGTGTGTGTACGTGAGAGAGAGCGAATGTCAGCCAAGTTTCCAGTTCAGCCAGACCCACCTACGCCCTACATTTCTCAGGGGTCTTCACTTTCTTTTCACTCTGTCTCTCCATTGTTTCCTCCCGTTTCTCTCCAACCCGCTGGGCCGTCCGCAGGTGGAGCCAGCCTTTATATCACCATGAATGCATTGTGTCTACCCTCAATACACAGTGGAGACAGCCAGGTCCCTGTGTTGCTGCCTGCGAGCCACACGGGTTTCACCAATCAGGTCAGAAGAAAACCTGAGGAGGTGGTTGCCATTGTTTGGAGATATGAGTCAAAAATAGCCCTGAAAGCCAGCTTGTGTTGTGCACAGGAGAATGGAAATGACAAACCTTTGTTTTAGAGCAGTGGTGACTGAAGCATTAATCTTACATTTAATCAAATTTACAAAACAGCGTTTAACTGAACAAATGAATGCACACAACTCTAGTCTCTGATGCATCCTGAACTGAATGAAGTTTTAAATGAATGGAGATGTTAAACTGCTACATGAGTATCTGGATTATTTTTTTCCCTCCTCTACAAGGTGTCATGTTGCATCCTCAGGATTGGACATTCACTGACTCCTCCCAAACTAAGACAGCCATGCCTCTGCAGCAGGGACTCACCTGTGAGAGCTGGTGCAGCAACAGTAAATCTCATCATCAGAGGCAAGAACCTGACAAACAGGACGAAGACACACAGACTGAACAACTGAGCCACATGTAAGTTTGCATTTAACTTTATCTTCTGTTCTTACTTATCAAATAACCTTTTAACACAATTATATAAATTTGAATATCATAATGTCTTAAAAAACTAATTAGGAAGAATTATTTTGAACCCTTACATAAAAAACTAACTACCAGGTCCATTTTTGGCACAAGGGTTTATGTTGTCAGGGTGGAAGTTAATTAAACGCCCACAAAGAGGTGGAAACTCTTCAAAAAGGGATGCAAAACAGTTAAACAAAGAGCCTACAGAAGGATGCACAGAGCTATATGTGAAAAACCACACAGTTTGCCAAGAGAAGCAAAACTAGTAGCTACTAAAAAAAGGGCAAAACTATTTCATAAAAATGAAATTTTGAAAAAAATTTTGCCTGATCACAGCTCTGTGTCTTTGTCTTTTTCTGGAACACAAACTATATATGCATTCAGCTTCATGTGTGCACCAGTAGACTAATATTATCTGATTCTTCTGTAGTGGATACGATGGCCTCCACCCTCTCTGTGCGCAGCTACTCGGTGCGTCAGCCCTCCTTCTCCAGCATGTCTGTCAGAGACGGCGGACGCAGCCTCCGCTCCAAGACTCCCGTCTCCCCTCTGTCCACTGTCAGCACTCTGTCTCTGTCTCGCTCCCTTTCTGTGGGCAACGGCCTCCACATGCTGGGCTCCAGCCTCTCCATCAATGGCCTTGGTGCCAGTGAGAAGGAGACAATGCAGGGCCTGAATGACAGGCTGTCTAACTACCTGGACAAGGTGCGGTCACTGGAGAGGTCCAACGCTGAGCTAGAGGTGAAGATCAAGCAGCTCATGCTGGAGAGAACTCCGAAGGGGTATGACATTGAAGGGATGATGGCACAGGCTCATGCCATCGGGCAAGAGGTCAGAAACTTACACTGCAGAGATTTTTATGGAACAGGCTTCTCTGGATGTTTTGTTTACAGGTTGACTTCATGAAGACACAATGTTGAAATGTTCTAAGCACTTTTAGTAGTGTGGCATAGCATTTACTGTTTATCATCTTTTCTTGTAGAAATATTCTTATCTGCACACCTCATGTCATATTAAGATATACAAACATGACTTTAGGATGGCTCTATTCAGGCTTGTAAGATTTTTCTTCTGCGTGGAAATTAACCTTTAAAATCTTTGCCCTTAAGGGATCAAAGCTACACTTTAGCAAATCACTAAAAAAAAAAAAAAAAGCACAATAATACAATCTGAACTAAAAATGTCCCATGTTTTCATGCAAGGTGAGAAAGAAGACCCTGGAGAATGCCCGGATCATGCTGGAGATTGATAATGCCAAGCTGGCAGCTGATGATTTCAGGGTCAAGTGAGTGTCACACTTTTCTTTTACCCGCTTGTGAGTGTTCGCACAGGAATGCCAGACTGCAAAGCAATGTGAATAAATGACCTTTCTGTCAGGCTGCGAAATAACAGCCTCATTCTTACGGTGCTCAGAGACATCAGTTTGTGAGGGATATGATAGATGATGTAGGTCAGGAAGACACCGTTGGTCTCCAGAGAGTCCACGGTTGGCATGGGGAGGCTGCGTGAATGGTGGTAGAGTCAGGATCCACCCACTGCTGGTGTTTTTCACAAAGTGTTGATGGTATGTTCTGTAGTCTGATGTGAAAGAGAGTTTCAGTGACAAATTATATTAGCGGCGAAGTGCATGTTGACTTTACATGATAGATTCTTGTATGAGGCTGCGTGATAGTTTTCACATGTGACTTTGCACCTTTCGTGCCCACATAGCTAAGTAAATTTACTTCAGGATTTTAGCTTTGTACTTAAAAAAACCCACATTAATTGCAGCTTCTCACTCTGTTGCATTCACCGGACATGCGTGATTCTTAATAATCTCATTGAGTTAGATTTCAAAGACAGAAATAGGAGGTAGGCTATGTGATGAATTAAACTTCAAAACATCTTCAGCTTGACCAAAGTTCAAAGTAAAACGCTGCTTCTTTTTTAACGCATCAGTAATTACAATCAATTCAAGTCATTTTCATTGCAAAATTTTAAACTTTTTCTAAGCAGTTATACTGCACAGTAAACAGGAATATTTGATGTATTAAAACATTTTGAAGGAATGGTATAAATACTTTTACTTCAAGTGATAAAGGTGATTCTGTTATCCTCACAAATCTCCTCTCATGTGGATAGAATATCATTCAATTTTTGACACTGAAACCTTCTAATTAATTTAATTCTAGAATAGTTTCATGTCTTCCTTTGGCCTCATGTCCTCTTTTTGGGTTTCTCTGCAGATGGGAGGCGGAGGCTACCTTGTGCCAGTCAGTAGAGAGGGACTGTCAGGCTCTGAGGAGAGCGAAGTCGGACCACGACCAGATCATCGCCACCCTGCGGGGAGATCTGGACAGCCTGAAGGAGGAGTTGTACTTCCTCAAGAAGAATCACGATGAGGTAAGAGCCTGATCTCTGCAAAGGTGAAGCCAATATCATTAATCCAGACCAAGATGTTAAAACCCAAAACTTTGCCAGTGTGACCTTATTCAGTCATGCCTCAAGGTTAAACACTGTTCATGATAATGTTACAGCATGTGTACGGACACACCCTTTGTCTTTGGCCACAGTGCTTCAAGAAAGTAAGATAACACAGCAACAGGAGTCAGAGCAGCCTCAGAGACTGTGTGTGTGTATGTGTGTGTGTGTGTTTAGACAGCCAGGTGTGGTGTCCAGGATGTAGCCTGTGACTTGTTTTTATCACACAATTTGTACCGTATACTGAGGTTATAAAAAAGAACTAGTTGATCAGGAAAAATTAAACTTCTCTGTTATTTTTATTGCAAGATGTGTGAATACAGCAATAAATTAAATATAGCAATAAAACTAATGTTTATATTACATGTAGAATAGCATTTAGCCTACTGAAGACAATAAACAATGGAAGAAAGCCATATTATTCCATGCAGTCAACTTTATAAGTAAATTAAATTAATAGGTAACATCTTGATTAATATGTACAAGTTTTAAACAGAAATGTCAATGTCAATTTTATTTATAGAGCACATTTAAAAGCCTACGGCCAACCAAGGTGCTTCACATCAGCACAAAGCATCAGAAACAGTAAAAACAGTATTAAAACAAATAAAAAGCAGATGAGGATTAACTTCTTTTCCCTTTTAAAGGAGTTTTCTATCATAAATAAACATCATGTGATGTAAACTTTTGCAGCATCTATAATTAGTTAACACAGAAAACAATGATTAATGTTGTCTGCATGTTTTACCTTTCCATAGAACACCAGAGGGCTAGTTGCTTCCACAAATGTGCATGTTTCCTGTAATAACAGCAACTCCCCCCCCTATGGTAATTAGCATTCAATGTTGGGACCACATCTTGAGTGACAGAGAAACAACATAACTTTGGATCAACCTGGTTTTAGTTTTCACTTGTGTGAAACTCAACAAGGTGAACAAAATGTGGCTGACAGTTCTTCTGGAAATTGGACTCATTAGACACGTAACAGTTGATTAGGGGTAATTTAATCACTTACTTCTGTCGACATGCCGTTCTCAGTTACAGACAGATTTTAATCTGCTGTGTCCAACTTCCTAAAACTACCCATGCTACAGCCGGACTACCCACAGCGCTGCTCTTTTAAAGGGGAAGCTTTGGGCGGTTCTATTATATCTGTGTGGAGCGCAGTTATATTAAAGAAGGTAAACTTTTAACAGATTCAAATTTCATTCATTTGAGTATAATTTACAGTTATTTGTAATTTACTAAACCAACTCAAACCATATATTTTTCCCAGTTTTTCCATGAGGGGGGGGGGAAGCTGAACAGCCATTGGGCTTTCATAACAGTGCTACAAAAGCTGACTTATATTCTGACATAAGGAGAGTTTTACAGGGAGCAGATACCCAACAGCGACACAGATCTGTTCCACTTTGTTAGTGAGCAGAAAACTAGGTGCTGAACATGGGTGCATCATAAGCTGGTTGTAAGCAATTACTAAAAAGCAGGTACACATTTAGATTATGAGACCACATCTGCTTTACAAATAGATTTATTTGTTAAATTTCCCATGGAGAAAAGAAATAAAGTGAGCAAAGTCAACACAAAAGTATTGGTCTAATTATCTTATTGTCATATATTGTTTTACTCCCCTCTTTTCTGAAAAATAAAAGGAATTTAACAGCTTATACAGTGTTGGATAACCAACACTGTATGATTTCCAAGCCCAGTAGAACATTAAAATAACTATATTATCATGAGATGGAAGATTAAACTGACGCGTTAACTTAAAACAGTATACAGTAATAATACAGCATTGATTAATAGAAATCAAGTCTAACTTAGAGTTTGCACAACTGTTGACTGCAGTACAAAGTCCAAAACTGTGATATCATTTTGAGAAGATGCAGACTTTTGCCAAATGTGTAAACTCTGACTTCAGTCTTCAATACTCCACATAAAACATGAGCAAACTAAACGTGCTGAGGTTGGTGCTTTGTTCTGCAGTGACTTAGTTTAAACTGGGCTTCTTATCTACCCCTACACCTCTTCTCCGTCAAGCATCACTAAATCAGCTGGTTGATTTCTGCTGGAAAATCATTAAAAACGTGTTGGTGTTTTTACCCGTTTCACAAAAGGTTTGCAGGTTTTGTTTTTTGTTTTTTATATGAGGTTCTATGATATGCTGTATGCTGCTTTTGTTTATACCTGCAGAGCAGCTAAGTGAGTTAACTGTTTTGAGAAAACACACATTGACTTTACAAAACATCAGTTTTATTTATGCAATCCGGACTGCTGATACCACTTTATTTTTTACTTCATATCTACTCCTTTTCACAAAGTGAACAGTAAAAACACCAAAAACAGATGTCATGTTACCCAGAATAGATCAATTATCATTGAAACACCAATTACATTTCTCATATGTGACTGCTTTCAATGCAAAATTTTAAAACTAATGGACTTGTCTGTATTCACTCGTTCAACATGGCTGACAAAACCTGCTAGCATCACTTCAGTTGGCGTTTAATGAGAATCTAACCATCACCTACCTTTGTCTGAAATCAGAGATCCATTGTTTTGATAATAGTCATGTCTGTGCAACTATAAATGAACCATTGCTGTCACTGCAAACAGCATACATTCAGTTGGAAATTGACCAAAGGGTAGGTAGAGGATAAAAGCACTTTGTAAAGTGGCAATTTAATAGAAATTATCTATAAAAAAAAAAAAATCAAGCTTAGTCTTCTTTAAATCCATGTTCAGTATGTCAGACACACTCTCACATAGTTGTAGTGTTTTTAGACTGATGATAGCTCAAGTAAGATGCTGTCATAATCAGATGTCAGCAGCTTCTGAGACAATAACTCTTGATTATAACCAGGACTTTAACCACTGACTGGATAATACTGTTTGTTCTCTGCTCTTTTCTCTCATTACAGGAGATGAACTCCTTGAAGGCTCGTCTGGCCAACGAGCAAGTGAACGTGGAGGTGGATGCAGCTCAGGGACCTGACCTGGGGGCCATAATGGCTGAGCTAAGGGTCCAGTATGAGGGAATCACTCGCAAGAACAAGGATGAGGCCGAGGCCTGGTACCTCAAGAAGGTCAACATTAAACACTTCTCATTTTTCCCCTGATTTAAACCTTTCATTTCTTGTTTGCTCTGGCATACAGTATACACACTCTTCATGACCCATGATGTTATTCTGATGCATGTCCACAGTTGGAGGCGATTCAATCGGAGGTCAAGGAAAGCAACGAAGCACTGCGTTGTGCCCAGAGCGATCTCAGTGAGAGGAGGCGTTTCCTTCAGGCTCTGGAGGTCGAGCTCGACAATGTTCGCAAGCAGGTAGAGCCCAGCTTAAAGCACATTTCTCAAGGAGCTATTCAACAATGAAGGTATAGTGTGAGGTATAGTAATTAAAAAAAAGCTTCTGTGATGGCTCATTTACAACCACTCCTCCACTTCTATAGAGATCAACCCCAACCTCACTGCAGACATGTTGGGACAGTCAGTGGAAAACAGCTGTGAACTCTGTGTCTACAAAGAGCTGCTGTATAGATACAATGTACACAGCAATTTCACTAAACTCCCATAATCAGTCAGTTTGTCAAGACATAGATACAAATGAGCAAATGTTTTGTCTGTGTGTCGTGTGAGCGCAGATCAAACAGCAAGCTATAGAGGCACATATAGCTCTCACATGTTGACCCAACCTGATAGTATTGAATGGAGGGATATTATTATGCCGACAGTGGTGATGATGACTGGATGGATGAGCTCAAACAGGGAAACAAATAGAGCAAAACTGTGTGCAATAAAAATGGTGTGTGCTTTGTCTGACCACTGCGATGCTTTTTATGCCATGTGTGAACAGTCTGAGGTGATCTTTGATCCTCATCTGTGGTTATATTTGCAGCTGTTTCTATGACTATATCTGCAAGATTGGGGGAAGTCAACAGCACTCATATCAGCTATCCCCAAAGTTCATTTCACTTGCCAGATCAATCCGTCTTATAAAAACAGAACTTGATGTTAAAATTGTGTTTGTAAAACTGTATGTTATGCAATTGAATTTTATACTAACAGGTGGGCGTTTTGGAGGGAAATCTGGGAGAAACGGGACACAAGTACTCTGTGGAGATGGACCGTCTTCAGGCCACTCTGACGCAGCTGGAGGACGAGCTGTCTCAGCTGCGTTTGGACATGCAACGCAACAAGACCGATTACGAGCAGCTGCTGCGCGTCAAGCAGAACCTGGAGATGGAGATCGCCACTTACAGGAGGCTCCTGGAAGGGGAGGAAATGTACGGGGGGCTGAGAAAACCATCCTTTTATCATAATTTTTTAGTTTGTAGCTCTCTCACAACATGTCACTGATTTCTTTTCTTGCATTCTCCTGCATGGGCATTTGTTCATTTGCACTTTATATAAAGGAATAGTTCCACATTCAGGGATTCATTAAAAATCTCATATTTGTGCATCCAATTAAAGACTTATTTATCATTGTTTGTTCCAACTCATTTTTAATTAAAGCTAAGATAACTATAGGTTAGTTGTAGCTAAATTTTTATCAGAAAGATGTGAAAGTAGCATTAATGTTCCCTGACTTGCAGAATTAAAGTTTCCCTAAGTGTGAAGCCACCCAGTTTAGCCTTTGTTGATTACAATGATTATATCTTCTATAATTTTGTTTTACAGGGTGAAAGAAGTGGCTCCACCTCCTAAAAGTAAGTTTAGATTATTTTGTTTACAGATAACTTTATCAAGGATTCTTCATGATGAACCCATTCAGTTTATTCTCATTTTCTTGTGGCAAATATAGCCGGATGTAAAAAAAAAAAAAAAAAAAAAAAGAAACCATCTATTTCAGTGTCCAAAGTCAATCTTCGAGGGCCGCTGTCCTGCAGGTTTGTAATGTTTCCTGCTTCAACACACCTGACTCAAACTAAATGGATCCAACAGCCTGAAGTTCTGCACAATGACTTATTAATTTGAGTCAGGAGAGTTGGAGCAGGAACACAATGAAAACTTGCAAGATTATGGCCCTTGAGGACAGGAGCCGGACACCCCTGGTCTATGTGCTTTTCAGTTTACATCCAGATTAGATCTTGTGTGGGAGTCACACCAGAATATTCATCGTGTGAAGAGGGAGTTTGGGCAAAACATAGCAAAGGATGTCATGCTGCTGCACTCCTGCAGAAATCCTTTTAAATACCTGTTGTTGTTTTGTTGTTGTTGTTGTTGTTTTATTTGTTTAGATAGATAACCATAAAAGCTTGAATAAAGTCAAATTGACTTGTATTTCTAGAGGAAATGACAATGACCTTGATCATTGAGAATCTACACCAACATGTTCAGCCCTAGTGTTGCCCTTTGGGGTCATTTTGATGCCAAATGGAATGTTTTGCCATCAAAATGTTTAATGATGGTTCTTTAATCTAGCCCCTTAATGCCTGAATTTATTTGCAATCATAAAGAAAACTAAATGAATACTGGAAAACAAAATCTAGGAAAAAATAACAAAAAGAAAAAGACTGGAATAAAATTAAGTAAAATTTTATATTAAAAAAATGTATAACAATTAATAGATAAAGATGATTAATATCATCAAGGGGTAAATACTATGCCACATTGGAGTGACAATTTGTAATATGAGGACATTATTGATACCTACAGGAACCATTTAAAAAAGGGTGACAAAAATAACACCAAACAATCAGTGACCCACTTTTTCATTCCTCATGAATTATTGTTGATCAAAGCCGTCCAAGACCTCAGTGTTTCCTACTGCTCCTGCAGGAGTTTTATAACAGTGGACATAAGATAACAGCCTGACTAACCCTGTTTTTTCTTCTGAATTACAGAAGACCCCGAGGTGAGGACCAGGAAGATTGTAAAAGTCGTCACTCAGACCATGATCAACGGCAAGGTGGTCGACGAGTCCAGTGAGGTGGAGCAGATCGAGGAGCATAAAAAATGAGCCGAAATCAATCATCATCATCATCATCATCAATGTGCCTTGAAGCCAAAGTGCCTGCTGACTGTACATCCACTTGTTTTCTAGTTTATTTTTTCTTCATGTTTTAATGTCACAAAGTTTGCAAATTTATACTGAAAATGACATTGATGATTGAAGCCTTGTCTAAAAAATGTTTATCCATTTACTGTTTACTTCAATATAATTCTAGACATTTCAATATTTTCACTTCAACTTCAGTACATGGTTGTAATTTTACATTTCTTTTTAAAGGAGTCCATGAGGTTTTCAACAATTCCTTAAGGTCTTTTCTTGTAAAAAAAAAGAGTGGCATCCATTTAAAACATTTTCTGAAACGTCTCACTGTCGTTTGATTTAAGAAAAGAAAAGAACCTTTCAGGTCTGCCTTCATTTCCAGCATCAAGATAATTGGAATTCACTCATATTTGTCTTTGTTGTATTCGATTAATATCAATCATTTTACAGCTTGGCCTTAATTTGTGTGAAAGTTTGGTGTAAAATCCCAATCGGAGTATCTTTTTGTCATTTTGTTATAGACAAAAAATGGATCGATAAAAGCTGCTTTATAAGGTCAATAAAGGAATGAAGTGTTTAAAAATGGTCTTCTGGTTAGTTTTGAGCTCAAACAGAAAATGCGAGGGAGAAAAAAAGGAAATACGATTCTGCACCAAATGGGCAGAACCAGCTGACCTGCATGCAGCAGTGTCAGGTAACCGCCTGGTGTGGGTCTCTGACAGTTTGGATGCACTGAAATGTTAAAAAGAAAAATGTTTAACCTGAATTATTTTTATACTGAGACAAACATAAAAATCTGAACAAATTCCTGTTGTGCTTCAGGTATAAGTCATTAAAAAGTCTTCCTGTAACCCAAACAAAGGCCACAAAGTTAAACAACAACACTTTAGCAAGACTTCAGCAAGAGATTTCAAGGCATCAACTTTCAGGATCCAGATGATTTTCATTGTGAGGCACTCTTTAAAAAAAATGTCCCATGA
Organism: Atherinosoma microstoma; assembly: GCA_037177055.1. NCBI lineage: Eukaryota > Metazoa > Chordata > Actinopteri > Atheriniformes > Atherinidae > Atherinosoma > Atherinosoma microstoma. The sequence continues at coordinate 6,939,290 of JBBBVU010000012.1, read as the reverse complement.
AACTTGATCGTGTTCGAGTAAACAAAGCGCTCAGTGTGCAGTCATGCTGTCATTTGGGGATTTCAGCGACTTTGTCTTTTATATCTGATCACTGAAGCATTTTTCCAGTGAGAAGTTTCTCAGAGGTGTTGTGTTTGTTTGGTCATGCTACTGTATACAGTCCCTTTTAGAGGACAACACTCAATAACTCACAATCACAAAGAGAAAACATATAAGTGGGCTTAAAAGTAGAAACCCATTAGTGTAAAGATCCTATAGTGCATGCCCCATAATTAAATCGTATTGAAGCAAAGATTTAGGACTGAAACCATGTGAGCTTTACCTGGATTAGGTAGCAGCTACTTGCTGAAGGAGGAGATCAGGAACCTGACAGTATCTCCAGTAGATGTGCAGATGTTCTCTTCAGAGAGGATGACCATGCAGCCCCTTCATAAATGAACCATTTTCAATGGAACAGATTGATGGAAGCCCCTATAAGTGAAAGATAAACGGCAGACTGGTTTCTCTGGTGTCTCAGTGTTTCTGTTTTTGAGTGATCAAGGCACAGCTCAGACTTTCTGTGGACAGACTAGGATGTCAGGACGCAGACGGTTTCCAACTAGCAGAGCCTAATTGATTTAAGTTTATATCTACAACACAATCAATTCTGAATGTATTCAATGTATTATAAAGTAACTGGACAATAAGGAAAAAAGCAAGAAAAATATAAAAGGGGGATCAGTCTCAGGGGAAAACAGAAAATCCCAAATGTTGTCAATGAGTTTTATCTTTCTTTACTGAAAATCTACAGTGGAATATGTGTGATATCTTATGGAGCAATGTTCTGTGGATCACCTTACTGGTTTGAAAGCGCTAATGACAATAGAAGGAGAAGAGCTGGCTCACAGTAAGTGAAGTATCACGCCAGTGTGAATTTTCTATAATTCAACACTCTAGTGTTAAAACACACATTTCCAGACTGAGCTGTCACCATCGATGTGTTTAACTGCAACCTGTAAAATGCTTCTTTTTTTTTGTCACCTTGATGAAATACTAGTAAACTTTAAACATAGCTCTTTAATAGCTTATTAACTCTGAGACCATCCAATCCAGTCACACACAAAATTTACAGGCTTCAAGAGGAGGTAGCAGATGTTTGGTGAAAGAACAGAAAAATGTTCCACACCCAGATTTGTTACCTAAAGATGGAACAAAAGATCTTCTATGTTTCATTTGCAGGAGAAACATTTTTTTTTTAGGTACTGTATTTTGATTCAACATTTGTTTAGACCCCTCTTACACTTCTGTTTCCATAGTTTGGTGAACAGAGCCCCCTTGTGGTGAAAAAAGAAAATATTTTTGTTTTAATGAAAAAGAAGTCATATTTTTATTTTTAATCTTTTAAAGCTGATTTCATTTTATTCGAATTATAGGGGAATTAAAACTCTCCTGTACGTGGCCATTGTGATATTCCTAAACAGCTCTCCTGGGCTCTAAATGGAAATAATGTAATTACCTGTCTAATGTTTTACTAAATGCATGTTGTATTGTAGGCTAATCTATTAGCCAAAAATCACCACCAACTGCTTGCAAATATATATTATGAAGCATCTTTACAAAATAAAAATCAGAAATGGGAGGGGTAAAAGGAAAAATGGGAAAAAGGAGTAGCCTTCTGAATCATCATTCACACTCAGTGTAATGCTCCAGAATAGATAGGTAGCCCAAGCATTTTCAATGTTTCAACATTAATAATTAAGTTAGTTAAACTTTTTACAGTCTACATATTGTAAGTAATTATAATAAACTAGGGGTTACTGGATAAAGTTTTACCTTTACAACTTGTATGATTCATCAAGATGCCTGACAGACTTGTGAGTATTTAAAACTTTACTTTTATTGACTTTTCATTTTTGACGTAAGATATTAGAACTGGAGTTGTAGTGTAGGCAATTGTCCAACAGCGCATGCGCAAAAGCCAATTGCCGCGTTTGTAATAAAAACGAACATTTCATTAAACGATTTTTGAAGTCCCCAACACATTGGCTCCTGTTGAAAGTATCGATTTAAACGTTTGTGGTATCATGTAAGTATGATATTAACTGACGAAGAATCGTTATTAAAGCTGTTTATTTTATAAAGGTTTTGTCTATAAAACCTTAAAGAAACAACTTGATAATTTATCTAACGTCATAACTAAGCTAGCTTGTCGATAGGAAATAAACTAGCTAAACAAGATATTAACAATTAAGTGCTTTTTGTGTAACGCATCGTAATGTAGTTACACTTTTATTCATGTTTCTGGTTTACAGAAAGGATAAATCGCAAATTCGGAAAATGTGCGTGTTTGTTTGTTGGGTTTTGTTTTGTTTGTTTGTTTGTTTTTACCATATTTTATTGTTTACAGGTGTGAAAAGAGCATCTGTACCCGGACTGAGATCTTCTCTTCTATCAGATACAAAGCTCTTGACTATGTGTTTGAGGTGAGTTTTGCAGTTGTTTATTTGTACCTGTGATTATGTCATTAAACCTTGTTGTTGTGTTTCTTGTTTTTCTTCAAGACCAGCTCCAGATTGAAGGTAACCGTAAATCTGCTGTCTCTGCCAACACCTTTCTTAACTGGTACCAGTGATCTGTTCCCCCACTGTGGCAAGTTGCCGGACATCACCTACAGGACACCATGGGTTAGAGGTAAACAACTGCACAACTCGTCCAGTTCACATTAGTAGTTCTCCATATAAACTCAAGCCTTCTCCACAAGAACTGAATTTAAGCAGTGGATTTTGGACTGTTTTTTGTTTTTGTTTTGTTTGTTGTTTTGTTTTTTCGAAAAAATAAGATAAAACATGTGGACTGGTCCTCAGTTTCTTAGAATTTCACTTCCTTCAGAACTTCATTAAGCTTGATTAAGCTTGATTAGGCTGTCACAGTGCAATTATATTGATGGAGCCCTTCTCCCCATAACCTCCATCTGTGGTGGAGGACAGTCAAGTAGCCATACAATTTGACCTCCTCCAGTTATCTCTGTAGCAATTTTCTTGACATTTTTTGGAGGATGTCATGAACTTTGAGGAAAGATGGTAGGAGGGATTCATAAGGACTTAGGGAAGGACAACTGTGGTGCAACAGTAACTGAACCAGAAATAACTGTTTTGTGCATTAGTGAGACTATAGCTGATTCCAAGAAACAAAAGTACAACAATAAAATACATTACATGCTTTGCCTAATGTGTCCTTAGGTTTTGGAGCAACATATGCTGCCACGCAAACAAGACCCACCGAAACCTTTGTGCCACCCCAGTTTTATTGAGAATGGGTTTCTTTCTGTTTGAGCTGGAGAGGATGAAAAAAACCTAATATTTATTACTGCCTTTTTTATTTTCTTGATAGGAAAGGTGATCTCTTCCTGCACACTCTTTGTTGGTGGATCTGTGCTTGATGACCTGAGAGGAAAGAAACAGACAGTTAGTTCATTAGAAAGGTTTGTTCAATTTTAAAAAACAATTCAGTGTTACAGTATTTGTGGGGACATTCAATAAACAGTTGTATCATGTTTTAGATTTGTTGTGGAAAACCACGTGGAGGTGATACCCAGCTCTAATCCTGAATCGCAGGAGGATTTTGACAAGGATCAGTATGTTTCTCTTTTAAAAGAGCCACAGAAATATGATCCGTGTCAGGAATCATTTTTCAAGTGTGAAACTGACCAGATGAAGCCAGCAAATACAAGCAATGGTTATTTATTATTTCATTTTAATTTAATTCTTAAATTTATTATAATTTTATTAGGAAAGCAGTTTTGCTTGCTAACGCATCTTTACATCTGTAGCTCTCTTCATGCCGGACGAACTCATCCCTGCTGATCGCCTGCCACAGTTGAGACATTTACCCACGCTGAAAACCAAACTCTCCCGACTGAGGACGCTTCCTGTGACCGACCCTCTGCTGAGCTCGACAGGACTCGCCCTCTCTGATGACACAATGTTCAGGTGTTCTTCTGCTTCATTTTGTAATAAAAGCATGTGCTCCATCTTAAAATCTGCTCATTACTGCAGTGAAGAAATGTCTCAAGTCTATTCCCTCATCTGACCATGATGTTGAAAAAATCCTGGTGGGTTACAGCTGTTTCAAGCAATGTGCGTCTTATGAGAAACCTCCAGATGTGGACGTCATTGGCGCTCAGACATGTCTGGACATTCATGAGGACTTTGTTAAAGAGTTACTGTTGAAGGCAGAGGTAATCAAACTTTATAAATTCAAGATTATTTGGTCCTTTTTAATGTTTATCTTTTTTTTTTGCAGTTGCTCTTGTTGTCACCTGTAGTGGACACGCTTCAGTTGGACCCACAGACTTGCAGCAACTTTTCAAGCATCTGCAGCTGTATAAATGTTGCTCCTGAACCACTGGGCAACCAGCCTTCAGTTCTGGATGTGCTTTATGATAGTAAGGACAAGATATATTTATTTTTTGTGTCAATTGAAAATATAAATATGTAAAATGTAGAAAATAATTCAAAAATGTATTAAAAATGCATTTTCCACAGGTTCCCTTTCAAAGGCATCGGTGGATATTTCCCAGTATGATTTACCACAGGAACACAGAAGTGACTGCAAGATGAGTGAAGGCCTGTTAAACTCAGAATTTGCAGGTAGGTCAGAGAGACTCTTCTCTATAGATTTACCTTCTTAACTGCCCTCAATAGTTACTGCAGATTTAAACAGGCATGTGGGCTTAAATGTAATGTTTCTCTCAGGACTTGTGGTGTCTCCAGCTAAAATGGAGCTGGACTTTATTCTGAGCCAGGCTCCTAAAAACAGTCTGACTCACACCTGTCTGTCCACCTCTCAACTCCAGGAGGAGGAGTTGTCTCCTGTTCACAAACTGTAAGTGATGGTTTCAGGTTTTTTTGTGGTCAAACTGCACATTTGTAATTGCAAGCCATCACACTAAATGTGTTGTGAAAAGATCAACCCTCTCCCTGTGCTGCATGGTGAGACGATACCTGTGTTGCTGCTTGTAGAGAAGCTCATAAAAATAATGGATGTTGTGCAGATCTTTGGTTTCCATGAGGACTCACAAAAAGATGGAGGGGACACTTTGGAATGCAGAGAAGCATCCAACATTTATTGTGGGCTTTCTTTTGTCAGGTAACTGCATTTATAGTTTATTCGTTTTGTAATTAAAAGGGCATTCACATCTAAGAAAATGAAGGATAATCTATTTTCCGTTCTCTACGGGATGAAAACGCAGGATATCCCTGCTTCTCCTTCCACTCTTTGACAGTGTTATGGAGAACCGTTTTATATGCATCTGCTCATCTGATTTGAATTGAAGGTCTCGTCCTAAAACAATCAGGGACAAACTGTTGTAATTAATCTATAAGGTTTGTTACTAAACTCTACATTTTCTCATAGAGCCCCAAATACATGAACCAGCTGTTGAGTTCCAGCCTCTGTCTGAAGCCTTGAAAGTTCTTAAATCAGAGAAACAGAGTTTCTTCAGCGCTTGTGACAACTTGGAGGTTGAGAGTTGGGAGTCAGGGACCCCGCAGGTGTTTTTGGGCTGCAGTCGTGACTTCACAGAGAGTATGATTTCTGACTGTCCCCCCACGATGAGAGAGGAGGTTGAAAACTTCACAAAACTTTTACCTGAACATGTGGACGGTGAGTTTCTGTCAGAACCTGGTTAGCCATGAGGATAAGTTCATGGCACAGTTCAAGAAAGAAAATGTAATTTAGTATTAAGTAGAGATGAATTCACTTGGTTTGTTCATTTGCATAATCCCTGAAAAAATACTAATTACTTGCTTTTGTAATTTCTTTAATCACACATGCAAAACATTACCAGCTCTATGCATGATTGTTTTTGTCTGAATCCAGAGAGATCCTTCCTGTTGGATCTTCATAAAGAAACCAATGTTCGTTCATCTAAGAACACTTCCCGCATGCATGGTGTAAGCCCAGGTGATAAGGAAGAAGAAACAACTGCTATCATCAGCACGAAAGAGGACATCTCAGAAAAGAGGTCTCCTGCTCAAATAAACACTGTCAACATCGATGAAGGCAACTGTAAGACTTTGCATAGTACCAACGATCCAGAGGTGCTTCTGTCCTCAAGTGTGAATGTCAGAGACGATTACAGAAGCCTGAAGTCTGCTAAACGTCATCCAAAGAAGGACTTCGACAATATGTCCACATTCATGATGCTGAGATTGCAGCAGGTGCCACAAGTTGATGCAACACCTCAGAGTTCAGCGGAAACTACAGGTACACTTTGGTCACGCAGAGATCCAGAGAAAGCTGCTCAGCAGATAGAAATTAGAAGGGAAGTGATAAACTTGTTATAATCTGTAAACTCTTAAAATGCCATAGAATTCATACATCTGGGATTGAAAATAGTTTGGTATATGTTATTTTATCTGTACACAGATCAGTCTTTCTGGACATACTTTCTAAATTTTCAAACAAAACTTTGGCATTTGCATGAGGTGTTAAAAGTTTTGCTGCATGAAGGAATTGCAGTTAATACCACAGTGGTGCCACCCTTGGAAGATTTCTGTATTTCTTTCCTTAAAGCAGATAACAAGAAGCTAGTAGAACAACCAAGAAAACAATTTTATCTTCCATAATCGTTTTCAATTATGAGGATTAATGTAAAATTACACATAATGGGAACAATCATTGAACTTTTCACATTATTTATTTGCCTCCCTGGTTCCATCTGGTGGTTATAGCAAAAACATGGCCTGGAGAATTTGTCCTTACCTCTGAGTGAGAGAGATTAGACAAAGTGGGAAACATACTCAAAAAATGGCAACATTTTGAAGAGATGAAAACCACATTGTTACGCAAAGTTTGCAGCTGTTATATATTCACATGAATGCTGCTTTAATACTTTCTGAGGCATCAGTGGGATCTAAGATTAATAAAGTAAGAGAAAAACTGGGAGGCAGCAGGAAAACTGAACAAATATTATGAATAAAACTTGTAGCTGAAATAATTTGAGCAAGTTTGCTCAGTGTTGACTGCTGTTAATAACCAGAAGGGTCAAAACAGGAGCAAGTGTAGATTATACTAGGTTTACATGGGAATGTTTAATTGCCTTTAAAAAAATACAATATCAATCAAAAACATTTGTATTTAATTAATTTATATAACTTTGTATTGTTGTATTTTGTGTGTAAATTGATATATAGATCTTTAATGATCCCACAAGGGAAATATTATTGAAATACAGAAGACACCTCATTCTCTTTATATTAGCTGCAGAGATGGACCAACAAATTCCACCAATGGAGCTGCAGCCTCCTTCAGATCAGATGCAAACACCTGACAGGAAACCGGCATACATGAGCATTGCTGTGTCAGGAAATGCCACCAGAGAGCAGAAACCCTCTGCTCAGTGGAGAAGTCAACCCATCAGTGAAGCTGTCAGTCAGTTGAACCATCAGGAGAGACAAGACAGCAGAGTCCTCCAGGTTCAGCCTACAGGTGTGACTCATTCAACACACCTCCGGTTAGACCATACTGTGAAACCAAATAAGTATAATTTTATGTTCATTTAATTTTTTTTTTAAATTATGAAAGTTTCAAATATCCTTTATGTTTTTTCTATACTTCATTAGAGGTAATTACACTTTATATGTAGTGAGAAAAGAGCTAAATACTGCGACGTTTATCTGGTTTAATGGATTTGAAATCAGTCCATTTATATTATTCTTATACACATTACTATTTGATGATAAATTGTTATATTTTAATACAACCTGTCTTATTTTATCTCAGTGGTGATGTGTTGAGTGAAAAGGATGGAGGCTCAGATGGTGTTTAAGTTGTGTTTTTTTAAAACCTGTGCACTGCCTTGCAGACAGACAGCTGCACGCCTACTGTGAGCTCCTGGCCTTCGCTCAGCCTTGTTTGAATTATGCCAAAGAGCTGGGGCTTAATTTCCCAACATGGGGAGACTTTAGCAGCATGGCTCCGGACCAAACACACTTCCTCCTCAAACAGCAGGAGAGAGCGCTCTGCAGGTCTCCTGCACAGAGTGCAGAGCTTATCAGAGGTACCATAGTGGCACCTTTATTTTAAAATGATTTGTCTTTATCTGTGGGATTTAATCTATTAAACCTTCTCTCTGTAAGTTACTGCTCCCATTGTGTTGCTTGCAGACCAGGAGCAGCTTTTCAACCAGGCAGCTTTGATCCATGTGCTTGTGACTTTCAAAGAGCTGCTGCTGAAATGTGACCTGAGGACTGGACTGGGTCAGTATATAACACTGCCATCAACCTCGCAGTAACTTCAAAGTTCCCAAAAACTCAAGTGTTAACCACATGTGTAGTGCCTACAAGTAGTTGATATTTGTTTAAAAACATGCTTTTGTTATTGTAATTTACTCACATTATAGCAAAAGTGTTGAAAGAGAAACCAACGTATTTTTAAAATTTTATTTAAATGTGCAGAGCTACCGCAACTTCAACCCAATGAATGTGTTTATATATGAAAATCATCATGTAAACAATAGAAAACATTGTTTCAACTTCATTTGAATTTTAAAAAAAAATGATGTAGGATGATCCCATCATTCATAACACAAAGCAGAGTTTTGAGCCCTTTAAATCATACCGTGATATTTACGAGCCTCTCCTCACTGAAGAGTACCTGACAAAGGCAACTGAGGCATGTGCAGAGCAGAGTCTGAAGCAGCTGCTGAAGAAGATGCGGATCATCCTCTACCTCAGCCATAAGAAGCAGGAGTCCAACCCCAAACTGCTGCAGTTGCAGCAGCTGCTGGTTGAATGGCTGCCCAGCAGGAAAGCTTGCAGCACTGCAAAGACAGTCAGTATTCACAAATGATAAGATGCTTGTTTTTGCGTGTGGGGAGCAAATTTTGTTGCTGATATTAATTTGCAAATCACTTTATAAGATCCAAGTAATTTTTTTCTTTCTGAAGATTCTTGTCATACTATCAGTTGAGTCTGATGAAAACAGATTAATGATCATCAACAGTTTGAACCGAGTGACTGGTCAGTAGCTCTTCATCTCTTTCAGACATTTCTGTAATTATAATTAGCGGCAGTAATAATATACTCAATGAGCTGTGGAAGTGTTGAGCTTCCATTTAAAAGAAGATTTATTAATTCATTTGTGTTACTGTTGCAGGTGTTGCTGCAACTTCAATTTGTCCTGATACGAAAAAGCTAAATGGTGCCACGGTGGTGAGCAGGTAAAAATGTAAAGTGGTATATTTGTATTCTTGTATTCAGCTTGTAATTTTGTCTCACAGTGCCTCTTTCAAGGACACTCCCAGAATTTGTGATGGTAATTTTTAAACCTTGACTGGTGGAATAATTGAATAAATGTTCATATTACTCTTTGATTTATTAACATTAAAGTAAACAAGTTTTTCCTTCATGCTGTCTGAGTAAAATAGACAAAAGCTTTACCAAGACGGTTTAAATGCTGTACTAAAGGAAATAATTAAACATTCTAAACAATTTCAATCAAAATGTTTTTGCACTTCCATCCTGCTCCATAAGTGTGCGTGACAGTGATTGTGTGGTGGTGTATGAGCAGCATATAGGCCCCGACTTTCCCTGGACCTCTTTCTCTCTTGTGGTGGAATTTGACCACCCAGGCCAGTCTCCATGGTCTACAATCTGCAGTGAGAGGACCATCAGCCACCTCACTTTTACCACCATCATCTCTGACACTGGTCTGCTGCCACCACATACAAATGATTCACAAATGTTTTTTTCTCCTCTAATTGTGTGTTTCTTCCCCTAAAGACATAGAGAAAGCCTCATGGTCTCTGGAGGACAACGTGCATCATGTGTTGTTTATGACGGAGGGGCTTCTTAACTGCCCCCAGCTGCAACAGACACTCGAGTCAAAGTGAGCTTTCCTATTCGTTTACATATATACAAGAACATATGCATAATGTGGCATTTACATAATACTAACTCTGGTTGTTATGGTTTGGGAGGCTACAGCTCTGGTCCACATGATAAAATGTTGGGGAAAAAACACTGAAGCCAAGTTTGCTTTCAAATATCAGAACAGCTTTTTAAATGTCAGCAAAGAAATAATTCATTGTTGCTGCTTCATTAAGAATTAAAAAAGGTTCTGCTGTATTTTTTAACATCATCAAGATTCCTCGATGTCCACAGATCTATTTTCCTTAGAGAGATTTTGCTACAAATATGTATTAAAACAGCTAAAAAGACTACGCAGCTACTCAGCTAAAATGTAAATGATCTGCAGCATCTACAGTCATTTTTTTTGCCTGACTTTGTTTCCTCTGTTAACACCATCCTCAAGCTGTCCACCAGTCAAGTTTCACTGGTTTGGTCATTTTGCCATGTTTTTACAGCTGTGGATAACATGATTTTTATGGATGATTAAAAAGAGAAGTGTGTGTAACTCTACATGTGAAAAGTTAATTATTTTCTGCTCAAACTCAGTATAATGGAGCAAGGTAAGTTTATTTATATAGCACATTTCATGTATAAGCCAATTCAATGTGCTTTACATAAAACATTGAAAGCATTACAGCGGTGTGCAGAGGTAATTTATAATCAAAATCAAGAGAAAGGGAGAAAGAAAGGACATTGTATTAAAAACAGTATTAAAAACATGATTAGGTTTAACAATTCAAGCTTAAAAGAAATGGTGCAGATTTGGACTTTTATATAAAAACTATTGAAATGCAGTAGAGAACAGGTGTGTCTTTAACCTGGAGTAGAAGAAATGATCAATTTATAAGACTTCTATTTCAGAGTCAAATTATGGCATTACTATGACCAATGTCTTTTCTGATTTAAAAATAAGACTGGTACATTTTAATTTCAGCATATTGTTGCTCATTGCCATTTTTCCTTATTATGAGTTTGTACGTTGGTATCTAACTTGTGTCTGTCTGCTTTACAGCTTTAATATAACTTTGTTGGAGAGGAGCCACCCTCCATCTCTGCAGAAGCTTGGAGGGATCAATAACTATGCTGTAATCACAGTGGACGAAAGCACTGCTATCATCATTCAGGTACCTGGACACACACACTTCTTTACAAGGACCTGCTCTGATATAACATACTCTTTCAACCCCAGTCCAAACTTAAAGATGATTATAAGCTGAACTCTGAAAAATCAAGCCTTATTTCTTCAAACAGCTCTTTGAAGGTCTATCAAAGTGAAGACGAGCTAAAATGTCCTCTGCATTCAAAAGGGTCCTCACAAAAATAGATGGTTCTCACACTAATTTGCTGCGACACGGTGTCCACTATTTCCCTCTCCCTTAGTATGAAAATGCATAAAATTACACTGCATTGACTTATTCTTAAAGGCACTCTTAATCAGAATATACCTATAAACTCAAACCAAAGTATAGTCATGGAAAAAAATGAATTTTTCCTTCAGCAACTTTCTTTTGAAAGGGTTTATGTTTCTGGATAACAATCATCTAGTTTTACCAAATCTATGTAAATTCACCCTCAGATTATTAACAACACAAAATGTTTGTTTTTTTGTTTTTTTACGAATGGCTAAGAGTTTAACTCTTAAACCATTATTTACTTTCCAACAAAGAGGGTGGGAGGCAAAGTTATAAATGCTGTGTTAATAAATATACACTTCCAATCATTCTCCTTTTTTCAGTTCAGTAAGTGTGTGTGTGTGTGTGTGTGTGTGTTTTTGTGTGTGTGTATAGGAAGGAGATGAACTGTGTCAGGAGCGAGCCAGCGAGGGACTGGTGATGAGGCTGACTGCACTCTCTCTTCAGTACAGCTGCTGTTGGCTCGTCCTGCACTGTCCTGACAGTGGGGGGGGAGGGTCAGTATTAACACACAGTATTACACCATTTTAGTTCCCAAATCTCACCTTAACCTTCGTCTTTAAATTTTCCCCCTAAAAACAGGGGCAGGTCCCCACAATATGAGAAAGACAAGTACACACACATCACACAAAGGCTTACTGGTGTGTGTGTTTGTGTGTGTTTTGGCAGGTTTTCCAGCGAAGCCTTCAGCAACTTGGTGTTAGTTTATTCATCTCTGGTGTTGTTTGGCATGAAGCCCGAGGCTCTGGATGTGAAGGTTAGACGGGGTGCATTCATCACTCTCTTTTTCTCCTGTCGCAGCTCATGATTTTCAACTGCACAGTGTTGAGACTAAAACAGAAATAAAGGTTAAATGTATCATTTAATAACATGTAATCGTCTATGTCGTGAGCCAACAGCAAAGTCTTCATGAAACATCATTAACAATAAAGTTTTTGTGATGATTCTGACAAAGATTCCTCGGAAAGGTTTTATTTTTGTTCATTCAAGTGAAGATTACTCTTTTCATGTGGTTTGTAAATTGAAGAAAGTGAATAAAAAAGCACATAGTCCAGAGCACAATAGGACACCTTCAAATAGACTTGTTTTTTTCTGACTCCAAATCAGTGGTGTCCAAAGTCAGTTCTGGAGGGCCGCTGTCCTGCAGGTCTTGGATGTTTCCTACTGCAGAACACCTAAATCAGATTGATGGGTCAATATTTTTGGGTAGAACTTGACAATAAGCTGTTGAAGAGAGCCATTTTATTTGAATTAGGCGTGTTGGATCAGGGGGACATCTAAAACCTGCAGAATTGCGGCCCTCGAAGACCAGAGCTGGACACCCCTGCTCGAAATCTTAATCTAAAGTTTTTATTTTATTTTATGCCACATATAATGAAAAATTAATTCTTATTCTCTAAAACGGACTTAATTTACATCAAGAGGATTAATCTAAGATTTGTCATTCTGTTGTCTTTGGTGAATAAAATGAATCCTATTTATTTTTATAATCGTTCACTTTGAATTTAAAAATAACACAACACTCTGAGCCAGTTCATGTCCTGTTCTGTTTTGTTTTCAGGTGCTGATAGTGTCAGAAGTCTTGGAAATGGCCAAGTTCATCAACCGGATTTGCTTCACCACCCTGATGTCCAGTGACAGAGAGCCTTTGAGCTACCTAAACAGGGACTGGTTAAATGTGATTCCTTCACAGGTGATCATAACATCCCAAAATTAAGGCTCTGAAAAGGAAAAGAGCAGCTTCAGCAACTACATCAGTGAATCTTGATTTTACAGTCAACCCTTCTAGTTATTTCAGTTTATTTTCCTCAAAAGATTCAGTGCTATTAACTTTAGGATGTTAATGAGGACAAGACAGATAATTACAAACCACATTTCCAAATAACAGACCAGCAAACCAAACTGAAATATTTAGTTTTAAATTTAATTTAGTAGATAAAGTTCAAATTAAATAGGAAAAAATGGATCTTAATAAAATGTGAATAGGATTGCTTTTTTAGAATTATTTCAGATATTTCTGCACTTTCTTAGTTTTCTTGATTATAAATTATTTTTGAATTTTTTCGAAATAATGCTAAATATATCTACTGTAGAATTAGTGTAGGACTTTCTTGATAACAGTGATGTACAGATGACATGTTTATTCGAGTAAAAATAAATATTTCAAGTCTGAAAAGTAGCTAAATTTACTTTTCTTCTTAGATTATGCACCGTGACCTTACATGTTTTGCTTTTCCTCCAGGAGGAAGTGTGTCTGTCACAGTTCCCATGTATTAACCCTTTGGTCAGCCAGCTGATGCTGAACAGAGCTCCGTCCTTGCAGTGGCTCCTGGGGGCCCCAATTGCTCAGCTAGAGGAGCTGTTTCCGGAAGTGCCTCAAAAAGTCCTCAAGGTAATTCAGAGCACATAATAACATGTAGATACAGCAGACAAATGTTATAGGCTTTTGATACTGATGTTTATATTTTCTGTCTATTTAGCTTTTTCAGGTTCAGGCTCCTGGTGTTATTTATCAAAGATTTCACTTAATCTTTGATTACTGGATAATTTGGCTTTTTATTGCAAGGAAAACACAGCCATTAGTATTATTCTAAGTGTTTTTTTGTCAGAAAGGACAAATTGGAGATTAAAGGTTTCACAAGACGGTCCTAGTGTGTTAAGTTCATTCCAGAATTCTCTATATATGATGTTTAATATTTATTTATAGTGCCACACATTTCTGGTCTAGGGCTGCATGGTGATATGTTTTTTATATTTGAAAATGATCAAACATTGTGATGGGGATGTGACTTGGAATATGTGAACAAATATTTCAGTATGCGTTGTTCAGCTCAGGTTTATTAAGAAAAGCCGCATTTCACTTCTGCTTCTGTGCAAGTTGGGCAGTTTCAGAACGTGCGCAAAAGCAGAACTTCATCTACGCAGAATGCAATCCTCATGAATACAGCTGTGATTTTGTTACCATTATAAGTCAAAATGCCTGAACATGGTTATCTAGATCCGGTCCTCAAGGGCCTGCAGGTTTTAGGTGTTTTTCCACTTACACACACCTGGCTTAAATTATTGTCTCATTAACAGATTTTTTTGGGAACTTCAGGACAGTTTGTTGAGATGCATTTCATTTTAATCAATTGTGTAAGAGGTAGAAAATATGTAAACACGTTTATTTACAGCATTTATAGTAGTCCAAACATTGTTTTTGTTATATTGATAATATAACTCATAAAAAATATTTTATGCAGCCTTCCTGCAGAATTTTAGAAGCTGCTGGGTCTGCTGAACTGAACCCATTAATGGAGTCATTTAACATTTATCTGAGGAATAAGAAAATTCCCTTTTATTTACACAACCAGGGTGCCTGGAAAACCCTTTTCTGGTTCACATCTTTATAGTGAGCAGGATTTATATCTGCTGTAAAAAATGTTCATCTCCATTTTTTTGGCTTCCTTTCTTTTCCTGGTTTTAGCTTTTCAGTGACACTACCTCTCTGTACTCAACGAAGGCAGACCCAAAACAAACTCAGACAGGCAGTCCTGAGACAATCCAACAAACCAAACCTTCACAAAATTCTTGGAGCCACACTGCTGATTGTGAGCCCACTGACTCTCTGCATCTAGATCTGCTTCCCCACGACCACAAGTCCAGCTTCTCGTTTGAAGACACCTTTGGTGGAAAAGACTCTGCGTTTCCAGATTTCACACTTGACCCGAGTCGATCCTTTTGTAGTCCAGATAATTATGTCCAGACAAGCTGGACCAGCAGTGATCTCTGGAAAGAGAGAGCTGGAGTAGCCGGGAAGGTTGTTGAAAGAGTAAACCATGAGTGGACCCCACTGAATGACTACACCTCAAACCTACAACCAGCTGACAGCCCCCTCAAACTGGACCTCACATTCAGTCCCAGTCCCATCCTGCAGCAGCCAGCCAAGACTCAACTATACCCTCATCCCACAGTTCTCTGTGACATCCAACCTCCTCACAACCATTGCATCCCCCGTGGTCTGAACCCACTAAAAGATCTCACATGGATTCAAAGTAAAAGTACTAATGAGAGCATCTCTAGAGGAGATATGACGGTTTCAGTTAACTATGGCTCCAAGTGTTGGAAAAGTCAGGAGACGAAGAGGAGTGGGGAAGCAGCTAACCTGCTTGGTTTAGGTAAATTATTGTGGCTTTATGTGCATTTCAATCTACATATTTTTTTAAGTAAAAACGAATCACAACATTTATTTTCCACCATTTCAAGCCAACATATTTTCTCATGTTAATTTTTCAGAGTTGGCACCAAAGAAGGGGAGGTTAAGCTATGAGAGAGTACCTGGCAGAAGCGACGGACAGACCCGGCTCAGGTTGCTTTAGGTCTGAATGGAAGACACAGAAAATGTTTGTTCATTTAAGAAATTCCTTTTTTGTTTTTGAATAGTCTTGATAGAATAATTTTCTTATTTTATTTGTACATTTTACATTTAAGCAGGTTTTTAACCCATCTATACTTCTTTTAAAACTTCATAACAATTAATTGTTCATTTTTTATTAAGTTCAAAATATGACAAAATCATTCATACTGTTCCGTAACATTTAATGTTAAGCAGTTTTATAATTGGATTTGACAGTAAATATGTGAAATTACTGTTTTGTTTTCCTACACAGGTAAATGTATGTTTACAATATTTTGTCATTTTAACCAGTTAATTCATTTAAAATGATAACTTTTATCAGTTTAATATTAAACCATTTTTAAATGAAAAATGTTTTAATTGATTATATTGTTGAAAAGAAAACGCTAAACATGAAGTTAGCACTAAATTAGATTAAACATAATTATAACTTTGTGTACATTTATCTTTTGTTTTCCTCTATACTGAGCATGCTCAAACAAAAAGTGATTTATGGGTGGAAAAGTGAGATCGAGGGTCTTTCCCAGCTGTACTGATAAAGTCTCTCATTTTAGCAGCTCCATTGGTGGGGTTTCTTTTTTTTCTTATATAATTTAGTGAAGCAATCCCCTTATCGTGGTCTCTCAGCATGTGGAGAGAGTGCTTATCTTCACGAGCCAGCAGAGTGAAGCCAGTTCCCTCAGGAATGATCCCCAGACAAAGATGACCCCGGGGACATAGACTCCAAGCCTCCCTGCTTCTGGCCAGCCACATCCAGCACTGGTTAGCCACCATCAATAACCTGACAGTCTCCCCTTTTTTTTTTTTATGTCTCTCTCTGTCTTGCTGGCCTTTGCCTTCTAAGAAGCCATGGACAAACAAAGAGTGAGAAATGGTTTGTTTTTTTATTGGCCCAGGAACAAAAGCAGTCAGCAGGGTGGTCAAAAGAGTCCCCAGAATGAAGGCGAGGTGAACAGCAGCCTAATGGTGCAGTAATGGCTCCTGACTATACTTGAGCTCTGGACTGAAAAGGAAAAGAGAGATAATGTGGGAATTAACAGGCTGTTTAAACCAAAGCTTCCTTCAGATTAGATTCTGCTCTGGCTTCAGCTTTAAAGGTCACTCTGCCGTTATCTTTCATCACAGGCTGCAATTAACTGTCACCTGTGCTCATCCTGTCCTCCTTGAATAAGAGCCTAGATTTAAGATGAGCGGTAACAAAACTCAGCTTGATGGTTGTCCTTTTTTTTTTTTTAAAATAGAATAGCATATCACCGTAACAGCTGATACTGCAGAGTGAGATAAGTTGAAATATGATGCAAGTGTAGCTCCGATGTAATAATGCAAATTTACTGCTGAACTACACCTATACTAAATACTCCATTTATGTCGGGTATGTTTATGTTTCCATCCTTATTGTGCTGAAGTAGAAAGTTTCCTTTTTTGCATCAAATATCAAGTATAACTAAAGTTCATGGGAAAGTTGTTGGTTTGTTTTTGGTTTTTTACCAAAAGAGGAAGTAGCAGACTTGGTAAAAAAAACAACAAGATTTGTATCCAATACAGGCATTGATGGAAAAAGTCAGGAATAGAAGTGGCTGAAATTTATCCTGAGAGAAATAATTTGTGGACTAGATTTCTTGGGATCAGATCCAACAGATGTGTTATTTCACAGGAAACCATGAATGTGTACCTCTGTGTTGCTACTAAATCGGTTTTACAATTCCCCCCTGAGATTAATAAGGTATTTTTCATTTCAGGATCACCAAGAAATGACCAAATGACCAGAAAATGCTGGGCTAATGCATCATGAAAATATTGAACACTAAATTCCTGAGAATCCTTATAGTTGTTCCAGACATCTGATGAAGCAACAACTGGATCTGAGGCGTTTTAAAGGGATGAAAACATGACAACTATATCTTTTTATATCATTCTTTAACTGCTTTGTTCTTTAGAGATCAAGGCTTTGACCATAAAAAGTACATTCCCAAAAAGCTTTATGCAAATGAAAAGTAAAGTATTACAAAATTCATTTGTATGTAAAACTGTTAACCAACTAAATGAAATATACAGTTGAGGAAAATTTCAGTGGCTTGTCTTTAAAGGTCCACAATCAGCCAAGTATGATGTATTTCCACAAACCAGCTGAAGCACCCAGCAGAGAGTGTGTCTGCAGACCTGGAGTAGAGGCTGACAGTAGCAGGGAGCAGCAGCGCTGGGCCTGCAGGTGCAGCCTCTTGGACATGCAGCAGGGCCCATGAATGGCCAATTCAGAAAACGGCCCCCATCAGGCCTGTTCTCCAAGCCGTGGGCTAATCCCAGCCCCTAATCGGATTATGTAAATTCCTACTCCACACAGGGACTTTTATGGAAAGCTGCATCTTTGAAACAACACTTGAAGGGTGAAAAAAGAACAGTGACAATTGGTTAAACTAGGCTAGTTTTTTTTTTTTTGTTTCTCCCCCTATCTGAGCAGTGGTTGCAAGTGGGAGGCAGAGGAGTGAGTAGTGGCTGCAGAGAGGTGAGTCGGAGACAGTGTTCCTCCATGCTTTGCCTGTAATTTATGTGTGGCCCCTTGGATCGGCTCAACAAGATTACCACAGTCATAACAAAACCCATATTGTTCCACTGTCAATCTGGATATGGTATTTTTACCTTTTGTGGCCCAATCAGACTGAATTCAAAAGCAGAGAAGCAGTGATATCAAGGTCTTTTTCCTTGGTGGAGGGACGGTGGGTTGTCCATGCCTAATGTCAGAAAAACAGAAAGGAATAAGTGTCCACAGCAGTAAGAGAAGGATCAGAGAGACAAACGTCTCAGTTTCACTTCAATAGGAATTTGTTACCTTTAATAGCAGCCTCCAAGGATTAAATGAGCAATGAATCATAAAAGCAGTACAAATAGTCACTTTAAAAGCTTTTGAATAAAAAAAAACCGAATATCTTCTCAAATGTTGAGCAAAAAACACAAATATCTAAAGTGATGACTTATGGTGGCCATCATCATTAATTACCATCTATTTGTTTGAAATGGCAGGACAGAGGGGGTGTGGATTGCAACAATCACGCCGACCGCACACAATGAACACACATGCTTCACGACAGGACACGTCACACAATAGGGCTCACCCTGCTATAAAATGTGAGATGCGAGCATGCAGCATTCTCACCCCTCTTCTCTCAGTTCCCCATCCCTCCCCGTCTTGACACTCCTTCCCTCTCGCTCATTAGGATCTAACTGAGCATGAGAAGATACAACTGAGTGGACATTCACACAAGACTCCCGGACACCGATGACCTGCGGATAACAGCTCTACCTCACATTTCTGCACATTTCTACATACGTACAGGTGAGACGTTTGTTTTGTGCTGAAGGATTTTTCTCCCTTGAGACTGCAGTGCTTTCACTTTGGGTAAAAAATAAATACACGTAAAAAAGAAAAAAAGACATTGTGTTCTCTTTGCATGCAGCGGTCATGCAGAATAAAATTAATTCATGCAGATGAGATGATTATTCTAAGAAAAAGACTTAAAGGTTTTCAGTCATGTAGCTGTGAATGTATAAATTTAATCAAATTATTGGGTCTTGCAGAAAGAGTTTTTGTTATAAATTTATTTTTAGCATTAGTTTTTGTGTGTAAAATATTTGCTGCTTAACATTGCTACACATCGTTGGGAGATGATGCGTCAATATAAAGCAGTTTGAAAATAAAGGAAATATTTTAAGCTGTTTTTTATAGAAAACATACAAAATGCTTTCCTTTAAATTCTTGGATTTCAAACATAAATTCATATTTCAATGAATCGTGAACACAAACACAGAAAAAGACAAGAATAACAAAGAAATTTTCAGATTTAAGATTTAAAACGGAGGCCGAGGTAACTTCTAATTAAATTTCTTTTCACGTCCTCAGCACCATGACCAGGAAGGTGTTTACCAACACAAGGGAACGCTGGCGCCAGCACAACGTCAACACCGCCTTCGCAGAACTCCGCAAGCTCATCCCCACCCATCCTCCGGAGAAGAAGCTGAGCAAGAACGAGATCCTTCGTCTGGCCATGCGCTACATCAACTTCCTGGTGCAGCTGCTGGAGAGTCAGAGCGGCCAGCCGGCCAGCCACTCCCCCACCGCTCTGCTCACCTTCCTCAGAGGAAACATGGAGCAGCTGCACTCCCCACCACATCCCTGGACCATGATGAGTGACACAGAAGCTCCGTCACCTGGATCCAGCTGTGACAGCTCAGAGGCCTGGTAGATGCAGCGTCCTGAATTTTAAAAGAAGAGACTTTCAGACACTTTTCTTGGCTATAAGAAGTGATCTGTTGCATTGTGACTCATGTTTCAGTGCACATTATGTGTTTTTTATGTGGACCCCCAAACATGACTGATAAAGAGGGCGCCACCTGTGCACTGATGAGTGTTGAAAATGGTTTGCGGCTAAAAACTAATTTGTGTTCTGCATGGATCTGTAAAACCTGGATGTACCACTTCCCCTTCATTTCTTCATGTTAATATTCCCTGTTGCTGGCCCGCCTGGAACCAATTTAGTTTTGCAATAAGGGGGTGTTTTGCCGATGAGGAAAGTGGAAGGGATTAAGGAATTTCTCATTTCAAGTAATAGATTGAGGAAAGCATTTGAAAAGATAATGGCTCAGCCAATTCTCTTGACTGTAATCGTCTCAAAATAGCCAAGGGCACTTTTTTTTTTTCTCCTTTCAATCGACATGCTGCTTTTTTCCCCCCCAAGAAGACTAATCTGACCTTTCTTTTTTCCCACTGACAAGGTTATGTGACTTCAGAAGAATCAGTTCTAAGTTTTTGCCTGTTTCTTCCAGCTCTTACACAACTATGTCGAACAGCTAAACACTTTTTTTTTGGCTAAATAATTTGGCAAAACTGACAATCTTCTCTCAATAATTCTTCACAAAAATCTTGTTTTGTTTGATTTCTTGTAAAATACGCATGTCATATAGCCAAAGATGAACTGATTGTCTTCTGTGATAAGTGTGATAATTATCTTCTTATATCTCTTTTGTAATTTATTTTGGTCTGTATGTGAATACATAGTATGTTATTTATTTTATCTATTTATTCAATAAATGATTTGACAATTGATCTCTATTTGGAATTTTGTCCCTCAAATCTTTACGGTACAAATAAATAGTGTAAATTATGTAATAAATGTCAGAATACAAATCACAGTGAATCTCCCCGAGCTGATTGATGATGATTTTGATTGAATAGGTTTTCTGAATAACTGAAAGAAGACAAGACTGACTGAAGGAGTTTGGCTTGTAGTGTTGGAGCATCAACATTAAAAACATTATTGAGTGCTTTTGATACAGAGAGGTTCTGGGGGAATAGTGTATTCAAACAAGAAAAGGGCGCTCTATCATGTCAGCGGTCAAGTTGCTCGGCGTTTAGTAGCAGATAGGAAACTACACAAAAAATACCCAACTTGTGGATGGTGCTTGGTAGCTCCAGTAACAACAAATAAAACAGGAATTCCTGAAAAAGTTTGATTAGTATTATCTACAAAAACAAACTGTAAATACTCAATGTGATGGTGATAAGTATGCTCCCAAAATCAAAGCTTTAAAGCTTTGGCCTTTAAAGCCCAACATAAAACTGGGGAGAAAAGTCCGTTTTTTTTTTTTAATCTGAAGTCTTTATTTGGCCTGTTAACAAAATGTGGGTAAATTTTTTGCCACATACCCTACACTACAAAATCATTGTAGTGTAGTCTTGTGCTTCTTGGTATCCACTGAGGGGCAGAAGAGAAGTATCAGATTGTGTACTGAAGGGTTTTGAGCCAAGTTTTAACATAAAGTGATACAAAATGTTTGTATGTATCAAATATGATTTGTTTGGAATTAAAGGGTTAAACACTTCAATTTTCCCTAAAAAAATCTTTACAGAAAATAATAAATAGGTCAGAGAAAAGAGTGGATGTTCTTTGTTTTTCTTCACTGATGGCAACAGAAATTAATCACAATTCAGCTCCAGGAGGAGCAGCGATTATTCCTCATGTGAGTTGACAAACTCTTTGACTACTTCTAATATTTTGTGGTCCAGGCCTTCAAAAGGACCACAGAATGCACAAAGCCACAGCTTCCTGAACTACAAAAGAAAGAGCCACTGGTCTGACTGAGGTTGTTCCAAGAAGAAGAAACATTTTTTTTTCTTTTTCTTTTTTTTCCCTTATCTACTGATGCAGTTACAGACCACGTGTTACTTTGATGTTTCAGAATCAAGAAATTTGCTGTGGGTACACAGACCTGTGACTAAAAAAAACCCAGGAAATGCTTCTGTAAATGTGGAATCTGACAATTCCATTAATTTTTTTTTTGTAAATAAATGCCAGAATTTACAGTAAATGTAGTGTATTATGACACTATGTTAAAACAGTTCTGATAAAAAAATAAAAATCCTCCTGCAGGCTGCAGAGTAAAACCATTTCACACCGAGACACAACTGATAAGTGAAGTTAAGAGCAGAGCTACTGCTGCTTTGTTCAAACTCAACAAGCCCAGAAATGTTTGTTTTCAGCAGCCCTGTGATGCTCATCTGGTTGACCTTTGCTCTTTGTCCACTGACCAGAGGTCTGAGAGAGAAGTGATCAGTGGGAACCCTTAACTTGCAACCCCTGAGGTCAGAGGACACTGGAGTCAAACCATGTCCAGTTGACCAACATGCAGATGGACTTTCTGAGGCAAACAGCAAAGGAGAGCCAGGTTGCCCACTAATGACTCCTGGTAGGATTTAATAATCCATTTTAACATTTTATGTTGCAACAATATTTAGCATCTTGCTTTCTGTGCTTTATCTGTTTAAAAAAACCAACAGACTTATGCAGTCTTGTACGAACCCGTCTCTGTTTGGCAGCCATTTAAACTGAGGTCAGACATTTGAATGCTCATTGTGACTGCAGAAAAGGAGTCCCATTTTCAGGCTAAAGGCTGCATCTAACTGAGCTGAAGAGTAAACACTGAGTTGGTTTTGGACGCTTTCACTTGGGCTCTTAAACTGTGGCTAATGGTGTGTAAACGGAGCAGAGGGCAGCTGGACACACTGACTGGAAGCCTGTGGGAACTGACAGGTGACGCTTTGTAATCCTGAAAAATATACCAAATTACACCATATTGCACGGAGAGAACGATAACCCTTCCCAACAGCAGAAATTTGGGAGGTATTCACTTCTTGTGCAATTTCATGCTGAATTGAGCGGATTTCATGGTGAACATATAAAAACAACTTGTTAATAAAATCTTCACTTCTTGGGACATAACATTAAAACCTGTGCACGTGTTATATTTTGAATAGTATACCAAAATTCTGACTTCTTAATGCGAAATTTAAATCGGATGGAAAAGTACGTGACAGCTTCTGTGTACATGCTGTCAGACTGTGAAATGCATTTTGCTGATACACCTTATTTACAGATACCACCCAATGAGGTTTGAGCATTACTCTGACCTAAGGTTTCTAGAAGGATAATGAAAACCTGCAATGAAAATAACAAATCTGTATGCTTCTCATTCCTTCCACCAAGTGTATTTTCCTGATTGACTATTCTCTCCCAAGCATGTGGGTAATCGTCTATTGAGAGCACATTTCCTTATCAGTGTCTAGCACACTGTCTGAATCCGTTATCACAATGGGCCAGATCAGTGCAGGCAGCCCCTCGCTCTCCCGGCTGAGGCGCCCATGAAAAAGAATTTCTGGAGTTGGGTGCCAACCGATAGGCCCTGAGCTCTTTATCCCCTTAAAGCCAATTCACACCCTGCATGTTTAAATATCTCAGCTCAACCCCTGCCCTCCCACTCCCATCACGCTCGAGCCCCCTCCTCTTTCGCCCTCCTCTCGTGCTCTTTCACCCCTCTGCGGCTGCAAGTCCAAGCGAGGACCGCTGCGGCGTTCGACCTGCAGCACGGGCGCTTGGGATGCAGGTGCAAGGGCTGGTAGGATGGTGAGAGAGGAGGGGAGTCCTCCATTGTTGGGCTGGACAGCACCCTCTCTCCTCTGGAGCACCCTCTGATGGGGGAGCCCACTGACAATCACACATCCTAATCTGATTATGCAAATATCTACTTCAAAAGGCAATACGCTGTAACCCTCACCCCATGGTGGAAAGACAGCACAAGGAAGAAGAGGAAGCAGCAGGAATGTAGAAAGGAAACAGTGAAGGGTAAATTCCCAAGAAAATAAAATATAAACCAAATGCTCAGTAATTCTGCATCACCCAGGTTTATTTATTTTCACCTTCTCTGATCTTCTGCATCACCAGGGGAGGTCTAAGGATGAAAACAGAATGCACTTGCACACTCTGAATGGCCACTGACTCCATCAACAGGGCATTGAATCCAATATTCAAATGCTTATTGTTTTTCCAGACGCTCCTGAATCCAGCGTCAAAAGGAATCTACAATGTTAATGAGGGGGACAAAGTGCCCAGAGTTAAGACTTAGACATCCAAACAATCAGAGGTGACATTTCCCAAGAACACCCATTGCTAAAAAAAAAAAGCATGGACCATAACCCCCCGCCTCTTGAATTTTCACCAAGAGAAAACCTCTCTGACTGGTCTCGGAAATCAGTTGCACATTTCTACTGGTCCCAGCATTTCTACAACAGGTCAAGTGAGCCATAAAACGGCAGGTTGGCAGTTTAAAAAAAACAACTTTTATACCATGCAGTATTCAAGTTTACCATGCTAGCACAAAATAAAACGTGATGGGAAGTCATTTCAGTTACTCTATGAAGACACAAGTGTGTGGTGTCTTGGATATCAGGCTACATTTTCTGGGGAAATGAACAGCGTAAGATTCGAAGAACCAACTTGTCTTTTGTGCATTTTTCCAAGCAAAGACTTTATAAGCAGTGTCGGAGCTAGACTTTCATACACATACAGATTTTGTGGGAGGGGGAGGGGTAGTGTGTGGCACTTGATGTTGTTGTAGGAGAATGCCATTTTTCAATTCTTTTATTTTCCTATACCAATTAAGACTGGTTACAGTGTATATTAGTCCACAATTTCATGCCGTAGCTTTCTTTAAAATCAATTACCAACCCTGCTAGTGTAATGTCACTGGATCATGTACCTCTAGCTTGGTCAGCACTGAATAGCTTGGATACTGAGATACTCTTTGAGCATTCTTTATAGTTTATTTTCAGCACAAATGTGCAATTTTGGATCAACTGAGTCGAGGAGTAGTCTCACTGAAATTAAATACAACATGGTTTCCCCACATGATCTAAAAAACTAATCTAGAGCTACCCTATAACTGGATTATTATTGCTACTTTATGTAGCTTCAGGCTAACATCAGGTTAATAGCCTTACATAACATAGTTGTACTTGTACAGGGACAAAGTTGCTTCTAGAAATGTGTAGCCAGATTTGAATATTTTTTAAAGGATGACAAATTAGAAAACAACTTTAAAATTAACTCCAAATTGGTGTATTCACACTGGTGATCCATGCATGTCTGGAAAGATGCTTCTGTCCTGACTAGTGCCACCATGGCCACCCCTTTAGCTCCGATCCTGCTATAGGTCCGCACCTCAAGTTGCAGCCAGTGAAAGGGATTCTATGGTTTCAGGCAAGACAGAAGCCAAGACAACATAGAGCAAAGTCTTTAGTCTTTTACGTTACCATGTAAAAGACTAATTTGACCTATTGAGGATGCTAAATGAAGAGTTCATTTAAATGAATTAATTAGGGAAAACGACCAAATCCCTAAATTTCCTCCAATTGAACGGAGTAGAGACAACTTCAGCATTGCTAAATAAACCACAAAAGAACAAATGCTATTCACAATGACAACACAATAAAAAATCCTGAACAAAAGGCAAACCATTTCCTCCAAAAAACAACAATTGTTTGATCTCTAAACTGGCATGTAACAGGACAACACTATTCAAGCCCATGAGGCTGTGAAATTTGACAATCTGTGCCCAACTAACAGCAGAGATAATCTGGGAATCTGCTGCCACTTCACCATTTCTGATACAGTAACTCACCCCCCCGACTGTTGAATTTACAACCATAACCTTTTTCCCTTGAACAACTTTCCTGGGTGAGGCTATCTGGTGTCATTTCATACAGAGAGGAACAACAAGGCAGAGTTCATCTAGTTAATAAGTATCTTTGAATGTGCGTCCGTTTTTAAGAAAAAAAAAAAAAAAACGTTGGTTTTCCCGCTGACTAACAGCCACCATGGAGCTGCGTCTCTCCGTTTGTGTCCTGCTGGTACTTTGTGTGACGAGAGCAAATGGAGGGAACATTTTGGTGTGGTACACCGAGGCCAGCCACTGGATTAACATGAAGCCGGTGCTGGAAACACTGGTGGACAGGGGCCATCAGGTGACGGTTCTGGTCCCGAGCTGTTCAATGTTCATGAACAGCAGTGAAGCCTCAGTCTTTCGATATGAGCCTTTTGATGTCACTGTCCAACTGGAGGTCCTGGAAGAGTTTCTTGAAGAGATCCTTCACTTCTCCATGTATGAGATGGATTACATGAGCTACTTCCAGATCTATGCCAAATTTATAGAGCTCATGAAGATTGACATGGGCTGTTCCCTTCAGATTTTGGATGGAGTGGTGAAATCTGAAACCCTCATGAAGAAGCTGAAAGAGGGAAACTACGACCTCCTCCTGGCTGATCCTATCTACCCCGGCAGTGATTTAACTGCAGATATTTTGGGTATCCCTCTCGTCTTCTCCTTGCGGTTCTCCTTGGCTCATAACTGGGAGAGGCTGTGTGGCCAGTTACCTGCTCCTCCTTCCTTTGTCCCTGGAGCTATGAGCAAACTCACAGACAAGATGGATTTCTCAGAAAGACTGTGGAACTTTCTTTTCTACGCTCTGCAGGACACAGTGCTGGAAAATGTAATGTGGAAGGAGCTGGACAGATATTACTCTGATGTAAAAGGTGAGAATTTAAGCAAAATTTAAGCAAAAAAAAACCAAGCAACCTTGTGTTATAGATAACACAAGGTTTTATACTGATTTGTTTTAGATTTATTTCAATGCTTTTATACATAAATACCTCTTTTGCATTGTGACAGGAACCCCCACCAGTGCCTGTGAGATGATGGGCAGGGCAGACATCTGGTTAATGCGAACCTACTGGGATTTTGATTTCCCTCGTCCTTTCCTCCCCAATTTTAAATTTGTTGGTGGGATTCACTGCAAACCTGC
>JBBBVU010000012.1:6889899-6910245 GCA_037177055.1 Atherinosoma microstoma | reverse complement strand
CACACACACACACACACACACACACACACACACACACACACACACACACACACACACACACACACACACACTTCTCCGGAGAGCCGCCAACACCAATGCATTTGGGGGTTGTGGCTCAAAAAATTTGAGAACCACTGCTCTAGGTGATGTCCTTGAATGCTTCAGAGAATTTGGTGGATTACATTTATCAAAAAATATGTACAGAAAAGATTTTAAAATACAACAAAACATTAATCTCACATGTTAAATGATAAAAGAAAAAATTCCTAGGAAAAAAGGTGTACAGATTAGGCAGGATATTTTGTTCATGTAAGTAATGTATTATACTGTATACTTCATTTCATGTGGACGCAATCCGTTTTCAATAACCAAGGAACCACCAGATGGAAAATTTATGAAAATAAAAATTCAGTACAGTGGTCACCTTCAGTAAACAGAGATCTGTTTCCAGGGCATGTCCGACAAGAACAGTGTCAGCGCTGATGAAGCTCAGCAACGTTTCTTGAACCTCTTTCAGGGAGGTATGGTTACCCTTCACATCCTCTTCACTGATGCCTGAAAACCTACAAAAAATAATAAATAAAATGTAACAGAGGCCATTAATAGAGGGGGATATTGCCTTGTTGGAGAAGATTAACAAAAAAACTGACAAATACAGAATTCCGTAACCTGGTGTTATAGTCGATGACCTCATTATCAGGTTTGACAAAGGTGTCATAGATGGCTTGAACACTAGAGTTGACTACCGTCACTCTGGAAACCTCCAGACCATGTATGGTATAACACTATAAAAAGACAAAACACGAACACCACAATGTTTTTGCCTAGATACTTAATATTGATCCTAAAAAAATAAATTACATTAAAACAGTGACAGTGCTTATTTCCCTGTTTTCAAAGTGTTTATGATTACCTAATTGGATGATTAAATGTTTATATTTAGTAAAAATTAGATTAACAGTAAAAGTTGCGAGAAAAAAACATTACACACTTCTGAAAAAAAAAGAAGAAAAAAAAAATTTCATGCAATATTTTCTAAGAAAAAAAATATAGTGATATTGTGACATTATGTGTGCAACTGAAGAAAAGAAAAGAAAAACCTATTAAAGCTAATTAAAAATGACAATGGGGACTTCACCATTTCACAAGCCAGGGAGTAAACCCCAGGGCAGCTTTTGTCTGATGGATGTCTGGAGGTAGTGGACACAAACCCATCCAGGTTGAGGGAATCATGGACATGCAACTGGCCAGGATGGAAAAAATATTCAACACACAACTGATCCATGTACAAGGGGTTTAAGGAATTTCTCAAGTTCACGACGACATCTTTTTACCTTAAACACCTGACATCCAGGTGCTCCCATAACTCCCTGACAGCAGCTGTAGCGGGTCTCCACACCACCCGGTACTGCAGGGTTCAAGCCATTTCTAATGTTAAACTGTTTATAAACGCACTTCTACACGTCATTGTTTAACTAACCATTACAATAGTGTTCCTATAGAATAACCAATGACAATACATTTTCAATTTTCATCCGTATACTGCAGCTTTGAGCTGTCAGAGTTAAATAATATAAAAAATAATAATAATAATAATAATAATAATAATAATAATAATAATAATAATAATAATAAATAAATAAGGTATTTTATAGACCAGAAAAAGTACACGATGGGGCACATTATAAAAATGACCAGCTTCCAACCTCTTTTCTCAACTCCTTTGCCATAATGGTAGTTGCACTCCTCTTTCCGGATGTGTTTGCCTGACTGGCTTACAGAGTAAGTAGCTCCACATCGACAGCAGATCCTTTTCAGGGCTTTTACCAACACAGGAAAAAAGGCCATCACCAAAGATTAATGTGGACAAACAACTCACTAAACAGCAGTCTGATGTGCCCTCTAGTGAACAAATATGAGAACAGCGGAGAACAAACATTTAGCTTACAGTCTGTGTTCACTTTCTTATCAGTGAAAAGAACCGCAGAGCCCCGTCTTTCTGGGTGCGGGACAGGAAAGTTGTTCTCACTCATTTGTTCGTCGGACAAAACGTAATCCTGCAAAATTTCATACAGTGTCATCTCATCTGTTGAAGAAAAAAAAAAAAAAAAAGAAAAAACTGAGAACCTGACAAAAGATTTGGATTCAATGAAGAATGTACCCTATAAATAAAAAAACAACTACTCACCATTTCCTTTCATTTTTAGGGGATCAAGAGGTATGTTGCCCTTTGATTTCTGGCTATTGACCTGTTTTTCAGCTGCTCCAGGGAGGAAAGTACAAACAGATGAGATACAATTAGTAGCTGTATTGAATCAGGATGCATCAATCATTTTATGCTTTCTCCAAGGAATTCTCACTCTTAGCTGCAGCAGCACTTTGGTTCTTCAGTTTCTTGAGTGCATTCACTGCAACGCTCAGATATTTGAGTTTGTTCATACTGCGGTTGTACACAGTCTTCTCTTCAGCGAGAGCCTATCAAAAAATAAAAAAATATATATAATGGGAAAAAATAAACATCCAGTCTTAATTGTGACGTTGAGGAAGACATTTAGGGATTTGCTCACCTTCTCAAAGGCCTCATTAACATTCGCTGTGGTTTTGAGGAACTCCTCTGTGAACATGTTAACATAACGTTGGCGGACATCATGGGGAACTTTGTCTTTTGCAGCCTCCCACTGCTGCCTCAGTTTACGTTTAGCAGGCACTGCCTGGAAGATATTCTTATTAATATTTAAAGGATTAAACATATCCAACTTGTATCAGGTCTAAATCTAGTTACACTATTCATGCTCTCTACCTTAGCAGCTGCCTGGACAGCAGCTTGTGGAGTTGTGGAAGCAGCTGTCGAATGTAAAGATGCTGATGCAGAAGCAGAGTTGTGTGCAGGCCGACGCATGGGAGGAGCAATAAGTACAGGTGCTGTTAAGCGGTATCTTGGCAGGGGGGTAATTGTCTGTGGGTGGTAAGCCTGCTTGATTGTAACAGCGCTTGGATGCACTTGACCCATTGGAGTTAGCACTGAAGTAACGGGCGTGGAAGTGGAGGCAACAGGTGGAGGGAATCCACTCTGTGGGAGGATCAAGTGCAAGTTGTTGCCCACTTCAATTACCGCAGTCCCCAAAGGTATGTAGTTCAAATAAGCTGTGGAACAAAGTAAAACAGTTATGAAACTCTGGCAAAGAACTAGAATATATTGTGAGAAACTATTTTACTTGGAGTTATGTTAATGGATTGATCTAAAGTCAAAAAAAGGTTGATTTGCTAAGTTTCATTGATAATTTTCAACTTATGTAATAAAAAATGAACTGTTTTTATTCCTGCCATTTCATCTTTACATTCAGAGAAAACTACCATTTCAGTGATGTTTTTTGACAAATATTATCCATCCAACATCTTCAACCGCCGTTAGATGCTTACCATTTTGCACAGGAGCAGGATCAAGGTTTCCAGGGGTTTGAGTCACAGGAGGAAGTACACTCTGTGTTTCCGGTTTCCTCTGACTAGTGGATGAAGCGAAAGCTTGACCAGCTTTAACCGAAGCAGTCAGCGTGGAGGCTTTCTGCTGTACCTGCTGGATCTTAGAAGTGACAGTGGGATTGGAGACTAATTTTGAAGCTGCTGGCTCTTGGAGTGGGACCAAAATTTGTGGCTGAGGTCTTCTTTTAGCCAGTGACTGCAAAATTAAGAAAGCAAGAGCTTCAAAATATACAGCAGTGGTGCAGTTACAACAGGAGAATAAATTAAGTAATGTCTATGAAACATGTACCTCTATATGTTTGGCTTCATGGGCCACCCTTTTCTTCCCGGGTAAAGGCTGAAGGGTGACATCTACCTCTGGCTTCCCAACATCCATATTAGCTCCAACCTAAAAACAGTAAAATGGTAAAGTGAGTATGTTTAAAGCTACAACAGAATGTGCGTCTACAGCATACTTACAGACTCAGCAGGGTGTTCCTCATTTGTCTTATCCTCCTGGTTTGCCTCCATGAATATCCGGTAGCATTCTTCCATTGGGTCGCTGTCTGACAGCTCCATTTCTGAATAGTTGAGCCTTTCCTCTTCATCTTCAGAGCTGGAGTTAATTATTATAACGGGTTCGTTCTCATCATTTAAAAGCTGCTCACTGGATTGAGAAGATTCAGCTCTGTTCCTCAAATGGGGGTGAACAGATGAAACATGAGTTGTAAACTGACTGTTCCCTGGATGTGGCTGGTTGATGGTAACATTCCCCTGCTTCTGTAATAGCCCTTCTGATATTTTCTGGTTGCTTTGTTTGTGCACTTGCACACTTTGCACAGAAGACTTGAGGCTATGAACCTTGTTCAGGGCCGGCTGCTTTGTCAGGACTTGTTTATTAGTGTGTTGCATGCTGGGTGGTGGGGGAATAGCAGGTGGAACTTTATTAAAAAGTGAATTCTTCAGAGGATGCAGTGGATTTACTTCCCCAACAGTAGTGGACAGCTCACTCTGGAGATAGCTCCATTCATGTAAATCAACCACACTCCCATCAACTGGCAAGCTTTTATATTCTTTGCCATGGTCAAACCTAGGTAGATGTTTATCCTCTTCATCTCC
This sequence comes from Atherinosoma microstoma, assembly GCA_037177055.1. Taxonomy (NCBI): domain Eukaryota; kingdom Metazoa; phylum Chordata; class Actinopteri; order Atheriniformes; family Atherinidae; genus Atherinosoma; species Atherinosoma microstoma. The sequence goes on along the minus strand of JBBBVU010000012.1, from coordinate 6,905,667 downwards.
ACAATTATAAACCTTATTTGTATTTTCTTTCAATACCGATGACGAGGTCACATCGAGCACATGAGCGGTTTTAAGTTTCTGTGAAGTAGAATCTAGTAAATCAGGCATAGTTTTGCCCTTCCTCACTTCTACCATATTCTGGGATGATTTGGCAGCTACAGATACGATAGGTCTTTGAACGTCACTGCTCATTTCCTCTGGGGACAAAGGAACATCAATAATCAGGACACCATCTTCATTTGAGTCATCAAGTATTTCTGGAGATGGAGATCTGGAGATCGGGGCCTGATAAGTGGCTGCAGCCATTTCAGTAGAATCTGCAGGTGTTGACATTTTCAGGTCTTGATTTTTTACTTTCTGCTCTTTGCTTGATGACCTGTAAGATCGTAAGGCAGCAGAAAAGTTGGACAGAGGGTCGTACTCCAGGTCAGTTCTCGGTTTTGTGTTGTCAACCACATACTTCCTTGTTCTTCTTTGGATGTTATGGTCAGTGAAAGAAGACAATCCATAAGAAACACTGGTATCTCGCTTTGAAACGGGTGTATCGTTTTTGCGGTCTGGCTGTGCAGTCTGGAAGCAGGACAGCCGCCTTTGCTCCTGTTCAACCTGGTGCCTTACAGTTTCAATCTCCTTGTTAATTCGCTCCAGCTCATGGAGGCAGTTTCCTGTGGTCCCATCATTCACAGGTCCTCCACAGGCAGTATATGGGCTGTCATACTGGTCCCCTGTTTACAATTAATATAAGACAGCATTATTGGCAGGATTAAATTGTGATTTTAGAATTCAAGTAGTATTTTTTTTAACTAAATATACTGGATTACAAAATGTGTGTTACCCACCAAGTTATTTTCTAAAATTGTAATAAATACTTTAAAAATTCAAATATTTAAAAACTACATTCTTGAAGAAAACTTAAAAAAAAATAAAAAAAGACAAAGTAAGTTCCTCCCACATCCCTGAAAAAAACAAAAACAAATTTAGATCATTTTTCAATTGGAAATTAAAACAGGGTGTGATTGGTTTATACGTGCACTTTTCCCTAGTTTGCAATTTAATTTTTTGCAATTCCTGTAGCTTTAAGAAGAACATCCAACCAATTGTGACGAGAAAATACCAACAAAGAAAGAAAAAAAACGAGATATTTCACACTTCAATTCAGTCTAAGCTAAATGTTTTCGTTAATTAGGTAACTTTTAATGTGTTTCTCACACTGAATATAACATTACAACATCTACACATGTCAAATTTAACAACAAAATCTATCAGAGACTTCTGACCTTGTGGGGTTTGAGCAACCATTAGCATACCTGTAACGGACTAGCATACCTGTTAAGTCCACAATTGAAGATTTGCACGAGCCACCAAACGCATCCCACGACTTAGCGGCATGTTTGTATAAACAATGCGGTCGCTCACAAAGGCCACATTGTTCGAAGGGACAGTTTATGTCAGTAAAAAGCCCAGATGAAGGAAACATTAGGAAAGACGTAACTTTCAGGAGCACAGTGGGTCTGATTAATTAAAAGTTGACTGCTGCCAGGTGATGGCTCAAAACGAACTTCAAATGACGTCAGTCCCATTTATATAGGCTCTGCGCAGGTCGGGGTCGCGAGGCACCCTTTAAAAGCTTCCAAATAACACTGTACGATGATATGTTAAAAATGTATTCAGTTCAGTCTAAATTTAATTCAGTAAAAGAAAAGGTTTAGGTTGCTTTTTTTTTCTGTTTTTTTTTTTTTTTTTTTAATTGGAAAACCCCGAGACTAATCAGCGCGTCAGGAGTAACTCCTCCAGAACGGTAGATGGCAGTATTGCACAAAACTGAATCAGAACCTCCCAGTGAGTGGACGTCAACAGCAACAACTTCAGTGGTATTATCTGGCGTAATTACATATAAGACCCCTGTAAAGTTTGTGTTTTGAAATGGATAGCAGCGAGGATGATATGGAAGAAGATGAAACCGAGTGGAAGAGCAGTTTCGTGGATTCAGTGGCTGTCAGCCCCGCCGCGTCTGTTTCTGGTAAATTGTACAACGTAAATCGAGACATGGTAACTGTCTCAAAAAACACTTGAAATGTGCAGCTCTCTAATTGATTTCAAATGTGCATTTCAGGACCTAACACTAATATAACATCAGGACCTGCGCACAGAATCATTCTGCATTTTGACCTGGACTGCTTCTATGCTCAGGTGGAAATGATCAGAAACCCAGCACTGAAAGAAGTCCCTTTAGGTAAAGTAAAAAAAGATCAGGGCAAGTTAAACAAATTGTGTTTCTATTGCAGTCAGTTATGTTATTAGATTTTTTTTTTCTTGTATCATCAGGTATTCAGCAGAAATACATCATCGTCACATGTAACTATGTGGCAAGAGAGCGAGGGGTCACCAAGCTGATGTCTCTTACTGATGCTGTGGAGAAATGTCCTGAGCTGGTGCTGGTTAAAGGAGAAGACCTGACACACTACAGAGAAATGTCCTATAAAGTCACAGGTCTTCTTCTAGAGAAGCTTTTTTTCTAGTATTTATAGAAACATTAATCTTATAAACAACTTTAAAGGCAAATATTTGTGCATCCATTTGTGGGAATTGTCCTTATTTTCTATTTACTGCAAAGAGAATTAAAGCTTTAAAAACCAAAATATAACTACAGAATTTAAAGCTTTGATGTCAGATAGTAGAAAATAAACATGTCCAGTTATAGTTTCTCAAATAGACATAGTCTACTTCCTATTTTTTACCCCTGAGACTTAGTTATGACTACTGCACTCTTGCTGTTACAATTAATGCTGCTTTTTCTTCTTAAGTTACATTGTAACACACAAGTAAGTGCAAAATAATGCTGTGATGGTTGGTAAAAGCTTTATGCAGTCCATGTTTTTATTCCAACACATATTGTATTTATGTTTACCTTGCTTTATTTTCTCCCTTCCACCCTCCAGAGCTGCTGATGTCTCACTGTCGACTGGTAGAAAGGCTCGGGTTTGATGAAAACTTCATGGATGTCACGGAGATGGTTGAACGCAGGCTTGCTCAGACGATGGAATCTGACAGTATTTCATTTAAAGGACATGTCTACAATAACTTTAGTAAGTCAGATTTGTGCCTCCGGCGTGTCGCTGCACATCTGGTGGATGGAAACTGAAAAACGACTTGTAAAGTGCCCGAGATAATAGAATTTGCAAGATATTTGCATGGTACTCTCAGTTTCCTATTTTAAATTTACCTACTGAACATTTTTTTCACACCCACACTTTTTTTTTCTTTTGCTTTTCTTGTTCAGGTGCAGATGTTAAAGTGAACGATCATGCGAGATTGGCTTTAGGTTCACACATCGCAGCAGAGTTGAGAGAATGTATTCACAGCAAACTGGGCCTGACTGGTTGTGCTGGCATTGCCACGAACAAGCTGCTGGCCAAACTGGTTTCAGGCACTTTTAAACCCAATCAGCAAACCATTTCGCTACCAGAGAGCATTAGTGACATCATGGGCTCCCTGAGTGGTCTCCGAAAAGTACCAGGTATACACACTCCGAAACATAATCAGTAGTAGATCTGGTTCAAATATGTTCCGTTATGTTTGTTAGATTTTAAATTGAGTGAATAAAAATGGTTCAAATTATTTTCAGTCCAAAAGTTCCTTTTGTTATGTTAAATAACCTCTTTGTGTTATTATGATCTGTTTTCAGGGATAGGTCACCAAACTGCAAAGAGACTTCAAGCTCTGGGATTAGTCAGTCTGAAGGATCTACAGCTTTACCCTCTGAATGACTTGGTAAGAGAGTTTGGAGGTTCCAGTGCTCAGCGCTTGAAGAATCTGGCTCTCGGTATTGATGACTCACCTGTCACCCCCACTGGGGCTCCTCAGGTAAATATGGGCTCGGTAAGCCTCTTATAATTGCCACCATTTGCTTACACTAGAGGAGCGTTGGGGTGTCTTGTCGTATTTTGACAACTGCAGTCAATAAGCTGCATGTGGACTTTAATTTTGTGAATTAAAATGACAGGTAGGGGTGATGGAACTTAATATTTTCTTATAAATCTTTTTTAGATGACCAGAAATCTCAAAGATAGTTTTAATGATCAGGTGCAGGTCTGTAGACTCAGAAAGATGGTTGGTAATTTTGTCATTGTGAGTTTTTAGAAGGAAATTCAACCAATTTTAGAAATGAATGTCTTAACATTCACCCCCTTTTTATTAAAAAGACTCCAGTGATATGTAGTATGATGTGAATTTAAAATGTTGTGTACACTTGTAGACACCAGGAAAAGAACATGTTCTAGCTGTGGTTGTGATTTTAAATTTAAATACCAGGGACAATCTAATAGATCCTAATTGCATTATAATAAAGTATTACACTGAGGTGGTAATTGTTCTTTTGTCGGACTTCCTCTGACTTTTTTAGAAAGTGAAAAGGGGAAATTTCTGAAGTTTTCTGTTGTTTGGTTATTATATTTATTGACTGCATTAACCTCTTTATGTTTTAGTCTCTCAGTGATGAAGACTCCTTTAAGAAAATGTCCTCTACCACGGAAGTTTTGGACAAGGTTCATGAGCTCTTGGGCAGTCTGGTGGAAAGGTTAGTGCCATTTTCAGCAACTCATCACTGAATCTGTCACAGTCATCTTGGAAGTTTCTGATCCTGAAATGTGTCACTTTGTAAAACTAGGATGCACAAAGACGGCCGGCAGCCCCAGACTTTCAGGCTCACAGTTCGTAAATACTCGGCAACCAATAAGTGGTTCAATCGGGAGAGCCGGCAGTGCCCGATCCCAAACCACATTGGACAGAAGATCACGTCTGGTACGTTCCGAGAAGAACTCCGTCAGAGTTTCCACTAGTTGTAAAGATATACGAAGACAGACATTTGCATAAAACACAAAACCAAACCGACTTTAATGTTGCAGATCTCAGTCATCCACGTCGTGGGATGTCTTGAGATCTGAATCTGCTGCATTTAGATAAACCACAGTTTAGTTTTAGTTGTTCTTTGTAAAGGAATGTGTTCACCGTCTTTAATCATCTGTTCGAAGTCAGTGAATGTGTTTCTGTTTGATATCAGAATAATTTATCATCACATCCTACAGTACAAAATTGCCATCAAGGCATATTTTTCTATACTTTTTTTCCCACAGGCAGTATTGAAGATGCTGTGGTCCAACTGGTCCCATTGGCAATGAAGCTCTTTCACAAAATGGTGAACAGCAGTGTTCCCTTCCACCTCACACTCATTAATGTTTGCTTCAGTAATCTGCAGACCAGAGGAGCTGCCATCGGCGGGAAGGGCACCATAGCATCGTTCTTCACACAGAATTCGTCTCCCAGAAAAACGCAAAGCCAGGTAAACCCGAGGCTGTATCATGTGGCGCATTAACATTGTTCACATAATTAGATTTTAACACCATTAGCCTGGAAGAATTTCAATTAAGTTTCCTAAAAATAGTCTTGGAAGTGAATGAAATGGCACAAATTACACTTATAGCTTTCGAATTGATCGATGTAAGCTGCAGTTCTGGTTAGAAAAAGTGTTTGTGTTTACATTTGGGTTCTCTCTTTATAGAATTAAAGTCTTAATTATTTCAGAATTTTATTATTGATTATTGAAATATAAAGAAATACTGATTTATATGAAGCTATAACTTTTGCCCGACCGGCTTTGCACATTTAAAAATGTTAAATTATTTTTTTAATTTTTGCTTTTCCCATAAATGAGAAAGCAGTTGACCCTGATATTTGAAAAGGTGAAACCAATGAAGAAGTAAAATATATATTTTTACATTTTTGCTTGAAAAATTGGCAGAAATTATGTTGCTGTGTACTGGCTAATCATTGTTAAATCAGTTTTTATTTATTCATTCATTCATTCATTCATTCATTCATTCATTCATTCATTCATTTGCCTTTTTATTTTTGTTCAGTTTCAGTAAGGACCAGCTGGAACTTGACTTGTGTATGCTTATTTATCTTCATCCACTCATTTTTTTGCCATTTATCAGATTAGAGTATATCATCAGAAATAACTGACATATTTCTTGGAACAATTAAAAGAAATATTTCAGGCCATACTAGTTTCATGAGACGGGTATTATATTTCATTAGTTGTGGAATTAAAAGTCTTTAAGGGCTTAATATTTAACTTGGCTCACAGTAACCTTGTTCTGAATGTGCTTAAGAGATTGTTCACACTGAGCTGCTACGTGAGAGAATTTTTTCTTCATAGAAAGAGTGAGTGTGCTAATTCCCCGAATTTCCTCGTATCATCTCCTCTTTTGTTACGCTCCTACAGGATGATTCATCTCAGAATCTTGAAAGTCCCTGCCTGGATCATGAAGGAAGCACATGCAAAACTCAAGTCGCCACAAAAAGCTCTTGTAGCTCCACGGCAGCATTACATGGGTTCAAATGGAAACAAAGTGCTGTTGTTGATGTAGAAGAGAATCCAAAAACATCCTGCCGCACATCAGGATGCAACACCGGTCACAGAGATATGACTGTAACACATCAGTTGCCTCCGAATGTTGACCCAGAGGTATTTAAGCTCCTTCCAGAGGATATCCAGAAGGAGCTGCTGTCTCCTGCCTACCTAAACTCCCTGCCTGACATGTCTGCCAGCCCCTTAGTTGCTAATGAACCCCTCATTTCAGAAATCAAGTCTTCACAGCCATTTACAGATTCCCAAAATATTAAAGAAATAAAAGAGGCCGCAACCAAATTGGATGTATCCCACAGAGCAACCGCCGTGAATAACCAGTGGTCTGTGAACACAAGTGGAGTTCACAGGGAAGACGTAACGGAGGAGGAGAAAGTGTCATTCCCCCAGTCTTCTGACTGCAAGTTCCCGGGAAATGTGGACCCTCGGGTGTTTTCGGAGCTTCCGCCGGATGTTCAGAGGGAGCTGATGTCCGATTGGAAGCAGCAGAAGCCGGTTCTGAAAACTCCTTCGTCTGGGAAAGCAGGTGGAAGCTTTTTGACCAAAGACAGGAAGGCTGCAGGAAAAGGCAGCCAGACAAATAACCTGTTCAAGTATTTCAAACCCACTTAGAATAGCCATCAGGTCGACATCATTCTCTAAGAGAGAAACTTTCATATTTTTCTACTGAGTTCTTCTCATGTAATGAGAACACAAAAATAAACATTTAACTGTGCTGTTTAGCAGTTCTTCAGATTTCTTCAAGTTAGCTTGAGAGGTTACAAAAGTTATTGATTTCAAAACATTAACCGACTTCCTGACTCTTCTGTGTGCTCAGATTTATTAAGAAAACAGTACAAAGTTGACCTGAAAGTACTTGTTTCATTCATTTAAAAAAAAAAAAAAAAAAAAGTAATTTTATATATTGGATCAAAACAAAGCACGGGGGTTAAGATTAAAGTCTTTAGCTTCAAGTTCAATGTTTTCTTATTGTTAAGACACCGTTTACAGAAGCAGGATTACTCTGCTGAGCCTTGAGAAGTGGGCCCCATTCCTTGCTTGAATGTTTTCCACTGAAATCCACAGAGGCACACATTATTTGTCGACACCAGACACAATACAGTGTTCAAAGAGCCCTTTTTTTTTCTTTTCTTTTTTCTCCCACCCCCTTCATTAGAAACAGCAGCGGGGGAAAAAAACACAAAGTCTGTAAGCACAGCCCCTCTTAGATGTTGAATGCCTGAAACTCCTCCCTGGATCACATGTAGGACAAGGGGAAAGGTTCAGGGTATACAATGTGCCATCGCATCATGATAGTTGTTTTATTTAACAAGGGCTGGAGCAGCATCTGAATGGACATTTCTTCCTGCAGATAGACTGGTAAGATCTATGTTTGTGGAGATTTAAATGAATAAATAAATTTGTGTTGATCTTGACATGAACTTTGTCATTTTACACATAGATTCCTGCAGGTTAGTTTAATTGCTCGTCTCACTCTGCTGACTTCAAAGAATGCTATTAATCATGCATATGGGACACGACTCCATCTGTTGTCTCTGCTAAAGTGAAAGTTATGACACCAAGAAAACATTTTAAGTAATCCTAAGTAGCGGGCGTGTTTTTAACACAGCCCTCTTTTTATATAAGTAAATCAGATTTTCCATGTTGTCTTCATTGGCCTGCCTGGCTCCTGGTCAGACCTCATAGCAGTGACCTCAGCGGCGTCATGCTGCGTTGCCGTCTAAGTCAATGAAAGGACTCCTGTCTGCCAAACAGGCCATGTTTTTCTATTCGCCAAGTAAATTCAGAGAAAACTCTGGAGAGGCATTTGACTGCTCATGTGGAAGCCAGCTCCAGTCATGTGCTAGTCCTTCTCTGATCAGCACCTAATGACTGGGGAGTTATGACGTCCTGTTAAGCCTGTGTGATGGTCTTGCAGCCTCAGACTGAAAACTGCAGCTTAGGTGGAAGAATGTCCCCTTTTTCTTTCAGTTAACTTAGAAATACCCAGATGCTTCTAAACTCTCATGGTTTTGTTGCATGATTCATGAAAACCAGCGAAACGCATTGTGAGCTCAACTCTGTGGCAGGTTCAGCACAGCTGCACAATGGTCGACTGGGACTATGACTATCTGATCAAGCTGCTGGCACTGGGGGACTCGGGGGTGGGAAAGACCACCTTTCTGTACAGGTACACGGACAACAAGTTCAACCGCAAGTTCACAACCACAGTGGGGATAGACTTCAGGGAAAAGAGAGTGGTGAGTGGTGTGCTGCATGTGTTCCTTAAAAGGCTTTTTGACTTTGTATTGGATCTGATTTATGGTCTCTTTCTTTTCTATCTTCTTTATTTTACCTGCACAAACCAATGGCTTCATATTATCATGATCATAATGAATGAAATATAAACTATGTGGCAATAAAAGTTATTTTCTTCCACTTTATTGCGTAGAATTCAGTCCTTATGGATCTTTTTTTTCACTGTAAAGGTCAGAAACTCCTCCTGTTCACAAAAATAGAGACAAAAAATACGACATGACTGACATTATTATTAGTATTTCTTTAGTTTTCTATAGATTCTGTGAAAACATTGATATTGTGAATTCTTTTGGCCCCTCGATACTGTGTCGTGGTATATTGTGGAGCTTTATTAGTCAAACGAACAAACCAAAAAAGAAGAAAAGGAAATTACAGGAGAGGAGAGAGGAGGCAAATGAATCCTGCCACTTCCTCTGAGTAGCTCTGAGAGCCAATGTCCTAGTTAGATTAAACTGTCATAAGATGCTCTCACTGTTCTTCACTGTTCTGAATAAATTACATGAAAATATTAAATTTGGCAGTAAAAACATTCTTACATTTTAAAATATCTTTACAAATAAGTGTATACCTAGTGATCTTGCAAACTCTAAAATGTTAAAACTACATAAACTGAAAACAGTAAGAGACAAAATCTTCACATTTGTTTTATTAAAGTTTATTAACAGTTCAAACATGCTGAAAGTGTTGAGATAAAGTCCATCTGTTTGAGAAGTTATATAAAGCAGATTATTATTGCTTCATCCTCTGTGTTAAGTACATTTTACCACCATTAAGAAAAATTAAATCTTATCTTTTTGGATTAATTATTCAGCTCCTCTGCTTTGGCTCAGGTATATTTGGGAACGGGTGCTGACGGCACCACCGAGAGGAACTTCAGAGTCCATCTTCAACTCTGGGACACAGCCGGCCAAGAGAGGTAAGTCTAACCTTATATTAATTTTATATTTTATAAGTTAGCCATATTTTTATGTGTAAAAATGAAACATTAAAACTCTGAGTAATTGTTTTTCTTTAACTTCTTTAACTAAATGGGGTAAGGATGTGAGGTTTAGGATCCAGCGATGTCAATAGAGTTCATCCTCTGGGTACTGTGAATGTCTGAACCAATTATTTAATTCCATCCAACATTTGCTAAGACAAAACAGCACGCCACTCTGCCAGCATCATTCAAATCTGCTTGTTTTTAGGTTCCGCAGCCTCACTACAGCTTTCTTCCGTGATGCCATGGGCTTCCTGCTAATGTTCGACTTGACCAATCAGCAAAGTTTCCTTAACGTCAGGAACTGGATGAGTATGCGTCATCTTGTTTTCTTCCGAACTCTTAGTGTCAGGTCGACTTGTGCACGCTGTCGGCTTGAATGAACTCCTCTGTGTCGATTCAGGTCAGCTACAGGCCAATGCGTACTGTGACTGCCCAGATGTGGTGTTGGTGGGCACCAAGGCAGACCTCAAAGAAAAGAGGAATGTTCACTCCAGACAGGCCAGAGATCTGGCGGACAGATATGGGTGAGACATTACATGCGTTTATTTTAGCCAATACTGTAGAGAAGGAATATCATTTAAACTTATTCTAATGCTTAAAGTTTAAACTCTTCTGAAAAGATTATATCAAGTTTAATTTGATAAGCTCAGGCTATATTCACACAAATCATCAAAGAGCTTGAGTTGCCTCAAAATGTATCTGTTCTCAAACTTTATAAACAATTGGACTTCCTGTTTGTTTGGATCCTGGCTTTTTTAAAAGTTTAGTCTCTTTTTTTTTATTTTTTCATTTCATAAAAATCTTTTAAAATGTTAATTTGTGTCCACCTCCACCTGAATTATTTGGATAATATATAGTTGTATAAATGATTTTACTTTGAAATTTTACATTCAGCATTTATTCTGAAATTGTTATTTGCATCCTTGATGAGCTTCTGTCTTGGCCAGACTGCCATGGGAAGAGAGGTTCCTAACCTGTAATGGGACTTACCTGATTAGATTAAGATTAAGTTAAAGATTTCCTGATCCCTACCAGCAAGTTTAAACTGTTGTCAGTTGACTCTCGTGTGTTTTTGACAGGCTAACCATGGGTTGAAGGTTTATTGTATTTATTTAAAAGAGTATTGTATTTAAAAGAATTTAAGGGCGTGAGAAATTTAGTTTTATCTTTTACACAGATGTTTCAAGTACAATATTTTCCTTTTCTCTTTGAGGAGAACTGAATCGGATCCATCACCAGTTCACCACAAGATGGTGATGTTGCTGATGTTCTTACCGGAATGATCCTAGAGATGAAAATGCACAAGAATCTTTCTGGCTTACAGACATTGACTTATTGTTTAAAGATAAACAAAAAGATACAGCTGATTTTATAATGGCTACCGAACTCTACCCCAAACAGAAATAGACATTGGTCTATCCTCATTAACATCAGCTCATTATATAATCATATATGTTATGATTGATAATGTTTCTGTCTGTAATTTTATTGTACAAAAAAAACACATTCCTCAGCATCCCCTACTTTGAGACAAGTGCAATGACGGGTGTTGACGTGGACCAGGCAGTGACCGCCCTGCTGAACCTAGTGATGAAGAGGATGGAACAGAGCACATACGGGGGACCGAGCTCTGAACCCAACGGCAGCCCTACTTCCAGCCATGAGGTGGAGGAGGCCCCTATCAGGAGGAGGTGTGCCTGTTGATGTTTCTACCACCAGACACGTGGAAGGAGCACATTTTGGAATCTGTGTAAAAATAGGTGAACTTATAGTCATTTAAAAAAACGAAACAAATAAAACCGAATAGTGTTTGTTATGGGAATAAGCTAGAATTACAAATTCCAGTTAAGCACACACATTTTCTCAGGCACACTGTTTAAAGATGTGCGGAATAAGGTCTGGCCTTGTCCTGCTGGAATATCCACTGCCTCCCTGGAAAGAGAAGTTTTCTTGAAAGTAAAAATATGTCCTTCCAAAACTCCCAAATACAACTCTGCACCTGTGTTATCCACCCATATAAAGGTTAGTTAGTGGCTTTTTCTTTTATACCCAATCCTGACACCCTCACCTTTGTTTTTGTGTCTGTTATATAAGGCTTTGAACCAATCAATGCATTTTAATTGAGTTTTTATTGCATTCAAGGAAAACGGAACAAAACTCTTAACTTTTTTCAAAGTGGGGTTTATACTACCTCAAGGTTGTTTGCCCTCACCAACCAGTAAAATTCCTATTCATATCCATTTCTGCCCAGACTTGCCTGTTCTGTGGTTCATTTTTAGGCTTAAAAAAAATCAATTACTTTAGGTCTTAAAGAATTTCCTTATATTATCAGAGTTCTGCAAATTACTTTTGAAATCTATAATGCATGGGAACTGTTGACCTTCACTGGAGATGTGCCAGAATACACCTCTGCAGTAAATCGTGCGGAAAAGACCAAACTCTTTGAAATTCTGTGCTGTGGACAGGAGAATCAAATAGAGTTGTTTGGCTACAGTAACGGTATACATGGTCAACCAAAGACAGATTTTCAGGAATACTTCATACAAACTATGCAACATATGAAATATTGTGTTTCGTTCTTTCATAAAATCAATCGCTCACAAACTGGAACTAGATCAATTAACAGGAAATTGTTCAAAAAACATTAAAGTGGTGTTGAATAGCTGTGTCGAAGACCACTTTTCCCTATTAAATGTTGTTGGAGACTTCCAAATGGGGAATTAACCTGAAACCTCTCTCAGCTGAAGGAATTGCACTTGGAAAAAAGATGTAATTTTTCAGTGATTTGTTATTGATAGACAATTACATAAAATGCAGACAAGAATGATTTTTTATATAAAAAATGACGACACATATTGATCATCTTCACTATATGACTGAAGATGCACAGTTTTGCTTTGCTGTTCCAGTAGATGAAATAGGTCCCTTTCATCTACTTGAACTCTGTGAACAAGGATCAAATGTTTGTTTATCCAAGTATAGTAATATTTGAGTGCACTTATTTTTTCATATGACTGTAAAAACTCGGCTCTGTCATTACAGAATTCATGTATTGTTTTCAAAAGGGTTGATATTAGAGAAAAAGCTGTTTTATTGGAAAAACTGAGGCATACATAGAAGGATTATTCACATTCATCACAGAGTATAATCGAAACAACATTCAAGGCATGGTTTCTTATGGGTTATTGCCTTTGTTTTAACAAGATAAGGCAATCACTTTCATAGTTTATGACTTTTATATAACATGTACATAAGTAGCCAAGCTTTTTTTATGCATGGTACAAAGTTGCCCTGCAGATGAACCACGAGTGTTTGACTTTTAAAAGGTTGTTGGAGCAAACTATGTATTAATAAAGACATTATATCTTTTAGATGAGGAATTTTACTGTCTGGTCATTTTATGCACAAAAAAGTCATACTGTTCTTCTTACTTAAACTAAATATATTTCTACACATTGAATTTGAATGATAAGAGAACAGCTGTGGAAAAGAACATATATTTCAGAGCCAGTGGATAAACTAAACAGCTGGTTTCAAAGGAAGACACTGGTTTAGTAACAAATTTGATCACATTCATTTGAAAGGAACCATGAAAATAGTAATACTCAAAGTAAAATCTAGCATCAAAACATTTTCTGATGATTTCATTAATCCCAAATCAACAAGCTTGAAACAGTATTTGCTTTACATTCAAAACATTTCTTAAGAAAAGACCACAAAACTGAATCTTACACATCTAAAACATTAATTGCTGCTCATTTATATTGGGTTTTAAAACAAAACAAACAAATTAACTACCTGAAATTTCTTTTGTCAAAGGGGTTGGACAAAAATAACTTGTGAGATAGCAAAAAGGCTGCTGTATCCAGTCTAAATGAGAACAAGTACATGGTAAGTGTCAATAAATGCATTGCTGTATCAAACCTTAGCCGTTCAGGCTATGAACTCAGTTTAAGCCAAATTTAAGCAAAGAGCACATGTTGCAGAGTCATGAGACGGTCATGTGACCAGCTGTCAGTGTTCAGGTCCGGTCGTCCTGGGCCACAGATCCAACCGTTTCTCTTAGTCCGGTATGATAGAGTGCTCTGTTTAATAACCCAGGATTTTATAACATTACAAATAATGAAGCTTGTTCATTACAAAGTCTATAAAACCATGTAGAGTACAGCAGTTAAAGATATTTTTAGCCTTGAACCAGCTCTCATAATTATTAGACTTGGGATTTAATCAATCTGAAAAGTAAATTTACTGCGACTCTGAACAAAATTGTTAAAAGAACTGTATTAAACAAGCCTAAAATATTTGATGCTTCCTATGATGTGTGAATGGATTAAACTCTCTATACATGATGCCTTTATTCAAATTGCATTACAGCTGAAATGATGAAAAAGATCATAAACCAACCTTTGCTAACGAAGTTGTCACTGTGTATGAAGGTCTTCACACTGATGCACACACAGAGGAAGATTAATATCTGCTAGCCTTCATGTGCAGAAATCAACACAATTAAGAAAGAGATGCAAACACTTCAGGTATTCTTTTTATAAATTATATAAAGTATGTATATATATATATATATATTCATATATAATGATATGAATAAATACATATGTAAATTAATTAATCTTTTCAGGTTTCATTGACAACATGGCGTCACAACTGTTTATATGATGTAGATCTTTTTCATCCAGCTGTGGTGAGATTAAAGAAGGCTGGCTGAGGCCTGAGGATGGATCTAATCTGTCTGCTTTTCTTTCATCGTTTATTATATGAGTATAGCATGTTAATGTGAATGCATGGTGGAGAGGAAGATGCTGTCTAAGATTTTCTCTGTACATGTTGCCTTTTCATGCTTTACTTGACACAGTCATTGTCCCACTGAATAATCAACTTCTCCTGAGTGTCAGTTCTCCATCTTGTTCCTTTATATGCTCTATCAAATAATTCTCGTGTTGACAGGTGAAAAATTAGCTTGTATATGCCGTTAATCTGAGAGCAGATCTCATACTTTGGTCCTCCTCACTCCACACATCATTAAGCTCAGCGCACTCTGTGAAGAAACTGTGGAGGAGACGTATGAATACATGCTCAGCTGAGCTGGAAGCTGATCTACAGCAACACAGCTGGAGAAGCAGCTTCTCCAGTAGAAGTGGGAAAGTCGGCTACTTGGTTGCTTCAGGGATAAAGATTCGAGGTTAAAACCACCTTCAAGCCAATAAGATTCTCTTGAGTAGAAGATGGTGGCTCTGGATGAAGATAAGAGGTAGCTCCTGGGCCCTTAGTCAACACGTTGGCATTGGAGGGTTACCATACCAAATTACAGTGTAAAAGACAAACACTGCTCCTCAGGATGGCTTTCCTTCCTGGTGATCTCCATTTTCATAGAAACTGTAAAACATTGGCTTAATGTCCTGAGGTCACCAGAATATGTATAAGGAATAAGCTGATACTAAAGCACCCTCTGCTGGATCCCAAGGCACACTGTATAATAGAATATAAATGTACAATAGAGTATGTTTTTCATTGACTTTAGTTTCTTATTGTACATCCTTGTTCTAGTCAGCAGACAGATCTAATAGTCAATGTTTATTGAGGTTACTAGTCAAATGCGATAAATACGTTTTGACGACACATCTGTATGGCAGATATCAGCTGAGATATGGATTATAGTTTATTAAAATTAGATTATATAATTTATTTGAAAGATTATACAATTTCATACTAAACTCACATAATTGCACATGCCAATCAAATAAAACCAGCTATTTATCTGCTAATGCTTTTATACTTTGGAATAACTCTGTTAATTAATTCTTCTTCTTCTGTTCTAAACATGACTTTTGAACGTTGTGGTGTTGCAGTGTACTCATAATATTTTCACATTTTCATCAGTACATTTGGGTAAAATCCTGGTTGACAGAAAATAAACATCGAACAAAAAGTTCGGGTATTTGTGTTTGGTAGATTATTTCTCTGTTGTAACAATGCTTCTTGGCAATACATTTCCTACTGTTGGAAAGCCTGTTTATTTCCCTTTTAAATGGTGCCCCATTTGTAAGGA
>JBBBVU010000012.1:6865458-6879718 GCA_037177055.1 Atherinosoma microstoma | reverse complement strand
CAACTAACAAATAAGTGGGTGATGTCACAGTGCTTACATTAATGTTTTATATATGATCAATGAGCAGAGTCTGGCACTGCCAGGATGGTGTCCGTTAGAGCAACCCGTCGAGCTTTAAAACTTTTTCTTTAAAACTTTTCCCAATGTCTCAGTGGGTTCATCCATCTTTTTATACACTGAAGAGCTTCTGAAATCAATTTAAAGCCAAACAATGAGTTCTCATTCATGTGACAAGAGTTCTAAGTTCATATGTTGTTCACTTGACGAAGGTGTGAAACACAGTTTTAAAGTCATGGCGTAGGGCAGTGGTTCCCAACCTCATTTCCATGAGACTGTACAGTACCTGTGTGACTATTCAAACTAGGCCACATCCACACAGAGACTGAAGTTTTTTTCTTTTTTAACATTTCATTCACATTAACTTTCTAAACTAGGCCCAAAAGTAAATAAAAGGGGGTCATCAAACTCTGCTATACAACATTTTAAAACATACATCTTCAGTCAAAAATACAAAAGCTACTTAGTATGCCACACATTGTGGATCCAATCAGTTTTGGGCCATGTGCCCTGCTATGGCAGTGGAGTGGCTCACATCTATCCTGGTAACCTTGACTTTTCCTGAAAAATTTCATAAATGAATCTGAGAAATATCACATTGAAGATAATTTGGCTTGATTAAGAATAATGACAATAATAATAATAATAATAATAATAATATAATAATAATAAGGCTATGTTGATAGTTTTATTAAACGGCAGGAAATGACTCAGGCTGAATGCATCATTTGCGGTGAGAACCTAGGTAATGTTTGTCTGTCCAAAATTACAGGATGTATCTTTTCCATGACTAAAAAGTATAACTTTATAATTCAAGAAAAAAAGTACTTTCTTTAAAAATGGATTACATTTTTGTATTGCACATATTACGTAACACGTGTCAACTTCATTGCTAATTTGGAATTAATAAAGTTTTCTAAACAGATATCAGAGAAAAATACTATTTTATTTGACACACTGAGGCATTGATGGAAGGAATATGCAGGCACATGATGGATATTTATCATGAAGTATAATCAAAACATTTAAGACACAGTTTCGTATATGGATAATTGTTTTGTTCAAGCAAACCAGATAGCACAGTCTCTTACATGATTTATGACATGTACAAAAACAGCCAAGCTATTTTATGCATTATGGAATAAAGTTGCTGTGCAGATCGGACATGAGGGCATGAATGTTAAAGGGTTTCTTGTAATAAACCATATATAGAGCTGCATTTGGAATAAAGACATATGTTTTAGGTTATGCATGTCACTGTGTGGTTATTTAATGCACAAAAAGCCATACTGTTGTGGAACTACAGTCCTCACAGACTTTGTCAGCATTGCTCTCTTTTATACACATTCTACACGTGGATTTTTCAACATTGACAGAACATTTGTGAAAAAGAAAATGTCCAACATTCATGTCAGAGCCAGTGGATATTTCCAACAAATAATTCTAAAAGAGGACATTCACAGAGTCACAAATTTACCATATTAATTTGGCAGAAGCCACAGAAAAACAGATATTCAACATCGATTTTGACATCAAAAAAGTTTTTTTTTTTTGTTTTTGTTAGTTTTTTGTTTTTGTTTTTTGCCAATAGCTATACAGCATTAAAAAAAAATCCCAAACCAATGTCATTTTTACTTTCAACTGTCTTTGGTTTACCTACAAAAATGAAGGGACCACAGAAATGATTCATTGTCATCCATGACATCGTTTGAATGGACTAAAAATTCTGATTTAAAACTTTTCACCATATATTGGTTTTCATGGGAATTGCTGCATTCTGATTTAAAGACGTTAACACACAGTTATCCTGAAATGTTCTTGTCAAAAGGGACGGACAAAAATGCTTTGTGTGAGACAGGACGGCAAGTAAATGCCCACTATGCTAAATCGTAATGACAACAAAAACACATTGAATCTGGTAAGTGTGAATGACTCCATTGCTCAGTCTAAGGAGCACATGTTGCAGTCATGAGACAGTCATGTGGCCAGCTTTCACTGTTTGGATTTCATTGTCCTCAGCCACATCATTCACCAGCCTGTTTCATTTTATCATGACAGAGTTGGTCATTTAGGACCACAGAATTATCTACATTTATAGAAAAATAAAGCTTGTTCTTCATTAAGTTGTTCTGTAGAGATTTTGGTCCGATGTGGAATAGTATAGCAGTAGGTTTTTTCAAGATTTAAACTCTTCTTATACAAAGACTTCAGTTATAGATTATGCCCCATCCAGATTACAAACAATATCAAAGGAATAAGTTTTACCTTTAAAACAATCTTCAAAAAGGTTGTATAAAATTTGCCTAAAATATTTGTTAGTGCCTCACATGCTATGTCATTGAAATGGACCATGCTCTTTTTACAAGATGCAATAATTACATAACATTCTCAATTTCCATCGTTTACATCACAAACACGGTTAAAGATATTATTGTAATAAATGAGTAGGCTAACTTTTCTCCAGTCAACAAAAGCGTTATAATAAATTCGACATTCTTCTTTTAGGTGATAAACTTTGAGATCAATTAGTTATGGTAAAATTGTGTTTAAATATAATTTATAATGTGTTTTGACATGCACCATTGAGGTCGAGATGGCATTAAGTCATAATTAGGTATGGTTTTTATGGTTGCTGTTTCAGCTGTTCATTATTTCAACCTTATTGGCGATCTAAATATTCACATTTTACAGCAGGTTTCCAAAGAGGTTCACAATGTAGCACTTCTGTAAGTGTTAGCTATTAGCAGCTTTTGGCTACAAACAAAACAGAACAACTGATAAGCTAAAGCTAGCTTTCTAATATTGTTCATTTGGGGTAAACAAGATATCCTCGAATTGATCTCCTGCACCTGCATGGTATAAACATGATGCTTTAAGAGAATTGAATCATATTCTATTCGGACAATAAAAGACAAAAATGTCATGTTAGCATAACTTGATATAGCCTAAGCCACTCACACTGAACTAAATCACAACCCTTTCAGACTGCTAGCACTTTTAGCAAGTAATTAGCTGTTTACATGTTAAGGATTTTGATCACATAAAAGCTGTAATTTTAAACAAAAAGAATTTAAAAGAGGCTACTTTAAAATGTAAATATGCTTCGTTAAACTTAAAGGAATAAAGGCAGCAAACGGAAAAAAGCAGCAAGCTTGGCTCTAACTCTCAAACCACTAAATATGCAAAGCTTTTCGTTAACATTTATTTAACCACTCTCTGACAACATTGCTGAGCCTATTTTTTGTCATGGAAAATTGTCAATAAACTAAATCTGCATATTTTAAATAGTCACTTTTAAATTGTCTGAAAGTGCAACTAAGAATAATAAAAGTTTACAACTAAATTTTGTTATTAGTAATTTAAGATCCATTTGCCCCATTTTCTTTCATTAATATGTTCTTTCATTCGAGTCAATGACGTAGAAATAAAACTGAAATACCTTTACTCAAACTGAACATGACCCAGATCATAGACTAAAATTCTATTTGTTCATGGTGCAAAATTATTGTCTCTTGTATCTATTTTTAGAAAATCAATGCTCCGTGACTTTAATGTTGCCACTTGTTTAGTTGTGGGCCTTAAGTTATATAGGAAGAAATTGATCATTTCTATTCACAAAACCTAATGTAGGCCGATACCACTCTCTCCAATTTATAGTGTAATGACAACAGAATATTATTTGTTTATGAATTTATGGCTTATTGTTGGAATGTTGATTATTATCTAAAACTTTTGAAACATCTCAACAAAATTTTAAGTGGATAATCACACTGTTTACAGGAAATAAAACATGTAGATATTTATAGAATAGTCTTGTAAACAAATATCATCTTTCAGAGCAGTACAAGACTCCTCATTGGGATAAAGGCCTGAAAAGAGGATCTGTACTACTCTTGAGGCATTGAATCTGATTACAAAAAAAACACTGATCTAACTCTTTCCCTGAGATTAGGCAGTGGTTTCAGTGTACAGAATCAGTGTTGTAAAGGTGATTAATCTGTATCGATCAGAATTTAAATATTTGACTTTCTGAGTTTCCACAGCTGAAATATATTTTTGTTCTTTTTATACTGTTTAGCCACTGTCAGCAGCCATCTTACATACAATAATGGAAGCAACTGAGTAGCATGACAGTCCTAAATTTACCAATCAACACAAGAATACTGAATTAATTACAATGCTGCAATTTACACCCCGAGTGAGCCTGACATCGTCAAGTAAAATTAAAGTGATATATGTTGGTGTTAGAATGATCATAAGTTGCCTTGACACTTATCATGCTTATCATGTATATCACAACAGAAGTTTGATCTGAGCTGATGTACTGCATATGGGTCATAATCATCTGAATTAACTCTGATATAACCATCCGGCTCATTTCGTATCTCTACGTGCAGTGCGTCAGGCTGAGTTTGGTCACGCCTTCCCTATGCAGCTTGTAGAGCAGCTTGAATTCACTGGGTAGCTGATGAGTCTCTTGCCATTTTGTGGTGAATTTGGTCCCTTTCTTGTCATAGTAGTGGTAAGGCAGATCCTTGCCTGTGTTGGGATCCCAGCCGAAGGGCCAAAAGCCATAGAGGTGGATTTCATCACACATGGCGAAGGCCAGCGTGTACATGAGGATGCCAGTACTGAGACGTTTAGGAGAAAGGTTTTTAGTCTTCCAGTATCTGTGGGGGAAAATGAGAAATTAGTTAATCTTTACTATGTAGCCTATCAAAGCTGAGAGCAATCCCAGGTTTAATACAGTTAGATGCTCAATTTTACGGCACTCTTAGAATCGTGTTTTCACGTCTTTGGATTCTGCAAAATTTTGTCTGTATAAAACCATTGATGTTTCCCTTTGTGCTAGCCCCCATTTCACACATATTATACTTGGGACAATGAGAAATCTGCTATGATAAAAGCAATAGAAATCTAAATATGACCCTTACCTGCAAAAAGTACTTTTTTAAAGGTAGAGCAAGCACAGCAAACACCATGTAGTGAAATTACTTTAAAGGTACAGTGCGTAAAAATCACTGACATCTAGTAGTAAATAGAAATTGCTTCAAATGCCAAGCACAGTTCTGACTGGACGGTGGCTGTCTGGGGCCAAAATTCTAGATATAGACATGTTTTCATCTGCGAGTGTATCCGGTGACCTCAGGTCCAGCAATGACTACACTACAGGTAAATACTTCAACACTGTGTACATGTGTACTGTCTTTTTCTATGTGCTTTTTAAGATGTTACTTATCCCAAACGGTGCTCTAGCACCGATCAAACAAAGCCGGTACTACAGTTTTAAAGATCAGAGGATTCTCACTTTTCACATGGAGTCATTTGTCCATTTAGAGACACTGTAGTAAAAACAGCCGCCATGTTTGTGGCAAATAGATATAATGGTTCTTTCTCAGATAAAAACTTTTTAGAAAAGTGATTAAATACGAATAGAAACAGTTTCTGAATATTACATTTCTGTGTCCTTTGATTTTACTTAATTATTTTAGCTCTTTATTGTGAGTATCAAAAAATTAAAAAAAAAAAAAACAGCAATCATTACAAAACCTCACAACTGGCTGATTAACTGTCGTATCTCTGTCTTCTTTATATATTGTATATGGGGCTGGGACCTCTGCCATGTGTTTGGTGAAAATATGAAATGTTAAGTATCTCTTATTCAATTCAGGTTATCTTTCCTACTTATACTGTAAATTAAAGCCATCTCTCTTGTTTAACACAGGTGAATTTGAGTTTTTGGATATTTTGTTGAATGAAATGCCAGCATTGACTGATCTGAGTTATTGTCAAGCAACCTTGATACCCATCCCTGGTGCTTTGCATGTTTATTTATTACCAAACACATCTAAATATTAATGAAATTATATCAAATTAAGCTAATTAAATGTCCATCATGTCTAAGTTTTATATAAATCAAACTTTGCAAAAAGTATCAGTAGCATCTTACTTGTTGACATCATGCATGATATTTCCTGGCCAGGCCAATTTGACTTTCAGTTGACCCTTGTGCTCCACAAAGAAGTCCACCAGGGTCCGGGTTACTGTGGCAGAGGTATGAAGGAAGAAGGCAGGGATCCACAGGATGGCTCCCTCCAGCTTCTTCAGGTTGAGGAAGAAGTTATTCCTGTCTTGAATGGTGAGCAGGTTATTGTAGTACCTCTCAAGGATGCTGGGGTTAAAGGTGGTCAGGTTGGTCTTCCTTCCCACATCCTTGGAATAGACCTCTGTGGGAGCGAAGTTGCAGCGAAAGACAAAGTCGGCTTGGTCGATTTCAGGGCCGCAGTGACTGCCTGTCAGGATGCCACTGTTTCCCACCACAGCACACATGCTGTAGTGTTTGTTGAGGATCGGAGAGATTTCAGGGAGCAGCGACTTTAAGTTATTACTGATGGAGAAGACATACTTGTGGCTGGAGTAGTCAAAGTGCATCAGCTGGCCAACACGCACACTGTCTTTTGTGAGCGAGAAGTTGTGTGGAATGTCAATGTAGTTGAAGATATCTTTCCTGGAATATGAAAAGCACTTCAGCACAGTATACATACTAAATGTTGTTGTTTTGAATTATTGATAGGGGAAAAAACTAAATGTCATCATGATGGCCAATTTTTACTATTTTACAAACAAACCACACAATTAGTTGAATAAATAAAAAAAGTGGTCCATCATTACCGTTACATAACTTTCAGGTAAATCAGAGAGAGTTAAGATCCTACCTCTGGTGGTAAAATGCTGTCTTGTTGAACTTCCATTTGGACGGTTTTCCTTGGAGCTCCTCATTCAAGGCATTAGTTAATGGGATGAAGGATGGGTCCAGGAAATTCATGGCAAACTGAGACCTTTAAACAACAATGTAAAAAAAATAAATAAATAAATAAAAAAGAACAATCAAAACAAAACAGGAAGCTGAGTCATCCTTAAGTGATCGTCAATGTCTAGCTGATGAGTCACTTTGGTTTTGTCCTCTTTCCTCCCTTAATTTCTCTGACGATTTTCTCAAAGAGATCCAGGTATTTGCTCTTTTTTATATGTGGTTCCTAATACTGGTTTCAGATGTTCAGTGTAGCAGAACATCCTTTTTTTTTCATCTGGCACTGACAAAAGAACCACTCAGGGCTCTTACTTAATTTCAATTACAACCCCAATCGCAAAGAAACTGGGATGCAATGTAAAATGTAAATAAAAAGAGAATGCAATGATTCACAAATGTCATAAACTCATATTCTATTCCCATCAGAACATAAACAATATGTCAAATGTTGAAACTGAGACGTTTCATGGAAAGTGTTAGCTCATTTTAAGTTTGATGGCAGCAACACATCTCAAAGAAGTTGTAAAAAGGGCAGCAAAAGGCTAGAAAAGTAATTGGTAAAAATAAAAAAACAACAAATTGAGGATCATCTGACAACTATAATTAAGTTTACTGGCAACAGTAAATCAGTAATATGTGATCTTTGGGCGCTCATGCAACACTGCAATAAAACCAGCCGTGATTTTCGACTGAAATTCACTGCATGTGCTCAGGAACACTTCCAGTAATCGCTATCTGTGAGCACAGTTAGCTGTGCAATCCACAAATGCCAGTTAAAGTTTTATTATGCAAAGAGGAAGCTATATGTGAACAGGATGCAGAAACGCCACCATCTTCTCTAGACCAAAACTCATTTAAAATGGTCTGAGGCAAAGTGGAAAACTGTCCTGTGGTCAGATGAATTAAAAGATCTTTTTGGAAACCATGGACGCTTGGGTCCCGCAGACTAAAAAGGGGAAGGACCATCCCGCTTGTTATCAGCAGACAGTTCAAAAACCTGCATCTCTGATGGTATGAGGTTGGATTAGTGCCTATGGCGTGGGCGGCTTCCACATCTGTGAAACTCTATCAATGTTGAAAAGTACATGGAGGCTTAGAGTAAAACATGCTACCATCCAGAAAACTTCTCTTTCAGGGAAGGCCATACATATTTCAGCAAGAAAATACTAAACCACATACTGCATCCATCATAGCAGCATGACTTCACAGGAAAAAGTGTGGGAACTGAAGTAGCCTGCCTGCAGTCCAAACCTCTCACCAATGGAAATCGTTTGGTGCATCATAAAACGAAACACGAGCAGAAAACATGCACCAGACAAGGCAAGGCAAGTCTATTTGTATAGCACATTTCATATTCAAGAAAAGTCGAAGTGCTTAAAAAAAATCTAAAGCATAACAGCAAAGTGCAAAAGAAACATGTGAAATAGGAGAATTTAAAAAAAAAATGTTAAAATAAATAAATGCAATTAAAACAGATCAAGATCTGCCCATCTCTGTATAAAATGTCCCCCAGTCTGACTCTCCGCTGTTCCACAGCTTGGCCTTCTACTGTTTTATCATCACAATGGCAATGTCTGTCCCCCATATGAATGATGTGAACAGACATCTGGAATTTTTTTTACCTAAAATTAAACAAAAATGGGAATCTCCTCCTAAAGCTCCAGCAACTGGTCTCCTCACTTCCACCACATTTGCAGACGGTTGTTAAAAGAAGACAGGATTCTACACAATGGTAAACACCGTCCTGTTGTAACTTTTTTTTAGAGATGTGTTGCTGCCATCAGATTCCAAACGAGCAAACATCTTCCCTGAAATGGTTAAAAAAAAACGTCTCAGTTTCAACATCTGATACGTTGTTGATGTTCTACTAGGAATAAAATATGGGATTAGGAGATTTGCTAATCATTGCATTTGGGTGTTGGTGGTGAGGCATATACAGTATTTACAGAAGAGATATGGTACAACGTGTAGATGATGTAGCCTATCTGGTTTTGAATGCAGTGAATTGTTGTTTTTACATTCATCTTCAGCAGCTCTAGGGTTAAACCATCAGCACCTTGGACAGCTCACAGTTTGATTGACAGGAAGTACATTATAGAGGTGTTTAGCTGGATTGGTCCAACGCAAGGCCACACTGCTCTGTTTACACTCACACTAACCCCCCCGTCTGCATTTCATCAAGTGCCTTTAAATCTGCTCAACAGAATAGTACTCACCGAAAACCTGCATGGAACATAATCCGCGGGCCTCCCATGTAATATTTCGAGCCAAAGCTGTCTTTTCTCAGAGACACATAACTGATGAGCGACAGGATGAGCACAACGACGCACAGAATAATCAAACCCAGGGCCTTGGCGATGCGGACCATCTTGGAAGCGTTTTCATTCCCTGCGTATAGCTGCAGCGAGGCGTTGGCTTATGTTGTCATGATCGGGACCGCTGTGACCGGACAGACGAGGGGCTCATCGGCTCATATAGTCGTGTAAAATGGACGGTTTGGCGGTCGATGGTTGCATGGTGACGATGCCGCGGCTCGGTCCGCTCTCATTCCTCCTCCTCCTCCTCCGCCGGGCAGCCGATTTAATCAAGAAGATGGAGTAGAAATGCGTATCAACACATCCACGGCAAAACGGCAAGCCCCGTCCAGCAGCAGCAGCAGCACCATCAGCATCACTACCACCTCCACCCCCTCACACTGATGCAGGGTTTTCTCTGCAGCTATGAGCACAAAGGAAAGCTTGTCCATAATAAAAATGAATGGGACAAAAATAGATGATGAGGAATCATCACAGGAGTAGGCAGTGAAATTCCCTCATCTTGTGCCCTCCCATATTTAATTTAGGACACTTATGCAAAGTAATAATTAAACATTCACTATGCTGGTCTTTTAATTAAAATAGAAGGGAAAAACTCTTAATACAATAAACTGAGGCAAAACACGGAAATATTTAAAAAGTAGTTTTTATTTCGGAGTGTTTATTTCCATCCTGGCACCAAACTCCACATATCTCAGTACAATAATTAGGCTGCATCACATTTTATTTACATTTTTTTTAACAGTAAGCTTATCTTTGTAAACATGACATGTATTCATAATTATATAAACATTTCTATGTATTTACAGTTTATTTTCCCACTATAGTTATATATGACACGAGTACAATAGGACTTGTACAAACATGCATTTTCAGAAGAAGAATACTGCCTATGTGTAGGTGTTGTGTATAAAACTGTTGTAAAAAATATCAAAGTATGTTAGCTGGTATTCCACACTGAAAGTACAACGTAGTCGGCATCCTCAAGTTCTTCCTCGTGCTTCGCTATTTTTCCTGGAATGTGTCAAATATGAACACAAATACAAAGAGAAAAACTTGGAAAAGACATTCAGATGTATAACCATCAAGCTGCCAAAGTATTGCAATTTTCTTTTCTTTTGCAGTAAGATATGTCCTATTTTTCCCCATTACATACACAGACAGTAAACTGAATTAACACAGGCACTTTATGATAAAAAAAAATCCATCACTTTGCATACCTATTTATGATATATATATATATATATCTATATATCTATATATAGAGATATATAGATATATATATCATGTACACAAGTCAAACACCTTAAAATCAGTTACAATTCAGAGGGAAATAAATCTAAATAGTGCACAAACAAGAGTCTTCACTGTCCATGGTCAAGAAAGGTGGACGGGAAGAAGGCTCCTTCACCATCGCTTCCTAACGAGCCACACGGACTGTCTTCTCCGCTGCTCATGTCCTCAAAGGAGTCCTCGCTGCCAGAGGAAAAGGGGAAACATTATTTCAACAATTGTCCTCATTATTGCAAACCTAGCAGTGGCTCCATTTATCAAATTGATATCCTTAGAAATCATTAATTGGTAACTGAAGGCAAACTAACAAATTAAGATGACTTTAGCAAAGGGAAGCTGAAACATTATATATTTTCCACATATTCAAGATTGAGAACTGGTCGTATTAAACCAAAAGCTCCGTCCTTTATTGCTTATTGTAAACTTCATGTGCAATTATAAAGAAGAGGGAGGGTGGGTGTACGGTACAGTTGATGGCTGCTTAAAATATTAGTAAAACATCAAATCTTGAACAACATTTTGTAAATCTTTCACCACCATTGCACATAAAATTCAGGCAGATTAAAAGCAGCATGAAGGAAGAAGAAAAACTGGACTCTATTAACCTCTCACTCTCATCCCAGCTCATCTCAGGAATAGTTGGCAGTCCAGGGACGCTGAAGTGACTCTTCTGAAGACTCTGTGCTGTTCTTCTGGACAAGATCCAAACAAGCTTTTTGTTGTCCGGTTTGTTGCATTCACTCGAGCAGTACTCGGTCATGCACTTGGCCACGAGTTCTTTCCAGTAGAGCAGCTCACTGTCACCGATCTGCGAAGACAACAAACAGGAAACATCTAAAAGGATGCACCAGAAATAGGCTGAAATTACGTGCTCGGCAGCAAGTCGGGTGTTCTTTCTTTTACTGGTCTTTACATGCACATGAGGCCAGGCAGAGCCAGCATCAATCCAAGCTGTAAACATTTACATTAACATTCGATTACATTTCATTTAAATTACATTTAAAAAAAATAATTATTAGGCAATTACAGTTTTCTCTCTTCTGTCTCCTAGGACAAGCATACCTTTAGATGCCTTTGGAACTGCTGGACAATCTTCAACAATGTGGCTGAGGGGAGGGTTTCAAACTCCTGAGCGATGAGGGACAGAGCCAACACTGATGGCTGTGAAGACGGAAAGAGCAGTAGGACAATCAGTTCCGAGATTCACAGTACACGCTGCTATGTTGACAAATTGTCACCTGAGAACAATTCTTACTTTTGCTTTAGAGAAAACAAGCCGGCATAAGCAGGCTTTTAGCTGGGCTTCCAGTCTCCCAATGCTTGGGATCTCCTCCCTTAAAATATAGAGGGAATCCTAATGTGATCCGCCAAAACAGACCTCATAAAGCAGAATCTATTTGACCAGCTCTGTGCAAACTGGGGCAAAGTCCCACCAAAAAAGAAAGAAGTCAAAGAACAACAAAGAAAAAAGCGTACCTTCCAGCAGACACGGAGGTGATGGCCGAGTGGTAGAGGTGTAGAAAAGTTAGGGCCGTCACTGCCTCGGGATCCACACGGAGTTTCTCAGAAATTATCTTTTCCATACGGGTCAGGTCTGACACAGTGAACTTGCTTTGGCTGATGCGAATGAGTTCATGAGTGGGTGAGACATTACTCTCTTCCTCAACCATTTTGGCAGCGATGTGAAGACAGCAGACTCCAATGCAGGGCACATGTTTGGGCTGCACCTGTCACAATCCCAGAAATAAGTCTGAGTCAACATCCCATGGTTTCTGATTAATTCTACCACTGATCAAATAAGTATGCATCATAGATTACTGATGAAAGTACAAGTGTAGACTGGGGTGGGATTAAGTGAAAACTATATTAAGAAATAGATTAAATTGTCAATAAGCAAGACTTAAATTGAACTGAAAACAAGCAATAAAATCAAGTGATGCCTATCTAAATCAATTAGACTGAGAAGGTTTGAAGATTTCCACATGTCCAGCTGCTATCAGGTCCTCAGGCAGACGGTCTTTGCATAAATGCGGAGAACTGTCTTACCAAAGGTTTCACTTCTGCACTTTGGAATAACTAACAGACACATGCTAGAGACATTGTGGGGTCGTACCAGTTCATACACTGTGAACACGTGAGATGTTGTCAGTGCAAGCCCGTGGATTACTTAACTTTAAAAAAGTAGCAATACAAAATCTAGCTCTCTAATACAGGTCTTGTTTTATACTCAGAGCTCTGAAATAGCTGTAGAGTTTTAAGACAGGGATGTGAAACCAAGCAAGGTTTAAGACTAGGGTTAAAAAAAAAAAAGGAAAAAAAAGAAAGAATTACACTTGTAATCCTTACCTTCATAACAGTGAGAAATCTGTCAAGCAAATTAACAGCTTGTACAAAGGTTTGAGTTCTGTAGCCAAAGAAACTGGTCAGGCCCCACAGTTCTTCCACTCTGCTGTCTCTGCATTTTGCAGACACTCTGCTGTGACTCTAAAAAAATGTTAGTTTTTTATATTAGAAAAGGCATAGCTAGAAATAGTATACATTGAAGCAAGCCCATATGCCTGCACACAGAGTCAGAAATGTAAAAAGTAAGTGAGTCTGTTGTTACCTCTGCTGAAGTTGACTCCATCACCTTCAGGCCGGTCTCCTTAGGAAGAAAGTTGTACTCTTTGGCACAACATGACTTCAGCTCTTTCAAGAGCAAGCCGTCAACGCCTTGGAGATCTTTCATCCTGAAGAATAACATATTCAAAGTTAAACTGTTTAATGTTAAACAGTTTAACATTAAAATCCAAGAAAATCTTCACAGCAATGATTCCCTATAGGCTGAGGAGAAGAGCATATATCAATGCGTCCTAAACCACACCTCCTGGGTGTCAGATGTCAGTGTACTGAAAAAACTTCCACCAACCCCTAGCAAAACAAAACAAAAAAAGAAATAAAACCAAAAAAAAGCCTTGTTGTTAAATATTTCTAAACTGATAAACGGGATGTTTGCATACTTGAAACAATCCAAAAGGTTAGAATAACAGCGGACACTATTAGGACAAGTTAGGCTTGATGTCCACAGGGAAACAGAAACTAGGTCACAGAGCAAATCCCAAAAAGGACACCATTATACCATCAGAAAGCAGAATGAATTGATCAAAGCCTAAACTATTTAATCTATTGAAAATTATTACCTTTATTTGGGCTGATAACACTGTTAAAACATAAACAAATGAGGCCTCGAAAACAAATAATGGCATTGTTAGCCGACTTAGCTAACTTGCTAACGAAAATATTGTTTTTTTAAAATGGTCGTTTTACCTCGTCCTAAAGACGCTGACGCTGCAGGATGATAACTGCTCTACAGCGGCATTGCAAAATTCACTTATTTATGTTTCCATTTCGATAACGACGATAGGTATTTTTTTTAAAAGGTAAAGAAAAGGTTTGATCCCGTCCATAAAGCGACGCCCATAAACAAGTTGTCACTAAGCAGCTTGTAAACTACGTTAACCATCATGCAACACTGGAAACGCAGCGTGCTTGCGTCATGATAATTGTAGCAGAAGTTGCCGTAGTATTTCAAAATATTGGCGCTAAGGTTGTTTTACAGCAAATATACTGTGTGACCCAGGTATTTCTTGTTTGTTCCAGTCTACATAGTCAGCTTGAAACGTTTCGAGATTACCTTCAAAGTGCAAGATAATATATACGGAATGAAAGCTAGCTTAGCTGAATTAGCTAGGGATGTTGTTTCCATGGTAATGAAACTATGTTTGACGGCAACCTATTGTCATTA
>JBBBVU010000012.1:6827440-6865235 GCA_037177055.1 Atherinosoma microstoma | reverse complement strand
AGTTGTCACTAAGCAGCTTGTAAACTACGTTAACCATCATGCAACACTGGAAACGCAGCGTGCTTGCGTCATGATAACTGTAGCAGAAGTTGCCGTAGTATTTCAAAATATTGGCGCTAAGGTTGTTTTACAGCAAATATACTGTGTGACCCGGGTATTTCTTGTTTGTTCCAGTCTACATAGTCAGCTTGAAACGTTTCGAGATTACCTTCAAAGTGCAAGATAATATTTACGGAATGAATGCTAGCTTAGCTGAATTAGCTAGGGATGTTGTTTCCATGGTAATGAAACTATGTTTGACGGCAACCTATTGTCATTAGCTAATTCTTCTTTGTCAGTAAACATTTCAGTGATTTTGTTAGGGATATGAAAGGAGATGTCGTCGGGTTTCCAGCTTTCCGAATTTCAGCGTTTCGAGCCACTTATTGATGATAGTAATAATATTTCACTCAGCGATCGTCCACGGAAAGATAAAATAGAAACACAGCGAGCATCGGGTAAGCTAGCTAACATTTTAATTAAGCAAAGTTGATTATTTCCCTAAGGTAGTGTTCTGCTAACTTGAGATGTTTTTTTTTTTGTTTTTACTTAATTTATAGAAACTGTTCAACTGAGATTCCACAATCTGTCACTGGGTGAGCTGAGGTAAAGTTTCTGAACCACAGCCACTATAAACATAAAACAGAAATGATTTCGCTGTTGTAACCTTGCTAGCTTATTGGATGTGATTAAACCTTCCCGTATCATAAAAATAACTTTTCTTCAAGTATATATCAACAGAGACTCGAAAGTATTATTATCATTGGTCTCAAAGTGATGGAAGAAGTTTTGAAAATGTTTTCTTTCTTTTTTTTCAAATAAAAATGGCAATACAAAGAAGACAACTTTACTGATTAAAAGTTTAAAAGCTTATTAAAGAAGGATTTTAAACTGTAACCTTTTATTTCTTGACAGTGATGAACTCGATAGAAGAACCAAGGAAACGCAAAGACTCCAAGAGGAGGTGGAAGATGCCACCAGAATGGCCCTGGAGAAGTTTGGCTCCACTCATGGAAACAGGTCACCTGGACCAAGTAGCCACAATAGTAGGTTTAATGGCTGAGCTTAAGCAGTGTAACATAAATATCCTTTTCGTGTAAGAGCAGATTGAAAGAAGAAAAAAAAGTAATATCAAATCCTTTTTTTTTTACTTTTCATAACACCCATTATATGATGGAATAAGTGAAAACAAATGGGACTTAAGCTATAAGTTCAACTCGGTTGCAGAAATTTTAAAAAGAATCAACTAATATACCTGGAATAAACAGACAATCTCAAAGTCAAATGTTTATAAAGACTTGTATGCAAGTAAAAGCTCAGCCTATTTTACAATACATAGTGTATATTTTAAACTTCCTTTGCTCTTTTGGTAGATGACTCATCTGAAGATTGCCCCATTCTTTCAACCCACCAGCAAGCAGTGAGCCAGCCTCTGGTCTGCAGTCTGGATACTTTAAATGAGGAGGTGGTCCAAAGCAATCAAAACTTTTCTCAAAAGGATCTGTTGGAAAATACTGTGGATAATTGTCTTCAACAACTGTCTGAATTGCAGCTCAACAAGGTCCATATTTTTATTATTGCCATATATTTTATATGGATTTACTTTTGTTTTGGCTAAATGGGAAATAAAGGTAGTACTTTTGTTAATGTAGAGTATTTATCTCACTTTATTGAACACAGATGCATGATCGACTTGAACAAGACACATGTAATCATCAGAGCGCCATCATGAACCTGCAAACTAAACTGCAGGAGGCCCAGATGGAGAAAGATGGCCTATCTGACCTGAGGTGAACAGAGAGATATTCTATTCCTTTGGAGATTAGTCAAATCACTTTGACCCACAGATCTTTTCACTTTTAGGTTAAAGGATTCAAGGGAACATGTTGATCAGATGGAAAAGATGCTGTGCATGTTGGAAGAGCTCCAGAACATCAAAAGGTCTGCGGACCAGAAGCTCCAAGAGACGGAGGATGAAGCGTTGGCACTTAAAAGGAAAGTAGGAACACTGGAAAAGGCTGTTAAAGAAATGTACCACACACTGAGTAAGAAACAATGTGGGCATAACTTTATCACTGCTAAAGATGCAAATAGCCAAACACAGCAGTATCAGGCTGATGAAAATGAGGATTTCAACAATAATAGAGACAAGCTACAGGAAAGATGTTTTACTGTAAGTACTACATGCTAGATGATAATCATGCTAAATTGAACCAGTCTAAATTCTAACAGATTTTTATTATATGTTTCATACCAACCAATGGGACAGAAAAGGAACGAAGTACACAGTGGTGCAAATAAGCAAGAAAGGTACAGTTTTAATGTTTGGATGACAAACTCTTTATTATTTATTTGATTAATAATTGTAGTTTTGATGATGATATTTTAGAAAATTAGAGTCCAAGGACCAGCTTCAAATTGCTTGTTTTGTTAGACCATTAATTCAAAGTAAAACTTTGAAAAGCAAAGATATTTTGTAGAATCCCTAATGAGATTGATATTCTTACTAGGGGTAGTCATTGTACGGAACAAATAAAACTAATGGCTTAGAAGTCTGAATTTATTCATTTTACCTCAACAGTAGTCATAAACAGTTTGAGCATTCTGTTGTCCCAGGATTGAAGAACTAATTACAAGTCTTGGCCATGAGATGGCGATGTTGACTGACAAACTGAGCTCATCGAAGGACAGCGGCATCGGCTTGTGTGGCAAGTTGGAGCTGCTGAAGTAAATGTTTATTCCCAATTCTTGGTCAGAAATATTACATATATATATATATATATATATATATATATTTGTTTACTGGAGAGTATGCAGTGTGTGTGTTATTTTACTGTTGTAATCACTCCGAATTATTCTAAACATATCAGAAAATATTGCACCTGTCTGTTAAACAACTAAAACTATAATTTTATTTGTAGAAAACTATCAGAGAGACGGGCATCGTTTCACCGGTGGCAGATCAGTGAACTTGAAACAACTCTCACCAGCCACAAAGATAAGGTAAAGAATATGCAATGATGTTATCAGTAATAGTGTAAGCATTCAGGTATTTTGTTATTCAGCAGACAATGACCACACTAATCAAAAATGCTAACTTAATGTTAAACTGCACCTCTAAATGTGGTGAAGCAACACTCCAGGAGTTTTCGAGAAATGACTTCTTATACCAGAATGACTCATTTTATGTTTGGTTTGTGATTGCGAAATGCTGTTTTGTAGGTTTGTTGTCTGGAGCAACAGCTCATTGAGGCTCAGGCTCAGCTGTTTGGCACTCAGAGAGATAGGGACCATTCACTACAACAGGCAAAGGAGCTTCAAGCCCACCTTCAACAACTCAAGGTACTGGAGTAATGACAAATATGTTACCACGGTGTACTTTGTATTTAGTATTATTGCACCCAAAGTTCTGCCTTGTGTCTGGCCTTACATGATGTTTCTTGAGTAATGTGCTGAGGAAACATCTTAAACACACATGGGGGGGCGGTCAAACACAGTTGACACAGTCAGAGGGTGGTTCTTAGACACTGATGAGGTTTTACTGGCAAAATCTGTGTCGATGACATCTGTTTTTAACCTGATATGTGTATTTGTTCTCAGCAAATGTCTGCATTGGGGAGTAGCAGTTCTGTGACTGACGATAACAGACCCTATTACTTTACAAGTGACATATCTCTCAATAAGTCTGTCACTGAAATACCAAAAGTAAAAGGCTGTAGTTAAATTGCAGGTTTTAGATGTAGCTATGTAAAGTTTGCGTTGATCCTTTCTCTGAGGCAATGTGTAAAAGCCTTTGTGTATTAGGATTACACAATAATCTTGATTACTTTCAGAAAAAGCTGCAGAGTCAGTGAGTAAATCCATCATAGTGTTTGTTCAGGAATGACAAGCCGGAGCCACATCCTGGTACATCAGCTGATTCCTTTCTCCCCAAATTGAAATGGTAAATTCCACACAGAGCGGTCTGTTTGAACTGCCCTCCCCTGCCCTTATCTTTGCTGCTTCTTCTTTCTTTTCCCCCTCTTATTTTATAACTCTGTCTCATTTAATCAGTGCCATGCTGG
This sequence comes from Atherinosoma microstoma, assembly GCA_037177055.1. Lineage (NCBI taxonomy): Eukaryota > Metazoa > Chordata > Actinopteri > Atheriniformes > Atherinidae > Atherinosoma > Atherinosoma microstoma. The sequence goes on along the minus strand of JBBBVU010000012.1, from coordinate 6,861,132 downwards.
TCATTGATGCTCTTTTTTTCTGTGCTCTGCGCATCTTTGCTGCCGCTCTTCCTGCCTCTGGCATTTCATATCTGCACGTGGAAGAGCAGGGAGGTCCCAGAACAGAGACATGCCACCAAATATGAATGCATTCCTGAACTTTATTGTTGTGTGTATTGGGATTTCTGTTTATTCTCAAGTCAGTTGATCACACATTAAGCTAGTTGCAGGCAGGTTTTATTATCTCACACCCTACTGTTCCTTTTGAGATTTGTGTTGGGTAATAAACAAACATCTTTCTCTATTATCATCTTTATTCTAAGGGTCCAAAAGCAAATTTTAATCAGTAACAACTATTGGTGATTACACAATAGAATATTAAGAAGTTTGTATGCAGATTATAAAGTACAAGACGGATCATTTTGGCCACATTTGTATTATTTTTACTTCCAACACTGACAATGTACCAATTCAAGTCCATAGTATCTCAGAGATGTTGGATTAAGGAAGACTAGCACAGGATGAAGCACGAAGCCACTGACTGCCATCAGTGAGATTGGGTTTATTCATACAGCCTGAGGACTATTGAATCTTTGCCCATTTCCATACTGGTAGCCCACTTTTCCTTCCCTTTTTATCTAGAATTGCTGTCAGCAGCAGCAGCTTGAGCTCCAAGAGGAGGCAGAGGCCCTGAGAGGACAGCTGGAGGTGGCCAGGGAGCAACTTTGCAAAGCTGAGGAGAAGAATATCTGCCTACAGGCCCTAATGGACCAGAGGTCCCTGGAGAATAGGAAGTTCCTGGAACTCCTGCAGGGAAAAGATGCTGAACTACTTTGTGTCAGGCAGCAAGAAAATCAGCAGGTGATAAATCCTGGAAAGTTGTTAATCTATAAGATTAATATTCGCAATACATACATGCCTAGTTATGATCTGATAACTTCCTGTCTGCTGTGATGGTTCACCACATTCATGCTAACACTGATATTTCTCTCAGCATCTTGTCAGGTTAGAAGAAGCTCGGAGTCAGTGTCAGACTCTGCAGGCTGAACAAGACACACTGAGGCTGAAACTGAGTGACAGAGAGAAGATGATAGATGTTTTGAAGTTGCAGATGGAAAGCAGCGTCCAGACGACGGTGCAGCACAGCCACACGATTGACAGCCTTCAGCAGGAGAACAACCTCCTCATCAACCAGCTGAACCAGCACAAACTGGACATTCATCAGCTCAGAGTCAGAAAAAAACAAATCACTTAAGCAATTTTCTCCTCTTCGTATCGATTAACTGCTCTAAACCACTGCTAATTTCTCTCTGTCAGGCTCACTTTGTTTTTTTTTTCCATTTTTGCATCAGGCTGACTTAGTCCAACGCAAGTCAGACTTGACTGTTGCGGAGTGTGAGAGACGGCAGCTAGAGGCCTCTGTGACTGAACAGAGTCAGCGTGTACGAGAAGAGACTCTGGAGAAACGGGAAATTACTAAACAGCTGGAGCTGCAGCGTATGCAGTCACTCACCCTTACCAGTAAGTTCAATGCTCATCGCCACAAAAGAAGCTCAAATTTATTGTATGTAGTTTGTGTATCACTCAAGCAGCCCTTAGGGTTTAATTACACCAAATGATGAGCTCCTGGTCATTTGAAGAGTCCATGTATACTTGGTTTTTGAGTTACTAGATATTTTTTCCCCATGGCATTCACAACTGGTTATAAGTGGCAGTTTTAGTTTATTTTTGATGCCTATGGTCAGGAGACTGCTGCAGTCAGCCTTCTCCATTCTCCAGGAATTGTAGCTCACAGCGCTGCTTCTAGGAAGAGAGCAACTCTCCTCTTTTTTTTTTCTTCTTCTTGTCAAATTGAATAATCCTCTTGTCCTGCTGCGTAAGGAAAACAAAGAACTGTCTTTGGTATGTTTACTCGGTCAACCAAGCCCTTCTATTGTTGCAAATGTTTGTTTATGTGTTACTGCACTTTCTTTGGATGTAACGCACGTGTTTGTGTGGGCACGGCTTCAGAGGAACACAAGGAGTTGCAACTCCTCCACAGCTGTAAGAACGACGAGCATGAGGGTGTGGTGCTGAAGCTCCAGAGTCAGCTTAGGAGCGCCCATGACGAGCTTGATAAGATCAGGCGCACCCTGAGGGTCCTCGAAGGAGCGGATGGACACGGTTTGATTCACATTTCTGATTTAAACTGAGATTTCGCTAAAAGGCCTCGTGCATAAATAAGATCTTGCACACATGTGTACAGATCCTAACTTTTTGGTTGGGATAAAATCTTGGAACACAAATAGCAAATATTTACATGGAGAAGACATGTGTAATTTCTCTCCACCTCTCCAGGTCTCCAAGTAGCCTTGAACATGCAGAAGGAGATAACTGCCAGAAGAGAGCAGGTTGACTCTCTGCAGAGCAAAATCCAACATCTGGAGGACAACACGGAGAAGCTTCAACAGGTTAATAAAGCAATTTTACACTGGACACTCGCTCTTTGTGAATACCTTTATGGCAGATTAAGAATACTCTTACATGCCAATCAACCAACTTTTGGTAACGCATATGTGTGTAATCAAAGTTGAAATAGATATGCCAATAAGAGAAAGGTATCGGAGTTACTGTTCATTTTGTGATTTTTTTTTTTTTATTGGGTGTACAAGTTCTACTTATACATTTTAAGCAACATCAATGTTTTCTCCATTCATTTGTTCGACTCATCCAGGAGAAGCGCTACCAGAACCTGGAGACCCAGCGTCAGCTGCAGGAGCTTACCTTCATCAGAGAGGAAAAGAGACAACTCGCCAGTGAGCTGAAGGCCCTTCGCTCCAAAGACCAACAGCTACGGGAGCGGATCAGCGAGCTGGAGGCAATCCTTCACAAGGTGATCGTACACAATAATATATATATGCACATAATAACTATACACAGTCAAAGGGAGGAGGCTCAAAATAAATCCCACACTTTTTTCCCCCTTTTTTAAAAAAAAAGAAAAACACACAAAAATAAGTCTCTAAGAAATTTTAATCGCATTTCAGAAGTGCACTTTTTCCTAGTCTCTCATAAGTTTTATCTCCCTCTGAAACAAAACAGGAAGGCCATGTCAGTTCTGTTCCTTCTCTTTGTTTTGTTCAGGTTGTGATGTGTTTTGTCTCATTTATGTTTCCAAAGATGTCGGAAAGCTTTGCAAACTGTCAGGATTTCATCCAGCTGAGGGAGCAGGAGTATTTTCGTCTCAAACTCCAACATGCTCTGGACTTGAAGGTAGAGTATTCCAGCATAAATGTTGGGCAGATAGTTTTTGTAAGAAGGAACATGGCTTCCCCTGTTTTACAAACTGTCCCCTGTTGATTTCTAAGTATATGTATAATGCAGATGAAGAGTTTCCAAATGGTTTTACTTTTTTGATTCTCATCAGTCTACATATGAAATTCCACAAGGCAAACACTGGTTTAGGTAGTGTTTGCAAATATATAGAATTGAAAAATCCACTTTAGTTATCACTCCCACTACTGAGCTTTAGGGTACTGTGCATGGATCAGTCACAGAAAATGATCTATGGATCTGCTAAACAGGATTTTTTGTCGAGGCACTTGTCTTGGGAGAAGTAGAGAAAATTTCTGCTGTATTCAAGGTGCCCAAAAGCCCCTTAGTCTTCATTTACACAAGAAATTTAGAACCAGTTTTCCTTCATCTGGCTGCACAAACTAAATACTTGGGGCCAAAGACAGTTGACAATCCCAGTAGGCATTATGAGTGGGGGATGCAGACTCCCTATGTTGAGATGAGTGCAGCGTTTCACCATCACCTAAAGAAGACAGCCATTCCCAACCAAAAGCAACATGACAGTCCACCAGTCTCACAAGGAAACCAAGAGGGACTTGGTGCTGTTATTATTGCCAGAGGAACTGATTTTTATTGTCCTGTTATTCTAATACATTTACAAAACACTCCAACAGCTTGGTTTTGTTCAGCCGTTACAGAGAGTTGTGTGGAGATTCATGGAGGAAATTTTTACATAAGTCTCAAACATAAAATGTGGAAAAATATAAAAGGACCACTTATTCTGTTATCCATAGGAGCTCCAAGGTCAAAATTTGTGCCCAGGTCTGAATGTACCTCCACCTGACCTGGACTCCCTGACCCTGTCTGCACACACTGTTCCACCCTCCTCCCAGCACCCCTCCAACACCCAGACTGAGGTACAGTCAGAAACTCCCCTCATATCTCCTGTCTCCTATTGCTCCAGCCCAAGTGCATGTGTGGATCATTTTTATTTGGCTGCACAGACACAAACTCAGCACATCTGCTTCGCCCTTAAATCAAAAACCCTCTGGATCGCATTCCTGCAGTAAGAAATCAGATGGTAACTTCAACACAGCTGGGAAATACTGTTTTAGTTTGCTTTATCTTACAGTGTTATTCTGCTGAGACCTTCTGGTTTGTATATTGATTTGAGCCTGATGAAAATCGTTATTGCTAATAGCCACAGACATTGAATATGTGGGATTAACCCGTTATTTCCCTGGCTTCACAGTTTAGATGTTAACAAATCAGACCAAATCATTTCATAACACTGCAGCTCTTCATTTACATCATCTTTTGTCTCTCTCTTTTTGACTGCTGAAGTCAAAAAGGCAGCAGGAGAGTTCCCCGGATAAGCTCGGGTTTCTCGTCAGAGAGCCGCGAGGAGGGATTTCAGAGAAGCACAGACCACACACCGATAAGAGCAGCAGTTTCTACAGGAGGAGGTCCGCTCCAGAAGGAGTGCACAGAACCTCATTGTATGTCTGGCTCCATTCTCACACACTACAAGGATTTTGCTTCTTATGTATGGTGGTTTAGATCACATTTTAAAACCATGCAATGCAACTGAATGAGCCAGAAGTAACTGGAAAGGAGAAGGAGGTGGGGGTGTTCATATTATTGCTTTCTAAAGCTACGAGTGTCAGATCTTATTTTAAAAGAAAAAAGTAAGCCATTGGCTTTGCTCAGATTAAAAACTCTTTTCATCTATTTCTTTCTTTCCGTAATGTGATACCTTCTGTTTTTTCCTCTGTTTTCCTTTCAATTGAGCAGTTCTGACAATAACGAATAACTAAAAGCTGGCTCCAGATTGAGGAGAAAGACCTGCGGCAGGTAGGGAAAGTAATCAAACCTGACTGAAATCACTCTTCTTCTTTTTAGTGAGTTGAATGTGACTCACTATGTGGATTTAAAAAAAAACAATGGTCCTACCATTTCTCCGCTTGACCTTTTCCCCCACGTAACATACAACGTGCCACAAAGTGCCTCAGGCTGTGTAAAGTGATGTAATGTGTCTGTCTGCTCATACACTGCACACAGTGAGCCACGATCACTGAAGACAGCTGAGCTGACCAGGAAGATGATCAGCAAAAGTGAGTTTTAGAATTCATCTTAGTTATTTTCATACAGAAAAGTCTAAAGGTTTAAATTTCTTGTTATAAACGACTGTTTTCAGATAATTTATGAAACCCGTGTCAAAGAGATTGATCGGCGTACAGCTGCAGCCGTACACAGAATATATAGGTTACGCTTAATGGCAGCATTTGAAAGATCCTCTAATTTTTTTTATGATTTTTTTTTTTAGACCCAGTGACTGCCAAGGTGTACACCAGCTTCCCACAGCTACTCTCACTGGGCCGCAGGTCGCCCGTCTACTCTCTCCTGACTTCTAACCCAAACAGCTAACACACGGCACAACAATCCCCAGTCTGGCTCCTTCTATCAGTAAGATATTAGGATTGGAGGATTGCAACAAACATTGTGCGATACATTGTGTTTGCGCACGGTTAAAGAATGTTAATATAAACAGCTACATACTTTTATGGTCAGATAAAACTCAACAAATCTTGAATCTCCTGTGCTTGGATCATTGTATGTGGAATTTTTTATTTGACAAGAACCAGTTGTGTACACAGACTGACGCATTTCTGGGCTTTTCTTCAGTGTGCTGTTTGAGTTCAGTGTCTACTTAACTGTGATGGCAGATTCAGGCTTTGAACTTGAAGGATGAGCTGAATAACATCCTCCCTTAAGTCAAACATTTATAGCTGATCAGTAACAGACAAAATGAACATCCTGTCGGATTGATTATATCTGATTTGGTGGATGTAACGAGGTAGCTGAAATCTAGTTTGCAAAAAGAGGCTCCATCATCATGCAGCTCACATGAAGATGTTGAAATATTCTTGATTGATCATGATCTTTCCTCCATCATGCCTGAGTGTTTATGTTTTTTGTCTTCCAGAAATCCTTGTTTTTCGAAGGCTCATCAGATGAAGCTCAGTCACAAAAGACTTTTGTAATGAAATCATGCTTATTTGTATCATTTATCTTCAATAAAGTGTTTACAGTGTTCCTAAATGTCTTGATTGGTTATTTGATATCAGATATAAGAACTACATATAGTATAGATTTATGTTGACTTCAAACAGCACTCACTTTTACTTTGTTGATGAAGCTGATTCTGACATGGTAAAACTAAAGTGATGCAAACAGGAAATTGTTAGTGTGCGTCTGTTGACTTCTACTTCCAAACAATACCTATTTACTCCACTGCCCCATCCAGATGTAGTGTCCAAAACATAAAAGGGCTGTTAGAAACAGGACATAGTTTAGACACACTACTCTTTTTTTTTTTTTTTTTTTTTTACTGAGGGATTTTAAATTGTGTTTCCCTGATGCGTACACTGGACATTTGAAATCATTATTTTCTTTTAACCAATGTTGTTCATTCATTCATTCATTTTCTGTACCCCTTAATCCGATTCAGGGGGGCTGGAGCCTATCCTAGCACTAAGCAAGCAAGATGCAGGGTCCAGGGATCACCCTGGACAGGTCGCCAGTCTATCGCAGTTCATTGTAGATAGAATTTAGGTGAACTACAGCTTACCTTATCCTCTTTTTAGAAAACCGGCTGTTTTCTGTGTAATAGAGGATGCACAGGGAAAATCATTACCTGGAAATTCTTGTAGTATGTGGGAGTCTTCATCTTCTCTCTTTACAGCTCTTTAAGTCCAGATCCTTCAACTTTTAGCAATACTTTGAATTGCTGATGTTAGATTCCACCGATTTCATGGATTGTTGTGATATAAACACACTTTCTTGACCTCTAACCCATTTGTTCTTTTTATGGGCATCAATGCTTAATATAGCTGCCACACCTGTTTCTGACCTTGACAGGATTTCACTTTTGGCCTGTGAAACTTCCTGACATTGCTGTGGAAAGTTGGTGATATGCAATCCTGATGGTTTCTTCATCCTGTATGAGTCAAACAGAAGTCTTTTATGTTTAATGATTATTAGTTCTTGTGGAAACAAGAAGTCTTACGAGTCTTACTGATTATATAATGGTTCAAGACAGCTTAAATTACCTAATACTTTCAAAAAAGTTGGCAGGATACTTGCATTTTATTGACAGATTGTGCTTGTTTTAATCTGCCCACTTCTTCCTTGCATGGTTTGGTACAGTTTCCTCCTCCTCCTCCGCTTGGTCTCCTGTAGGCACAGCAAGTGCTGAGATGCTCTTGATGTACTTACATAAATACAAATCTTATAACAATTGATTGAAAAAAAATTGGCAAGAATAAAATGTCTCCTTATGCCAGTGCGGTATTCGGCTGCATTTACACCTTATTTGTTTATTTTGAAGTTATAATGTTAGCCTCATTATGGCACCGACAAGTTTAAGGAGTCATGTGATCCTTGTAGAGTGGGTACATGATAAGAAAATCCTGCGTGAGTTCTTCCAAAGAACTAACTGTTGATCTGGTTTTGAGTTGTTTGTTTAGAAAAGCACGTCATCATTCCTCTCAGGCATTTTACTGTCCTGGAAAATAGCGGGTGAAAAACCTGTCTGGGCCTGAGAATAAAATAACTGCTGACTGAGAACAGTTTGTTTTTTGGGCTTTAAGATATTTGTTTTTCTTAGTCTGCCAACGTATCATTTTACCTGCTGATTTGCTAAAACAGAACTTTTTCTATTCTTAGAAAGCAGGTTCAATATTGAAATATCAGATGAAGCAATATGGATATGACTCAATAAATAAAAAGAAAAAGCAAGGACCCTACAAGTAGAGTGCAGCATAAATGACACACCCTGTAGAGATACATCCTTGTCTCAAGGAGACAAAACTGTACACAAAGTAGCAGGCGGTGATAAAAAGGTCACTGTGTTTTCGTTACAAAGATCACCACTGATCATCTTTCCTGCGATTTTCTGCGTCATCAGCCGCAAACTGTTAAGTCTACAAGAAGTCTGTGTTCCATAGGTCTGAATATGTAATGTGTGTCAGCAATGGTTACAGTTCAGCATAAACTACCAGTATAATATTAAACCTGCTAACAGATATGGTGTATTCATTGCACACGTATCAATTCACAAAGTCAAGCATAGGAATGAATCTAGAAGTATGTCATTTGCCAAAGTAAAAAAAAAGAAAGAAAAAAAAGGTTGTTCACAGACCTTAACTCTACTTTTGGTTTATTTAAAAAGGAAGTGTATCTTTGTTTCCACCATGTGCACTCTGCTCTCAGAGTTTTATATTTTCCTTTATCCTCTGCCAGTTAGACACTCAGCCTGGACTCTCCTGTGTAATGTCCCAGACGCATAGGAGCTGATAAGGCAATATAATTCAGGAGCCTGATAGCATTTCAGGATACTTTGATATCTTCTCCTATTATATTGTTTTAAATAGAAGTCTTGTGTCATAACCCTTTCTTTGTCTTGGGATCTGGTAGCGGTACAAGATAGCGCTGGGCATGATTTGCTCTGTTTTTTTATTTATTTAAAAAGATGAATAGAATAATAAATGAAAGGAAAACACTAAAGATTATTAAAAGCAGTTTAATAGTATTTCCATTCAGTAACATCAAGAAAGCAAAATTAGAGTGAATTTCTCAACTTCGAGATCAATAAAGTATCTATCTATCAAAAAACTCATCATCCTACATCTTATTATTGTGCCCATAAATAACATTTTTACAATCACTTGTTTAAAAAAAAAAAGGGAAAAAAATACTTCTCTTTAAAAACAAATGGCTCATTTTTCTGTCTCCGATTTCTTTTAGCCATCACATTTCCTTTCTTTTTCTCCCAGCAGAGAAAGAAGTTTACCCACTGACTCAGCCTCTTATCCTGTTGGATATAAATGAAGCAGATCAGTGACCATTTTAAATAGCAGGATGGCCATGCGTGCAGTGAATACTACATGTTTTGTCTTATCTATTCCTGCCTCTCCCTTTTCTTCCTTCAGTGAATTCGAAGTATTTCTCACCTCCTCTCATGTCCATCGGTTTTTTTTCCTGTCCTCGGGCCGGTTCACTTCGGGTGAACAACCAGACAGCATATCTGTAGGGCTTGGAAGTAAATGTTTAAATAAAGGGCTGTACTGGAGCACAATTTCAGGAGCTTATACTTCTCTTGAATGTGTATTTGTTATGTTATTTTATACCAGCTCACCACTTTTGAGAAGGTATTTCCCAATAAACTAATAGATTCAGCAGATTATATAGAAAAAAACAAACTTGTCAGTATATTTAATATGATATAATGTAGACTTATAGATGTAATACTGATCATTTCTCAAGAACTACTGGCTAAATTGGCTGACACTGGCCTACATAAAGACATTACCAATACAGTTCAAATAGTCCATCTATAATTTGTACCCAAGTTTATAAGTCTACCGTAGAAGGAAGTGTTTAGCTTCTTTTTATTTTCTTTTTTTTTTATCAGGGTCACTGCACAAGCAGCACATCGCAGGCTGTAATCACGAAAACTTCCTCTGTGTGGGTGTTTGAGCACTAGAGGGCTCTCCTTGTTAGAGCATTTATAAGTAAAGCCCGGTCGCCCATAATTTGTAATCCCATTCATAAAGATTACTGGGGTTATGGTGATTGCTGGGATAATATACCACTATTGTAGCCTGAAATTTTATTTCTGCAGTGAAACTGTTTATAAATCTTAACTTGATTAAAAAATAGCAACACTCCGATGTAAATGTGCTCCACGGCAGATATGAATGCATTCAAAATATCAAAAGTATAAGGAAGAATAAGTAATAAAAACTACAATATATGACAAGCAAAGAATCCAAGTTCAATTACAAACTTTTTTTTATTTATTTCACCTTTATTTATAAATGTAAATCTCATTGAGTCTCATTTTCAAGAGCGACTTGTCTGATACAAACTTAGAAGTAAATATGCGTTGTTAGGCGGAGTCCTCCTGTAAAAGCACTTTATGTACTGTTTATGTGCTTCTGTGTTTATCTGTCTTGCTGTACCTTCCTGCTCTTGTTATCTTAGTTTACTTCATTTACCAGAATGAATTGTTTGCTTTGCACTTAGCCAGCAGTTCCTGAATTAACCACTCATGTTCAGAACTGCTACGATTGTGCAGAAGTTCAGAAACAACTGCCGGTACATAGAAAAGTGTTTGTTGTAGACGAGCTGTAATCACATGGCATTCCCTTCAGGGCCCATGAATTAGCTAATTAGCCTCAGTTGAGGTCCCTGGACTCTCCTGCTGTTCAGACATCAGGGAAAACACTGCTGGGACAGAGAGACCACTGTTTCCTCTCGTTCAGCACTGATGATCCCTATTTAAAGCAACAAACTAACTTAGTAAACTCTTTCAATGGACTCAGTGAACTGTCTAATTTGCTGTTTTAGTTTGTTTGCCAGCAACACAGTTAACATGCATGCAGCCAGAAAATAGTGACATTTAAAGGCAATTTTTCAAAGCTTCGCTGATTTCTCTCTATTACTCTGCTCGAGAGCCAGCGAGATCCTGTTAAGTAAGGCATTGTTAAATGAGAAGCACCTGTTGAGTTTGTGCTAAATTAAAAATAGTGTTGAAAGAGTACATCTCTAATGGGGCCTTTAATCTGAGCTATTTTTATACTTTGGAAGAAACGCCATCAGCTCATAGAAAGGGCAGGCATCCGTATTGTTTTTCTCTTATGAGTGGCACAACGCAACCATTAAGATCTAATACATATAAAGCATATAGAGCAACTTCAGCCTCTAGGAGGATCTGTGACAGAGCTGACGTCTGTGAATGGATTTGTTTGTCACTGTCGTCCGGAGCCTCCTTCTCTTGCCTATAGATTCCTCGTGCTGTCACAGGACCGCTCTGAGGTGACGACAATACGCGTCGTCAGCAACACAGATCTATGAATGGGGTGGTCATGTTATGTCTGGAGCAATTTCCAGCTTTTAAATATAGATAAAGCTTCACTTGTGCAACTCTTGCTCCAACATAGTATTTCTCCCACAGACCTCAGTTAGACAGGTCATCATATCTTGTCTTTTATGGTCTGCTTTTGATATGCATCAGGACTGGCATGCATAATAGTAAATGATTTCACCATTTGCATCTCCTTACTGTGAAGCTGCCAGTTTGAGCCTGATGTTGTCATTTAAATACATAAAATAAGCTTTTAACAACAACAACAGTTGTTTTCACGTTTTCCCTTAAAAAAAAGAAGCACAAACTGTCCCTCTGAAGAATAATATTATTAGTTATGGTAATGCTGTTAGGGTCCGTATTCTCACAACACGCTCATAGTTTATGGAAAGTTTTATTTCAAACTGAGATGTTTTTTTCTTCTTTCTGTTTGTTCGAGCTAAGGAAACGCCTGAAACTTTGTGTACTCTTTACATACCGCACCTTTCTTGCGCCCTTCAGGAGGATTTCCTTGCCAAGCATCCTGACTTATAAATATTGAAATATGACACGTGTGTTTTTGGTCATTGTCTGGAAACTGCTCTCCAAGTGGCTGCACGACGATGGCCTGACTTGAGCAAGTTCAGCCCCCTTTGGAAAAAAAAAAAAAATCTGGGAGAAAACATTAGGATGTGGACAACTAAATCCACTGTCTGTTTACATGCAAACTTTAAGGCATTGTGTTTGCTGAAACACTCTGATGTGACTGATGCAGGGGTCAGGTGATGGCACGTTTTAAAACCATGCTACTCTCATAGATTTTTTTAGGGTGTTTATTTACTATAGATATGCCAATAAAATGAAATGAAACACAAAGCAACAGGGGAACGTTAATTTTCCTCCAGAGACTTTCTACTTCCCATCGACAGGATCACCACAATTGCTGGAAACAAGCACGATACACAGGAAATGTTTTTGTTTGCGAAAAATCAGAAAGTTTGAGAGCATGCTGGCTTTCATTGGCTCTACACTCCAATGATAAGAAGTTTACTTCCATTTTTAACAAGGTCATACAGTTTTTAGGATGTTGAGCAACTATAGAAAACAATATGCCAAAAAGGATGTCCAAAACCTCCCAAGATTGCTGTCTGTTCAGAATACAATACAGGTGTGGTACCACAGGTTTCCACTGTCCTTGAGCAGGCAGACTTTTGTGATTTAAAGCTTATTTGTCTGAACCTAATTAAAAGTCTACGGAAAACAACTTTACACGAAAACTCAATAGAGAACTGATGTTAATTTCAGAAGTTTTTGCTTTGAACATAAACCAGAAAACTAAGACACAAAGGTATGTTAAAGTTGCATTACTGGCAGATTTTCTCAGCGACGCTCGCTCCCTAACGACGGCCGGCGGCTCTGCATCCGTCTTGCATCCTACCTGTACTGATAACTCTCTCCAGCCAGTAAAAGTCAGTAAAAGCGATTTCTTTTGAATAAAGTAATAGAATTTGCAGCTTTTTATTGCTCCTAATTCCTAAATAATTTTCCGTATGATTAGTGGAAGACTACTGTCGAAACATGTCAGGTAGGCTTATGTTTAAGTGTCTGATAACACAAGAACCTAATTAACTATAGAAAGCATGGACACTATGAACTTTATTGGATTCTCATGATTACTGTTCATGGTTTCCTGTGACTTAGCTTTACAGAGCCAGAGTACATCTTGCACACTTGCAACTATTGAGTGAAGCGAATTATGGGTTGGCTTTGTCTGACTATGCCTAATGCACAATGCATACATTGTTGCATAACTTTCCTCTGAAGCCGGGGGTCAACAGGGCTAAGCGGGGTCAAGACAAAAAAAAAAACTGTATATCCAGGACAAACAGTTGTCAAGGTGTTTTCTAAATATATTACGGAGATCAAGATTATTATTCTGCCTTTGTAATGCAGCACAACACCCCCTTGAATTCTTAAATTAACACTTTGTTGCTCTGTGGGAACAATGCGTCGCTGTCTCCACTTACAAAACACATTAGCTGAATGGTGGGAAACGAGCCACACCTAGGCAGACAAATAAATCCTATGGTCAGTCCATCACTTAAACTCTGCTGTTGTAAATAAACAAATAATCCATGACATGAGAATGCATACACAACGTACACTGAAAGAGACACTCCTGTATTGTTCCTAAGTGTGCACTATGAAACATTTACATTACTGTAAAGTATTTGTGGAAATATGCACTTACACCATGTCACAAGTAAATGATCTGCTTTCAAATTCCTTTCTCATGTGATGATATGTAAAAAAAAAACAATATGCACAAGTCTCATGGGTAAAAAAGTACCGCCATCTCATTAGTAGGAAATACTTGTGCATTAATATGTGCTGCAAGCAGGATTGAAATGCTTTTTTTTTTTTTTACAGCTAGGTAGCTACTTGATTTCAGGATTTCCAAAGAGTTGCAAAATGAACCTGCTTGGTTGGGATTTATTTTAAGAGAAATGAATTCTGATTCAGAAATTTGTATTAATCTTCTGGTCTTGTTTCTAATCTTTCTTAATAAGGTAAATGGTTTTTTATATGTTGTTTTTTACATGTAAAAACTATTCTGAAAGATGAAATATAGCAAAGTTGCATATGTGTAAGTACTTTACTGTACTTTCAAAAAAAGAAAGTCAGTTTGGAGTTCTCATATTGCCTGACATTACTTTTTTTCTGCCACAATACAGCAAGTTTCAGTCACCGTGATCCTCTCCAAGGAGAACAAGGAATGAATTAACCCAGGAATAAATTTAATGTAATGTCCTCCTCCCTACACATTGAAAGGCTCAGTTTGGATTAATCACCTCCAGTGAAAAGGTCTGCCACTCCCCAGTAGTCTCCACTCCCACAACTATGCCTGTATATCAGACTGTAGCCTTACAAAGGCTTGCCTCTGCCTCGCAAGTTCTGTGACTCAGTGTTTGGTACCAGGCTCCACCGTGGTGCGGGCCTGCGGGGTGGATGATGAAGTTTACCATAGCAGGCATGCATTGACAGAAAGGGTTAATGTTGTTTCTGTTGTGTATATTTAAGGAAGGAGCTGTAGATAAGGACAGAAGATGGAATAGGACTGGTGGAGGCTTTGTTTGGTTTTCGCATTACTTTATCTTACAGACCGTTCCTGTCAAAGAAAATCACTGCTCTTGATATGCTTTGTTTCCATTCGTGAGACATTTAGTATGTATTACAATTGTAGATTTGAACTTACACTACATTTCGTATTTTGGGGTTTCAGTTCAGACTAAACATCATCTGCTGTGACGAAGATAAGATGTGAACAAATGGACCACGAGTAAACATTTTCCTTTCGCTGTTTCCAAGGTCAGGATCAGACTTTCATAAATGCTGCCATATTAGCACATTGAACCAAAAGACTGCAGGACTATCCCAATAACAAAGAATGTCATGCTTGAAAAGAATCAATGAGATGTTTGTCTGAATGCCTCACAGCAAATTGTCCTATTTGGCCTTCCAGTATGACTCACGGTGAGGTTGGGCTGAAATCCTACTGGATGGATTGAGATGAAATTGGAAACAGACGGTCTCAGAGAATGAAGAGCGAAGGTAGCGGCGGTGCCGCTGAGGATGATGCCCCTGATTATCCTGAAGACGATATCTTGACAAGTATTGAAAAGGTTTTACATTCCTTCAGACCTGAGATATGTCGAATCTCAACATCTCTAAACGTAAATGATAAACATCTAGAGGATGGAGGTGATATAAATATATAATCAGTGCTTGCTTTTTTGTTTTTTTAATCTGTTTATCTATTTCATATTGTTCTGGTCGGTAAGGTTTGAGTTTTTTGTGAGTCCTGTATGAGATTTTTTGAGCATTTCCTCAGCAGTCTATGATGAGGTTGGAGTGAGATGAGATTTCTTTTGCTTCACCAGTTTTCAGGTTTAATATTTTGGTACTTTGGGGAGACATTAAATGGTACCATTTGACTCGGGCAGTAGGGCTTTTGCAATGAATTTCACAGGCCTCTAATGTCTGGCTAAAACATCAAATTGAACACTCGAGCAAATTAACATGGAGAAAACAGAAAATGAGCATTGTAGCTATGTGGAAACTGATTGGCTAAAGGGATTGCTTCCAACAACTACTGATATATTTTGCTGTTCAGTATAAACCTATAAGGCCAGAACACCTGGGTCCATGTTTGTATGCTGGTCATTGGTTGAATGCAGGTGAGTTTTTGCATGCAAGTAAAAAGCTAAATAAACAAACATAATGTGCATAGTGGAAAAATATTTTCAGTTGCTTACAGACATCTACATATGTCTTTGTCAGAGATTTGCATTTTACTGGCTCACCAATGCAAATCATTACAGTTATTATCTTGTTTTTTTTTGTTTTTTTAGCTATCTCGGTTCATACATGCAAGTTAATTTTCGTTGTTTGGTTAAAACATGAAGAAATGACCTCGGGCGGGTTGGGAGGCTGGGCTGGGACCTGTTATTTGTACAGTTGCTACAACTAATTCATTATAACACAATTTAATTGGAAGGATATGTCAGTTTTAACAAGCGAGATTAAATGTTTGCATACCATGTGCGTTATCTGAAATCTTATCAGGCAAATGTTTACAATTAGCCTTCACAAAGCTTACAGTGAGTCCACCCATCAAATATCAAACAGGATTTACTGCTCAGCAGCTTTCTTTGCCAGCTGAGTTCAACTAATAATGAGTGTGTGTGAGGATGGTGACTCCTAAACACAATCTGCAGTAAAGCCCAGATGACTTAGAAAAGTTGACTGTGGAGAATGTAAGAAACAGTCATTCACTTTCATTTCCAAACTCATGAATAGGCATCTCTGTCCAGATAAAAATCTGCTTGTTGTTGAGCTGCATCTCCAAAGTTCAACCCAAAAGCTGATTGGTGCAATTTTTTTATTGGGGGGACAAAATCTCCAGAACACAATGAATGTTTTGTGGGGACAATGGTGGCCAGTTTGAAAGAGCTTATCCAAAAATGATTTACCCTTTTTAGATAAAAGTTTCCTTGTTGTGGTGTGTGTATGCTTCTTATTCTCACCACAAACCCCTTTCATGATGGGCACACACAGATATTTTTCTTCTCAGGCAAAAAAAAGTCATCAAATAACTTGCTGTAAGGTTGAGAAGTTTGGTGTTTTCAGCTGTAAAAAAAAAAAAAAAAAAAAGAGAGAGAGAGAGAGAAAGACATCAGTGTCGCTCTGCTGACCAAACATAAAAAGAGACCATTACAAAGGTTGAACTGTTTTACCCCCTTTCACCCTCCCACCCTCCTTTCTTTTGGCAAGAACAATGTTGCTGCATTACTTGACTGTTATCCTTCCCCCCTGATGATTTCTTTAGCATTTTTTTTTTTTACCTCTCTTGTTTGAACAGATGCTGCCCCCCTCCTGCAGACCTCCGTCCTCTGGGACTGCCATAAGGCCAGGCACAATGAGGTAACACTCAATTACATTAATGGTGAGAGTCCAGCCCAGTCAGTTCCTTCCAGTAAGCAACATCAAATGATATGATGTATATCACTTCCTAAGGAAAACTTGTAGTCTTTTGTCCTACTCTATTTATGAGTGGATTATGTAAAACTGAGCATGACCGTGTTCACCTTTCAGTCCGTCCATTACTGCCCATGCAGCTTTTATAGCAGGCTGGACACCAGCTTAACTCCCGATGAATGAGAAGCAGATCATTCATGAGATAAAGCAGCTTTCATGAGGACGACTGAGACTCATTGCAGAAAAGAGCTGCGACCAGCGTGGTGAATCTGTGAATGAGCGGTTCAGTCAGAGAGCAGCCTTCCTGTCTCATCAGGTATCTGTGCTGGCATCACATCCGTAAGAATTCTGGGTAAAAGTCTGTTCTTGAGATAAGCAGCTGGTGTTGCCCGTAAACAAGGATAGTAGTAGCTCATAGCTCCCAGTGTCCTGTTTCAGTCTTACATCGGTTAAATGCTTTGAGCGCCTCCGATTCCCAGGGAAATGTCACCTTTGACCTTTTCTAACTTTAGAGCTTCAGCGCATTTTTAACTAAATTTGAGCGGATCTCTCACGAGGTTCGCTTTACGAAGAAATGATGACGTTTAGAAAGTAAGAAACGGATTTAACTTCACCTGTGGTGATTGAGTTAATCTCTCAAACAGGTTTCAGCAGCAGGTACTCCATTAGTAGCAACACATTTTAATGCTACCACATTTCCATTTTACCACTTTTGTTGGATATCCATCAACAGTTGTTTTAATACCACTGGAATAAAATGTATTACCAACCAGAGTTTAAACTGAACAATATGCTCTAATCAACAATCTTTAAATCAGCTCTGCATAGCACCATGCTGAAAGCAATGGATTTTTTAAAGTGTATCAGCAAAGTGACTGATTGTACTGTACCATATCACGTTGAGAATGCAGATCTCTCTGTCTATTGGAAAATGGCAGATCTTGACACATTTACCAGTATAAGACTGTTTCTAAGTCAGACTCCTCAAAGGAATCTTCTGCAAGTTTAAATATCAATACAAAACTACTGTTAAAGATTGCTTACAAACACAGGAGCAAGACCGTAGGCCTGTGTAGTGGATTTGCATTTCTAAATGATTTTATTCATCAAATGAAATATTTGTATCAAATCTTCATTGGTTCTTTGCAGCAGTAAGTACATAAAAATCCAAATTCAAGTTTGATTATTAATTATCCATAGCTGTTTGATCATGACTCTGTGGGTGCAGTTTGTTCTAATTTGCTTGAGTAGCGTGGGGAGGTATGACACCATCAGTCCTCAAACAGGTGAAAACAGTGCTGGAAATTTTCCGATAAAATAACAACAGCTGTAGTAGGATCATATAGGGCAACAGTTAAATCCAAGATATGCACATACTGTAAGATAACACCTTACAAGCTGAGCTAAGAGTGTAAATGGTATAGAGCTGTGGTCTGCTAATTGATGTGTAGCCCTATTAAACTTGTATAACATGATCAAGTTAGATTGGGAAGTGCATGGTATGAGTTTATCTGTAAGTAAGTGGACTAATGAATATTCTCTAGGTTACATTTGTATTTTCCATTAGTAAAATATGCCTGTGCTGCCTGCTATCCTGAGAAAGTACATCTGAGACACAGAAAAAGTCTTGAACAAAGTTACTTTTCCTCTGATTTGTCAGTTTGAGAAATGTTTACACCTTGTGTAAATAGGGTCTAATATTTCCATCGCAGACATTGGGCCAACAGAATCAATCCGAATCTGTGCTCACATTCATTTCTCCTTTCAGAATGACTAAACTCAGGATCTGCCACTACGGTTTAGTGGAGAAAACTAAATGATATAGGTAGAGGAAATTGCAACTGAGTGAACAATCTTATTTATTGTAAGATTGTGCAACTGGCTGAGAAAAATGCACTTTCATGCCTTCTAATGAAATTTTCGTTGCAACATCCTGTATAAAGAGTTAAATGAAGCACAGAAGCTCAAGTATGACTTAATTTTTCAATAAGAATATGTTGTGACATTTCATACAGAGTGGAGGGATCACAGTCAGAAAATAGTACATTTGAGCAGCATTACATTTTGTGGCCTTGTAAGGAAACACTTACTTATACAATAATGTCTCAGTTTCAGTCTGAACATATTGTATTCACAGTTTAACTTATTACTTGACAAAGCAGGAAAAGAAGCTGTAATGAAAAACAGAAACCACACAAGTAACACATCTACTTTTAAAAAAAGCCATTTATTTAACTAGGAAATATCCTTGTGATGCAAAATCTCTTTTTCAAAATAGGACAGCAGCTATGTGAAATTAACTATTGCACATTAAAACTAGGCCCACAGCATAAGTATCTACATTCTTCCAATGAATTGAATTCTCTTGTTAAAGGAAATATGTACTGATATGGGATTGTGTTAAAATAATATATGTCATATATCAAATAAAGAAATATTATACTTTTTCTATTTTGCTTGTGTAACACCCTGCAACCGTTTCTCAAGGTTATGAATTCAATTTTGTTCTTCACTCAGTTTTGTTTCACAACATTGCATTTATCCTATAAGTGATTTCTGCATCTGGTGAATGATTGTTAATGTTTGACGGCCGTTTGGCCCATTATGACTATGATGCAGGCCATAAATCACCCATTTTCTTTTAGTTTCTTCTCTAAAACACCATGAGCGACTCCACAGAATCCCCTAAACATCCAGTTAGTGACAGCGGAGAGAGGAACACATCACCCGGTTCCCCCTTTAAAGCAGCCCCGCCCTGAAATCAGTCGATGAAATTCAACATCACACTCGCCACCGTCGGACCAATCAGCGAGCAGAGGGGGTGGTCTCAAGACGGTGGTCCGTGAGAGCGACAGCCAATCACAGCGCCTGCTGGTCGGACAAAGGACTCGCGTCAACGATCGTTGGTTGCTTAGATCGTATATTATTCATGTGCGCGCGCTGCTTATTTAAGGAGTCACGGTATGGCGAGATAGCGGTTTGGTATAAAAGTAGCAGTACCCCGCCGTCTGCACATTTTCTGTGCGTGTAATGAACCAAGAGGACCGGGTTTGAATGTGAAAGTGACATTTAAAAAAACGTTCCCTATGTTGACATACTCCCGGTAAGCTCACTAAAAAGCCTCCAGGTGTGATATTACCACCATGTGGTCACTCACGCTGCTTATTCATTCATAAGACTGGCAACCCGGTGTTACATTGTAAGCTTATATATATATATCAACAATTTAAAAAAACAAAAACAATAATACAACCACAAATGAGTTTGTCTGAATCATTTAGCTTCACCGGAAGCCACTTAAAAATGTATAGAAAGATGTTCAAAATGTGAAATATTTAGAAAAAAATAAAACAAAAAGCATGAGTTACACAGTCGATTTATTTCATGGACGTTTGAAATGGTGACATAAACCATGTAAGGAATTTCACAAACACCGTCTTTTCTTTCTCTTTACACACACCCACCGCCCATGCAGCCTCCCAAAAACGACGCTTTTCGCCTGACCGGGTTCATTATGCGAAGAGGAAGAGGAGGAGGTGGGCTGCCCTTCTTCAACGTCCTGATGTGCTGAGAGCCGCTGTTTCATTTCACCTCCGCCTCCGAGCAGCTCAGTCCTTCTTCTCTTTACGTACCAGGTTGAAGGTTAGATTGTTTGTTTTTTGTCCCTACTTGTTATAAAGTGCCAACGTGAATTCTCAGCCTCACCGTGAGAGGGGGGGACCACGCCAGACCGGTGAAGTTTAAACCTCAGCAGCTGCTCTGGAGACCGCGGATCCGAGGTCCTACGATCCCCAGCCTCGCTTTTTCATTTAGTTCAGCATTTTTTAAAAAGTTATTTATCGACTTCGGTGAAGTTTTTTGTGAATCTTTGAAGCCAGTAGGCTACTACCCACCCGGCACCATGACTCGGAGATCCTGTGCCATTTACGCCACCGGCATCGTCAGCGCTCACCTCCTGATTGTGGGGATCGCCCTGGTCGTGGCTCAAGTCTTCCAAACAATGATCCACAGCCGGTTAAAAAAGGTAAGCCATCAAAAAATGCTATTTGTCAGAGTTCATGCTTGTCGACTGTCACACTTGAGGGGGGTTTAAATGTTAGTGCTTAATCTGCAGTGACCAATCAATGCGCATTCAGCTTGTCACTGGTGGCGATAAACGCTGTGTCACAAGATCATCCAGTATGTATGAGTAAATGATCTGATATTAATTTCGCCGTGTGCATTAGTTGTAATGTATATTTCGCTTCAATGTGCATTTCCAGTGCTGCGGGATGAACCCAAAGCGATCTCGCTCAGGAATCCGCATGATCCAGGGTTGTGTGGCTTGGAAGTCCGGTACACGAGCTCTGCAGCTTCGGTTTTTTTGTTCAAGGCAGATGAACAACCCCGCATGTTTGTTTTAAATATGACCCCAAAACCTAACGAAAGCTTCATTGCAGGTAGAAATCCCCCGTAGTTCCCAGACTGAGGGGGGGGGGGGGATTTAGGATTGGGTGGCTCTCTTGAGGTGACCTTACCTCGTTTTATGGCATCTCTCTCTCCTTTTAATTTGAGCAGTCTTCACAGTTTTTACTGTTAAAAAAAGGAAGAAATGCACCAAATGCTTCTGGCTAATGCTGTGGTATTTTGGTAACCTGCCCAGTACTGTGTGCATGACCTGGTGACACATTTCTGTGGATACAGGCTTCATGCATTGACTATTTAATGGGTTGCTATTCAAGAAAAGGGTAACCAGCAGCAGTAGTAGTAGTAGTAGTGGGAATCTTGGTAGGGGAGGGAGGTGTGCAGGGGTGGGGGAAGGGAGTATGGGTGAGTGGGCAGGCAAGTCTGGAGTCCTGCTTGGTGATGGATCCTTTGCAGGATGTCCACAGTGTGGGAGTCATCCATCTTTCTGAAAATCAAGCGTTCAGCTGCCAAATGTGCCCCAATCTAATCAAGGAATCCTTTAATAGCTAACCACAGATAAATGATGTTTTAGTAGTTTTATGCCCTAAAAATGCTCCTGTTCCTTCTGAATCCTGAATGCCTGCTTGTTTTTAAAGTTTAGGATGTGTAAGGTTAGTGGGGTAGCAGCCCTGTGGTGTGGGGTCGTTGTGGCAGCTGACACCCTCTCACATCCTGCAAACCCACTCGCTGCTCTCTGCCCTCTAAAATGCCTCACATTCCTGTTTTTCAGACGCGTTTCCCAGTGTTGGAATCTCTGAGCAGCTCATTATCACCGGTCTAAAACAATTTGTTTCCTATCATTGCCAAAATTGTGAAGGGGAAAAAGGGCAGGAGCAGCTTGGGAGGAATGGCTCGACACTGTGGAAGTTTGTGAGCCCGCAAACCACTACCTCACTTGACACCGAGGGGTTAAATTTGGTTCTGAGTCTCATTTTTCTTTCATTCAGAATCGCAGCAGCATCCCAGGGGACCCAAATTAAGAGAGTTAGTCAAAGTTCATCAACGGGGGATCTGACTCTGATGCAGCTAGAGATTACATGAAATGACAGCATAGTTAATCCTCTTTTGCCACAGTATTCCCAGTGAATTAGGCTAACCCAGGCACGCTGAACTGACTCCAAAAATCCAAATAATCTGATGCTGAATGTGGACTCTCTGTCATGATGGCTACGTCCACGATGCATTCCGTGTAGAGGGAAGTAACACGAAAGTCACGGGAGGAATTTGACAGATTTCTTGGCCTCAAGGGCACGATTTCTTTTGCCTGGGAGCAGTCTTGTAATACCTTGCTGCTGTTCCAGCCATGGTTAATCCTAAGCTGTTTGGCTCAAATGACAAATTAGAAAAAGAAAAGAAAGAAGAAACACCCACTCATGACACTCCTTGCAGGTGTGTTTGGAAGAGGAGGCTTGTCACTGAAGCGTAAAGAGGTTATTCAGCAAATGTGTTTTTACCTGAAAGTGCTTTAATGCCATCAAAGGGAGGCCTTTAAGTAGATTAACGAAGCATTTTCCTGTTTTTATTGTATATTCTTTTTTACTTTTGCTAAAGCTGAATCTTCTTACCTTTCACCTAAAGACGGGTACCTTCAGTTTTCCTTCTGTCTCTTAAACACACTGCGTTGGCTTTTTGTGTATGATTGAGCAAGGTTGTTTTTTTTGTTTTTTTTTTAGATAAATGATGTCCATATAACTTTGATCAAGGCCCTTTCTAAGGCTTCTTTTCAAGGTTGGCGAACACAAGGATTTGCACAGCCTGCAATCACTTTGAGTCTCCTAGATGCTGCAGTCGAGACACAAGCCTGTTTTTTTTTAAAGTGACAGAAGGTCCATGGCTTTAATAAAATAAAAAAATAATAAGAAGGAAGAAACTGGGTCATTTGTGCCGGTTTGGCTGATGGGTCATACCCTCCTCCTGCATTATCTGGTTGCATTTAAGTTTTTAATTAAAGAGCAGATTCCTCAGGGCTCAAGAGAATCTCCCTTCTTAAATACCTCCAACTCCTCGATTCTGGAGAAACCGTGGCATAGCTGTGATGCCAAACTGATTATTCAGTCGTTTTTAAATGTCATTTAGTCATTAGAAAATGGAAAAACTTCTGCAATGGAAATTCTGTTGCTGTAGTTCAGCCCCAGAGCGCTGCAGCGATTTAATAATGAAATGATTAACTGATCACAATACTTTTGATAAATAGCTGCTTTTCTTCTTTATCTGCATGTAAAATCAACATTCTTGGGTGTTGGCTTGTCAAAAAGAATAAACCGGGGTGTTTGAGGACATAATTTTGCACTTTAAAATACTTTCACACTTCATAATTTATCTAATGAAACAAACAGCTGGTTGTAGTTATAAGTGATTTGTGATTGCAGCTTCATTTTAATAGTAAAAAGGATCAAATTACTCCCAAATTGACTTTCTTTACCAGCGTTTCCCTCAGCTGATGTCAGTCTTGTGTTCCTCCTATTAAGTCAATCCTATTTCCCCTTTTTAAAGCAATATTTACATGTTTTGTCTGATCTCTGACTTCTATAAAAGAGCCAAAGAGTGGTGGGGAAACAATGCTCGGAAACCAATTCTCAAAACAGGAAGCTCCAGCCACACCTTAAGCAATAGTTTTGTCAGTGGTAAATGGCTGTGAAGGAAGATGATCTATGACTTCTTCAAGAAGACACAAAAGGAAGTGAGACATTCCCCCTCGGCTGAGTTTAAACACGCCCACTTTCTCGTTCTAGTCAACGTACCTACGTCCGTCTTTAATGGCTGAGAGATCGAGTTAAACGTTACAGTCTCTCATGTTTAGACATGTGGCAGCCAGGCTCGTGTTGAACAAGGTCACTCACTGCTGGCTTTCATTTTCGGGCATGTTTTCCTCCCCGTGATCACAGACAAAACATCTGCAAAATCACTTTTTACGTCATGTACAAAATATACCTGACGCACTGCACATATTCTAGTATCTAATGCACCATATAGGCATTTTATTCCACCATTGCAACATGCTGCTGAGTTGTGTGGGCTGACTGGTAGCTCTTGCCCAGGCTTGCTGAAGTCAAGAGACTGTGTGCAGCTTTTTTTCCCTTTTTTTAAAAAATTATTTTGCTTACATTTGCAGCAGCTTTGAAGGACTTTTCTCTGCTTCCCCTGCAGGGTTGTAAAGTCTTGGCTTGGCACCAGCGTTGGCTGAAAAGTGCCATGCGTACTCGCAAATGGCGCTCTTTTTTAGAAAAGCGAGAAGCTTTGAAGTCCCCCCCCCCAAAAAAAACCGAATCCATAACACTGGGTGAGACGTTGTTTATGAATCTGAATGTGTTTTCTTCTTTTGCTTGGCAGGAAATTACTTTGACAGAGAAGAGCCAAGTTTTTGAGGCATGGAAAAATCCACCTCCACCTGTTTACATGGAGTATTACTTCTTCAATGTGACCAATGCAGAGGAGTTCTTGGCAGGCGGGAAGGCCTCCGTTAAACAGATCGGCCCTTATACTTACAGGTACAGCGATTTGAGAAAGAAGGGGAGTGTTTATCGATTTAGACATGTCTGTTAAAACTGTGTTTAAGGAAAGCCATCTGGTGTTATTCGGTTCTTTCAAATGAAGACATAAGACATCTGAACTAACTGGAAAACATTCTGTCCACACCAGAGAATACAGGCCACGGGAAAATGTCACTTTCCTGGAAAATGGCACCAAGATCTACGCCCTGAACCCCAAAACGTTTGTCTTTGTGCCTGAGAAGTCAGCTGGTAACCCGGAGGTTGACATCATCAGGACCGTCAACATCCCATTTGTGGTGAGACAATGACACCGTGCAGCATAGTGCGTAGATATGAACACTGTTATTCCACCTCCACACTTCCAAAGCATTGTCTCTTTTTGTGTTGTTGTGACAGCTTCATGTCTCAAACATGTACACTTGGCAAACATCAGCCTAGACAAGAAGATGAGTTTGGATGAAACTGAACTTTTCCAAAGATTTGATGGGAACTTCCTCACTCTTCGCCCCTGATTAACCCCCACCCCCCTCTCTCTCTCTCTCTGTTGCTCAGGCGGTGATGAACGAGATGAACTCTTACTCCTTCTTATTGCGGACTTTTGTGTCCATGTACATAAGCAGCCTGGGCGTCGAGGTGTTCATGACGCGCACCGTTCACGAAGTTCTGTGGGGCTTCAAAGACCCTCTTCTCTCAAAGATCAAAAACGTGAAGCCCGATGTGGACGAACATTTTGGGCTGATGTGGAAGGTAAGCTTGCTCAGAGAGGGGTTAGTTATTGCTGAGTATGTTTTCCCTCTTTCCTTCGCTGTACAAAACCAGCATTTGTTGGTTGTTAGTGGTTACGCAAATGACCTGATTTGT
Source organism: Atherinosoma microstoma (assembly GCA_037177055.1). NCBI lineage: Eukaryota > Metazoa > Chordata > Actinopteri > Atheriniformes > Atherinidae > Atherinosoma > Atherinosoma microstoma. The sequence goes on along the minus strand of JBBBVU010000012.1, from coordinate 6,835,635 downwards.
TTTCACGTCACTTACAAGAGAAGTGAGATCAACCAAATGCTGATGGAAGATGTTTATGCTTCCTGTAAATGAAGCAGCGTCTGCAGCTTTCGCAAGCGGTGACAGTCGCGTGATGCTGAAGTTCAGCATTTTAGGGCGACATGTGCCTGTTAGGTCATGAATTGATCAGCAGATGATTGATCAGCTTTCTTTCTTGATGCTTTGGGTTGGCCAAAATTAATTCAAAAGCATTAAACTGTGCAAAGAAATAGTGAAGATTGGGCTTTTGTCATTATTTTAAGTTTTATAGATGGGTATGAATCCTTTATTCTTGAAAATAACCGGCAGCTTAGCTGTAGCCTTTAGCCCTAAAAGTGGAAAATGTCTTCACTATGAATTGATGGGAAATGACATCTACGTTGACACTAAGATGGCATGTTGGAACAAATACAAAGCTGTTTTTTATCGGTCATGATTCTCACAAGCAGTATTTCCACCGTTTCCGGGACTGTTGTCAGTCACAGCAGCTTTGTCTGAACCTCGTGCCTCGTCTTGTTTTCCCACAGAAAAATGGCACCCATGAAGGAGAGTTTGTGTTCCACACCGGCGAGCAGAACTACTTGGATTATGGCAAGATCGACACGTGGAACGGCCTGAGGTAAAAAGCTCGTGTCCAGCAATGCTAAGTGTCTGTGAAAAGAACTGTTTTCAACCCCATTTTCTCGCCTTCCTGTACGATAGGAAACACTTTAGTCAGCACATTGCTCCCACTTCCCTCCGATCATGATATCCAGGTTTACACAACCTGCATCCGAGAGTCCAGAGTCCTTTGCCCTCTGGCTTTAGTTAAAGCAAGATTGCAAAATGAATGTTTGGATACCTGAAATTACTCAGTGTACTTTGAATATAGGTAGGATTCAGGCCAGTGAGATATTAGTTAATCTCTATTGATGCAAAAGTGTGTCAGATTTCATTGTTGCAGCTTATGGAGGAGGAGATTGTTCCAATACTTTTTAATATACAGTTGAACAATTTTGTCCAGTGACTCTAAAGCTGTGGCTACAGGCCCCTCCAAAGGGTCACAAAATGTAGCTCAGTGGTTGTGAAATGTTGATTAAAGAAGAAACATCTTTAAGTATGTTGGATTTGTATGCACTTGTGGTTACAATAACACAGCTTTAGCTAAAAGTTTAGTTATTAAAACATAAGTTTGTCATTGCTTACTACTTTTTTTTTTCTCTGTCTCCTGCAACTCAAACCTTGTGTTTTGATTTAAAAGTTATTTTCCACCTCCTTTTAACAATAACTTCCTCTTGAACCAACAGGAAAATGTCGTGGTGGTCCTCCGAACAGAGCAACATGATTAACGGAACAGACGGTGCCGTCTTTCACCCGCTGATAAACAGGAACGAGCTGCTGTACATCTTTGCTGCCGATCTCTGCAGGTATGCACATGTGCTTATGCTGCCACAAATTTGTTTACAGTCAAAGCGTCGAGAGAGGGCGAGGCCGAGAACATCCAGTGAGGGTTTTTATGGTGGGGAAATGACAGCCGAGTCATTTCGTGCGCTCACGAGCCCTGATTAGGACATGAGTTATGACAACTTATCATAAGGCTGGCAATGAAGTGAAAACACGAGGGACATAGCAGAGAGGGCCTCGGGAATCATTTTAATGGAAATTATCCTTCTGTGTGGGATGCTTTTCATTTTTAGTCCTGATTGCATTAAAAATTTACAAATGAGAGGACGGATATTTCCTTCCTCCCGTTTAGGAATTCTTGGCGTAATGCGCTTTCTCTCTCTCTCTCTCTCTCTCTCTCAGGTCTATTCATCTAGGCTACGTGGAGGATGTTGAGGTGAAAGGGATCCAGGCTTACCGCTTTGCACCCCCAAGTGACGTCCTCATGAACCCCAAAGACAATCCCACCAATGCTGGTTTTTGTGTGCCAGCGGGAGACTGTCTCGGCACCGGGGTGCTCAAAGTCAGCGTTTGTCGAGAAGGTACGAGCGCTTCCCTGTCCCCCCTTTCTATCTGCCCCTCTTCAGTTCCTACAGAGCCTGACCCAGTTACCCATCACTTCCCTTTGATCACGAACCAGCCCCATGACACAATTCCCCCTCTTTGCAACCCCCCCCTCTCCCAAAAATGTCCTGTCAGCCACGGCGTCCTCTGACTGGTATCTTACATCCCTGCTGTTTGAGCTTGCCAGATTTTACTCAACAACGGTTCAATGATTAACTGTGCTGAGTGTGTTTGGAGGTTGTTGAAGCATTTTATTAACGGTCATTGAATGGAGTGGGATTGCTCTGATAAGGCAATCTCCACGCTTTCCGACAGATGAAGGTGGCACGGTATCATTCATAGATATGCTACTGTAACCCTGGATTTGGTGGTTTATCTATGCAACAGACGTAATCCTTTTTCTAACAATTATTTTTAGAATTGAATCCCAGCATATTTAGGTGGAAGGTAGCGTTGGATGAACTAATGTTTTAGGTTGGCGGTGTTTTGGAGGTTTCGCTTTAATTTGACTTGAGTTATCAGTCAAATTCACTTCCTGTGATTCAAATGACACAAATCCACCTTTTTTTTTGTGCTGCGTTACTGACAGCCAATCACAGTGCTCTGATGTCTGCAGTGTGGTGTCATACTGAAACTAGATCTGAGGGTTGACTAGAAAAGCCACAAAGTTGCATAAACACCTGTCTTTTAACCTGAGTTTAAAAGTCGATTTTTCACCGATTGCTGACATTTCATAGACTTCTGAGTTAAATAAATGATAGCGGCTGTAACCTGAAGGCATTTTTGTAGAATTTGTTTTATCAGAAGTTTTAGTATTTTGCCATCTTTGTGGTGTTTAGGAAGAATTTTGTGTTTTGTTTTTTTTAATCTGTGACGTAATGAGCTTGCCATTCCGAATAATCTGGAAACAAACGAGTAAGTCTTTTAATGAGGAGAGTTATTCTAATACCGGGAGATTCCTGCTACTGAATTAGTGGGGCTGCACCTTGTTTAGAGTCACGTAGAAGTAATGTAGTAGTTTATTATCATGAGCTGTCTTTTACTGCGGAAGTTTATCAATGTTGAAGTTCAATAAAGCGTGACACCCACATTTTCCAATCATCACCTGCCAAAGTGCTATCAGTTGACGTGATACTATGTCAGGGTTTTTGCCAGTAGATAGTCCCACTTCTTATCTCACATATTCTCTTTAATCTTTTCCCAAGCTTTTGTTTTTCTTCCTCAGTCTTCTTAGGCCTCAAACATCTCACATGTTTTCATCTGCTTTGTTTCCTTGAAGGTGCTCCCATCGTGGTTTCCTTCCCTCACTTTTATCAGGCGGACCCTGCGTACATTAACGCCGTCGATGGACTTAGTCCCAACAAGGAAGAGCATGAGACCTACCTGGACTTACAGCCGGTATGACAAACCTTTTTAATAACAGCACTGATTAGAACCTGTGTTGAACTCTGATCTGTTTGTCTTATTTAAATGAGCACAGTTGTTTTGATTTATGATATGCAGTCGTTTTTTTTTTTTATGTATGTGTGTTATGGACTGTTCTGCAACATTTGTCTTGCACATAAGGACAAAACTGTTAATTTCAAAACCAATGCAAGTAATGTATTAGTGCTTGGGACTGCGGTTTTCTTGCTGTGTATGAGGAATTATCACAAAGAGCAGGAAAGAGAACCTCTTCTTTTCGTCTCTTCCAGACAACAGGGGTTCCCATTCGTGCCTGCAAGAGAGCTCAGCTTAATATCATTCTGAAGAGAGTCCAAGGCTTCCCGTAAGTCAAAGTTTGTTGAACTCTGACATACTTTTTCGTTGCCCCACTCTGGACATTTGAGCTGTGTGTTGAGACAGATGCCCCCCTCCTCTCCCCCTGACCTCTCCGTATCTTTTCCACCCTGCAGCAAAACTAAGTTCATCAATGAGACCATTTTCCCCATAATGTTCGTCAATGAGGTGAGGCCTCTCCTCGTGAGCACAACCTAAAGCTGAGCCAGTAACCGCGAGTTAACCGCAAATCAATTTTCTTTCCTTTCTTTCACCACAGACGGCAACGATTGACGATGACTCAGCGTCTCAGATGAAGACCCTGCTCCTAATTGTAACGCTAGTGTCAAACTTCCCCTTGCTCATCGTAGGCTTAGGCATCATCCTGCTGATGGTGCTCGTGGTCTTGTTCTGCCGAAACCGCCAGAAGAAGGTAGGGTGAAGCGCTTTTGTTGTGCACTCAAATGTCGTAATAGTTCATGCAGTTACTTAGGCGTGAAGTGTGTGCCCACTGACATCAGCTCACAGTGTAAATGGGTGTAAATGAGAGCTAGCCCGATGGTAGGTGGTAGTAAAATGCCACAGTAAATACTAGTTTTTAAAAGTTTTAACTGGGTTTTTGCATGTTTTTATCAGTTTCCAGCATCAACCCCCTACCGCGCTGCTGCAAGTTTAACTAACAAATTGCACGATTCCTATGCAACAAAGCCAGCATGAGAAATTTCCTTCGACTGTAATTTTTGGATCAAATGGTGCTTGTGTTTTTTTGTTTTTTTTTGGGTTGGGTTTTTTTCCTGAATGTTTTCTAACAGTTCATGCATCCTCGACTTTAGGAAGAAATGTCTGTTTCCCATAGTCAGCACAACTATAAGTTAGTTTATCTGTAGGTTACTGAACTAGAGTAACCGGAGGAAGATGTACAGCACACGTTCCCCTCTTATCTCCTGCAGTGCAGGATTTGTGGGTTGAACTGTGGGCTCGCCACTCAGAGATTACTTTAGTTCAGGTTATTCACAGTGAAAAGGGAACATGTTATAAGAACGGTGTGACATTTCGGAAGATATTCGCATTTAGCTGTGACAAATATTGGAGATTGATGCCAGTTTAGTATCAATATTTTGAGTTTGAAGCTACTGCTAAAGGACAATTACCTTATCTTGAAGACTAAACCGGTAGCCTGGCTCTTTCTGAAGGGGAAAAAGAAATCTAGTCCAGCTTTTCTTTTTTCTTTTTTTTTTGCATATGAAATACATGAGATAAAATCTTTCAGCTGCTGGGTTTTGTTTGGATTTAACTGTCCTCTGACAGAGCCAAGCTAGCTATATGCTCCAGGCTGTATGCTAAGCTAGTCTAACCAGTTCTAGCTGGAGTTGTATCCTGATAAACTCACTGAGAATCAAAGTTGAGGGCTTTAGCTAGGAATGTTTAAGACTGCTTAATTGCAATGTCAAATGTTGTATTAACCATGTTCTAATTTAAATTTTCTGTAACCCCCCTTTTTTCCTTTTTTCTGTTTTTTAGAATGAAGTAAAACGTATTGATTTTACTGAAGCTTTTCATTCTTTTACTGTAAGTCTTCAGTTTTGCCTTGTTTTCAATTCTCTTTTTAATTTGGTATCTTCAATTTTTATCATTTTTAATTGACCTTATGCAACATGACATTCTTAAGTTCTCGCCTCAGTGTTGTAATTTGCTTTTGAATGTTTTTATATTGTTTTTAAATACTGATAACTGGTGTATTTCCTGTCTTGTTGTTGTTGTTGTTGTTGTTGTTTTTTTACTGTGAGCATTTCAAGTCAAAACATTTACTCCCATTACAATGTTAGTGGTGTTTATACATAATAATATTTGGACGTCTCGCCATGATGGTGGTTTGTACTGACTTTTCTCCTGCTGACTCTTCCTGCTCAGACGGCAAAAGACGAAACGGCGTACACTCAGGTCAGCGACAAGCCGGAGGAGCCGTCGGAAACGTCGGCCAACCAGCAGATGAGGAACGGCTCCTACATTGCCATGTCTCCAGTGGAGGCTCAGAAGTGTTGATCGAGGATTTCCCCCTCCCCTAGGATGAGGGCTGAGGGAGCAGCACAGGGGGGGTGTTACATTACCGTGGGTGGGGAGGATGGGGAAAGCAGTGGGACAAACAAAAAAAGAAGAAAACCACAGTGATTGTTTAGTCAACAAAGACATTGCTCCTCTTAATGGCCCTCTTCTGACTGTCCATCCTCCTCCACTCTACCTGCTGAGCATGGCCCTCACTGCCTGCAGTGCTACAATACAACCCCCCTCCCGCCCCCTCCCCCAACACCCTTATCCTTGTTTCCATCCTGGTTGGTCCGAAACAGGAAGGGACGAAAGAGGCGGGCTCAGCCAGGATCAGCCTTTTTCTGTAATTCTGAATTCTGAGGGAACACGGTAGCATAGATGTCTCTGTTGCGCACGGCTCATAAAGCTCAAAGAGGGTATCGGCACGAACGACGGCGGGTGTTGTCACAGTCGTATTTTTGCGTTGTTCTCTTCATCAGTATTGCGTGAGGAGACACTTTTGAGCCTTCAGATTAAAAAAAACAAGAAAGCCCCTTTAGACTGAATCTTTAGGACAAAAATCTGAGATCTTGGGCTCAGATGATTAAGTGGTTTTGCTAACAAAACTGAACTTGGTATATTTTGTAAAAAAACAAACAAAACAAAAAAACAAACAGACTGAGCCAAACATGTTTTTTGCCTTTTTTCCCCTAAGACGAATTAGTGCACCCACACACACACACACACACACACACACACACACACACACACACACACACACACACACACACACACACACACACAATGCACTTCTAGTATGAGTTAGTGAAGCTGTGTGTGCACCTTTAACTCAGCCCTCCAGTGTCTGGAGCATTAAAACCTGAAATGCTAATGAATTTGATCTTTTTTTGTTTTGTTTAGTTTTTCTTTCTTTCTCAAAACACTAGATAACAGGAAATATTCAGAGATCTCCTGGTTAGAGTAATAGCTAGTTAGCTATGAAGTTGCAACATTAAGCTTAGTCACACATTGAAACAAAAAAAGGAAGAAAAAACCCACTAAACTTACAAGGGAGACTTGAACCTGCTTTCTGCCTTACAGTTGGTTCAGTGTGTTCAAATAAGCTGGAATCTTTTCTTGTACTTGCATAAAGGGGAACTGTTTAGATACCTCTGACCAAATCCGGCAGGCAGTCCTAGGTGTGCTGACGGACACTAACTTTGCTTCGGTGTCGATGCTCCCGCACGTCTACACCTGTTACTTATTAGAGAAAGCACAATTTGGATTGCTAAAGCCAGTCCTCACACAAGATGAGCAGGTCCTGGCGTATTTACAGCTGATCTGTCAAAGACACTGTCAAGTGCCGTGACCACCGAGAGCGGGAGGTCCTTACTCCGCTCACCGCTGTGCTGGCATTCAGTTTGCCAAGGAGCTGTAGGCATTCAGGCGAACTCGGCACGCAGCACTTGAATCACTGTTTTGTCTTATGTTTTCTTTGTCCGACACATTTGTCTGGTCACATGTCAGACCCCGCAGGCACTCGCCAGTGGGGAGTGAATTTAAGGCCATAATACTGTCAAACTGGAAAAATTCCCTGCACTTTGCCTGGAAATTGTGCCCAGTGTTTTGTCTTTGGTTTATATTTTCTTTGTTCTTAATGATTGTTTTTTTTTGTTTTGTTTTTTTGTCCTGGTTATTTCAATGCAAGTGGCCCATGTGTAAATTACATTTCAATGATTTGTCCTGGCAAGTGTTGTTTGTGAAGGATGTTAAACAGGCAACAGACATCCATGCCTCTGTGTTACCTGCTTTTCCAGCACATGGAGTGTCTTCTTTTGATATACTTTTGTATTTGTTATTGCTGCTAAAAAAAAAAAAAAAAATGCCATAACCTATGGAATTGCATTTGTACATGGGGTATTTACTATGATGTGCTCTCATTGACTTTATGGTTGACCCACAGGGGCTTTTATTCAAGTCTAATGTCTTAAAGGCTTTTTGTGTTGCCAACCTTTTAACACCTGAGCACAAGATACAAAGCCCAAAGCTTGCTGCCATGTATCGGAATTAATAGTTGCAGTTATCACTAGAGATGTATTTGTAAAGTTGAACCACTTATTCCTCCATTGGTAGGTGACCATGATCTTATCACATGTATGGTTAGGGATTTTTTTATTCGTATTAGTAAACTTGGGAATTCACTGGAGGCAGCCAAAAGGGTCTGCGCCATCCAAGACTGGTATTGGAAGTCTGATTCTGGGTCGAGTAGCAGTGGTGGAGAGTCGTTTTTTTTTTTTTTTTTTTTTTTTTTTTTTTTTTCCCAGACCAACTCCTCGTTTGGGGGGCACCCACACAAACCCCCCTTTTTTCCACAACAAAAAACATTCTACCAAACCACAACACACACA
>JBBBVU010000012.1:6807949-6820307 GCA_037177055.1 Atherinosoma microstoma | reverse complement strand
AAAAATATATATATATACTTATACAATTTGCAGTCCTGTAACACGTGAGGTAAAACCCTTTGAATCATTGAAAAAAAGAAAACGATGAATGAAGGAAGAGCTGCTACCTGTTCGGTAAGGATGCTTTTATTAAGCCATGCGAGTCTGAGAGGAACAATGCGTTTAAAGTAATTGTTTGAGTAAATTATGTACTTTCACATTTGCATAAAACCTCTAATTACAGAATGTTCAAATAAGGCATTATCAACCAGACTTTTCTTCAACTTCTCGACAAAATATCAAATAAGTTGTGTTTTCCTTTCAGTCAAAAGTACATCCTCATGTTTTTCATAAATACCACATTTTGCATATAATATAGCTGTAAAACTAACTGAGAAGAAACACATGGAAAATATTGAAGTTAGAAAAAAAAACCCAGAAGATTTTCATTTGTTCTCACTTTTTAAAAATACTGACACAAAAATAATGCTACTCAGAATAATGTGACTCATATGTACACACTACAGGTTTTATATGTTCTGCATGCAAGCAAAATCCAGCAACAAAGTTCACATTCACACTGATTCATGTCACTGTTTTAGTGGTAAATCGTATTCAACAATGTAGGAGCTTTATCTGTCTCTCTACAGAGCAAAGTAGCTGCTTCCTCCTGTTTTGATGACTATTTAAATAAGAATATTTACATACTGCTCAAACTATCCTTCAAAGGAATAATTGTTCCCAACTTAAAAGTAACATTCTTCTTTTTTTTTTTTTGACAGACATCATTGAAATCCTGAGATCTCAATACTGAAACAAGAAAGAACCTCTATTCATCATTGGCAAGTGGCATTGATGCAAACTATCATTAATACAAACTAAACTTCTCTTCAAATGATCTTATTGCTTTAGGCACTGGCAACATTTGGTTGCATTAATTAGTGTAAAGTAACAATCTATCATTTAATATTTTTTTTTTTCTTTATTTATAAAGTCTTTAAAAGGAGTGAAGTTGCACAAATCTGAAAAAGTTCCCGGTCCAAGCAATGATTTCTCTGTCTTTAAGCTGAGGATGTGTATGATTTAAGGCTGTAAGATTTTTTTTTTTTTAATAGTCAGAATCATTGTGATGCTTTTATTTGGTTCATATCACATTAAACTCAATATATCTGAGTTTTGGATGGCTGGTTATTTGAGTTTATGGAAATAGTGACAGAATTGTGTTTTAAAGTTTAGCAGGAAGTTTTGAAGTTAAATGATTGAAGTATCGAATGTGTGGCATTCAGTGACAATTGGCAGCATAAAATGCAACCACCTCTCACTTACTCCCAAATAAAGGAAAGAGTCAGTGTCTTGTTTGTTACAACAGGGTGGTGCAGCACAGCTCAGTAGCGAGGATGAAGACCTGCAGTTTCTGTAGATATAAATTGCTTTAGTAAGAAAAATTATATTTTAATAAAGTAAATCTGGTGTGTAACTCAGCTTCTTTGTTGTTTTGCTCAGGTCTGAAATGCAAACTAGTTTTTTTCCCCATTATTGTACATGTTGTCATTTTTGGGTCAGCGTTGTATTGTTTAATGTTACGTGGCTTAGTTTTTTGTCATTTGTGAAGGGAATTTTTCCTAATTTTGTTAACTAAACTTTTAATTAACTAGATAATTAAAAGTCAAATTAACAAATAAATAAAAACTGATTTGAACTAAACTGAACAAAAGTTAGGATTATTTTATAGCTCTGTCTTAATTTGTTATATTTTAGCTTTCCTTTTTATACAACATCACTGAATATTTCTAATATTCTAAAACCCCATTCCTTCAGATACTTGATACAATAATTTAATTATGGGGGTTATTAAAATAAACCAGTCGATATTTACTCTTCCGCTGTTTTCTAATTTTTTCTTCACATATTTTAGTAAAGGGATGTATTCATGTACGTAGGAGTGCATTATTGGATTTTATTTTCCCCAATCTGCCTTTTATCATTATATTTATTGTAATGCTTTCTGTCATTTTTTTGGCTGGATTAACATTAAGTTTCAAACAGATCACAAAGCAAGTAGCCTGGTTCAAGGTGCTGAGCAGCAAACTTGTTGTACTGTTATTTCTGTCTATAAAGATGGAAATTAAATTAAATTAAAGTATTAAAAAGAGGGGAAAACCCACTGTGCTGCCACAGACTAAAAAGTGCATTGAATAATTTCAGATGTTATTTACTGCAGGTGCCGTCACATCATCAACTTCTAAAAACCATTTGTAAACTTTTTAACCACATAAAAATAATCTGACATTGTTAATATGAGTACATTAACATGACTCTACACATCTTCTACTGTGAAAAATAACAATAGTTCACTACAGCATTATTGATATTTTAATATTTATGTTATAAATGTAATAGTGATCTTTATAAATGAAATATTTATGTTATTTTCTTTTCTTATCTGCCTATTTGAAGAATTAAAGTCTCTGTAAAACCTACCAGGGGATGCACTTCTGAGTCCTTGTTGGGAGTTTGTTTCAGCTTGTGTTTGTTTTGTTTAAGATGAGGATAAAACTGATTAAGTCATCTCTTCATATAAAAAAGGTATTTCACATATATTTACAGTAATTGAAATATTAAGAAATGACTCTTAACTGTTTCTTATACTGTTATTTTAATACTAATTCACTCCACATTTGATATCCTTTTTTGTTTTATAACTAGTCTATCTAAACGGTAGAGATCCATTTCTTATGTTCCTGTGTTTCAGCCACATTTCTTCTGATTAACGCTCCCTCGCAACGTGAGATGAACTTCACAGTCAGACATTTTGATCTTTAACCTCTCCTTAATCCCTTGTGATCCACACAGCTGTTGCTCAGCAGCATCCTGCATCTTCATGTGCGTCATTCAAGCAGCTTGCGCTGGCTGCAGCTCCCCCTCCAATCCCCCCTCTGCTGCTTGCCGAGGAGTCTGTGTTCAGTCTTTTCAATCTCTTTGGTCATATGTTGGGATCTCCCTCCAGCTTCGTGAGGTCGGTAGCAGTGCCCATGAACATACTGCGTCCTCTCTCCAGTCGGCTCTTCTTGTCCGTGAGCCGGAAAGCCTCCATGAACTCGTCGATGTCGATGCTGCCGTCTTGGTTGCTGTCGATGGTGACGGCCAGGTCGGAGATGGCCTCATCCGTGATCTCCATCTTTAGGTAGACGCTCAGCAGCTTCCAGGTTTGCCGGAAGTCCTCCATGGTGATGAAACCTGAGGAGAAATAGGAGGCTGGAGGTTAAGACATTCAGATGGCGGGGGGATGGAAATGATGGATAGAATAAAAAAAATAAAAAATAAAGATACAGATAAAGATAAAAGTGCGTCAGTGTGTGGGCGTGTTCGATCCAAGGCGGAGGAAGCACCAGTAGATCAGTGGGTTAATCCTCATCAGGATTCAGGAGGCTGTAACGTGCCACGGCCTCTTTCACACGCTGCAGGTGGATTACCAGTGGCTGAGCTCAAGAGACGTCATTTAAACACATAACAGTCCTGATACCATATGTTATATCCAAAAGGCCAAATTTCCTTCTAGATTTCATTCATTCTCATGCATTCTGGGTCTGCTGCCTCTTTATACAACACAAACCACAGGGAAGTGAAATGACTTGAGGGAACAACATATGTTGTCAATGAAAAATTCAAAGAAGCACGCATACACTTTACTCCCCTAGTATTTACCTGAGTTGTCAGTGTCTACAATCCTGAAGATGGTCTCCAAAGTGGAGCGATGGCGGTACAACGTTTCCAGTAGACTCTGCTCGATGTGCTGCAGGAGGAGAGAAACACAGACTGTTTACACACAAATGATGTAATAAAAAAAACACAAGAGAGACACAATCATAAACCCTAAAGCAATTCTATTCTTGCTAATTAGTAGCCTAAATCCTCTCTGGTGTTGCACATCTAATGTCAGTCAGTTTTGGCCTGATGATCTCATTTGCTTTATGTAAAAAGAGTTTCATGTGCGATAAAACCTGTTACTGAAAGCCAAATGTCTCTTTAGTCAACACTGGGAAAATGAACAATTTATTCTTTAATTAACACAGAGATTTTGGTAGAGACCAGGACTTTAAGTTTATCTCTTTAAAAAAAAAAAAAAGCAAAAACTTGAAAACAGAGCAGGTGCAAATCTTTCAGCTTCACACATAAAAACAATGTTTAAATAACACAGTGGATGACCTTCTTGAGGATAAGACCTGAGACCTTGTTTCTGTTGCACACATTGTAACCTTTTAAGCCAATTTGCTGGTTTAAGGGACACCACAACACTATAATCTACTAGCAAATAAAGGAGGACATTCTGCTTTTGGAGTCCTCACAGGTGTAAAACCTCCCTTGCATCCGCACTCAACAAAGAACTTGTTAGAAGAAATGAATAAAATCATGGAAATAATCTCCACCTAAACCAAATGCTTTAATTTGGTGAGAAAGAATTTTGACTGAACTAAATGTAAAAATGCTGGGGTCAACTTGATTTAATTTGGTTACTGTTAGTTAAATTACCATGATTCAGTCCAACTAGATTCTTAAGGGGTAAATGTAACATATTAACCAAGGACCTGACCTGATTTTCTTATGCCACTTAAACTGGTATGATAGGAGTATGAAGTACTTAATTCAGTAGGGTAGAACTACTTTTTAAAATACTTCAATCACATGAATTGATTGTGCTGATCCAACAAAACAAAGTTAACCCTCTGAACCCTAAGCCTATTTTGATTGAAATAGCATTCTTTTAGGAAATTGACTCTATCTATGAACCACAAGGTGTGTTTGAATACCTTTTGATGTCATATTAAAGGGAACACTTGTGAGATTTGACAAAATGTATATATTGTGATAAGTAACCATCAAAAGCCCCAAATGTGGGGCCTTCTGGGCTAAAAGTTAAGTGATCTGAGATCCAGTTTAATCACATTTTTCCTTCTGACTTCTTATTAGCAGCTCACAGTCTATGTGTGCCCATTTTATGTAAAACGTCTAGCTTTTATCAATCATACACCAACAATTAATTACTTATGTGTTTTCTGAAATATTGACACTGGAGCTTCTTCTATTCATACATTCATATCAGATGTATTTTAAATTAATCACAAGTATTTCCTTGATCTGTCTCGATCCAGTTTAGGTGCATCCTTACGTCTGCGTTGGGCTCCTTGATGGCGAGCTCACTGAACCACTCGAAGTAGTCGATCATGCCTTCGCTGGTCCTGGAGGTGACCAGCTGACAACGAAGCATCCTCCAGGGCAAATTGAGGTGCATCACACTCTCCACTGCAGAGGCCCAGTCGTTCAGAGGCACTAAGCCTGACAGAGGGGAAAGTTTATTGTCATTAAGGCAAGCAACATGTTGCTCTCTGCAGGGTCTGTGACCTCCATTTCTGACTAATTTGATTTCACTTTGAATAAAAACGCTCCTTTTCATCTTCATCTGTAGGCATCGTTTTAGAGAGAGTTAAATGTTTGCACGAGATGTATTTTCTCTACGGCTCACACAGCCGTTTTGTTTGAATGAATTGCTGAAAGGGTTTCAATTGAAGTTTCTGTGAAACTCTGAATCCTATGCTGCACCGCCCACATTATCCTGAATGGGTATTATAATGTCGCACACAAGACACAAAAGTGGCTGCTCATGTTTCTCCCCAGCCAGATTCTGTCCTATGAGAACAACAGGGATAAAAAGAGCCACACAATAGATCTGCCACAACATTGAGCAACACCCGATCTGCTGAGGACCGAACTGGTCCATGAGACTCACGCTACACTCACCTGTGTTCTCGCTGTCAAACTTTTTGAAGGCACAGATGAGGTCAGACTTGTGCGCAAACAGCTGCTCTCGCAGGACTTTGAGGGCAGAGCGCTCGGTTCGCCCAACACTGAGATGACATAAAAGCAGACACAACACCGTGGTCAAATTTGTTTAATCCATGTTATTATCATCACTACTATCTTCATCCTTTGGCATTTTTCTGGCTTGCTTTCATAGAATTAAAACAGCCATTTCTATAAACTGTTATAGAAGATAGCACAGAATTATCCAGGTGGAAACACCAAAAGTTAAAACTATTCACACGCCAATCAGACCCCTCAACAGAATAGTTCACTTTAGAGCAATCAAGCCAAAAAGAAGCAAAGGAAAAGGAGGGAGAAGGAAAATATATTTTGTTGTAATCTATCTCATTTTAGCATAGGGTTTGACTTGATCTCCTCAGTGTGTCAGACTGGGCCTGAAGCAAAGTTTGAGTTTTCAGCAAGAAGTGGAGAATTTTGTTTGGACCCAAAAGTTAGATATTATGCTTTTCACCAGCTAAGTTCTGGGATAGGCTCCAGTTTCCCGTGTGACCCTGAATTGGAATAATTAGTTTAGAAAAAAATGGATGGATTCAAAGACTTTAGCAATCAAGAAACCTAAATGCTGAAAAAACAGATAATGTTTGACCTTGTTAAAAAAAAAAAGGGGGGGGGGGGATTCTCACTCTGAGCTCAGCTGCTTCCACAATGTCTCATTATTAGAAAACTTGTTTTTTTTCTTTTTACATATTTCTATGTAATGAATAATAATAAAAAAAACCATCTCCAAGTCTTACCTCAACAGATGGTAAAACATTTGCTCTTAAATTTGTCTAATCTGGAGCAGGTTTGACTGCTGTAACACCATTTTATCTGGCTTACTTATAGGAACTATAAGCAAATTAGAGCTCCTGCAAAAAACAAACCAAATTAAAAAAAAGCAGCTGCCAGAGAATAGGGTAAAACCAACTAAATTTGAAAATAACAAAGTTCAACTAAATGACCCTTAGTGTTTGTGATGTTGACTCCTGAAGCATGTTAAACCTTCTAACCTATAAATAAATATAACATCAACTCACATTATTCTACTTATCACCACTAATCAATGCTCAAATAGCTGCTTTTAGATCCCAACTTGCAGGTCTCTTAAGTTTTAAACAAAAATAATGAATCATTTTTGTTGTGGTAATGATTCAGAACGCCACACTTATGTGTTTAGTCTCAAAGTACATATACTTTATTTCAGTACATAAGGCCAAATATTATATGTTTATGGGTTTTGTGAGCGTCTAAAGTACAACTTTGTGTGCATACATGTGAGATCTTATCATTGATGATGCATCAGCATGTTTTTATGTACTTTGTTTATCTGACGTAGCATTGATTTCTTAGTTGTATCTATTTGTTGACAGGTCACTCTTGGTAATGAGATCCCGTGTCTCAGTGAGTTAAAGCTGTGTAAACAAAGGTGAAATAAGAAATAATTAAATACTGTAGATAAAGATTTTTTTTACCCAAGTTCCTTTGGGATTGGTTAACTCTACTGTGACAGTTGCGGTCCTGTCACTATGCCTCTGATTGATCATGCGCCCTGGCTACTTGGCCACGGGGATATCACTTTGGCTGAATGGTCACCGCGCATGACTCACACCTGTGATGCTGGGGTTCAAACCCCGCCCCTCCTTCGTCGCGCCACACTAACTTCAGATAATTGTAAGACTAAGTTATTCACATTGCTTTCACTTTTGTGCATGAATGGTTTTGTATTTACAGTACGTCAGGGATCCTTAATCCTGATCCTTGAGGGCCGGTGTCCTGCAGGTCTCAGAAGTTGATGTCAAGCTCTGCACAAATCTGCAATACCCATTGATTTGAGCCAGATATGTTGCAACAGAGAAACTTCTAAAACCGGACCTCGAGGACCAGAACTGAGGATACCTGTTCTATGCAGTAATTTGTTGTCTTTATGGGTTTGTTTGTTTTGTTTTATCTGAAATGCACTCCTTTCAAATATAATTTGATATATATTGTTATATTATGGTATCACAAACTTGACTTCAATTTCTCATTTGCAAAGTTGACAGAAAATCATTATTATTATTATTATTATTGTTATTATTATTATTATTATTATTATTATTATTCAGGTGATAGAAAGCTAATTTTATAATGATTGTAAAAACTGATAGATCTTATTTGGTATTTTGGGAATTAATCACATTTTCCTTTCTAATCTTAAGAAATTTTCCAAAGTTCTCCTTTTTGTAAACAGTATTCTGATGAAAGAAAATCTTAATACTCTTAAGTTGATTAAAACAAAAAACCTATTGACAAATTTGTATATGTGTCAAATAAACTGATGATAAAAAATGAAAGGAAATGGATCACATGGTTGAGGACTAATCATTTCTGGTAGGCTCTTGTACCTTTGTCTTGCAGTGAGCTCTCTGGTCATACTACTGGCCTGGTACTGAATCACATAAGGCACAAGGTCTGGGCCCAACTTCACGTAGGCCCCCCTGTTACTCCCCACATCGTAGTAATTAGAGGCAGAAAACAGTGTGAGGACCTGAATCAAATGGACAACATACCAGAAGAAATGTTCAGAAACACTCATGAAAGCACATTTTTCAGTGTGTGCTGAACTGAGGCATGAACTTTACCTTTCGGTTGTGGCAGAACTCATAACCTTCCTGTTTGCACTCGTGGGAGCGGATGATGAGCTGCAGGTTGTGTCTGTTCAGGAAGTCCTCGGTGATGTCCGGGCCCCAGTAGCAGCCTCCGCCCCGCACCTCATTGGGTATGCAGCCATTCTGAGTCATTGGGTCACTCCAGAGCAGATCCAGGATCTGGTGGCACCAAACAGTGAGTAAATGATTTTGTCAATGCATGTTAAGCGGCCTCTACGTACATACTTACATACATCTCTCACTTTACTAAGAGCATGTTATTTAATATGTTTTCAATACCGCAAACAATGAAGCTAAATATAAAATGTTGAAAAAGACTAATCCCCAAACATTATCCAATTAATGGCATTTGTCTCAACAATGCCTCACCAGATTTTAGCTGTGAATTTCTCATTTAAAAACGAATCTATCATCTCAATCCGTATTTTGGAACATCGCCGCTACCTGCAGATTTGTGCTCAAAAACTTAACATGTTGCCTTGAAGACCCCATTTTCATAAGGTTCAGATTTTTTGGGAGTAAAGTCATTTTGACATGAAGTTGCCGTTCGCCTTTTAAATGTCTCTTACAATGCCAGAGAAAGTTTTCCTCATTCTGCTACGTTTCCGACGTGTCTTAAAACACATTTTACAGCCTGTGCTTAAGGTGGTACCGGCCAGTCTGAAAAGCAGATGGAAGTCACGGCGGAGAGATTAGTGATGCAGTGGATTACAGCATTTGAAGTCACAGCTCGTGTTGGTTTAGAGTTTACCAGGTTGTGACTGAGGCAAGGCTGATTTACAAAGGTCACGACTCCTGAACAAAACATGTAACCTGCATAAACATCTAAGGTGGAGCGCTGCCAGGCCACCAGACAGCAAACAAACATGTCAGTCACCCACACAGGGACTGCTCAGCTCCAACCTGGACATCTAGCATCATTTCACATCAGCTTTTTAATGTCTGAAGACCAAAAGAAGCTAATTTGACAAACACTACTGGACTGTTTACCAGTTTTATATCTGTAAGAAGGATTAAATGAACATTTAGAAACCCGATTACAAGAAACTTAATCTAAAATAAGCAGGTTTCTTTAAATCCTGTATAACCAAACTTTAACCTAAGAACCACACAATCCAGATTCAAAGCTAATATCTTAAATAATATAAAATATGAGTTGTTTGAAAAATAAAATATCAATTAATTTTAACTCAGATTCTTCAGACACTTGTGGGACACTCAGGGGTTAACATTTTGGGAATTTTTTTTACTCTACCTGAATCAGTGAAACATTTGAGTTACGTGTAGCATAAAATAATGAAACAGTATAAAGCTAATTTGTATGTAACTGGCTTCAGGGCAACGGAAGGGTTGACTAAGTACATCTGAAGTAGTCGTTTAGAAAGCTGCTGATCAGGAATACAAATAAGATGCATTTCAATTAACTGGTGTTAAGCAAATAAACAACATAGTTCAGTATAAGTTTGAAAGATGCCGCATTAAGGAACAGACAGAAATAACAGGATTGTTAAACATTTCCTTTGCTAAAAAGGAAAAATCAAAGTTCTTTTTATGTGGAATATGGAGAATTCAAACCCAAAATTTCCAAAAGGTTAAAAAAAACAATGAATGAGATAGAAGAGTTACTTTCATCTTGGGGAATATCTTTGATATCACCTCTGGGAAGATGGCGGTAAGTCATGTAAGTTCACTGTTAAACAGCTGGTGAATCAGGTCGGTCTAATCTTTACCAGGCCAGATGGGATTTGCAAAGTTATCTCCATGCCTGTCAAGTCTTCTTCGAAACAAGCCAAAACCATGTTAAGTACTTTTTGTTTTTACACTGGACAAATTAAAGTCGATCAATCATATAATTATGAACAGATGGCAAGTGTATCAACATTCAGCTCCCTCACCTGCCTCCACTCCTCATTGGCACTATCACTGCTGACAGATTCATTGGATACGGACAAAGTGTCTTTCTCAGATTTGCTGACTGTTGAGGGAAACGTGGATTGTGTCCTGCTAGGGCTCTCCTGCTGCTCTCCCACGTTCACTTTGATACGGCTAGAGAAGTCCTGCAGCGACCGGTTGTGGAAACAGTCCCGGGGTAGGGCTTTGGGTTGTGTGAGGGAGGCCCGACGAATGTTGAGCTTGTTGCTGTTCCAGACCTCGTCATCCAGCTCGATAGACGTCGCCGCCGAGATCTGGTTCCTCTTCTTTGGAGGCCTGAGCGCAGAGACGTACTGTAGGGGAAACAGAGGAGAACACAGATTTAAAAGACTGTAAAAAAAAAAAAAAAATAGCTTGATGAGTTTGTCACATAATTTTCCTCACGCTATGTCTGTTCAATCTGGTCAGGACGCTGAGGTCGGTGGTATCGGAGATGCCTCCATGGAGGACCAGCACCTTCTGGTCAATCACTGTTGCCAATGGCAACCAGCTGAAAATTTTCTGCAGCAGTTTCAATATCCGTTTGCCGTGTATCTGAGGTGAAACGTAAACAAGAAGAGGCAATCTGATGAATACATTTAAGTTTCTTCGTTTTTTATTTGGTATGCATTTGTTCTTGGTGTTGAGTGGCGTCCATGACAGGTTTATGGAAGTTCCCACACTGCCCTTTTGTTACAGGATGTGAAAGATTTTCATGATTATTTCCACTGGCAAAATAACTTCACAGCAAGTTTTATATTTCTAGTTGATTTATTGAATAGTCTTATGTTTTATGAGATATATATTTTGTCTTTATTAAATATCTGTATGTTAGATTAAGAATCAAATAGATGCAAACTGACACATTTGTGAACTGACTCCTATTCCAGTTTGACACGGTGTCAGTGACATTAATGTTTCCTGTATGCAGGAATTTGATCAAATCCAGGATAAAAGCATGACATGTGAAAGATTCTGGAAACCTGAGTGTTCCCCTGCAGGTCTTTGGCCCTGTTTGCCCTCCCTGACTCGTCAGGAGCCAGATGTCCTGTAGTGATCAGGTTTAATGACCACAAATCCGCTTAGCTGCCAGGAGGAGTGATCAGTATTGTGAGGGGAGGAAGGTGGGCTGAATTAAGTTTTCCTGGGAACATGGTGGTGACCATAACACATTTATTTTCATGAGTAAGGATGAGGTATGTCTGTGTTTCAGAGCTATGATTGCAGCAGGTTTGCAGAAACCTACCTTGTACTTCGTCAACACCTCCTTAGTGAAGCCATACCTGCAAGAGTCAGAAAAACACATGCGAGGAAATGAGGGTTTAGACATACTAGATGAGTTTGTTATACTTTTGGTTTCATGTGTGATTTTCACCTCAGGTTTATTATATGGTCCTCGTGGTTTCCTCTGTTGAGGTAGACGTCACATGGATAAACAAGCAGGAATGAAAACAAGATGAGGAGGATCTCGATGGAGTCTTTCCCTCGATCCACAAAGTCTCCGTTAAATACATAGGGCTTCTCAAGAGACGGCATGCCATTCTGAGAGGTGAGCAACAGCAAAAGAAAGCTCAGTTAAAGGGACAATCCATAGTATAAATGTAAACAAGTGAAGTCTAGCTGCATGCTAAACTGCAAAATAAACAGCTAATCAATCATTTACATGTGTTCAATCCGGTTACTATGTGAACAATCGCTCCTCAAATTTAAGTTTCACCAGCTTTACTGAGATTTGCACCTTATAAGCTGCTTCATTTTTCAGTTTTTAGACTATAGTACTGCTAGATTGAAATGCTAGAGAAGAATGATTTTCACCTAAAAAGATCAGCGTCTAACTATAAACAGCTGAGAAAAATAATTCAACTTTTGGAACTAACCTTGTAGAAAACCAGCAGCAGGTCCTCCAGCTGTCCATGCAAGTCACCTGTAAATTAGATTTAACATACATACATATATATATA
>JBBBVU010000012.1:6781540-6806540 GCA_037177055.1 Atherinosoma microstoma | reverse complement strand
GATGCCTTATGTTTGTTTTGTGTTTGGGATATGCAAGTCTTAAATAATACCAAGAGACCTTATTAACTCCTTGATCTCTTCAGATTCATTTCGCAATCTCACAGTGCAGAAAACCGCTGAATTAAAGCACATTGCGTGGTTGAGCACCTACCTTCTTGTTCCTGAAGGCCTCCAACAGACAGACCACCTGCTCCACTGTCAGAGGGAAGGTGAGATGAGGCCCTGAGTAAATCTCTGGGACCTCAATGTTCTTGTAGCAGAAGTATCTCTCCCATTCTGCATCCCGACAAATATCGTTCTCTCTGAAGATGTGGGAGATCAAATTCCCTGGAGGATCAACACAGTTCAAGCTCAGAATTGAGATTTATTTTTCATAGAAAAAAAACAAAACAAATGTTAATGAGTGCAGAAATCTCACGTTCACTGCTTGAGGGTGTGAAATTATCCATGAGATATCCCAAGAAATTATAAAGCTGCATGAGGAAGATATATGATGGTTGAAGTTGTGCTTTTACTCCTCAGCTAATTTTTAGAACCAGAATGGATGGTGCGGCAGCCTCTCACCTTGATCTGGGCCTGTTCTCCAGAGTATTCGATGGACTGAAAGATGTTCCAGGTGTACCTCCGTCGCATTTCTGTGCGCGCTACATACTGCCGGTACCATCGCTGAATCAGAACAGCGGCTCTTAAGGCTAAAACATGGAGCCCAAATGTAAGCATATTAGAAAACACACGACTGGAGAAACAGATTATAAGTGGAACTGCAGCATGCTATCGGCAGGCGGGTACAGAAGAAGTTATGTTGCTGTTGATGCCAGGTGTTGTTCCTCAGACTTTAAATAATGCTGGTCACATTGTGAGTTGTGTGTTTGAATTTAGTACTAGCACAGAGGAAACAATTACAGGATTACTATCCTGCTATTTCATCTTAAATTATTCACATTGATATAACTTTAATTAAGAGATAGCAAAACGTTTTTTAAGGCTTTCAAATTTGCTTTGCACATCATCATCAGGAAGGAGACTGACATATTGTTATGTCACTTCATAAAGTAATGTTTAAAATCTACTGTGCATCTCATATGTGTATTTTTTAAATTCTGCTGAATAAGCTAGATTTGTGAGTGCAAAACACAGCACTCTTGTTAAATCATAAAGACCAAAACAAAAATAAAAGCAGAAAACATTTCAGAAAACAATAACCAAATAGAAAACTTTTTTTTTTAAATCAATTTGAAAAGACAAGATAAGAAAATCCAAACATTGTAAAAATGTTTGTGTTTTTCTAAGGTACCACCCCAAGAATAGACAATCCAATTCTAACAAATATTCAGTGTAAACTAACCCGGGTAAACCTACACACAGCATGATTTCACCTAATGTGGGGAATAATATTTGGCCGAACTGTTTACATTT
The DNA here is from genome assembly GCA_037177055.1 of Atherinosoma microstoma. Taxonomy (NCBI): domain Eukaryota; kingdom Metazoa; phylum Chordata; class Actinopteri; order Atheriniformes; family Atherinidae; genus Atherinosoma; species Atherinosoma microstoma. The sequence goes on along the minus strand of JBBBVU010000012.1, from coordinate 6,805,124 downwards.
TATGAAGTGGATGTGATGACTGTGCAAATCTATCAGCCAATAATGCTGAAGAAATACCAGTAAAACATATGAGTTGGCAGGTTTTTAAACATTATAATAGAAGTGTTTGTGCAGCAGTGATTAAAGCAATACAATGGAGGATCATCCAAAGTGAGCAAATATTGGTGAAAAAAATATCACTGATTGTTTGTTTTTATAAATGTTGCTTTACATTTTACATTAAATGGCCACTTTAATTGTAATTATCAGTTCATTATTTCCAAAAATCTGGACTCTCTTTTTTTTTTTTTAAAGGTCTCCTTTTCTAGACCCGCCCCTAATTATACAAAACTCAACATTTAAACAGAAATACAGCATTTCATTTTACCAAAAGGCAAAGAGAACAGTGAGAAATGTTGGAGCTGCAACACATTTTTGGGGTATTCTAAACTTGTTGTGCAGACTTTTTTTTGTGTGTTTGTATTTTATGGTCTCTATGAAATATATATGATTTAACTCCTTTTTTTTCCATATAGAACCGTCAAATTTTCCACCACTAAGTCAGACCTAAACACATCAGATTGGAGGTTTTGTCCAACATCTGGCTAACACCAACAACACCAGCACAAACAAACATCATTAGGTTCATGTGGCTTACTTGTGACGGCTTTTTGCAGGAAAGCGTGAAAAAAAACCAAGACAAACAAATCATGAATACAACACACACAGATGGAGAATACAGTTTAAGTACGTACACGAGAGGAACAATGTGCTCCAGAAACAAACATGAAGCTTTTCTGATTAATGTAAGTGATGTTGATTTATGTGGAACATTGTTGTTACCTTTCTTTGAGTCTTTGTGGAAATGGTTGGACTTTGAGACACCACATCCCATGACTATTCCTGCCCAAAGCACAAAGCAAAAATCAGCCACACATCTCAAATTACACCCAGCTGGTCTGTCACAGGCCTGACCTCCAACTCATTCCCACAGCAGCAGAGGGGCAGAGTTTGGAGGGTATTCACATTTTAATCTTGTTATCTGCCGGTTTACTCCTAACTTCTGTGATTTGCTTCAATCCTGCCAAACAGGACTGTTTTCTACAAACGCTTACATAAAGCAATCTATGAGGAGGCAGGGAATATGTGGAAGCTGGAAACCCAGAAAGGACATTTCTAAAGGTCAATCTTTTGTTTCAGCTCAATAAATGACTCAGAAATCTCACAGGGTTTAAACACTGAGCATTCGATCTTATCAGTGTGAGATTTGCTGTGCTACTTTTGATCTATGCTTTTGTACATGTAAAAATGTTTAGCAGCTGATCAAAATAATTTGTCATGGGTGGTTTTCTGTAAAAAAAAATTTCCTTGAATAAGGATGTAGTTATAACTTCTGGGAAAGACTGACATCGTAGCAACTAAACATATTTTGTCAAATACTTAAAACTATATTTCTTTTTTTTAAGCCAAAGATCTTTAAATCTATATTTTACTCACGTGGTCACCTTCTTTATCCAGTAACCACTTCCAAAGTTATTTTGCCGTCTGCTTGCAGTTTCAAGGAATATTTAAACAGCAATTTCCAGTGTTGCATTCTCCAGTCGTCCAACAGGATCAGGTCAAGAACTGCAGAATATTAGTCCAGTCATTGTAGGTGGATGAATGATAGCGGCGACTCACCACAGAGGCCTCATGTATGAAGATATCTTCACCGTCCAGCTCCTATTTAGTACTACGTCTGTGCGATCGCAAATCAAAGCACAGAGTCACAAGTGGATTACTTGAGCTAATGACTTGATGCGACTAGATGGGTTTTTATGGTGGCAAGAAGGAGGCCAGCATCTGTTTTTGAATACAGGAGCCTAAGTTGAAGTTAACATATAAGCTTATGTGAATTTATTGGAGCAAAACATAAACTTATCCACCTGGAGGAATTTGTTATGTGTTCTTATAAGATCTTAGCAGTTGGAAACATTTACTTGTTTCACTGGAGCTGAACCTTTGTTGAAGTTTGGCTGAATGAACCCTTCCTGAAGTGAAGTATGATTAAAATATATATTTTTTAAAAACTTGCTGTTTTGTATAACTCCAATTTTTTAATCAAGATTGGTAATTTTTTCCATCTCTTTAATGACTTTTTCCCTATATGAACATCATAAAGAGTTAAGGCACAAAACAGCTCCTTATGCATAAGGACATATTCAGAGATATGAATCTCAGATTTAGGATTAATGAGGATATTCAAGATAAAATAAATGTGTATGTCTTTTTAACAAAATAAACAAAAGGAAACTGAAAGCTGAGATAAAAAGTGTTTTTCCAACAGGAAATAAGATGGCATATTCTGATTAAATTATGCATCCAATGTATTGAAAGATCAAAAAGGGTTTCAAATAAAAGGAACTCATTGAAATTATATGTCATTTTAATTATCTGATCATAAGCTGACCCAATTTCAATAGACGCTAGCAGAAATAACTTGACCAGATTATGAAACATGCCCCAGAAATGGCCCAGATACACAGTGCCTAACTGGAACTGAACCAGGTTGGTATGGAGTCCAATATGAGGTCAGAGTGGGTATTTTCTTCTTGGGCCCATTGTCAGCCCCTAAAGGCCAAACATTTACACAAGTGAAGTGTAAATCAAATGTGACAGTCTTTTCTGGGGCAGGATTGGAGCCAAACACACCATTATCTGCCTATATTCACCTAATACCTTGGTTAGGTTTTTCTGTTTGTTTTTTCTCCACACAAGAAACAGCCTAAATCAGGGTCAAATTTACATGACCCAGAAGCAAGCAGATGCTACATTAGAAGCTGAAGTCAGCTATTTTAGTTGTTTATTACTCTCTCTAGCATGTTTTAAACAGAGTGCCATTAAAAAATAATAAGTTGAAGTCCACTTTCATAATGAAAACAAAACTCTCAAACGCACCCGAACGCTGCTGCTCTTGAACGCCTCCCTGAACGTGTAAACAAAGATGGCGTCGGTGAGTGACAGCTAATGTGGCTAAATGACTTTCTTTTTAAATGGTTACACAAGGTTTTTGCATTTTTTTCCCTGTCTTCGTAGTCCTTAACGCCAAACTGTAGTGTTTTGCATAGCTGTAGAACAACGCATTCCCCCCTAAACTGACGGCATACTTACATTTAAGAAAGCAGCGAGACACCGTTGAAGATTCACTTTGGTTTGGTAACAGTCACAAGGGTCATACAAGGTTCAGTTACATAGTCTGCACAAGTCTAAAAGGTAAGGCAACCTCAGCTTTTCAGTTGGTAAAATTATCATAAGATTTGCAGTATTTAAATTTAAAGTCGTGCATCCATTTTTCTGCAGCATTTTACTTTTGTAAATATTTTTGCAAAAGCTAAAGTACAGAAAATTAACATAGTGCTTGGTGCAAGAACAGAACAAAGAGCATTTTGAAGCATTATGATAGATTACAAAGATTTAAAAAAAAATACTAGAACTTTAACATTTGTTTTAATGTATTAAAATCACTTTGTTAATATCCTTAAAATTTATGTTTTGATTGTTTAATTTGGGACCCAGATAATTAACATTGGGATCATTGATTGTGCCTTTGAAGACAGTATTATATATCATGTTAGCAGCACCAAAATGAAATCAATCTAAGCATTTACAGTCTAAACATTTGTTTTATAGTTAATTCCTGATATTTGATCTTGTTAACCATCTTTTGCAGCAGAACTGGGCAGTTAAACTGAGCTTAAATATTCTTAAGGCATTTTATTCTTATTATAGTTAAGTTCCCATTTGCATCACTTGCAGCCTGACTTCATAATCTAGAGAAAGAACTACTCGATTTGTGTGAAAGTGAATGGATTTGCAGATTCGTCGGCCACAAAAATAAAGGTCATTTGAAAATTTGGTTGTCAAATTAATGTTCAACCAGATGACATTTTGCCTTTTAGCAGATGTTTTTATGCTTTGTGCAGACCCAGAATTCACTTTATTTGTTTGTTAGTTTGTTTTAATATTTATTTGTTAGGGACCATCATTAGACTCAGACCAGGCTGAGTACAGATGCACCAGATTATAGCTCTCTTGCTAGTTTCCATCTGCAGTCCCTGATGCAGGCAAGAGAAGAGATTTAAAAGGATTAGGTAAAAAAAAAAAAGAAGAAGTTGAAAGACATGAAAATAAACTCTAAAAGCAAACATTAGTGACATTAATTTAATTCTAAGAACCATGGGAAGCCAGTCAAGTTCAGTAAGTAGTGGACGGACATGTACTCTATTTTGATGTTGGGAGTTTCACTATTCATATTGGGAGACCTTCTAGAAAATAATTCTATACATAAAATCCTTATGTATTTGTGTTTTTATCAGGTTCAGTCACTAACCAGAGTTATTAAGCGGATAGGAATTATTTACCTTTAAATAGACTTTTTAAAAAGTACTACACACAGAAAGGGGTATTAAATATTTGTGAAAAATGTCTTATTTAATTTTGCTGCAACTTTTATAAACATATGCAAACATAGATTAACTCATGTTAAATACAGCATATTTGGCAGATCTCACTCTCTCTCTGTTGATATTTTTCCTAAAATTACTCTTTAAAAATGGGCCATCTTGCATTCAGTTAATTTTGGTAAATAGTCTTTGAACTAATTGTACTTCAGAGTTAATTAACAGCAGATAGTCCAACTGATTGTATCATACAGCACACAGTGGTGTGTCAAACTCATCTCCAGTAATAAATATCAAGCAGAATGATTAAAAGCAACCATTTATAGATTTCTGACCCCCCACCCCAACAATCCAAAACAAAGATTAGACATGCTTTTGCAGCCACTGCAAAAAGCTGAATTCATGCCACTGTTTCTACATGATACTTTAATGCAAGTTGTCCTCGAACATCTCACCCTGTGTGCAATTAGTTTTAAGCTACTAACTTGCAGATCCTCCGAATATCATTTATCCGGACTCATTTAACAATATTTGCTTCATATTTTACAGAGCATGTGACCAACGGGCTCGTCATCCCCACTGCAGTGAAATTAATGAATTTGTCCCACACTGGTTACAACAGAGACACACAGTGTGCACTTGTGTCCTTGTGTGGAATGGAAATGTTTGCGTCTTCCACTAAATTTACACAATCCTGAGCAGCTTTTTCTCTCTGCACGGCAACATTTGGAAAGAGCAGGTGAAGATTTAACAGTTTCGCACATTACAAACAAGGACACCAGATCCCAAAGTGATTTTTAATTAATAAACAGATTTGTGACAAACTGTTAATTTGTTGACTGTTTTCTGTGGATTTTTTTATATCATGTGTGTGACTGTCTCCTAGTAAAACACTTTCAATAATCTTTTTTTTTTTTTTTCTTCAATTTTTGGGCACAAAATTTGTCATATGACCAAACCAAGATTTGTGAGACAGGACGTCTTTATTGCACCGTAATAATCCTCTTTTACACTTGTGCTTATGAAACAGGGAGGAAACCTCCGCTCGGTTAGTTTGAGAGATCCACTGATCAGTTTGAGCCCTGACTGAGTTCTGTGTGTCAGAGGATGAAGATCGCTTTGCTGGGAGCCACGGGGCAGACTGGGCAGTATCTGGTCAAACAGGCATTGGAGCAGGGTCACACGGTCACCGCCATCGTCAGAAACCCGGCGAAGCTCACAGTGCATCATGACAACCTCAAGGTAATTATCCAGGTTCAGAGTTCAGAAAACTTTAATGAGGTTAACACCATGCATGCTCCTCACGCTACTACCCAGCAGTCACACATTTTCTTTAGGATTTAACATCTGAGTGCTAATTTGGACACACGGAGGTGAAACAACGTGGACTAAACTGCAAAGAACATTCTGTTTTTATTTATTGTTCATTACGAAAACACATGAATTGATTGAAACCAGAAATGAGATAAAACATGTGCCATAGACCTCACACCCAGTTCAAGGTCTAACAAAAACTTCTGTATTTCTTGTAAATCTGATGTGCCGCTATTAACATGTCGATTTGTTTAAGTGGAATACCAATGAATAGTGTTTTGCTCTATGTGGATATGTAACTAACATATCATTGTGTTAAGTTGCTGCATGTGATGATGAAATAGTTTCCTTGCGCTCCATGTTTCCAGGTGGTGGAGGCTGATATTTTCTCAGCTGACAGTCTGAAGGCTCATTTCAAAGGACAGGATGTGGTCATGTCCTGCCTCGGCTTCCCGGCATCCTTCTTTTCGGGGGTCACAGGCTACACCATGTCCATGGCTGCGGTGGTCGGTGCCATGCGAGAGACCCGTGTCAACAGGGTCATCACCATGACTTCCTGGTACACCGATCGTAAGTGAAGTACCCAGATTATCTCTTTGAGTTAGAAATGTCAAACCCAAACTTCAATGTTCTCACTTGTGTCCCTCAAAATTTCCACCAACACCAGAGAATATTTGAGATGTTTTAACATTTAAAGATAGTTTCTTTCTTGTTGATTTAATATATTATGATAGGAGTGCATCTCTAACGAGTCAGTATAATATGCCCCCACCTCTTTTTCCTCCCGAATTTTTCTCCTCTGCTTAAGAAACCCTTAAGCCTCTTAAAAGTCCTCCTCCTCAGTCCTTACTGAAGGGTTTTTCACCACAGGAGTTCTCTTAAAGGATGAGGCACTTTTTAAACTATTTTTATTTTTATCTGGAGTCTTAACGTTTCAGGGGGAAAAATCCTCTGAAAATGTTCTTCTGAGAATTTGTTCATTATCAACGGCTCTGTACTCAGAAGCATCACGATGACGACCAGTAACAAGTAGCAGGCTAGTGGCATATCTCAACATGGTGTGTCCTTAACATATCTGAGGACACTGGACAAGCTGAGGACAAATGAAGAAGGGGGCGGGGTCTAATAGGGAGAAAAAAACATCATCAGATGTTATATGAAAGGGATGTCTTTCAAATATTGGAAATAAATCTACCACATGCCAGACACGTGGCCTGAGAGATGCATGTGGACTTTCAGTCGATCCAGTCTACTGTTCACTGAAGCCTGATCAGAAACGATATCCATGGGAGGGTGGCTGTCAAGAAGCCGTTCTTAATGAAGGGAAACTGGGAGAAAAGGCTGAGGTAACCCAACTCAGCTCAACTCAACTTTCTTTATAAACCCCCTTTAAAACAACCACAGCTAAAACAAAGGGCTGTACGTTAAAAAACAAAACAACACAAGGAAATAAAACCATCAACAGCGAAAAACAGAATAAAATAAGTGCTTATTGTTTTGTTTTTTTAAATTAAAAAGAATAAAAATAGAAATTAAACAAATAGAATTAATAATAAAACAAGCCATAAAACACTAAAAGAAGTGGACTGTAAATCATTGGGACAAGTGTTACAGAGTCCCCTCCAGAGCCCAGACCTAAACATTTTGAAGCATTGTGGGATCATTGTGATGGAGAACAGAACAAAAGGCAGAAATTTTTTTAAAAAAGAGCTCTGGAAAGCAATCATGAAGCCTGGAAAACTGTTCTTTATGTCGACTTAGAGAAATTACAAGAAAACTAATCCAGGAGGGTTCAAGTTGCTTTGAAGAATAAGAGCGGTCGTTCCAAAGACCAGAGACGCATTAGAAATGGACAATCTGTGTTTACATTTATGTGACCTATTCCTGCACCTATTTCCCCTTTTCCTGACAAGATATCTCAAGATTTTCACACAGTATTTGTTGAAACGTTTGCTTAGGTTTGATTATATTGTCTTCTTTGTCTGTTAGCTAACTCTGGGACTCAATCTTCGTACTTAATCCGGTTCCTGCTGCTGCCCCTGATCAGAAGCGTCCTCACCAACATGTATGAGATGGAGCACTTCCTGAAGAAGACAGAGGACATCAACTGGACGATAGTTCGACCCCCAGGCCTCAAGAACCTGCCAGCCACAGGTGAGAATAGACACTCTGGTTTAGGAAGCTTTTATGCTTCAGGACTTCTTTAGTCACAGCGCAAGCTCGTTACCGTGTCTCCATGTGATCAGCCGATCAGTTCGAAGAAGTTTAATCGTTATTTTGATCAATTTTGGTGTCTTTTGTTACCCTGATCGAAAGCTCTTTGTTGTCATCTCTGTGCCGTCTGCAGCTCAAGAGTTTCTGACCCATGAGGGGTACTTTGTGCCTGACAGCAACAATCAGCCGGAACGCAGCGCAGTGGGAAGAGGCGACGTGGCTCGCTTCATGCTCTCTCTGCTCAACAGTAACGCCTGGGTCAAGCAGGGAGTCGCCATCACCACCAAGTGAAGAGGAAGATGCCAGTGTCAGCTCATCAAAAGTACTAAAAAACCATTCAGCTATGTTTCGAGCCATGACGATTTTATTTTTTGAATATTAACCTTTTTGACCAAAAAGCATTTAATTTGCAACATTAAATCCTCCCAGCATGCGTTCATAAGTACTTTACACAAGCTTAAGTATGTGTAGCAATGTCACCCAAGTCTTCAGTTCTGATCAGCTCTACATGATAATCTGCATACCCATAATATGCTTGTTGATGCTGTAAATGTATCTTCACTGGGTTTTTTTTAGTCTTCAGTCATTTTAGATCCATCTATTCTCTCTTTCAGTAGCAGTTGTCAGTAATAATGAAGGAAGAATCGGTGATAAAGATCAACTTTAATCACTGATGCTTCTCTTTGTTTTGCTTTTAAAAAGTCACACAAAAGGTATTTGGCTTTTTACTGAAGCAAACATCAACGCTAAAAAGACCAACTTTTCAAAAACTCAGATATTTTAATGTTGTGAGCACTGAAAACAAAAGCCTGGCTGTCCCCAGGATTGATGTAAATCTTGAACCCGAAACAAATAAAGCCCTAACTGTCTTCATGCTGAGTTACGGCCACAGCCGGAGGAAGCAAATAGGTTTTTTGTAACCTTGGATGAACTGACACGTTAGCAAAAAGCCTTCTAACACATGAAGCCTTTATACTGCCTCATATTATCCATCTGATGAATGTCTTTTTATTAACATTTTGCTTTTATATGTTGGAAAACTGTTGCATATATTATTGTTTGTGTTTCTGTTATCGTTGACAGCAAGTTGACCTAAGAAAATAAACATGTTGTACTTACACGTGTGAGTGTAGTACCTACTTTCCGCCACATGAGTGCAGTATTGTGCCATATCTAATTATTAAACTAGCTTGATTTAACAAAAAGATCTGTTTTCTCTTACAGCTTCTTCTATATTTCTCTTCATGAATAAAGATGTGCAACACCATGTATTAACTGAGTATAGGAAGTACTTTATGTCAAAGAAAATTTCCAAACAGGCCTGGAAAGTTGAAGGACCTCTGAACTCTCCTGATTTGAGAAGAAGATAAGATATGCACGGCAGTAATATGCTCTGACGTCAAAGAAGATGTTTGATAAGATTGTTACAAATAAGGTGTCATCAGCACAGAAAATCTAAATCTCAACCTTTCCAGGTTTTGGCTCGGCATGGTTCAACACTCAGCTGCAGCATTTTTATTGAATGATGGATGAACTTTATATAGTATTTCAGCAGTCATCCAACCACATATTAAGTAGCATAAACAAGGATGGCTTATTGAGTGAAGAACAGGAAAATTCTTCAACTTAGGAAGGAAAAAGATATAATCATGAATGATCTCGCTTAATTCTCATATTCTTGTGTACCGTATTGTTATTGCTCACCCTCTACACCTACCACTTCAATATCAGCTGAGCAACTGACTTAAAAAGAAGCCTTAATATGTGTTTTATTAAGTAGTTTCCAATGTCTTAAAAACAATATGCCAGAGTTATTTAACCTCAGTGATATCAGCTTTAAGTCATCTGTCCACACAGGGTTTTCAAATTTCACCTGTTTCTCCAACAAATGTTATTTATGGATGGAATGGTCTCTGCTGGAACAATGAGACAAAGGGCACTGTGACTGGCACAAAGGAGAAAAACTTGTTTTATTGTTGTTCCTGTGCTGGCCAGTCTTCCATGGATAATTCTAAGGCAGGTCATATTGTTTTCCGCCTCTCTTAGTGCAGAAATATAGCGATGTTCGCTGATGACCCGCATGTATTACATGCGATGTAAACATTATCTGAAGACTTTATCAGATTTCAGAGAGTCTGTAGTGAATGTGCATCATCTGATTCCTTAAGTTAAGCTATGCAAACAATGGTGGAGGATAAGATGAGTTATGCTTAACTGAAAAACAACAAGGTCCAAGAATGCATTTTGCCTTTATAAGGGAATGTAAAGGAATTTTATAGTTACAATCTGGTTTGAGGAAATCATTGGATTTCATAACCATGTCAAATGTATGACAAGGACCGGAAGTGATCACCAATAGCGACATCCATAAACAACACTAAAAGAAAGAAACGTATATATATATATATTGAAAAAAAAAAGGTAAATCAAGGGAAAGTGACCAATGTTGTGCAAGATCTAAATTAACGTCTTGTCTCTATTTGTGCTTTTTTTTAACTGTTGTCTTTGTGTTTTTCTTCTTATAATTATGCACAGTCCCACCAGCAATCTTTTTTTTTCTCAACTGAACTGGTGATAAATGGACCTTTTAGGTAATGACGTTTTTAATAATTAAAGGGTTTAAATGAAGCCAAGCCTTCTTTAAGGTAAAGTGGTTTTACTTAAGTTATGAGAGTAGCAAATGGTTATAATTCTCCATGTTTTCTAGCTGCCAAGTCCGGCTGTTGAAAAAAAAAAGAATATACGAATATCTTTTTATTATCATTTCATTCCCTAAAGACTCCTGTGTGTATCATGTGACTAAAACAGACAGAAAACATTCAATGTGTAAAAGCACAGTTTTTTGGCAGTACAATTGGCTATTAATGTAAAAAATTCAGTGATTTAGCTCATCATCAAGAAAATCATGGAAAATGGCAAGATATCAGCTCTTAAATTAAACTCTTATGAGCTATTTTTGTTGCTATTATTATGTTTGTACAAACAAATGTACCTTGAATTGTACTAGGCATTTAAAATGAACTACATGAGAAAATAGGGGCGGTCTAATATTCTTTTTCACGACTGTATATGATGTGGATGGACCCAGTGGTATTATTTTATACTTATATGTGTTTAACTGTTCTATAACAAAAACAACAAAAATGGCTTCACTTGTTTTTGACTAAACATTGTGTTCCTTTCCTGAATATCAATGAAAATAATGACTAGTTACATTGATTTGCAAAATAAGTTTCCATTTAATAAAACTAAGTTAAACTGGCCTACTATTAAAGTACCTGCCACAGAAAAAAAATGGCCCTTTTGACTCTCAAATGACTTTATATCGTTATGATTATTTCACTAGCCATCATATAAAAGGAGTACTCATCTTTATGGAGGATGAACTTAGCGAAGTGTTGTTGGAAAAAGTCGGGTGGTAAATGTGACTGAAACTTAAAAACAAGTCATATAATTTCAAACTGGACTAACTTGGCTCCATGTCGGCTGTAAATGGACTGGAGGCCAGCATAGAGGCCAGTAAAAGTCTGAGATCACAACATTCTTTTCCTGTCAGAAGGTGAGCAGTTACATTTTGTCCAGCCTGCAGATGATAAAATGGTGACTGATCTAAAGCAACAGGTTCATTTTTACTCTAATTTTGAGGCTGGATGGTCAAAATTAAATCCTGTTTAGTTTTCATTTAGGATAAGGAAGTCTATTGCCAACTATAGTTGTACAAAATTAAGCCATCAAACTAGATTTTGTATAACATTTTGCAGATATTTGATGAAATAAACTTAACATTTAAATATAATCTAAAAGGTTTTATCTTTTATATATATATATATAAACTTCTCAATCTATATGCAATTACTTTATTGCCAATTTATAGTTAGTCCTTCTCTTTTTTTAAACAATATTAAGCAGAAATCTTTAATCAATCAAACGTAGCATGGATATGCTCATCCCAGCTTGTTATTTGCTGTCCTCTTGTGTTTTTCTCTAACCATGCTGTATGCAACTTAGTAGTAATGGATGCCAATGTTACGTGGACTGTCAACTGAGAGTTTCTTTTAAAGTGATGATTAAAGAAAACAATGCAGTCGTTAAGTCTGTTCAAGTTGTCCGAATCACGCATTTTTTTATTAAGAATCATGGAAAATCTATCACAAAATAAATATAATTTTATCTGTCAAACTGTACATGGAGAAGCACGAATTCATACATGGGATTTACAATTTGCATATATTGTGATTGAATAAATACAGACACCTGATATTGCTTATTATAAAAACACCGACTCAACTCCAGTTTACAGGATGGGGATTTCCTCGTGTATACATGTGACTTAGTGTTGTAAAACCTTTAAAACAGATACTGCTACATTAGATATAAAAACATCTCTCAATAAGCATCTTTACTGGATCTTTAGTGGATTGGTTTACAAAATTCTCCGTAAAAACTGTTCAATTGTAAAAAAAAACATTCTCCCAGAAAGCAAACTGCCACCATCCAGTGTTTCTCTCCCTGTGTGCGGATGTTTGGAGTTGAGTGATGTCACCTGTGGTTTAGATGGTCGAGTATTGACTGTGATTCGGATGATTTTTGTCAAAATTGTGCAGTTGCTGTGAAACTAACTCAACAGCTTGAATACAAAACAAAAGGCGTCCCCACAGTTCTGGCAACTCAAACCTTTGTTCTGTTAAATACAAGCCAACCAGAATCCAGACTTGTCAGCCTCTTCCACAGTTATATTGATCTTTTCTGGCCACATTTTTCACGTCCGCCTCTGCCCTCTGAGTCGACAGTCTACTGCCTTTCTGCCACTTCATACATTTCGTTTATTTTCTCCTGGTACATCTTCACAACAATGGGTCTCCTCAGTTTCAAGGTGGGTCCTGAACAGAGAAAAGGAAAAAAAAAAATGGTTAGATCCAATGTCTGTAGTTCTGCCAAGCAGCACTTGCAAAACAACATTTTATCTGCCGGAAAGATTTAATCACTACTAGACTAAGAAAACTTTACTGGAATGTTGCTTGGCCTGGTATCAGAAGTCAGAAGTCTTGAGTGATTATCACATGACCTGCACATGAACTTGATGATAAATTGTAGGGATGCAACGATACATAAAATTTACGGTTCGGTTCGGTTCAATACTTTAGTGTCACGGTTCAATATTTTTCCGAGATAAAAAAATACATATTAATGCCTTTTTTAATTTGTAATTTTATTGAAACTAATTATAAATATTTGTTTAAACTCAAAAGTACAGTTTTTTAATAAAATGTTGCCGAAACAACAAAATAATAATAATAAATAAATGAATCTCTTGGATCTGTGCTCGACGATGCAGCCTAGGCGGAGTCATCGAACGCAGATCCACTGAGCTTTCAACACTGAGCGCATCATCAGAGGACAAGCTCATAAAAAAATTTGCATTGTTCGATACAGTGCTCACAGTCCGGTACGCACCTGTACTGAATGATTCAATACAAATAGTGTTGCACCCCTAATAAGTACCTCCTCATTCCGTAATAATACATGAACTTTGTTTCAGATAACCAAAGTGAAAGAGAGCAGAACATGTTTTTCTAAAAACTGACCCAGTTCTCCTCCACCGATAGAGAAGTCTCGCTCCAGTATGACCCACTTCTGGACCCTCTGGGCGTTGGATGTTGATTTGGCATTAACGCGTTCCATGCCCTCCTGAATGGCTTTGTAGATAGCCGGCTCCTTATTGGCTAAGATCTCTGACACCTTGGTTGCCCTGACACCGTGCTGCCGGCAGAAGTCCAAAGCTTCAGGACTCAGTTCATCTGTGGGATCGCCATTGTCATCCATTACGCACTGTAAAAACCAAAATAAGGATTAATACTGTGTTTATTTTATTCGTGAAGAAGCTGTGATTGTTTACAGGAAGGAAGCATCAGTTACTTTTAATGTGAGCATCATGGAAAGGAACTTGAGCTTGTCTCCGACAAGCATGGCGTTGCTGATGATGGGCAGCTCATTCTTCACTGTGTCCTCGATGGGCACAGGAGGGATGTTCTCTCCACCGGCAGTGATGATCAGTTCTACACAAAAAAGGACAAATGTATTTCACTTGTTATTCAGTGTGTGGCTCGATGATGCTTGCAATTTATAACCAAACATCATGCGGTGCTCTGATTTGTGAATGCACTCTCTGTTCATGTGCAGATCCAGTTACACTGAAAGCAAAATAAAAACTTTCAAAGGTTTTTAACATATTCTTGGGAGCAGTGAAATATGTGAAAATGATTGTCTTCCCACAGTAATGTCCTGAACACTGACCCTGCCAAGCACCTGTGGTATGATTGTGTCAACTCATCTGAAATGTAACAAAGGCTGAGCTGTGAGTCAGTCTTATTATCAGTAGAGGATGAAAATAAAACGCTGTACTGGAGGATGTATTAGATTACAGCAGTATTCACTGAATTCTGAGGCATCCATGTAAATAGATCCCTTAGAAATCTGTTTCCAATGTTGTTGTTGTCTAAATGGTTCAGAAACAGTTATAGACTGGTGGTCTGCCCTTTTAACAGTTAAAAGATATAGTTCAAGAGGTTATGTTACTGTGCAATAAATAGGAAATAATAACTTTGTGCTGAACATAAGCTTTATTATGCTGCAACAAGATTTTCTATCATCTTCGGTTTTCAGTGAAATTCTGGCTTTTTGCACTAAAGTAATAAGGTGAGACAAATTTGGAATAAAAATGAAAAAATAAGTAAGATAAAATGGCACAAAAAAAACAACACATTTTTGATGTACTTGGAATATGTTATGGAGCTGACAGCTTTTTATATCACAGCATAGAAGTCAATGACTGAACCATTTATATCAATAGTTTAACTCATTTACACATTTCTTTTTTGCCCATTTTACTAGTTAATGAAGCTACTGATAATATAATATAATATAATATAATATAATATAATATAATATAATATAGTATATTTCCATTATATATCCAAATAATCTCTTTCTTTCTTTCTTTTTTAATGAAATGAACAAAAAAACTGTAAATAGAAAAGAAACTTGCAAATGAATGGCTTGCATCAAAACTGTCACCTTACTTTTTATGAATCAAGAAATACACCTTACCTTTAATCCTTCCTGTAACATACAGGAAATCTTGCTCATCGTGTTTCCCCAGGTCTCCAGAGTGCAGCCATCCGTCCTGATCGAGAGCCTCCGATGTTTTGTCCGGCATGTTCAGGTAGCCCATAAAAACGTGGCGACCCCAGAAACAGATCTCCCCGTTACCTTCCTCATCTTGATTCTCCAGCTTTGTTTTGCAGCCAGGCATCACCTTTCCACAGCTGCAAAGATGAATCAGGGGTCAGGGGACATGCACATACAGACCTTTTACTTTCACTTCAGCCACAGAGGCGTTCACATAACTTATGCTTATAAATGAAGTGCTCCATAGTGATTTGATGTGCACCTTGTGATGCGATACTCGCTGATGGAGACTGAGTGTGGGCCTGAGCTTTCACTCATGCCGTAAAGCTCTTTCACAGGGATGTTCAGGCTCATGAAGTACTCCAGAGTTTCTTTGGTGATGGGGGCAGCTCCTGTGCAGCAGAACCTGCAGCGGTCTAAACCCAGGGCAGCACGCACCTTCTTGAAGACCAGATTGTTAGCCAGCATGAAACCCCATGGCACAGCATTCTCCCTGTAATGAACAAAAATGTTCCACTTAAGTAAATAGAGGTATCTAATTATTGACACACAAGCTATCTAAATGTTATCTTTATCTATGATGTTGTAATAAAATTTGAATAGTAAAAAAAAAACTGGCTTCCTCTGACAACTGCTGGTGACTCACCCGTTCATGACACTGTAGCTGTATTGCAGGCCAATGGACTTTGCCCAGTCTGCCACTCTCTTCCTCAGCGGGGATGCCTTGGCACCAGCAGCTTTCATACTCTCCTGCATTTTCTCCCACACTCGTGGAACCCCCAGGAAAAGAGTTGGACGGGCGTCTTTCAGTGTGTTTACTAAAGACCCCTGAAAAACAAATGGTGTTCCCAGTCAAATATATTTATATCCACTAATTCCATGTTTTTATATAGAAATATAAATGAAAAACTTACTTTGAGGGCATCTGGTTCTGCAAAGTAGGTGGTTCCTGCAAAACTCATGCATACCCACATGTCAATCATTTGGGCTGCGACGTGGCTGAGCGGCAGGTAACTGACCAGAACTTCCTCACCGTAGCTTGCGTTTATCAAAATGGCAGCTGTTTTGGCAGTCCATGTAATCTAAAGTGGGAAAGGAGAAAGTTTTAAGATTTGAACTTTCACTGTGCATTTCAACATATCACACAGAAAACACGAAAACAGAGCAGCAAAGTTATTTATGATAGTGTATAGGTGGGGATCCGCCTGACATTCACTTTGGAAAACAATTCAGAAACTTTAGCCCTCCTACTTAAGAAAAGGGTTTTTACTTATTTTCTGCTGGTTTCATAGAACCCATAGAAAGGGTCACATCACACATAGCTGAGTCCAATTTTCTTTTCTTTTTTTTTTTTTGCTGCACCTTATTGACATGTTAGGAAGGCTGTGTGAATTGTTGGGTTAAAGCCTTAAACAGCTGAGGGGAATGTAATTTTTTTATCTTGTTTTATTAGGATAAGAAAAAGACTTTTTCATCTTTTTAAAATTGCTTGGTTTTATAAAAATTAAAATTGGTTTACAATAATGAATGCTAACCTTATTCCAAAGTATTATTAGCGTGACATTTAAATGGGGACATTTTCTTGTTCTGTGTTGGGTCCATTTCACTATTTATTAATAACTTCAGTTATTAATTTTGGAAAAAGTCTGAATGTTATACGACTACATCAGTGTTTTAGATTATGAGTTGCCTTTCCCAAATCTAAATCACCTTACATTTAACTTTGTTTATGTTTAGTAGATTTTATTTTAAACCCAATATTCTTTGGTGTTGTATTTCAACTCAAGTAATGCAAGTGACCATCATATTTAAATATTACATTTAATCAAATGTATCCTTGAGAAATAACTTCCCTATCTATAAGAATGTAAAATGAATACTGAAATGATTATTCAGTTTGAAAATTGGTCAAGAGAACGAGACAAATGGTGGCAATTTGCGATGACTTTCAAGTAAATGGAGCATCAATCTTTTCTGTAGGTTAATTAAAACCCTAAGAAGCACCAATATTACAAAAGGCAAGTGTCTTGTTTCTCACATTGTCATGACTCAGCATAACTCCTTTAGAATTGCCAGTAGTTCCTGAGGTATAGATGAGGGTGCAGCACTCGTTGGCTCGAAGACTGTCAATTATGGCATTCAGCTCTTCATTGGGCACCTCCTCTCCAAGCTTCATGAACTCCTCCCACTAAAGAAATGCAAACATTATATTAAGATATTAACTGTACAGAGCAGCAGCTACAATGACTTTTTTTTTGTCCCTACAAAACATGTGAGAGAGAGATCATTTTGCCGAAAGGAGTAAATGGTGTCATTGTATGCATCATACACAATGTGTTATCAGATGTCTCATAACCATGTGATTTATCTGCTTGATCAAGATGTTTGCTATGTCAACATACTGTATACAGGAACGGTGCTTTCTGTTGCAGCTCGCCTTTATACTGGACAATGGCTTTCAGATGGGGCAAATGATCTTTAACCTGTTGGAAAAGCCAAGATAAGCAAAGGCATTTGAGGTCAGATTCCTTTCTGCTTTATTAGTTAGTTATTACTTTACTACATTTGTATTACTACACACTAAGGGATGGTACTGTACTATGGCTCCTGACCTGCAGGATTTTGTCCAGCTGTTTTTGGTTCTCCACAATCAGAACGTTGGCCTCACAGTTGGCAGCCGCATACTGGCAAGCCTCTGGGGAGTTGGTTGTGTAAATGCCAGCTGCAAGACCCCTGTGGTAGAAAACACACCATTAATCCACACATTTTATTTAATGGTTCACTGTGATTAGAATTTATCTGGCTAATAACTACTTACCTGAGAAGCAGTAAGTGTATTTGGTTATTCTTTTATTTTTTTAAATCTATGTTTAAACCAAGAAAACTTTTTTCACAAGAAACAAACTAATAAATCTAAGACAAAAAAAGAAAAGAAAAATAATTTTTGCATGTCATAAAAACTCTTTTTTTCACTTTTTGAAGAAAAACCTGGGAAAAAAGCAACTGAAGTTACAGTCACTCTTAATAAAATAAATGAAAAATTAAATGAAACTGCATTTTAGGAAAGAAACATCTAAGAAAATCTGTGATTGGCCCAGGCAGAATCAAAATATAATTTCAAAAAATCCCTTTTTATCTCTTTTTTTAAAGCCATAACTGCACTAAATGCTGCTGAGTTTTTGAATGCAATTTAAACTTGCATCATCTGCAATACCAATGGAAAAGAATGTCATATTTGATTATGACTACCAGCAGAATGCGGTCAGCTTTGTGGGTGTGGTTTTTATGTTTCCACTCCGAGACATCGTAACACATAGTTTTACAAGTTTACAAGTTTTATAGGTTCTTAATTTCTTTATTGACGTCTTTATCTCATCTTTATAGTGCAAACAAGACTGCATTTAAACTTTTTTGTACATGTACAGCGACAATAAAGATATCTAAGATCTGCAAATCTCTCTATTTGTGGGGTATTTTTCACTGAAGAAGGTGCAATATTCAGTGGGGGGACACTCAGAACTTGCATAAACCAACACGTCCTAGACATGTAAAATATAGAGCAGTAGCATTCTGCATATATGTGCAGATGGAGGAAAACTGGATAATCTCATCAAGGCATCAATCACTTTTAAATTCTAACATAGGCAGTGGTTGTTTGCTACTCTATTAATGTTTAAAGTACATCTGAACAAGTTTCCAACAAGATATGCGGCCAAATCAGAAATACTACCATACAAAAAATGTATAGAATGTCGCCTTTAAATCTCTATAAGACCTGTTTAATAAGATTAAAATAATAAACTTACAGCAATTAATTTAGGCCACAGTTACAAAGTTTTCAACATTTCATTGTCTCTATGTCTCTGAACTCCTCCTTTCTAAACACAAACTAAACACAAACTCCCACGCCGTTTTAAATTTCCTCAAGGCAATTCAAATGGTACAGCCCAAACCGGTTTTAGCAGAGATGCAGAGATAGACTGAGATTATCAAGCAAGATAGAATTGCACAGGGCTGCAGCAGAAATGTCTGACTGGAAATGCACCATTAGATCTTGTCAGACTCAGCTCCAAACATGCAATCTTACCCGGCAAGGATGCACCCGATGTCTGAGATGAACCACTCAGGAGAGTTGAATCCAAGAATTCCAACGCCATGGAAACGCTGCAGCCCTAGCTACAAATGAGAGGACATATACTTCAGTGACACAGCCATACCATGCCTCCATTACTTTTGACCCACTTCTCGTTTTCAAAGCCCCTCCACCTTCATAGCCATGAAACAGGAGCTGTAACACAAGCTGTGAATTTTACACACCCAAGTGTTAGTTTTCAGTGTTCTGTTCTCTCACCAGAGTAAACCGGGGCCACTAGTCAAAGGTTTTTATGCAGCCTGTAATTCCTACAATGCAGTGAGAGTACATTTTATGCATATTCACTTCTGGATCTGGAACCGTGCCTGTGTTTTTCAAACTGTAACTATAGTCTTTGACTGGAAACATAAGCAGGATTTAATTAACAGCTCATGTATTTGGTTATTTTAGAGCTACTTCTGCACATCGGATGTAAATAAAGTTGTAACAATGACTTAAGCATTTAGATTTGAAAGAATATCAGGATGCAGTTCAGCCTCATCTTGCATGAATTATTAAAAATACTTAAGGACATGTAGAGTTTTCTTTATTAGAGGTGAATTATTGCCAAAGTCACCAACAGCTTAAATATTTCCAGACAATACTATATTCTACAATCACAGTGATACACTTTTATATGCATGCAGAGAAAGTCAAAATCTACAAACCTTGATGAAACTTTTAGCCGCTGCGCGACACTGCATATAGTATTGCCTCCAAGTCAGAGTTACCAACTGGCCATCTTTTTTATAAACCAAAGCTGGCAGATCCCCACATCTTTCCACCGTCTCCAGAAACATCTGATGGATTGTGACTGGAGTCTCTGAGCCCGGTCCTGAGCCCTCCATCCTCAGTCTCACTGCCTGATCTCTGCAGGTGCTCCATAGCTGATCAGCAGGGGCCAGAGTTGTTGGTATACTCGTCAGCAACGGAATTGGCTTTGTCTCTGTATTGGGACAACATGGGCAGATGCATTTACCCGCCATTACTGACAAGTTAGTGTAGAAGACACCAGCTCCACAAAGAAGGTACAGAAAGCTTTGGAGTTTGGAGTAAGAGTCAAGCAAATGACATGAGAGCAAACATCCCTAGAGTATTGCAGTGGGTGTGTTACACCTGCTGTCTCATAGATACATGATTTGCTGCTGTGTGGTGAATAAGTAAGGCTTTGCTGTCACCTGATACAGAACAGAAAGCTGTGGAATGTGCGTGCTCACCTACCAATCAGGTTTGGTCAGAGGAAGTGGGAGAGAATGACTAGTTCATGTTTTCTAAATATACACACAGGCTTCTTTAACTTGTTTTTTATCTAAAATTGGTCATTTCCTGCATTTTTTCAATCTTTGTCATTATTAAAAAAACTTTGAAATCATACAAATATCTCAACAATTTAGTCCCTGAATACATTATCTGTTATCAAATCTTATTGGAAGACCCTATCTATCTGTATGTTGAGGTTTAATACTTCCCCCAAGTCTAAGTCTAATATGCATTCTTTTAAAAAAACGTAACCAACTTGTTTTCATGGTTAATAATGTGTCAGGACAAGCTCTTTAAAAAATAGAGAGAAACCTTTCCTATGCATCATTAAATTGGTCAGATTTATCTTGAATGGCACATTTTCATCCAGTATGATTCAGAATTAATAAAGATATTTTAATTAATAACAAAAATGACAACTGAGACTGATCATCCCTAGCTGCTGCAATGAGAGATAACCTTCGCATACCTCAGTGAGAAAACCCCTGAGGCAGTCTTTACTGCGTGATAAGTTCAAAGAAAACAAGACACCTTTGAGCCCTGATAAGCCTTGGCTAATCATTTTTTCAGTTTCCTTTCTTTCCTTTAAAACTTATTTTCCAGCCTCCCGACAAACAATTCCTTCAAGCAGCTTCATAAATGATATTCTTGTTTTTGCAGTCTTTTATCTAGTGCACAATACTGTAGCTCTGTCTTTGAAAATCATAGCTGGAAACAAAGGAACAGTTATTCCTTATAGTCTCATCTCTTAGTTATGAGGCAGTTTACCTTCTCAGAGTAGTTCCTCCCACTTAAGGTCACACTCTGTGTCTTACCTAGTGAGAGTCCTTTAACAGCTTCCTCCACCTCCTGAGTTCTGGGAGGCTTGGTCGGCGGCTCAGAGTGACTAGAAGGTTGCGATCCCGGGCTGTCTGAAACTGCCTCTGCACTGAAGTCGGCTGTGTCCACTTTGCCATTAGGGACAACGGTGGAGTGGTTCTTTATTTCTGTTGCCTCCAACACAGGCTTTTCTTCTTGGAAGGGGATACTGAGATAACATTTAAGATTGAATAAATCAGAATTTTTGTGTAGAGATGGATAAAACAAAAAGTTTATAATATTCTGAGAATCTTTTTGTTACCTGTCACCCATCGCTGCAACATGATCACCCATGACTGAACTTTCCTTGACACTCATCTTCTATTTGCTACAAAAACAGAGACGGTAAAATAGAATCAGCATTAAAAGTCTTCAGATGTCCTCCGCTGTGGACACAGGCCGATAAGATTATCTTTCACGAAACCACACCGCTCCTCTCATTTATACAACACTGACATTCATTGAAGTCATTGCAACAGGTCAGCGCTGATGAATGCTGATGCCACAAAGTACACGCAGCAGTAGTTTGAATGTTGAAACTCTTAATACTGTGCCAGGAGGCATTGCTTCACCTCCATGCATGATTTGTACTTGACGTCTCGTCTCGTGAGCAACTTTGACCCAAAAAAATTCATGTAAATGCTGTCATTGCAAGTTTGTTCAAGTTAGTAAACTGACCAACACATTTTTTAGGAGTTAAATACATATTATTGAAAGAGACACTATTCATTATTCATTATATTTATCACATAATAAATATATTTTTTGTACTTTTTCTACTCTATTAAAGCAATCAATCGGTTGAAAATATCTGCTAAAATCACATAATACTATATCAAATTAGTGCCTTTTTAAATAAGTACATGCAATGCTTCATTTATAATGAAACCATATTAGATTAAGGTCTGTAAACCCAGCAGGTTCTCTGCTTGACCTCTGCTTTCTGAGTTTCAAGATTGCTCTCATCCAAAGTTCATGCAACTTACAAAAGTGCAGTGTGGCAATGTGAAGTGGCTACAGCAGAATCTTTGCTCACAATTGTGCAATTATTCAAGTGTCCTCCCACCATGCAAAAAAAAAAAAAAAAAAAGGTATTTCAGGCTAATAAATTACTTGGATTTCTGTATGACCCAGATGAGGAAAAGAGAGAGAGAGAGAGAGAGAGCGAGAGATGTATAAGGAAAACAAAAATCCACAGTACTGTGAATAAAACAAATCCACATTAAAAAACAGTTTTCTCATGAAGAAAATGGGAATAATGTTACGATTTTTTACATGCAGCAATAACCGTCTCAGTGAATTAAAAAAAACAACACACAAGGAAAAAGGAAACGACTCAAGGAAATGAAATGGTAGCTTACCTTCTCTGCTCAAACAGCTAAGTGACATCAATCTGACAGGAGCAACCAGGTGTAGGACAGACCTGCATCAACCTTTGTCCGGTACAGGAAATCGACCGTTGCCCTCTGGGAGAAATTTCAACCAATAAGGAATTTGAATGAAGTCAAAGCTGATTTCCCTGACTCGTCTGAAGCTGTGGAGAATTGCTAAATCCACAATCCAGCCACAAAGAGAAATGACCAAAGGTTGCGACTCGTCAAGGTGAAGAAGTCCTGAAATCTAACACACACACAAACAGTGTGCAGCGACAGAAACCTGCTGTGTTTGTATTAATTACAGAAGCTGACAACTGTTGGCATTGGTGACAGTCACCAGCAGTCAGCGGGGGGGGAAGGATTTATGGATCCTAGAAGTCAATAAGGTACATTAAAGCAGGGAGGGTGTGGGGTCTTGTCACAATTTTATCAGCTCAAATCGTTCTGTGAAGACAGTCGTGATCAAACATGTTTGATGAGGCCCGTCAGAGAAGTAACGATAAAACTAGATAAGTTCTCTTAGGTTATGAGGACAGATGAGACTTTGACCCATAAAAGTGTTATTCAACAATTCAAACTTGTGCAACTCTGGGTTTTGCTACAAGACACATCTGAAATACGGAGATATTGGCAATAAATGTAAAGTATGAAATAGGAGAATTTTTATTAAATTTGCCTCTAAATTAGCTGCATGTATTTGCTGCTGGTGCAAAATACATCAAATAAATCAAATGTTGGACCATAATCGTGTTGGGGGGGGGGGGGGGGGGGGGGGGGGGGGGGGGGGGGGGGGGGGGGGGGGGGGGGGGGGGGGGGGGGGGGGG
>JBBBVU010000012.1:6759376-6779461 GCA_037177055.1 Atherinosoma microstoma | reverse complement strand
TGATGGACTTTAGGGAGACCTGTAAGGACAGCGTTACAGTAGTCTAGTCTACTAAAGATAAATGATGGACACGTTTTCTCTAAATCCTGCTGAGACATCAGTCCTTTAATCCTCGATATGTTTTTTTTAGTGATAACAGGCTGACTTCACATCTTTCTTAATGTAACTACTGAAATTCAGGCCTGAGTCCATGACTACACCCAGATTTCTGGCTTTGTTGTTAGTTTTTTGTTAGTTTTTATTTGGTCCACCTCCACCACCCCTCTCCAGAAGACAACTTTTTCATTTATTTTCATTTGATGTTACATTATTTTTGCTAAATGTATAAATTAAACAAAAATAAAAATAATTAGTAATTTGAGTTCTGTTTAGTAGGTGTAGCATAAAAAGGCAGAGCTCCAACAAAAGTGTGCAAAAGGTGACAACAGATAACACAGAGTGATGTATGTTGTGTATGATGATGCAAGTGCAACTCAGTCCACATGTCGGCTCATCAGTATCTATATCATTATATGCTTGTGTAAATGCTTGTGGTCTCAGTCCCAGGTGTCTTTTTAATTATTGTTTAATTAAGTCATTTTATTGTATTATATTTTGTTAAATTAAATTGTTTTAAAATGGATTCCATATGTCATTAAAAGTGGATAGGGTGGTTTTTGTGTATGTCATTTTTTCTAATGTGGTAAATTCTTGAAGAGTATTGGTCCAGTGATTGATATTGATATGGTTCACCACTTTGTGTCAAACTGTTAGAAAATGACCATTTAATTAAAATAATATCTGCTTCAAGAACTGAATTGAGTTTTCAACATTTCATAAGAGAAACTTTTATTTGAGAACATTTTAATCACAATGTTAATACTTTTCATTTTCAAAAGCGATGCGAGTATCAACATTTATACAGACAGATTTCTGTAGAAAGAAGCCATCTTATGATTGTGAAACTAAAGCCAGGCTGGAAATGAAGAAAAAACAGGGAGCGGGCGTGCACGTGACACAGTTATCCTGGCGGCCATGTCATCTGTCTTCCCCCCAGGACATGGACATGAAGATGGTAGACTGACTGGGATCCGTCCTTTCCATCATTGATCACTGAGAATTCAGAGGGAAGGTAAATAAACAGCTTGTATAGTCACAGGAATGCCCGTACAATATAACTTTTATTATCTGAATGACAATACTTACCGACTCTGTATCCTTCATTTAGAGATTCTTGCTTTGCCACATTTTTAGCGACAATCAACAAATGTCCCAAGAGCTGAAAATGGAGAAAAATCTTGTGAATATTATTCAAAAATATCTAAGAGCATGATCTAATAATTATGGCTTGAGTTTGACCCAAAATGGAAGAAATTTCATGCATCTTGCACATCTGGGATGTGGTGGTCTCTATGTTCCGAGTAACAGCTTTGTCCTGGACGTATGGAGCCCTTCACTCAGTTTCAGGCAAAACAACTTACGTGGGCATCATCATCTTTGGCTGCACTTATTCGGGGAATAGGGGCCCTTGGAATAACCAAGAAGTGAACAGGGGCTTGTGGGCTGACATCTCGAAATGCCAAACACTGGAGAACAAAAAAAACAACATTTCAGAGGGATTGTAAAACTTAAAACAACAAGATTATGTCAATCTATCTCTAGATTCCATGTGGACTGGGGAAGATAAGATAAAGCCAACATGCTCAGTCAATTGTCAATTGTTGTTTACCTTCTCATCTTCATAAATAATATCTGCAGGGATGCTTTTGTCAATCACTTTGGAGAAGATGGTTGGAGCTGGAGAGCCATACCTCTTACTGGCCTCCTCTGCCAGCTTCACTTCATCACTTTTTGAGCAAAGTGATCTCTAAAGTTCAGTGGGACACAGTAATGAGAGAAAAACAAACTGATTACAGCATTATCAAAAAGAAAACATTCAAGCAGCATTAAGGTGACTGTACAAACCAAACCTCTTGGTGGTGGTGGGACCCTTCAGGTTTCCCACAGCCACCACCAGAGCTGGCAGGACAGGTGTTGTAAAAAGGCTCAGCAGCAGTAAACGACAAGAAAATGATCATGACAATAAGATCACGCTTTATTTTTAGGGAAGCTACCTCGGGTCGATAAACATGGTGCAAGCGGCTTAACTGGGCCGCCCTGGTCCCGACGAACTGTGCTCGTAAAATACAGCGAATATACATGGTTAGCAATTTGGCATTTAATGTCCCAAGTATTTTCTGGTTTTCAGTTATACGTCCCCTGTCATGGGCTCAAAACTGTGCAACCACTGCTGTACAAAGTACAAAGTAATGTTGCGTTTAAAACACTTGGTAAGATTTAGCACTTCCCGAAAGCCCGTTGACTGTAGCCCGCTGCTAGAAACCGCACCTTTGCGTGTAGGTGTGCACCCTCTGCACTTTTGCTATCAATTACTTCAGTCCACATTGTATCTAATTTATATACCCACGAAGTACATATATAGACTGTTTCAGATTTGTGACTGGCCAGATCATGTTGTGTAGAATACAAATTTACGACGTTTTTACAGTGCTTCCAAAGGGGACATTGATTACGTGTACAGGGCTCGCTTCAAGAGCAACAGCGTTTTTATGCTAACATAGTTGGTAACGCTTCTATTCTTAATAAAACAGTTTAAAATGTTACTTATTTAAAATAGAAAAGTAATTTAAAGTAACAGGTTGGAGAATTTTCACAGGATATATGTACAAAAACGTTGACGAAGTTGCGTGCAATTTATTTGGACGTTTCCGTAACAGGGGGCGCTATTGGTAGAGACAGCTAGTTTGTGTGTCACCAAAACGGAAGAGCACATTTAAGTCACAGGAGAAACATGGCGGCCCGCACAAGGCTGCCCTTGCTGCTCCCTAAAAACTTGCCCCCATTCAGAAATCACAAGCTTGTCCACACCGAGGCTGCTGTTAAGGAGCCCGCTTATCCCCCCATAGTCGCCTCTCTCACGGCTAAAAGCAAATCTGCAAGACTGCGACAGATCGAGGAGCAAGTTAAAAAGATATGCGCCTCTCCCGTGGAAGAGAAGCTGTCCCTCATCACCCGCATCCAGAGGGAGAAATTTGTTGTCTATCCTCAGACTTTTGCAAGGAACGCAGATACATGGTACCAGCACTTTACGAAGACCGCATATATTCCTGGCTTGCCCGAGAAATTCACTCTGGGTCAGGAGAAACCTGCAGAGCTGGAGGGCTCGCAGTCATCCGCGGAGCAAGCGGTGACACTGGGGATAGACGATGATGCGTTCGCGGACATTCGCACCTTGGTAACCCGTGTGATTTTACACGAACACTGGCACGTGAAGAAGACACGCAAACCTTTCATGTTTAGACGCCAGGATCAGTTGGTTGGACCTTTTCTGAGAAACCTGGTGGCAGAGCTCACTTACAGTGTGTCCAAGTACAACCCACTGCTCCGTCTCTCCAGTCTGGGTATGGATGATGGGTGATGGAAGATCATCAACAGAAAATGACACCTTGCTTTAAAACCAACTTTTTAAGCTATTTTTTCTTCTGTCAAATTGGTGGAAAGGCACTTAACATTTAATTCAAAGATCTTTTCCAGCAAAATAAGGGATAGATTTTATTAAACACAAGCAGAATTGCAGCCTTACGTCCAATAACACTTTTCAGTGCTACACGACAGACAAGAACCCTCTTCTAGTGCCATTTATTGTTTCTAATGTTTAGTTTTTTTCCCATCAGATGTCAGTCCATGGGTGAACTTTTATTGGAGGAGAGGACAGAGAATCATCCCAAGAGGGCACCGCAGAGGCCGTCTAGAGCCATTCAGGTTTCAAATCGATGATCGTCCACACAGCCAGATCAGGGTAACTCAGCAGCTGCCACAGGTAGATATCATCCTTCCACCAGACAGCTTCACAACAGCATTAAATGCAAATATGAGAAGATGTGATTGTCATTTTATTCAGTTAATTCTTAGATTTTTGACATGGGTAGGATGGATTTTCATTTGTCAATCCTGTCATTGTATTGTCTCCAAGTTTACCACGCTGGAGGCGTCCTATTCAGCCGAAGTCCCAGAGGTCAAGTATGCTCCAAACCTGATGCCCTTGTTTAGAAGACAGTACAGCAACAAAATCTTCACAGGTAACACAGCACCAGGAGACCTGGCACCTCTTTTTTTAGGTCATAAGATAAATAAAATTTCTGTGTAATCATCCTTTGTGTGGACATCCTGGGGAGGTCATTGAGCATGATGGATTCTGGTTGTAAAATCAGAAAGTTAATTTTTTGGCCAGTAGGGGGCACCAGTCTGCAACTAATCCTCTTTTTTCTTCTTCAAGTCATAGTTGTGACCTATGTCTGCAAACAGGCACTAGTTTATTTGTTCTTTGTGTGCCTACTGTTTTAACACCGTTCAATAATGGAGACTATGACAGATCTTTAGTTTGCATTATGCAGCAGTTAGAAATAGTTATTTCCTTTTATTGATTATTCAACCTTGTATTAAATGTTTTGTTAACCAGTTCATTGTTTGGTTAACAAGGGAGAAAAATGTGTAATAATTCACATCACGTTTTCTTTCTTTAACGAAAGCTGAAATCGGATGTCATGTTAAGTTTATACATCATGGCAATTTGAGGCACTAGTGTACTATTTCTTAGCCTCAATTTGTTCATCATATCTTTGTATATTTTTTTTATGTAATCATGCAGTTTTACTGCTTCGAATGACACATGACTGGTTGGATCAAGAATTGAGGTTATATTCATGTTGTCATGGTCTCATTAACAGGTGCAAAGGTACCAGATCCAGCCTGCTTTGGTCACACCCAGTTTCACCTGGTGCCCGACCGGTACCACAGAGACCGGATGGCTCAGCTGCAGCAGTCTGACCAGGTGGAGGTCTTCCTTAGGGCAAACGCTCTTGCCAGCCTTTTTACTTGGACTGGAGCTCAGGCCATGTATCAGGGTGAGTTTTCAACACAGAGCTGACTTTACAACTTATACTGCATCATTCATTTCGCAATGTTGGGGGGGGGGGTGTTATGCTGATGACAGAAAATCAACTTCGAAGCACCACTAAATGTGACTGAGACTGATCTCCAAGAGAGGATGAATAAATTATATTTGGCCTTCTTTTGTTTTATATTTAGATCTCCATCAGGAACCTGTACATGTATTTAAAACATCTGTTAACACCTAATTTAAAGGAAATATTGCTTACAGCTCTTCAAATGTTCAAAATACTGTATTAGCCTGTTTTTAAGCATTTTAAGTTTTAGTCGAACAGTATTTAAGAAGTATAGCTGTTAAAACATCCTGGTTTCTTCGCCTTATTATATGTCCAAATTACAAAGTAGCAGCAATACTTCTGGTCATATCTGCAGGTTTCTGGAACCACGAGGATGTGTCGAGACCCTTCGTCTCGCAGGCGGTGATCACAGACGGCCACTTCTTCTCCTTCTTCTGCTACCAGCTCAACACGGTGGCTCTCTCCGTGGAAACGGACGCTAACAACCCCAGAAAAAACCTCCTGTGGGGCACAGAGAGCCTGCGACTGTATGAGAGCGTACAGGATGGGGAGGTGGTGGGTCTGAACGACGACGTCATCAAGCTGCTGGTTCAGTTCTTCATGAATCGGCCGTAGATTTGATGCTGCAGATGACGTGCAGGAAAATGTCTTGAATTTTTTTCTCCAGAGTTGTGAAAGGTGCAAGAAATCAAGTGAACGAGGCCGACATAAGGGAGTTTTGTCAGATTGTATAAAGTGTAATGTTCATAAAAGTTTGAAATAAAAGAAAATCTGGATTCAGAGGATTTAAGCCAATAAAGTACTGAATAAATACTGTACCCACATCCCTGTTTGTTACAGAGGCCTTGAACATTTATATAGGGAAATCATTATCTGGGTTATTTTTCCCTATTTTACAATAACTGTTGCTTTCCTTCTTATCCATATAAATAATGGGAGTGTTGGTTTAGTTAATGTAAAGCTTGTAAATGAATGATTAGGAATGCAGTGATGGTTATTGGTCAGATTTCAACTTGGTTTTGGTTGAATCTTTGGGAATTCATTGAATTTGCGCCACAGGACTGAGTCAATCCAATAATACACAACACATCTAGCAAAACCACTGCACTATCAAACAACAACTATATCTGTCTCAATCAGCCTGGACAGAATTTATTTTTATTAATCTTTTTAATATAGTGGTATTGACTTGTGCACTAAACTCTGTGCTAATCCAGCTTCACCAGGTCGGAGGAGATGCAGTTTAATCCATGGAAGAACTTTCACTGTCCTCTTTCACGGCTCTGTAGTAGTAGACTGGTTGTAATGACTTAGATTTAAATGAGCACATGTGTTTTTGTCCATTTTTACTCAAATTTTGATCATATCTGGCTGCAGATTTACTACTGAACTCTTGCAATGTCATACTCGTGATGGGCGGTTTCAAGTCATTCATGTAGTTTTAATCCGATTGCATATACAGTGAAGGTTGCAGACATGTTTAAAGTTAAATAGTACTATATTCCAACACACAAACATGAAATTCATAGGCAAATTTCTGCATCATAGGAAGATCTGTCTCAATCTACTGCTTATGTTACAACATGTTAAACACAATCTACTGCAAGTAGAAACTGAAAAGTGACACAAAAAAAATCATCGCCAGCACAGTCAGTAATTAGTTAATTGCTTTTTGAGAGTATAAGGCGGTGCTCAGAAACCACACTTCCAATACAGCAGTGGTGAGAGGGACTCAAAAGAACAAAACACACTTCCGTTTTGAAACAGTCAACATGTGTGAAGTTAACCACAAATTCAGTTTCCCCACAGGAAGATAAGAACAAAATGTTTTGCTCTTTCAGGCACTGTGACAACTGTCTTAAGGATAAAGACTATTCTTATAAGAAATAATATATTCCCAAAATAACTCTTCAAATATTGCTTTAAAGCTGTCATTTAGGTTATAAAACAAGAAGACTATTTATGGAGGCTTGAATCTGTTTTTCAGGCTTTATATTTTACGTTGTCTCATTGAAGAACTTTCTTCTGGTCCATTTTCTTCTCCCTGTGGCCTGAGTAAGGGAAGACGATTAATTAATTCATCATGGAAAAGTGCAAATACATAAATAAAAAATATCTCTAGAGAAATTCCCATAGTAGTACTCACAGTGTACTAATTTGGTCAATGTTGGTTCCATTTTCTAAGAAAAAAGGCAGTACAAGCTGTTAAATATTCCATCCACGACGGAAAAAGATGATTCATGAACATAAAACTAAGTAGAGACACAAACTAAATGTTGCTATATTGATTTAAACAAGACACACAAGTTTGACCACCTTCTGTTTTGTTTTTCTTGGCGCGACTTCTCTCGTAGAGCAGAATGGCGGTGACCAGGATGACAACTTCGACCAGGATGCTTAAGAAGGGCTTCAGAGGTTCCAGGAAGGAGATCACCTGCAAAAAGTATTCAGGCTTGTCACTGTGCAGCACCAATTACATATTTTCAAATAATTTACTGCAAGTAATTCACATTTTAGACCCTAAAATGAAGTTGTCACAAGGTTCTGTCAGTGTTGCATTAATATAAATAACACTTCTAAATTGCAAATTGAATGTCTAAGAAGCCTTTAGAGGACATGAAATTATCAAGTCAAGCTGCACTTTTTATGCAAAGAACCCAAAGCTCAAAAGACTGTTTGATATCTAAAAGTTTTTCTTTAAAGCAGTGGTTCCCAAACTGGGAGGCGATGACAGAGTCATGGAAGGGGGGACCCATCGAGGATAGATAAAACACATACTTTTTGAACTGTTAGCAAAACATAGACACGTTTGTGAAAGTACCAAAGGACAAACAATGATGATTCAAAAACGGACATTTCAACAACAAAATAAAAAGAGAGAGAGAAGAAATTATGACGAGATCTTGCCCTGGTCTTAAGCAGGTAATGATCAATGGTAATGGTGGGTAATGAAGAGAGACCACAGTGTGCCATATGTCTCAAAACATGAGTATCTGACACTAGGAAGCCAAACAAGTTGCAACTCCACTTCGGGCCTTCTCATCCTAAACACAAAGAGAAGCTTGTTGCAGAGTTGTTTTACTAAAGCAGCATATGTCTCATCAAATGCTCAACATATTCCATTTAAAGTAGTGCACAGAGTTTCTCCGGCTAAAAGGCCTCACCCTAAAGCAGAGGAATTAATAATGCCCTCCGCCACGCCACTAATATGGTTTTATCTGAAGTAGCAACCAATAAACTAAAGATTTCCGACTATTTCTCTGCTAAACAATCTTATTTTACGGCACATTTCTTCAAACATTTTATTGTAAGAGTTGCTGTGCATGTGATGGGGGGGGGGCTTGACATTATTGTTGTTAATGAAAAGGGGACCCTGCAGAAAAAGTTTGGGAATCACTGCCTTATGGATATTTACTAAAAGTATTTTAAATTTGTACAAGCCTAATTTTAAAAAAGTTGTGATGCTGTATAAAATGTAAACAAAGAGAATGCAAAGTTTTGCAATTCTCATAAACCCATATTTTATTCCCAATAGAACATAAACAACATCAGATGTTAAAACTGAGACATTTTACATTACATAAAAAATATGAGCTCATTTTTAATTTGATGGCAGCAACACACATCTCAAAAAAAGTTAGAATAGAGGCAACAAAAGGCTGGAAAAGTTATTGGCACAAATCAAAGCCAACTGGAGGAGCATTTGACGACTGATTGGTTTTAATTGGCAACAGGTTAGTAACATGATTGACTATGAAAATGAGCATTTCAGAGAAGCAGAGCCTCTCAGATGTAGAGATGGGCAGAGATTCATATGCCACAAATAATGTCTACAAATTCTGAAACAAACTTTTCAAAAATGTTCCTCAGCATAAATTTGGGAAGACTTTGAAGATCCCACCCTATGTAATGTATAACAACATCAAAAGATTCAGGAGGAATCTCTGCACAAGGGACAAGGCCAAAGGTGTGAACTAGATGATGATCTTCAGGATGAAGAATAGTTTTTCAAGCTGTTTTACTTTTGTATTTCATATTTATTCATACACAGTTTGTATGAGTAAATGTGCTCAGGCTTAATAATACACTCATCCAGAACTGACCTTCAGCTCCACGTGGCTCATTGAGATGCTGATGTTGTACACGGCACCACAGTAATACATGCCCGAATCAGCTTCTGTCAGGTTTTTCACCTCCAGCTTGGTCTTCCAGTCCTTGTTGTGGATCTCATAGCGTTGAGGTGCTGCAGCAACAAAGATCTGCTCCTATATGGAGAAACCATCCTAAAGCATTACTTATCACTGATCAGCCCAAAGCGAGTGGAAATATCAGAGGTGTCAGACCAGTGGATGCATTTTCATCATTAAGGGACAACATGTGATAGTTTTAGAGAACAGATTTGTGGTACATACATCAGCAATTAAACACCTTATTGACAAATATGGAATATATACAGTTATATAAAGATAAATTTGAGCAATTGTAAGGTCTGATATCACAGGACCTGGCCCTTACTAGGTCTTACAATGAGGTAAATATAACCTTAAATGAACTATAA
This sequence comes from Atherinosoma microstoma, assembly GCA_037177055.1. Taxonomy (NCBI): domain Eukaryota; kingdom Metazoa; phylum Chordata; class Actinopteri; order Atheriniformes; family Atherinidae; genus Atherinosoma; species Atherinosoma microstoma. Next base: position 6,769,897 of record JBBBVU010000012.1, on the reverse strand, counting down.
CACAAGCCATCTTAGACAATTGCCAACTGCCTCAAGCATGAACATCTGTCAAAAACTAAGATGCTTTTAAAATGGGATCTTTTTATATGAAAACCTCTTCCTCCACTTTGCTGAAATAGCTGTTCAAGAGTTTTTGCAGGAGCCCAATCATGCACAAGGGGTTAAAAATATAAAATAAAATAAAGCGATTAAAAAGATTTCCAGCTTCTAAAGTTAAAATGTCTTCTTAGTCAGAAGAGTGAAATTGTGAATTCTCAGTATGAGTGAGATTTTAACTAATGTCATTAATGCTCTATATGATATCGAATATCTTCAATTATAAAGCGAGGGATTTTATTCAAAAGCAACCAGAGATTCAAATCTCAACTAAAAGTGATACTAAAATTTCTTGACTGCTCACCTTATCAGTCCCATTGTGCTTGTACCAGTACCAGGTGGGCGGCTTTGGTTTGCTTTCCTCCATTTTACATGTCATCACCACAGAATCCCTCTAAGACTATTGGCTTATCTCGCACCTCACTGATCTGTGGAGCTAAAGGAAGAGCAAAGATCATAATGTTTGGCATGGATTTAACTTAATTGGCAGCAAGGACTTGATAAGCTAACAAAACAAATGCTGGTTACGTGTGAATATTTTCATAGAAATAACAAATGAACCAATTTAAGGTTTTGTACCTGCCATGATAAAATCTATTTTTGCTTCAATTCCAAACATGCAAGTGTAAGTTCCAAGGTTTTCCTCACTGATAATACTGAACCTGTAAAGATAACAATGAAGGACAAAGTGCTTTAGACAAACATGTTATAGTAGATTCAAGCTTTTTTTTTGTTGTAAAATATGCCTGTTCTGTCACAATCACAATTGTAGTGGTGGGTTGCCAATTTTAAGACATTTAGAAGACTGCTTAAAGGTTTGTAAATATATTTTGGAAGTTAATGTGCATATTCATGCTTTGCACATCATAAGATAATGCATCTGACACAAATGTATTTTAAATCTAACAGATGAAATATTCACATGAAGCACTTACGCTCGTTTGAGGTTATACTGCTGATTCTCAAGCAGCACCAGGGCACGGCTATCCTGAATCTCCCATCCGTCTTTGCTCCAGTAACCAGTTATGTTTGGTGGTTTGTTCTGGTTTCCAGCCCAGGTACACTCCAGTGTCAGATTAACAGGATTCAATAGTTCAATTTTCTCTGTGAGACTTTCACCTGTGTGGAACATCAGATCATTTTTAAACAGATCACAGAACCAAAAGAAAGACTTTATTTTGTTTGGCTGTTTGTTTTTTAATGATTGATTATCATGTCCTGTCAAACAACCCATATGTGCTTTTATGCTCATTTTTGCCAGAAATTTCTGTAACCCCAATTCCAGAAATGATGGGACGTTTTGTAAAATGTAAAATGAAATAAAAAAAATGTAATGAACTGCAAATCTCATTATCCCATATTTCATTCCCAAGAGAACATATCAGGTGTTGAAACTGAGACATTTTAACATTTCATGGAAAATATTAGCTCAGTTCAAATTTGATGAGAGCAACACATCTCAGAGAACTTAGACCAGGCTGATGTTTACCATTATGTAGCCTCCCCACTTCTTGTCTGGGAAGTGAGGAGACCAGTTGCTGGAGTATTAGAAAAAATGTCCCATTCTGGTCAGATTCGGGAATTTAGCTGCTCGACATTCCTGGATCTTTGTTGTCAGATTTCATGATTCACCAAATCCTTTCTACTGGTGAAAGGTCTGGACTGCAAGCAGGTCAGTTCAGCACCTGGACTCTGTCCTGTGGAGCCATGCTGTAGTAATGGATGGAGTGTTTCAATATGGTCTTCCTGAAATATGCAAGACTTTCTCTGAAGAGACATTTTCTGGATGGTTGCATATTTTGCCCTAAAACTTCTACTTTTTAGCATTAATGGAGCCTTTGCAGCTTGTTTTCAACTATCTGCTTTAAACGAACTCCTTTATAGTCTAAGATGGCAACATTTCTAGATTTTGTTCACATATGGCTTCTTCTTTGCGTGATGCTTTAACCTATATTTGTGGATTGCTCATGTGAACTGTGTTCCTGAGCCCATAGAGTAATTTCTAGTAAAGAATAATGTCTTTTTTTAATGCAGTACCATCCAAGGACCAGATTTCACCTTCATCCTTGTCCCATGCACACAGAGATTTCTTTACATTCTCTGAATCTTTTCATATTATACACAGTTCATGCAAAGTTATTGCAATTTTACTAGGGATGCACGATATATCGGCTTCAACATCAGTATCGGCAGATGTTGGTCATTTTTAAAAATATCGGTATTGGTCCAATAAGTAAAACTTGGACAATATTAACAACAGATATTTATTCCCGGCCGTTTGTGTGTCGGGAAGACGGGGTGTGGCCATGCAGTATTGATTTGAACATGTGACGGTGATAGTAAAGCAGCACTGTGGGGTGTTTAACTGAAGTGGAGAATGTCTGCGTTTTTCATGGTATCGACAGAAGATACTCTTACAACATCAAAGTAAACCGAGGAGGATGTCGCATCAAATCATTCAACACCACCAGTTTGATATGTCATCTGAAAACCCACCAACCAGAGGCTCACAAACTGTGGCGGGAAGCTAACGCTGCTAACGTTCACTTTAATTTTGTACAGAATTTGATCATCTTAACTTAATTTAAAAGAAAACGATATCGGTAAATATCGGTTATTGGCCATTGCAAAAATATAAAAAAATAATAATAATTAAAAAAAAACACTGCTACAACAATAATTTCCCTCTAAGAGGGATAAATAAAGTATATTTCATTTCATTAACGTCGGATATCGGTATCAGCCAAAAATTTCATATCAGTGCATCTCTAAATTTTTAATTGAGGAACATTTTTTTCTGAAATTATACCACAGGTATTTGTACCAATTCTAACGTTTCATGTCCTGATCTTATACTTTCTATGAAATGGTCAAATGTCTGTTTCAACATATATATGTTTATGTTCCACTAGGAGTCAAATATGGTAGATTTGCAAACATTTCCTACTGTTTTTACTTATATTTTACACAGCGGCCCAAATTTTTAAGAATGGAGTTTATACAAAAAAAATGTTCAGCTATGTTTACAGAAGTATCAGGAATAACATGGTAACAAATCAAAAGTTTTAAAAAAATTAATAAAATCACCTTTCAGGACAGCACTTCTTGTATCTGTCAGCAGAGGAGTGGTGGGAACCAGTGGCAGAGGCGTTGGGCCTGGGGTCTCTGCCAGTAAAAGGAATAAAGTTAAATATATATTCATTGTTAACATCACAAGCAGCAGCAGCACCTTTAAAAGAAATAGGCTATATGCTCTGAAAAATAGCAACACAAAACATGCTTGAACAAGGATTTTGTGTGTAGCCTCTGTTTTTGTACTTATTTGAAGGTTGCCAGGATATGCCTTAACAACACCAGTGCATTGCTGTGTGGTTTCTTGTAGCCTATGCCAGAAATGGCCATCAGGCTAGGTAGTTGTTAAAGGTGGTTGCTGTGTCTCTACATGCAGGTAACTCTTGGAAGGAGAAGATGGAGACAGCCACAGTCCTACCACCAGCATTTTATTAATAAAGTTAAATTTACAGTCACTGACTTAATCCAATCAGTTTGCTAGCAGAGTGCTAATAGCTTAGCTTTACAGAATTCCTTTGGAACACAAGCTAAGGAAGATGTCGCTCCCCATAAAGCCTGTTTATTTCCTGACTGGTCAGCTGTACAGGTCTACAACAGAGTATTAGGGCCACACAAAGAAAAAAAACAAAAAAACATCGGAGGATATTTTTTTCCCTCCTCACCAGAGAATAAAGTCAAAATGTTGAGAATAAGTCAAAATTTCAACTTTATTCTCAATTCGACTTTATTCTCAAAATATCAACATTTTTTCAAAATTTTGACTTTATTCTTTACATTTTGACTTTATACTCAAAATACCAACTTTATTCTTAACATTTTGACTTTATCCTCAAGATTTTGACTTTCTCTGGTGAGGAAAGAAAAATATATCTTCCATTGTTTGTTTGTTTTGTTTTTTCTGTGTGGCCCTAATACTCCGTCATACGGTCTCATTAGGTACTACCCACCATTTCCCATCAGCTCACCTGAAATTCAAAAACTGGGAAAGCTCTTGTTTGGATTCAAAATTAGTTTACACCCCTATTGGTAAAATGAGACATCAAAGAATGTTTGGCTTTCATTGGAAATGGAAAAACTCTAAAACCCCATTTATGATAACCACAAAACTAAGTTTTTCTTATAAGTTATCACCAGTGTTGGGCCAAGTGGTGGTAATACGCAGGATAGATCAAACATTCCAACTATAAATTAAATTTCATCAAGACTTTAAGGCTGAGAACACACTCGCTTTTAATTACATGTATGCATCTTTATTATGGCTACATCATGCATCCTGCATTTGTATAGAGTGTTGTGCATGTCCCCAGAAATTAACGCCATGCACATGCACAATGCTACGTGGAGGCGACCAGATGAGGCAGTGCCGGGGCAAATGTGGGCATAAACCTAACTGCTTTGATCTAGTGGCCTGAAATACCATCTGCAATGTCACAGCTCTCTTTTGTCCTTTTTCTTTGTTGCCTTGTTCTTAAAGCGTAGCTGGACTTTTTATGAAAGAAAAAATACCTATCACAGTCTAACATAGCCACAGACCCAGGGAGAGAGAGAGAGAGGAAACAGGTAGAAGTAGCTTCAAGCAATCTCATGTTGCCAAAAAGCAAACAAATCATGATGTTGTGTTGCAAAGGAAACACAAAAAAAAAAAAATTTGAGAATGATTTCCCCTCTCATTACACTGGGTAAAACTTATATCTAGGTCTTATTGTAAAGAGATTTAAAGTTGTGTCTGTGACCCAGTACTTTCATCAAAGTGTTCAAACCACATTTGCCTCAGGAGTAGAAAGACTAGCTTATTGCCAAAGACCATCTTCTTAATCTTAAAAAGTCACAACATTCTTGGATGAAACAGCTCATGATCTAAGTATGTAACATCATCTTTAAAACTTGGAGACAGTATGTTGGCTTCCAAAGCTTTTGATCATAATGTTGCAGCAAAATACAGAGCCTCATAGCACAGAAGGCAAAATACTGTTATGTAAAAAAGAACGTAACGTCTCCTAAAATTCAAAGATTTACATATCTAGACACTTTTTTTATCTTCTGGTCTTTTTGTTTCTGAAATAAGGTAAACACATATGTGGAAGTTGAGGCTACTTGGCCACAGGAATACCCCTTTGGCTGAATGTTCAGCACCTGTGACTCTCACCTGGGAGGCTGGGGTTCAAACCCCGGCCAGGCCCTCCTTCATTCTGTCATATTACACAAGTGTATTCAACAAGAACCAAGTCAAAATGCAGAAGCAATGCATGGAAGTAAATATGTGAGTAAGCTGTCTCAAACTGTTGTGGAGGAATTTTGGGCCACTCTTCTTTACAATGTTGATTTAGTTAATTGATGTTTTTCAGCATTTGTTGATGCACAGCATTTCAGTCGGGTTGAGGTCTGGACTTCGGGTCATAGCAATCCCTTGATTCTCATCTTTTTCAGCCACTGTTGTAGATTTGCTGATGTGCGTGGGATCATCATAGTGTTGAATTGTAACCCAATTTCCACACATTTGGCTCTAGAATGTGTTAGTATACAGAAGGGTTCACAGCAGACTCAATGTCCACAAAACAAGCCCAAATCATTATCCCTCCTCCACCACATGATGTGTTTGTGGTGATGTGTTGTGTTTTATAGCCAAATATATACTCTTTGGTTAGATGCACTTTGCAAATATAAGCAATTCTGCTTTTTTTTTTTCTTAGAGAAAAATGACACTTCCCTTTTCTTCTGTTTTCTAATTTTACTCTCATGAACTTAAACATTTAACATGCTCACAGCAGTCTGAGAGCTCTTATGTTTTAACCCCTCCCACCCCAAGTTTTTGCTCAGATGTTAATTTCCTGGTAAGAATGACAACTATTTTCCACTTATTAATCTTCTCAGTGTAGAATTAGGGACAAATTGTTTAGAAATGCCCTTAATAACCTTTCTCAGATTGAGGACCTGTAAAAAAAAAAATTGCTTCTCTAAAATAGTTGTTTTCTCTTCTTGCCATTGAATGCTGCAGACCAGTAAACTCCCTAAACATCTGCTTTCAGATGCTCACACCTGCTGGTAATCAGTTAATTAACAGCATTTAATTACCTGCACCTGGCTGCTACTTACTCTCTTTAATTCTGTGTTAGCAGTAAGAGTCTACTTAGTTTTTCACACACTGCCTCTGCACTGCTTAGTTTTTGTAAAATAAATAATGACATGGTGTAATATGTCCCATGTTGTTTTGTTAAATGAAGGGAAGTCCATTGTGCAGCTGTTTTTGAACAACTTCAAATTTGAGGCTTTATTAATGTCTGTGGACTTTTTTTTTCTTTTTTTTTGTAGTTTATATTTGAGTTACTGAGAAAGGGATCCAAAGAAATTAAAAGTAAAATGTATACAAACTAACACTAACCCTCAAAGACTGGATCAAATTAAGAAAGGATAAGATAGTTATCTAAAATGGTCATTTTACCATTAAGTTGTGGATATGAACCCGCTCACAATGAATTGATAATATATTATTGCATTAGTTGGAGTATGCTCCATAGACAAATAATCATCATGGAATTCAGCAATCTCCCCTTTTTTATTGATTTATTATCATTATTAAAACTGCTAATCTAAATCAAATTGTATAAGATCTGTGTCAGACAAGAATACTTTTTGGGGATATTTAAACAGTGAAGAATAAGGACAGTCGACTAAAAACTCTATGTATGTTTGATGTCAATGTGTGGAAATATTTCTTCTGCCCCTCACAAGGTTAAAGGAACATTTTGTGATTAAAAAAAAAAGAAAAGCAGAGACTTAACACAACCATATAAAATAGCCAAAATTAAACCTAAATTTCATTTACTTGTGTTGATGTGTCTGCAGGAGACGAGAATCTGGAGGATTTGAAAAAGTAGCTGCTTCCAGGAGGCTGCCATGGTTGTTTTCCCTGTGTCCTCTCTATGAGCAGGTTTCTCACTCTGTGTGTCGCTGCCTGCTGCATCGTCTAACCACCCCACCCTCCTCCCTCAGCTGCGCAGTGACGCAGCCATGATATCACCCTGCAGCCTGTGGGTGGCTGACTGACTCCATCCATTATTCAGTCAGACAGGCTTCGTACCTTGAAGACGTACTCGCTGTATCCTGTTCTGCACAACTGTGCATGCAAATGAAATGCAGATTTCATTGTTTCCTTCCTGTGAAGCTAAATGTTGCTGCATGTGTACTTTGATAAAATTGTCGGCGGTGTGCTCTTCAGCTGATATTGTGTAACTTTTTGCACAGATCTCTGTTGTATTACATGAGAGGACCTGGCAGCTGGATGTCACATGATCTGCCTGCTTTTATGAAAACAACAAAGAGTGGGAGCTATTCTGCCTTTTAAAGAACTTGTAAATTAAAGTCAGTCAGATAAAATACTATGCTGATGCACATGAAAATGCACCGTAGATTGAAAACAAATCACTCCTTTGAGCAGATTTAGGTAAATACAAATATTTCAGTTAAAAGTATTTCTGCTTGAGTCAAGTATTTCAGTCCTCGGTACCTTTAGAAAACCTTAGGACCCCTAATTCTTGTCTTGCTCCGTATTCTTTTGCCATTTTATTTCTCGTTTCTGTTTAGCATTCACAGTTGTCAATTTCCTTGTCCCTCAATGTTTATTCATGGATGCAACTTTTAACAAGTCATCATGACAAGGTGAAAAAAGACTGGGGAAAAAAAGTGGGATTGAATTGTACAGTTAGGTTTCGGATTTTGTCTGTTTCCGTGACACTGATGGTGACACTGGCAGAACATTAATGGTGTCTTTTGTGTACATAGTCAAACGCAGCACATACGAATATAGCAAACTGTACTGCAGGACTGACACCTTATAATGTCTGTTTCTGTGGCTTAGTGCATAAAGTATTTTAGACCAGGGGTTCCCAAACCTTTTGAGCTACGACCCCCAAAATACCATACTTTGGTGTTCGCGACCCCCCTCCCGCGACAATTATCAATTCTATGATATCAGATGGTTCATCCTGCGGGATCCTCTAAATATAAGGCTTGAAACTTGTCAGTATTCATTAATAAGAAGGATTACTGTGGATCTATGCATTGTGTTAAAAAATTAAGGTGCTAAATTTAGATTTATCTCTGCATTAATGGTTACATTTTGACAGCCATGATAAAATTATCCATTGTGATCCATTGTGTCTGGCCATCACCACCAGACAGTAAACCACAACTACTTGGGGAAGGGGGGGCATTGATCCTCTTACTACCAGATCAAGTGCCTCTTACTGGGACTCAGAACAACTTTCCTTGTGAACTTGTGAAAAGATTCAAGCTCAATCAGAATAGATAGAGCGTACCAGTCATTTCCAGGTCTCTACAGAGACCCTTTACAATGTTCAGGTCTCTGGCTGGGTCACTAGGATCTGAGCAAAAGACTTCCAGACACAATTTCACCAAATCAGAGTGAGTTTGGAGAGGAAACAGTCTGCAGGGTCAGAGTTCCAGCAATTCTTAAAGTTTAAATAGAAAACAACTTTATTATTGTTCACATTTGACCAACATGTTATGGCCTTCTTTTGGGTTATCATAAATCATTTAACAACCAGCATAAAAGGACAAGTAAAAAACAGAGAATATACAACACAACCAATCAGATTCACACTGATATATGCATCAGTGTGTATGTCAACTGTGAGACCTTGTACAGACAGGCATATGCCTTTTAACTATTTCCCAAAAAAATTGCCTTAGGTATTCCATTTTTGCTTTCTGAACTAATCTATCACACAAGCAAAGTGAAAAGAGGAATGACATACAACTCTGAACTGGGGACAATTTCGCCCGACTAGAGTGTCACCAATAACCACTTGGCAATTGGAACACTCTTGACTGCTATTTGTGACATGTTTCACTTGAAGCTAAAGAAAGAGGAGGATCTTGATGGACAAGACAGAGAAAAGAATATTTTCCGAGGGGAACATTTACTCAGCGCTTTATTACACACAACAGGAACCTGTAAAACATGCACACCAGCTCTGTTTCCCGACTGTAACATGGGCTAAGGTTATAGAAGGGTTAATGTGTGTTAAAACAATACTGAGATGGGAACATAAAACCCTGGGAAAAAAGGATTTGCTCCCCCAAACAGACTCCACTGCTCTCTGTTCTTGCTCTTCTACTGATGGTGTGCAAACAAAGGCATAAAATGCAAAAAACTAAGATTTACTTTAAGTACAAAGAAAACTAGAACACTCAGATCAAGTTAAGAGTTAATTTGATTTCATGGACAAAGTTTCAGCTATGTCTTCTTCAGTGTGCATTTGTCCTTGAGTTTTATAATTAATATGAGAGAGACTTTCTCAAATTGACATCAAACAACATGAGCAAATAATTATGAGGATTAGAGGACGCCATATAATTGGTGTACGTTTTTAATGCTTAGTCAGTTTAAACCAAATAGAATTAAATATTTGGCTCTTTTGTGAACATGGACCTTTTTCTTTGGTTCTTTTGGTTCAGTGAAGAACAGTTCGCTTTTTTTCATCTTCATCTGTCTGCAATGTTTTTTTACATCTGCGTTTATTTGACAAGAATCAGTCGGAGAGAAACTGGTGAGTTTGAATAAGCGGTACTGACGGAGGCGTATGAAACCCGATCACCAAATTCCTTTCTGAACGGGCTGTAATCTAAACCTGGAAGGTTTGAGAGACCGAGCACGAGTCATCTTCATGGAATAAATTAGTTCCTTCATTAATAGTAGTTTAAAAAACCATTTGTAAGTGGTTAAGGGAAATAAATATTCTGGTATCTATGCATCCTTCCCAACCCCAAAAAGTTATTCTTTACAGTAACTCTCACATTTTTTCCCAGTCCTTTGATTTTCAATGGTCATAACAATTTTCAATGTGTTCTCAACATTGTAGTGTTTATCTTTTTAGAGAAATATTTGATCAGTGAATTAGATTTTTGATGCTCCTTTATTATGTTCCTGGTAAAACAGAGCAGAAATTACACACTATTGGTAAATTTGAGTCTGGCGTGTTGTTTATATTCAAACGTGGACCTCAAGCAATGACAGATATAAATGAAACTGACAACCGCAGCCCTTGAACACCACTGGAGTGGCCCTCTTGCAAAGCTTCATGGTTCAATGAGGAGCAGTCAGAGACTATTCCAGTCTTCTGAGCTGACCTCATAATGGAAAAAGTTGGTTAGAGGTGTACTAAAGAAGCTGGTGGAGAATTAACTGTGGACAGCAAAGCTTTCTACTGCCATCCTGAGGTGGTGACCTTTAATAATCAAGATTATCTGCTTTGTAAAAAAGAAAAGAAAATCTCGGGGGGGGGGGGGGTGCCGGAAAGTACACTTTAACAACACCAAAATCCAACTGTTTTA
>JBBBVU010000012.1:6744824-6759276 GCA_037177055.1 Atherinosoma microstoma | reverse complement strand
ATGTGGGGGGGGGGGGTGACGGAAAGTACACTTTAACAACACTAAAATTCAAATGTTTTAGATACTTCTGCCATGTATTATTAGGTCAAGGGCTTTAATACTTTTACATTTCATAAGAATATGCTTTTTTGGCAATTTCTGAGCCACTGTACAGTCGCTGTATTCATTTGACATCCTTCAAAAATAAATTTATGGCTATAATTTATTTTTTTTCCCTTCTCAAGCAGCCAGATTAAAATATTCGGAACCATTGCAAACCACAAAAATGTTGGTTTATTTTAATAACTTCATTAAATTAATTCAAGATTATATCGCTATCTCTGTGCTTGTGAATTCTAAATTTACTAAGCCTTTAAAGAAATGAAAGAAAAATTGTAAAACTCAGACTTGGGATTTATGGACAGATAGATTGTGAAATGCACCCAAACTGACCAACTAATGCCAGTACATTGCAGTACCAAAACATTACCAGCACCCAAACATTACCAGCAGGAAGAGCCAAAAAAGTGTGTTGTTTTGTTTTTTTGCAATTCATGCTTGACTGCAAGAGGAAAAAATATTGTACTTTAAAAAGTTTATATGAAAATTTATTTTATATGAAGAGCTTATGAGGTACTGAGTAGTATTTTAACTTGGATCAAATCATATATAGAAATACACTTGGAATTAAGTTGAATAAAGAAAGCATTATGCTATTTTTAATAAAGCATATTTCTGTGTTTATATGTGAGACTTCCTGAAACCACTCATGCATTAATTCATAGGTGTAAATCAACAATTCCTTTCTTTAAACAAAATTCATTTATGTAAAGTTCCTATCAGCTTTACAAGACACAAAAAAAGTTTAATGCCCCCATGAGCAGAGATCTTGTGACAGGTTGGTTGCAATATGTAATTTTGCCACTAGATGTCACTAAATCCCACATAATGTTCCTTTAATGCCTCAATTGTTTGTGTACAACTGGCTTGTAGATAACAAAAACCTTTGTAGGCTTACAATCCCAGTTTTGTACTCCTGCTACAGAAGCAGTTAAGGTACATACTGCATCATCCTCAAATAGACAATACAAACTACATCAACCACCCACTCTTAATTAGCTAGAAAGCCCTTTTAAAAACATTTTAAAATATATCTATAAAACATTATTAAACAAGTACAAAGTTGGCTTAAAGCTTGTTGAAACAAGAGATGCTTACAAATTCAAGAATAGGAAATTGTTTTACAGTATATATAAGTGAAAAAAGCAGCAGAATACAGCAACATCATTCTCCTGTTTCATTGTGGCTGAAGCTGCAGGCTGTTGATGAACACAGTCTGCAGTTCGTTGATGTCATCACTAGCTTCAATAGGGATACTACACCTGCCTGGTGAGCCTAAAACCCCACCAGTGTCATATGCTGGCTCATAGCCACACTGGCTGAGATGGTCATAGTAGGAAACCCCAAAGCCTCCCATTGCACCCTGCTCATAAACATCCATGTAGAGGTGCTGCGGAGATAAGCGGTTGTAATCCTGGGCATGGTGTGCCCCGTGATAGAGGTGGAGGTGGTGTTCAGGCCCAGGGCTATGACAAGGGCTGTGGGACGGGCTGTGGGGCATCAGGCAGGTGTGCAGGCAGCTATTTCGACGCATGGCGCGATGGAGGTCCAGCCGGGCAATCAGTGGCTTTCCAATGTTGATGCTTTTGGTCCAGTGGATGGGATGATCATCATCCATGGCTGCAAAAGTTCCTTGGAGGCACACAGTGAAGACCAGCTCCTCCTATTGCATGTAGGGTTGATGGATATAGGATGATTTTAAGATACACGAAGATGCCACAAACCAGAACTGTGTGTCTACAGCTAAATTTAAATGGATATTTTGTAGAAGAGTAAGCAGATTAAAGATGATCTGAGATATTTTGCACTAAATTTGTGACTCTAACCTCAGAAATTCCTTTTTATTTCTTGGCATATAATGGCAATGCCCAACCATCTGTAATTGTGATAAAGAGTAGGAGAACATGCTGAACTAAGAGGGTCATTATTATTCAATGTTAGCATGCTGATCTTGGCCTTCTGGTCCCGAGCAAGCACATCAGTGCAGCTGCAGAGATGTGGCATTGCTGCATACTCTTAACATTGAATAATAGATACGTCTTCTTAACAAAAATAAAATACTCTATGGACTGAAAAACACCAGGTCATACTGTAAGCACAAATTAATAGCCGTTGTTCTATTTTGAAATAAATGAAACTTTCACACATAATTTTCAGCCCAACTTGGTCATTTGAAGTTTTTACCTTGAGCTTCTGTAGCGAGCTGAGTCTGGTGTAGAGGCAGTGCTGCGGCAGGCTGCTGGACAAGAGGTAGATCCCCGTCTCCTCTGGAGTCTCTCTGTTCATCTCTTTAGGATCCACATCAAGGTCCTGCAGCAAGAAAAAGGACGTTTCATAGACCATCTCAAGATTATCTTCAATATATTAACATTGAATGAAAGTTGAGACTCTTCCTACCAGAACAGTGCAAGAAAGAAGAAATATTACTTCTATGAGCTGTTTTTAAAAATGTTCACATAGTTACATGGGAGAAGTCGGTGACATGAGCTTGGCAGAAAGACATATCGTCAGGCTTTTTAACGATGTGAGTGTAGATGACGAGAACGTTGGAGAACTCTGCAGCAAAGCCCAACTTAATCTGAGCCCCACAGTCAAAGTTGAGACACATGCTCTCAGGAAGCTCTAGAAAAACATACAGAAACAAAAGATTTCAGGATTTATTTCCCTTTTAAATGGTAAAAGGACTGTGCTCAGTTAGGAAAATTATGTGGTTGGTGTGAAAAAACAATGGAGAAATTTTCATCATCCTCTGATGTCAATGCAGACCCAAATACAGGATACTGTTCAGTCTTGGCAGAGGTATGCAGTCTCGGATGGCTCTTGTTTATTCTATATAATCATAAATCAAATCAGACTTTATTTATATAGCACTTTTCATAGAGATGCATCACAAAAACAATAATTTAAAAATAATAAGTATAAAACATCAAAGTTCAATAACACACACCTGATCATACTCTCTTTTTCACACATACATCATCACACTCACATCCACACAGCACACACATACAACCCTCTTTGCACAAACATAAACTCTGAATTCTAGTTTCTGTCTCTAACTGAAACGATGTTAAACATAAATGGAGCTCAACATCTGAGGATAAAACATCTGGCTTGACGCTGCTTTAAACTAAACGGGTCGTGATCAACATCTTTGTTGTGATCTTTTCAAACTGGCCAGATGGATTAATCAAACACAGGTTGTGTCACAAACCAACAGTCATGTTATTTTACTCTGCAAACAGTTCCGTAGGAAAGTATTCGGAAGATACGGAAGAGCAAGACGGGATAATGACATAATTGTGAGTCAGCAAGCGTCTAACAGTTTAATTGGTGTAATTGGAAACTCCAACATGTGTGCATTCAAAGTGTATGAGCAATGTGTGCCTCATCAGCGCTGACACGGTGAGCAAACAGGGGCTTCCCAGCACGCTGATAAAAGATAAACAAAGACTTTGTAGTTATTGCTTTAGACTTACCATGAGCTTTTGCCCATTGGTGACTTTGAGCGTGAACGAGATCCGCAGGCAGAATAGGATCGGTCAGGGCTCTCCTCTCTGACAGACTGCTGCGTATCTCCAGAGCCTGTTTACCCTTTGTAGCATCGAACTGACCCATGTCTGAGCACAAAAAAAACACACATTAAGCCAGCCTTTCACAGAGCTGAGTGGGAAAGCTGATGGTCGGCTGGAATCAGCCTGAACACCAAAGGCTGCTTGCTAGCCTGGCCCTGTTCGGGTAGAGCCAGCTATGGTGGAGTAGCTAACTATTACTAGCTCAGTGTGATGTTTAAGCTGAAACACTGTTTCAATCTTGCATAGAAGGCAGAAAACGTGAAAAACTATGGCATGGAACCTTTAATGTTTCTACCCTGAGTTCATGTTAAAGATGTTTCCTGTCCACACTGTTAACATTGTTTAATAAGATGTTCAACAAAGGCATTCTTAAGTAACTATCTTTCATCCTAAGGGAAATCCCATTTGCCCACTGGCAAACAGATACAGTTTTCACATCCATAATACAAAGAAAGCAGCACTGAATTAAGGTTTTAATCTTCCATTAAGTGTTACAGTGCTACAGACTCTTTGGAAATTCAGCAGCTTACCAATTTAGCTGAATAGTTGGTTTTTTCTTTTTGTTTTTTTTCCAAGGTTCATCATATTAATATTACTTAATATGACTAGTATGTTTCTTTCCATCCCTTACCCTCCGCAACTCTGTCCAGCACCACTGTGATCTTTTCATCGTCCAGCAGCCGCTTCTTCAAAAACCTGACAAACACACCATTGGCGAAACCAGTGGAGCTCAGCTCAAAGGCCTCGGCATCCTGGCACCTGAGCAATCAGACAGAGAATACAACGTTTTATACTTCGACAAAAAGTGTATGAAGTTAATTTTAAATGGAACTCATGATCCAGACTTACGTAGCATATCCAAAGACAATGTTTGCTGTAACTCTCAGGACAATGTTTGGAGTGCTGTCATCATGAATATTCCTGGAAAATTATTACAAATTAATGACATTTCCACAAACCAAAACAAATAAATTATCATCAACTCAGTTGTTTTATGCATCAGGGACCTTTGTTGAAGTTAATAAATCTATCTGTCCTTAATTAATGAAGCTTAAGAGTAAGTTCAATAAGGAAGTTTTTGTTTCTCTTATTTTATCTCTAATCCTCAAGAGCAAGTTGTTGTTTTCTTTTTCAAGTCTGAGACTGTAAGAAGCCCCTCAGACTTCCACTCATTCCAATTTTTCATTTGGTTTTACTTAATTCCTGAAGGCCTATAGGTTGGTGGTCATGTTGTGTTATCAAATACACACACTGGCAAGTGAGCTAAGATAACTATGTATTAATATGTGTACTGACCAAAATAGGCAAGGCAAGTTTATTTATAGAGCACATTTCATGTACCGGACAATTCAAGGTGCTTTAATTTACAGAAAAGTACATTAAAACAAGACAAACATTTAAAAAGAAATTAAATGAAAACAGAAGAAAAAAAAAATCTAAAATCAAGATTAACAAAGGACAACAGATATATAAATGGTCTGTCCTGTCGATTGGGAGAACAGTCCGATTCACTCAGGACTGATGCATCTGAGCTCCTCAACCACGTCACAAACTTTAAAGTTACTATTCTAACAATTAATACCTTCTCATCTACATTCATTGAGCCTCCCTTGAAACTGTTTAGAGCCCCCCAGGAGGCCTGACTCACTGAAAACCTTTTTTTCTAAGTTAAGACCGGCGACCTGTCCAGGATGTACCCTGCCTCTTCCCCACTATCAGCTGGGATAGGCTCCACCCCCAGGTATAGCAAATGGATGGATGAATGGATTTTAATTCTCAACTTCCATGCCATTGCTCTCATTCAATAATAGGTTTTCCAAGTATTTCAGTTAACTGTACAAAACCGGCTGTACTCACCTTTTCCTACACATGTCCAACAGAAAGACATTAAGGCCCGTCTCTTTCTCCTGCATTAGTTTCAGGATGCTCTGCACACACAGACAGTTGGCTGACCGATACGGGTTTGGTGCATCAACTGGCACCATGAAACTGTTTCCGTAGTTCTCATATCCATGACCAGCATAGTACAGCAAACCTAAAGAAGGAGATGTGCTTTTCAGTCAAGTAACCTGGATAGAGAAAGTCTAATTCTGGCTATATGTTGAGTAAGTTTTAATCAGTGTAATTAAATAATTACAAGAAAAGTCTAACATTTTATGTCTCAAGGGAAGAGATTGATGCATTTACTGTTAAAAAGTGAGTAAATCAGCAACTGTATTATTGTTAAATGTGTGCAGTTCTGTCATCAGAACCATCCATGTATGTAAAATCCCACCGTAGACTCCCTTGTGGAGCAGCAGCAGGAACTCGTCAACAGCGTTTCTCATCTCTGACTCTGTAAGGTCCAGCAGTGAAACCACTTTAAAGTTGAGCTGCCGCAGGACGTTGGTGAGGTCGTACACGTCCACCATGGGAGCTTTGAGCTGAGGGTGGTTCTGGTACGACAGATTCCCGATCAGCAGGGCCACTTTGTCTGTCGCTGGGGTCGAACATGAGATGATAAAAAAAGATTGTTACACAGGTAGCAAAATGTCTCTAACAATACAGTCGACAGTAGTCAAAGTATCAGCGTTAGTAAAAATGTATCTGAACATTGTTGTTTTAATATCAGTGTAGTCCAAAATGTTACTTTTAATAGCTTCTTTTTTTTTTTACTTAATCATCTTGCTTCTACTCTAAATCTGTCATTTCTATTCAGCTTAACTACTCAAGTGTAAATGAATAACTGCATCCGATAGATTACTGGCTTTTAGTTTTACAGTTTTGGACAAGAAAGCTCTTGATCCCCTTTGAAAGACCGCCTACTGACATCGGTGGAACACGTGGAAAAAGTAAATACACCCCTGGCATCAGAAGCAAGAATGACTTCTTGCAGTTGTTTTCATTATATAAAAAGTGCTTGGTGCTGCTTTTTGTATGAAAAGTGCTATATAAATCAAATTTGATTTGCTTTGATTTAATGATTTTTGTATACCTGTTGACCAGTTTTTGATATCGGCTTTCTGAAACTTTTGATCACCATGTCTTGCTAAATTGGAGGATTTCTACAACTACCACAACTACAATTTCGATAGGATTCAAATCTGGACTTTGATGTGTCCATTTCAGACCCTTTCTTTCTCATTTTGAGCCAATCCTCAGTGCATTTATGAGATGATGACCGTACCCTACTGACAGGAAAAATGGCCATATTAACCTTCAGGCACTTTTTGATATGTATTAACCATAGATTAATCAATGACTGCAAGTTGTTTACCCTCTGAGAATCAACCCCAAACCAAAACATTTCCACCTCCATGCTTCAGCTGAAACAAGCTTCTGTACTTTGAAAAGTTGCCTTTGGTCTGCACCAAGCATGTCTATTCTCACTGTGGAAAAACTAATGATCTGCAGTGGTCATATTTTGGAGTTATAATAATGATGATGATATTTAGTTTATTAAAAGTCCTAGAAAATATAAACTTTTTGGCAAAAATCAGGATTTCAGAGAATCAAATCTGAAGCAAGAGACTAAATTTACAAATTCCTTTGAAAACTGAAATAGCTTTGATACAAATAACAAATACAAAGACAAGCAGGAAGGAAGGAAGTAGATCATACTGTGATAAATGTCAAACCCGACAACATCTATAGCCGTTTCTCACTTAATACATTCCCTTTCTATTGAGACAAGACTTTTTTTTTTTCCATATCCGTTGATGGTCTTATCTGCTCTTTGCATCTTATTCTGATACAAGCAAGTTGCACATATTTTCTGGAGGTTGAGATCAACAGGGGAACTGACACAGATCAGGACACAGATATTGATTGTGACACAGTTGACATAAACAGTGCATCGACCACAAAAATCTCTTCGTTTGACTTCTATCAGTCACTAATACGCATGTAAAGTGTTGTTTTTAAAGATACTCACCATGAAGTTGTTCTGGAATACTATTCAGAAAAAGATCACTGGAACCTAAAATTTTAATGTCAGAGAAAAAAAGTTTCACAATGGTGAAAATATGAGATTTGAATCTGTATACTTACTGAGATTAATTAGTCTTACCTCCTCCAATTGCGTAAATGTCATCTATGAATCAAAAATACAAATATATTATCATCATGATTCTAATGTTTCACTGAAGACTATTTATAAGGAAGAAAATAATAAATCAAATGGAAGATCAACTTTGAAGAAAATCTCATGCAACCGAGTCAAATAATAAGTTGTATCGTAAAGTTAGTCTGCTTTCCAACAAGTTCCATGAAAAGAAAGTTCAACAATGCTGTAATCCATTTTTCTGCATGCTCTAATAAACTGGATGTGATGTTTTAAATATTTCTGTCATAAAAAACTATTTCAGGAAAATGCTGAGTAAATTAAATCAGCAGCTTTTCTTTCCAGCTGCACAGTAAAGGATAATTTCGATCAGGCGTGATGTTAATCTGAACTCTGGAGCAATTTGGCAGAAATGAGGTGTCACACAGAACATTCTGGAAACTGCATGCTGTATATTGGGAGTGACTGGTGCAAATCCTCTGCAGCTTTCCAAAAAATACAAAAAAACAAACCACAATATTTTCTCCTTTCATATGATTTAGCTTCTTGTCTGTGGACACAGTTTAGCATAAAGACAAAAAAAGCTAACTTATTTGTCCTGTGATTGCGTTCTCAATAGTATTTAGGCCAGATCACTATGAATTCAGCTATTTAATAGAAAGTTTATACATATACATTAACACACCAGTGTGTGGATTTTTAAGGAGGAAGGATAAATTTAGCTAACAAGTGTGCATTCAGAAAACAAAAAAATGTCCCATATTGAAATGTTCTGGATATATTTTCAGTTACACTTAAATGTTAACTTTTGAAATAATTTTTGTAAAGATTTCATCTTTTGGAAAGCTGCACGACGCTCAACCATTTTGCATCAGTATGAGACTACAAAACATGTTGTGTGAACAGTTTCCTGTTAATAGGCGAGTGAAACTGTCTGGTAAAATGCAGCTTACAGAATAGGTTAGTTATGCCCACTTTATATTCATATAGCAGGGGTAACTCTAATTTAGTCCTCCAGAGTTACTATCCTGCAACTTTTAGATGTATCTCTTCTCCAACACACCTGAATCAAATGGCTGCATGTCATTTATCTCTGCAGATGCCTGGAGATGAGCCCTTCATTTGATTCAGGTGTGCTGGAGAAGGAACGCATCTAAAAGTTGCAGGATGGTAGCTCTGGAGCACTGGACTTGGGCACCCATGTCATACAGCAAAGAAATATATAAATTAATATAAGTTAGAATATCTAAATATATTACTAAATAAATGTAGAAATTGATTAAAAAAATAGTTAATTCAATTACTAAATATAAAAACAATAAATTCATGTGGAAATGAATATTTAAATACATTCACGAATAAATGCAAAAATATTGTTTATCTAGTTCAATATTTCTTTCATTAATTCATTCCCTTTTTTGGTCACCCATATCATGCAGTAGCAGATAATATTATAATGCCATCTGGATTCTGTCTATAACATCAGGTCAGTGTTGCTTTCAGTCTTTTCATGGGATTTGTCAACAGTAACACAGATCTAAAGAAAAAAGAAATGTTTCCCCCATCCTCTTGTGTTGATTGGAAACCATGACATTAGTGGAGTCAAAATGCATGCAAGGGAAATTTGAAAATTAACCTTTTGATCTTGTGTTGATAACCCGGATCATGAAGCACATGCAATTACAGCAACACATTACAGTTTATAACAAGGTTATGATTAAAATTTGCATGCAACTAAATGCATGTTAGTATTAAGTCTGTTTAGTACACCATCCGTCAGGGCTTTCAACTCTACCTTCAGAGCACTCCATTGCCCCTGTAATCTGGACACATATCCTTGGTGCTTTTGTTCAAGAACAGAAGCAAAAAAATTGCTCAGACATAATACAAGAGCTGCCTTTTCAGTCCAAAAAGCTGTCCTCAAGTGTTAACATACCTATCACAACATCAACTTCATTGGTCCACATCCTCTCAGTACTGCTGGTGATCTCACACCGGTACCTGCCGTGATGTTCCTGCATCACATGAGGAATCTGAAAAGAGCATCATCTTTATTTAGCTTCACCAAAGCACTTACAGTGATGAACAGCTTTAATGTCTCATACCCAAACAGCTTCCAGATCATGCTCTGTAATGTGTTTATAATAGGAACTTTACCGCAAGCTTTCTCTTTGTGGTGTTTGGGATTGGGACTCCGTTTCTGTGCCACTGGTATCGAGGAATGGGTCGTCCCACGGCTCCACACTCCAGCTGCAGGGTTTCCCCCATGTGTAGCCGCTGGGACTGAGGCTGCATGACCAGCTTCACCCGACCATCTAAAGAGTGATAACTCTGCCCTGTCGGTGTTGAACAGAAGCCATCATTTCGTCAGTAAAAAGCAACTACATGACTTTAAATCCGCTTCAGGGCACAACGCAGGATCGTACCATAAGACAGCCCAACATTAAGGACGTCCACCTGAGCCCACTGGCTGAATTCACAGACATCTCCACTGTTGACTCTGCAGATGTAAAAGCCAGCATCCTTCAGATGGACTGGACTTACCACCAGATCTGGAGAGGCGCTGTTTGGCACCTGAGGTTGTAAAGATATGAAAAGCTCAGTTAGCATTGTATAACGTTGCTCCCCAAGAGGATATGCAGTGTCACCCCCCTCCCATCTACAGAGTGATGTCATCACTTCAATCATACTCAATATTTTCTCTCCTTAAAAGGTAAATATCAGTTAAAAGATAAAATATTAACACATGTGCATTATTGCTATTTTAATATGAAATATTAAAAAAATTTGCTCAGTAAAAGATCTGAATTACTTATTTCAACAATGTGGACTATAACAGGAAAAATACTATTTTTCGAAATTTGGATCTGCCAAGAGAGGGACTCACAGCTTATCGTGCATTTTAAAACTTTAGCAAAGTTACTTCTGGTTGTCAGTTCGCTAAAACAAAACTAAGAAACAGATAATAAAGTTTATAAAGCTCCAATAATGTGATGCAACAAAGTCATAAAGAGGGTTTTTTGTGTGTTTGAAGGAAATATTCATGACAATGACACTTTAAGCCCAAACCGGTTTGCTATTTAAAAACTTAAAATTGCATCAGAATCAAAAGGAGATAATAGCAAGTTATGAACATGGCAAAAACAAAAAAGGTCTTGAAGGAAAATTCTGGGATTTTTCAACTTCAGCTCTATTGTCTCTTGTAATACGAGTGTAGGAATGTAGTTTGTGTGTGTGTATGTGTTGAAGCTTACCTCTTCTCTGGATTTGAACCACTGGTATTGCACTGGAGATTTCCCCACAGCGTGGCAGTTGAGGCGTAGATTGAGCCCACATATTAGAGCTACAGACTGGGGCTGAATGAGGATCTGTAAGGCTGTAAATTCGTGAAGAAGAGGTTTACTATGAATGCACCCTTTGTCTTGCATCTTGCACACAATACATCCGTATTAGATTTCACTTTCCGCAAGAGTTTAAAGTGTAGTTCCTCTGCATTTATCCCCCGAGTAACAACATATCTATTGAAAAACATTTCTAATCATCTTTGCTTTTTTTAAAAACCTGAAAGAGAACTTAATTGTTAAAGAAACACATCACGAGTCATACATTTCTTCTTAGCTATGGAAAACAAACACTAACCTGTATGCGTCATAACACCCAGTAACAACAGGTTGGAGGCAGTTTTACTGTACCTGGGGGTTTCAGGCACTGCAGGGCCTCCGGGTTGCCCAGAGTTTGGAGGTAGTCAATCAGGTGACCAGTGGTGCAGCCTCGGTCTCCCATCAGCCTCAGCAGCATGAGGCTTGGGCTGCCTTCCACCTCCAGCACCTTCAGTGAGCACATCTCCATGTCGTCTGAGCTGGAGGATGATACAGGACAGAATATTTGAGTCAAATTCAACTTCATAAAGATTGTTTAAGTGTGAGACCTTTCATTTTTTGACGATGGTGTCATCATGGCAATTTTGGAGGCCCAGGTAAAAGAAAACAACAAACTAGTTTCTAATTTTATAAAAGAGCAGGTTGCTGATGTGCATTCTAAGAACAATATTAAAGTGGTTATCTTTTTAGGGTTACAATCGTGCATAGTACTAACAGCGATTTTCAACCTACCTGACTTTGAACCGTTTGTCATTACCGACAATTTCTCCAAGTTTTCGCCATCCTTTATGGTTTGATTTGTCCAACACCTCACAGAGTCTTTTTACAAGTGTCTCCTTCAACAAGTTGATCTTCGTCGACCTGTCCAAAGAGTCCGCCATGGCAGCCAGTGACAAAAGTTTACCATTAACGTGTTTCTACCTGCCTTGAGCACACTGGTATTACACTTGACTTAAGTCACATCAAGACATAAAAGGAAAAGCAGTTAACTTCCTGAAAGAAATTGCAAAAGTAGGACACACCTACTGCACTATCTTGGGTTTCCCCTCTTAGCAGCAAAGATGGTTTATACATCAAGATAGATCTCTGCATGGTCTTTCCCTGCTGAATTATTACCAATAAATGCACTTGGCGTTAATGTCAATTACAAACTAGAACGTGAATCATTCCAGACCAAAGTACATTATCAAACTTTTTTTTAACCTTACCGACGTTTTTAAAAAAAGCTAGCCAAAGCTGGGATAATAAGCACGGTACGGCTTGCACAGCCACAGCGACTGAAGCAATCCAGTGTTTAACATTTAATAAATGAAATGAATGAAATATACTTTATTTATCACTCTTAGAGGAAAATTATTGATGCAATCAGGGACGACTCACAGACTATTTTACTATTGCTTAGCGTTATTCAGCATTATACGCTACTAATGTCAACAAGCTAACGCCAACGTTATCTCTAATTATTCTTCTACGTTTTTAGAAACTAACAGGTCATAATTTGCCGATTACGTTTCCCAAAACATAGACAATGTACTAAATCTTTCTTGGAGCGCCGCTGACTGAGCAACTTCAGGAAGTGGAAAAATTGAACGCTCTTGTTCCGCGCGCACTCTTTGGTTATTGTCGACTCAGGTGTATGGGTCAGTGAGCCTGCCTCCTCCTACGTCAGAACACTTCTTCAACTAACAGGAAAATACCTGTTAGTTTATCAGAATGTTTTATTTTTGTACTTGTCACATCATGGTGTGAGGATCAAAGCTAGCTTCCTGCTAAAAAACAAACAAAAAAAAACAAAACCCTACATTAGAGGCACAGGTTTACATGCTTCTACTTGTCAGTTGCACGGCTGTATGTTAAGTACGTCATAACTATAATTGCTGTTTACGTTTGTCTCTGTGTGTGCCATGTATTGTTTGAGTTAAAACAGTACCACATAAGTTTCCAACCTTAAAACTTCCTGCTTCTAATTCGTTTTGTTGGCACACTGACATTAACTAATTATTTTTATTATTATGTACATTCATAGGGCTGTCATTGCCCTGCAGCATTCCAGAGCAGAGCAACGACACTACACAATGTTGTGTTCCAGCCCAGAGCATCAGGTGACAGCTGCTTTTGTGCTTTATGTGCCAGCAGCTGGATATTGACACACTGACAAACGCGCACCATGGCTGATTCAGCAAAGACACAGAAGAGGGAAGATTGGAGGAAGTGAGGAAAAGGAAACGAGAAAGTTATAGAGCAAGAGATAAGACAAGAGTCAACATTGATTGGACTGGCCTTTATTCTCTGGAGATGGCTCAGAAAAGAAACAGGACTTAAGCGGAATTAGCCATCGTTAGGGGGCGCCAAAGTGTAAAAATCTGCCAAAGTTCATAAGTGTGACTACAGTATGCTGCTAACAATCGGCCCCATTTCTTGAAAGCTGCAGCATCCAATAGATAGCTACTTCTTGTTGTGTCCGAAATAAATATTCCCTCACCCCCAACGAGCTAAAACTGGCATTTAATAAAAAAATAGGTGTAAACTGGGGGCTTTTGCTCACATTCCAACGATTCTCACTGCATTTAAACCAGGGGTGACCAAGTCCAGTCCCTCCAGAGCTACCATCCTGTAACTCATAGATGTGTCCTTTCTCCAACACACCTGAATCAATTGGCTTGCAGGGCTGAATGACTTTTGGATGAGGGAATTTCAGGTGTGTGAGAAGGGATGCATCATATGCATCTAAAAGTTGCAGGATAGTAGCTCTGGAGGACTGGACTTGGGCACCCCTGATTTAAGCAGTATGGTAAATGCCTTTAAAATTACACACACAGGGGTTTGCTTACAGAGGGATGTGTGCACAGTATGGAGGACAGGTAACAAATTTCCACACACCTCAAACTATAAAGTGATTGTGTTACTGTCAGTTTTCAAACTGGAATAACTTAATAGTGCCCTGGCAGAGCAGAGAGTGGAAAACTACAGGTCTTCTTGTGCAAGTCAGGTGACCTCAATTATTTTGCTGCCGCTGCTGTAAAATCCACCTTTGCTTGCTTCACCTAACGCTGGCAGTGCAGTGATGGGTGATAACCTGCTAATTTCTTTTTTTAAAAAAGAAAAAAGATTTGTGTTTTCATACAAGATTTTACTCACATATGGTTTTAAACACTTGATAGGTTTCTATTTAACATTGTACAAATATAAATAGTGCCTGGAGTAAGAATTATAATACAGATGTGGCTGGGGAGAGGGAAGTCTGGGCTTCCCTGCTCAGGCTGCAATCCCAGATAAGCAGAAGAAGATGGATGGATGGATGGATGGATGGATGGATGGATGGATGGATGGATGGATGGATGGATGGATGGATGGAT
>JBBBVU010000012.1:6683449-6713158 GCA_037177055.1 Atherinosoma microstoma | reverse complement strand
CCCCCCCCCCCCCCCCCCCCCCCCCCCCCCCCCCCCCCCCCCCCCCCCCCCCCCCCCCCCCCCCCCCCACCACCCACATATTTAGCTGTGTTGCTCATTCCAGAGGCATGGTCCTTGCATAATACCTACTATACATAATACAACACCAACTGGTATTATCAAAGGGGGGAAATAATTTACCAAACATTAATTTATTTATTTTTTGTGCTAAGTTTACTTATTATGCAGGGTTAAACCACTACTGTTTCTGGTGTTATTGTTTATATTATTCTAATGTACATCAGAAATCTATCTGTTTAAAGGTTTTTGATTATCGAAATATAAAAATAAATCAGAAACAGAAATATGTGGAAAAATATGTGTATTGGATCCAGAATATCTGCGTTCAGCGTGGAAGCTGACTTAAGGAAAACATCTTTGTACAATTTTATTCATCACTGTAGGTAAGAATATTTATTCCCATATAGACAGATGATGTAATTGTTCACATTTCTAATTAGTAGAAAATAGAATATCAACTCAGCAAAGTGAGCAAAAATAAAATGTTACTTTGTAAAATACTAAATCAGAGTGACTGCTAAAATACTCTGTTATAAAATGAGATGCAAGTTTCACAAGTATAGCTGTTATTATATTCCATCCCCACCTATTCATTGTGTAATATATATAGGTCTACATGTGCAAATAAACAGCATCATATCCTTTCATTTTTCAAGTGCACAAAACAAATCTCCTGTACCAATTCCTGTTTTGGTATGCGCCTGGTTTTCTTACATTCCTTTGTGTAATGTGATCATCTTTGGCCATCAGCACAGAAAATAAACATTTAATTTTATCATTGAATGAAAATGTGATAACTCCGAGCTTCTTCTCCCAGAAGATGTAAACAAGACAACATTCATTTTTAAGAAAAATACAAAATGAGTCCTTTAAAAAAAAGAAAGTCTTTCGTAGTCGTCATGTGGCTCAATCCTCTTTTAGCTGCCTGGTTTTGCCCAAGAGAGCAAGGGGTATGACAAAAGAGGCTGACGTGATGAGAAAACAGGTCTGAGCTCCTGCAATCCAGTAAACTGTGAAGCAAATACAACCGTAAATATATAAGAACATATAAACTATTCAACTAAAAGATAAAGGTGGTCATAGTTTATGACTTTTTTCTTATTATCACAGTCTCCTCACCGGATGAAGATACGACTGGTCCGAGGGCTCTGGCCAGGGCGCCCAAACTACGAAGGATCCCCATCACAGTACCCTTCTGATTGGCTGAACCTGGAGGAATATCCACAGTGGATAAGCAGCAACATTGTGGACATTACAGCAGATTAAAAATGGTGTTATCAGTGAGAATTAAAAGGAAGCGTACCATGGTCAGACACCACTGTCGACAGGCAGGGCACTACCAGTGCAGCCGCTATAACAACAGAACAGAAATGAATACATCATTTACATGTAGATATGTCTCAAGCTTTAGGTAGATTTCACACCAGATGGTGTCATGTTTATCACTATTTTATTTCTTTTAACTAAAACTTATAGTTTTCAATCTCAATTTAATCTAACTACGAAGTTTTGTGCAATAAATCTGCTTTTTCAGATGAGTTCATGTAGCTGACCATTTTCTAGGAGAATTAGTAATTTTTTTTAAGGCACTTAACATCAACCCATGAACCATTTGGGCATAGAAAGTGCAGCTAACTCCAGGGGTGAACCAGTGTTGTGTCTATATATTGTTACATACTGTAACCGACAACTTAGCGAACCAATTTAAATGATATCTTATATCAACATGTAATATGTTCCCATTTCTTTAGTTGCATCTATGAAAAATGTCACATATAAAACAGTTTAACTGGCATAAAATCTTTGCACCAATAAGGTGATTCCCAAAAAGCTATTAGCTGAAAACTTGGCATATTTTAGGAAACTGGACAAGTTTAGGACAAAAGAAGTGTCAGGTCTAAAAAATGATCAGATAAACTACGTCTGAAAGTGATGTCCTACATAAGTTGGAAAAAAACATCCAGCAAAGACCTGACAAAGGACCTGGGAGATTCATCTATCTACTGTTCGCTGAAGTCTCATCAGAAACGGTCTCCGTGAAAGAGTGGTTGTCATGAAGCCATTCTTAAGGCAGGGAAAAAAGGTTGAGGTACGCCAAATGACAAAAGAACCGGACAGAGAATCCTCCGCAGAGTCTGGAACTCATCGTTATTGAAGCAGTGGGGCATCATCTCACCAGAGAACAGAACAAAAGGCAGCCGACATCCGGAGAAGAGCTTTAAAATGTCCTACAAGAAGTCTGGAAAACTACTCCTGCAATATCTAAGACCTCACACCTTTGCAAAGCACATTGAAAGTCATTATTGGTACTAAATAAACTAATCACACACTGGATAATTTACTTGATTTGACTTGACTTTAAAACTGCCTGTCTTGGAGGTTTTCTCTGATACATTTTAGACGCTGTTTATCAAATACCTTTTAATATATTTGCTCTTCATATGACACAGTAAAGATCACATACAATCAAGGGGACAATAAATGTTGATATTGTTTTGTTATTTATCAAACTCATTGAAAACCAAACCTTGACTCACCATAGGAGTATAATGCCAAGCCGATATAAAGCATTGTTATATTCCATGATAACCCAATGAGGATAAATGCTGGGATCAATGTTACGATTGCCTAAAAACAAGAAACATTTGTCAGTGAAACAGACATTTCACCAGCAGTTTGTTTCATCCCACCAGCATTAAAGACGTATAAGAGCATAGGTTTTTATCATACAAAAAAAATGTACCGTACGAACGGCCCTGATATGTTGCCCAGGCTTGATTCTCCGAGCATAACCGCCCTGGATTAAAGCCATGATAACACCAATGAAGAAGAACATCTTTCCTTGCTGCATACTGTTGAAAAAGAAAAAAAATCTAAAGTTGCCATCCAAGTTTTTTTTTTTTTTTATCATGACTGATAAAGTTTGCATTTTTATCTTTGAGCTCATACCTTGTAAACTGGAAGCGCTGATGAGTCAGAAAACTCAAAGTAAACTCCAGACCGGAGAACAAGAAGAGGTAGCAGAAATAAACCAGACCTAACACTTGGAGCTTCTCCATTCCTGTAAAAACACAGTCCCACCTCCCATCAGTGTGATACTGTCCACTCACATTTTATAGATGGGTAAGATCAAGTAAAAGCCTTCGCCTTACATGGGAATCTAGTACTCACTTTCTTTTGAAGGTGGTTCTTTTGTCCTGGTAACAGCTGCAAAATGGAACAAAGAAAGTGGGTTCAGGAGGTCCCACGAGTCCCCGCACTCTGAAGATGAAGACTCTAAAGCCTGGAATGAAAAAAAAAAAATTACTAAACAATGATGATACAAAAAAAATCAAACAAAGAACAAACAAACTTTGCAGTCACTTGATGTTCAGTGTTCTCTGTGTGTGTGTTTTTTTCCCGCAGAGTTAAGCAGATTTCAGCCTGGCTGACTAATCAGCCACATGAATCAAACACCGTTATTCCCTTGAAAGAAAATCCTGCTTTTCCATACTTGTTTGAATAAATTAGGATGTTTGAAAAGTTTTGTGCACAAAACTGAATAACTTAAAAAAAAAAATTGAAATCTTCTAAATATACATCACAGATTATTGAGATATCTGGATAAAGGGTATTTAAATGTGTGCAATATAAATTTGAGAGTTGTTGGGCATCAGTGCATCAACCACTCAGTAAAGTGAAGCGTACAGACAAATTGGACCCAAACATGGATCTTTTGGATGATTTGAATATTTCAAAAACCTGAAAGTATTCTCTTTTTTCTGACCAGGCAGTGCACGTGCTCCTTTTCCACCCTCTGCCTCAGTTTGAACATATTTTAAGCCTACAGTGTATGTTTCTGCTGATATTTATGTGAATATTCAACAATCAAAAGACGTCTGTGTTGATAAGTTTCACATTTCAGTGTGCTGTGCAGTGTTTCGCCTGATATCCTCCCTCATGAACTTGGTGTTATTGTCCACTGTGGTCTTTAGCCTGTTAGCTTATCTTAGCTGGCTAAATACAGGAAACATAAAGAAACAGTTGGGGGGGGGGGGGGGGGGGGGTTGGTTGTGTCCTTTCTTAGCACACTCTAGCAACTTCCTGGAAAACTGTCTTCATGATGACACTCCAAGAGGTTACTGTTATTGTGCAAGAAAATGACCTACAAATAAGGGTAGGATTTTTACACTCTCATTTTCAGCATGGGTTGAAATAATAAGCATTAGAGGTGCTGGTAGGTCACTTATTTAACTTATTGTTTGTCCTTGTTTTCAGTCTTAATGTTAAGCTAATAGACTGCTGGCTGTAACAATATTAATACCGAGATGGAGGTAACTTTAAAGTGGGCCATTTTATAATATGATTAATTTCATTTGTGACAATATAATTAAAGAAAAAGAAAGAAAAGGTCTTTCTAATCCATTTTTCAATGTGGGATATTGACTTTCATGAAACAGTTGCAGGGTGCTATTGGTTCCTGCATATGTAAATGTTCCTTGTTAAAACATTTAAATATTCAAACTTTCCTTTTGTTGGTCAGTTTCAGCGGCCTGATCCACCCACAAATCACCTGCGATTTGAAATTCAGGCCTTGTCCACCCATACCTGTTTTAAAAAACTGAATATCCTCCTCCCTCCGTCTAGAAAAAAACGCGAGTCCACGTGTGTCGTTTTTAGAAAAAAAAAGTCTGTCTACACTTAACCACATATGTGCGTTGTAGGGCTCAGTCATAAGCATGCGAAACCGTTAGATCGGAGTAGTTCCTCAAATTCTATCCAATCAGAATTTTTGTATGTGCAGAATCCTGCAGGGGACAAACTTTACAAACCTGCACCCGCCTACGTTTATCTTGCAGTCAAATCTAGATAGGCTACACCCCGACCCTCCTTCATTGCATTATTTTCTTCATTCTTCCTTACATTTAATGTGATATTGTATGATCCCTTATTTTGCCATTAAGGGGATTTATTTGATTTGGACATGGTTGTGCATAAATCATCTCCAGTCCCTGGTATCAGCTGTTCTCCGCTCCTGGACCACACAAGCTGCTGCGGAAACATCTCACTCGCTCCAGCTGTTTGGAGGGAAGCAACTTGACCTGCAAGGCTTCACAATAAAAGTAATTCCAGTGCCTGATCAGTAAAACGCTGAGAATGAAATAAATAAAAGCAAGCAAATAGCGCCTGGATAATCGTCATGCCAACAAAGGCATCCATGCTGTTTCTGAGTGTCGCAGGGGTGAGGTCAGAGTGTTTTTTGTCGCAGATATTGAGGTTTTGAATCCCTAAAACCCCGGTTATGAACGTCCACATGCAGATACATACACGGAGAATATGCAAATCTTCACTTTGGTCAGAGTTTTTTTAAAAGCCATAAATCTGCGTTTGTGTGTGGATGACAGGCCAAATCGTGGAAAAATGTTTTCGCTTTGTGAGATACCCTGCTACGTGTAGACAAAGCCTAGGTGTTTAGTTGGATAAAAGCTAGAATATACCCTTGAGTGCAGGATGAGTCATCAGTATTTTTACATTTCTTTCCAGGAAACTCTGAAATACGATGAAGAATAGCTACTAAATAACTGCTTTGTTGTTGTTGGGGAAAATGGTGATTATCTAAAAGCATAATGCAGATTATCTAAAAACACAGAAAGATCTATTTCAGTTGCATGTGTACATAAATTAAAGAACTTAATGTCTACTCTGCCACTGATTGGATCACATAAATATGTACAAAAACTCCCTCTGCTTAGGTAAACTGTGTATTTCTCACATATGTGTTTGTATTTTCCATAAACTAACCTTTACATCCTTTTTTAATGTCTCCGGCAGCATCAACCAAATGAATAGCAGATCAGCCACGCTGAAGGCCAAGGCGAGCATAGCTGGAGTTTCATAGAGGACATTCCCCGTTGTTCTGGAGCTGATGGCAAAGTAGGCACCCATCAGAGGTCCAACAGTGAACCCCAAAGAGAAGGCAACACCAATCATTGCCTGGTTGAAATAAAAATCACACACAGATTTGATTTATTTTATCCCCACTTTTGGACACATTTAGATGAAAGTCTGACTTACAACTACTAAGTACTAAAGGTATAAATTGGATGACTTATGTACAAAAATTGAAAGTTGACAGTCTCAGTAATAATATAACAGATATTAGAAAATATCATTGACTTAGTATCTTACATTTAGGAATGTTTTAAGGTATTAAACTTGAAAAAACAAAATAAACAAACCAGAAACTACTGCTTACCATTCCTCTGTTCCGTGCTTTCGGACAAGGCAGGTCAGCTACGATAGCAGTGCACAGGCTGACGTTGCCCTTGCAAATGCCCCCAATTACCCGAAACAAAAGGAACATGCTGAAGCTCCGGGAAACAGCCCAGACCCCATAGGAACAGATCAACCCTAACTGAAACACAAGGCACCCAATTAGATCTGAATGAATCTGCGCTGGTGGCAGAAGAGGACTACGACTCGTGACAAGAGAACGACTTTGTGCATGACAAGGAAAATTTCACATCATGACAACATTCAGGAATATTAGGGTTCATGTTGTACGGCGGTACTCACTGTGGTAAGAATGAGCAGGGGTCGTCTGCCGTATCGGTCAGACAGAGCGCCTGTTACAGGCGACGACAGGAACTGCAGCAAAGAAAACAGTGACCCAATGAGACCTGAAAGGCAGATTAAGGAAAAATGAAACCTGAAATTATCCCTATAAATTTCACGAGGGTTCCGTATCTGCTGCATTTGTTGTAAGACTTATCCCACAAACCTCCGAAAAGGACAATGTTGTATTTTTTTTCAAGAGGAATTCCGACGGCCTCCTTAAACCAGTCCACAACACTCTGCAGAGACTGATACGTGACATCCTGTCCCAAAAAGAAAGAAACACAAAAACATCACACAGAGGCTTCAGAAACACCAGTAAAGAGGCCGGGTCAGCATGAGTCAGCATGCTGAGCCCCCACCAACTAATCTAATCACTCATGAGCTGGTTATGGTTTTTATGGAAGAGATTCTTCACACAGAACCCCCTTTGTCCAAGGATGCAGCAGTCTGAGCAGTGTTTAGGGAATCCCACTGAAAATGGCTTCTTTTCACACCCATCTCTCAGAACCAGTCTGATGATAAGTGCAAAATCATGGGGCAGTTTTATAATTAAATACATTTCAGAAACAAATCTACTTACCCCTGTTTGTGTATAATGTTCCAAAATGGAGGGCAGCAAAGGTAGAATCAGAGTAAATCCCAGCAGGTCCAGCAACAGGATGATAAATACAAAGCCGATGACCTTTGATGAGAAGGAGCCTCCATCCTCTGCAGATTTGTTCACAGCTGACATTCCTCCAAATGAGTGTAGTGTCTCTTCTGTCAACATACAAAAACATACACACACACTTCAATCCACAACACCATAAGTAATTCATTTACTTTCTACATCACTTAATCCACTCTATCATGTTATTACATTGCAGTATCCGACTGTATTTATTGTATCATACTGTAGTAATATTTGTATTTTTTATCTTTTATCCTGTTTTATTATTAGCGATTTTCTATCATGTATTTATCTTGCACAAAACAGGACAATCGTAATGTAATAACCTAACTTTTAGCTTACAGGCTCACAGTGTTAATAGTTTATTTCTACTTCTGATAAAGTAGTATTGAAATAAATCTAAAGATGAGTAAACAGCTTTTTTTTTAAAAAAAACAAACAAAAACAAAACAAAAAACAACTTTATACACAGGAGGGTTTTATGTACAGATATATTCCAGAGTTTAAAGAAATATCTGAGAATTTGTAAAAGCATTAAAAAGACAAATAAAACCTTTTTTTTTCTAATTGTTTTAACATTTTTGGCATGAGATTTTTTTCTTTTTTTTTTGCTTATAATTATTCTAGCGTAAATATGATATAGCCTATATTACTTATATCACTACTTTGTTCTTACTATTGAATTTCTATAACATTTGTATAATTCCCTGTAATACAGTGCATTGGATAAAATGAATGAATAAATAAATGTATAGGCTACCAATAAATGGTACAAAGCAGAGTTGGTTAAAAGTCATTCCTGTGGGAAGCTTATTTTCCTTTTGCAAATGAACACAAATAAAAGTTTATATGTGTCGGTAAAAGTGTAATTAACGACAACCTTTCCATTCACCTCACCTTCTTCCAGTAAATTATCAGGAAACAGGCAGAAAAAATGTGTTGCTCAAGGAAGAAGAAACCAGTTAGAGTACATGTTCAAAGACAGTCCGCCTCCTGCATGAACTCCTCATTCCAGCATTACCACCATCCCATAAAGCAAACATTTTAATAATAAAACCTTTACTCCAAAGCAAATTACATTAACTAAAATATGTTGTTCCGCAAAGTAAACGATCGATCAGATTACACTGATGAACATGAGAGAGCATCACCACTTTCAGGGATTTTTGCCCAGACAAACAGAATCACCATCAGCGACTTTACTTACAGTAATTCTGCAGAAAGATGAGACAGCAGGTCGTACACGGAGGAGTCGATCACTTCAACCTTCTCCTCCTCAGATATACATCAGCATGAGTCCGCACCAGGAAGCGGAGTCCTCTTACATTTGGATGACAAGAATGTGTCGTAATCAACCACACTACAAACTGCTGCCTTCAGGGAATCCTCTCCGGCTCGTTATTTTGTGCTTCAACCTAGAGAAGACTTTGGTCATCGAGATATATAGATTAGTTAATTTAAAAAAAAAAAAAGCTATTAGAAAATCATACCAGGCATCTTTCGCCAGTATTAACTATGATGATACGCTATTAAATTATTTCAAGGCTTTAAAAGGTGTGCTTTAACTTGCAGCTGTACCCCCCCCCCCCCCTTCCAAAAATAAAGAAAATGTTTCAAAATGCCCTTTATTAAAATATTTAATTAAAGATTGTAATTATCTTGTAATACTTCTCAGGAAAAAAGAGGGTAATCTTCAAATACAAAAGCATGTTTTTGCATATCCTGGCATTTTTTATTATTTCATATTAGTTTACAACAAAAAACAATCATTCACAGAAACACAGTTGCTAAGGCAAAGCTAACCAACAAGGACACTTGCAAAAGTATTTTCAAATTATTTTGTACTTTATTTTTTTGTACATCTGAATTCTTTAAGTACCGTGTAATTATAAGATGGTGTTGAAATAAAATGTTAACCTCCAGTTCACCCTTCAGATGTTAACATGTAGTAAAAGTCAAATGCCCAACAACGAAGAATGCAAAAACACTTTATACAAGCTGATATTGACCTTCAACAGACGTTTTCAATACAACAGAATAAACAAACATATTATAATAACTCTTTTTAAAAATGAAATAGATAAACTGCATGGATATGGGAAAAAGCTGATTTAAATGTTTTTAACGAGACTAACCAACATAAGATTTTATTACAAACTGTCAAATACTATCACCATCTTGTTCTCAAGTTTTATTTATTGATTTAGTCATATGTAGTTCAGTGTATAATAACAGTTTCATAAAAGCTTCTCATTACAAAAGGTTTAAAATCTGCAAAACATAAAAAAAAGATTTATTTGCAACTGGTTACTCAGAAAAAGGGAAGTAAGTGAAAGTGGGCAGCTCCTCAAAAGAAAATATAACTTTCCACACACACAACAATGAAAGCTGCCTCAACCATCCACAACACAAAGGAAAATGTCACATTCCATGACGCATGACGTGCCGATCTAGTTCAGAGACGTTTGTGAAGAGTCGGCCACAAAATTCACAAGTTAACCGGTTCTCCTCGTTCAGGACTTCAGCAGCTCCGTCTGTGGCCGGTTGCACATCTATAAAACAAGATAAAATAACCCCTGTTGTCACATAATGTTCCCAAAACCTTATTAGAGCAACATTTAGAATAAGATCTTGATTATAAATGTCAAAGTTATGAAAATAAAATGACCAAAAGTATGTCTCCAGGTTTGCCATCTTGTTTATAAAAGGCAGATTTTTACAGAAATGAGTAGAATACAACCAACAGGTATCCAATTCAGTTTGGTCCCCCTGAAACTACAAGATTAAAAAACTACAAATCAGATTTTATACTGTCAAAAGGAGTCAGGATTTTCATAAATGCTAAGAGAAAAAATGTGATCACAGCTTTTTGGAAATTGGAGTTTATCAGTTTAAATTGAAATGATTAATCCAATCTGATCCGATCTTTTTATTATGCTTGCAACAAATGAGAGAGGGGTATTCCAGTTACAGAGCTCACAAAAATTGGACATACAAATGCTCATGTAGACTGTTCATTAGGGCTACTGCTGTAATTGGGTCTGTTTGGTGACAACCTTTCCATTTTAGTAACTATAAAACAAAAGGACAGATGTGATTATTACTGCTTATCAATTAATACATTAACATAAGAATGATCAACCTTGTGAAGTTAAGCATTGATCTTATTTGAGACAAAACAGGAAACAACTGACAACAATTTCAGTAAACATTTCCCATAAATTCATTACCTCACCACATGCTCATTAATTATTTCCCTTGGAGGCCATAATACTTCAGTGTTGACAAGCCCAAACTCTGCTTCCTTGTCTACGCTATCTCCAGGAAGGACATAGAAAAATACAGAATGCTCACTAGTTCCTGCTCCTCCTCCTGTTCTCACTCCCTGACATCATAAACTGGTAATGAGTGTTAATGGACTTATATTGCTAAAATAGATGGCCTGG
Source organism: Atherinosoma microstoma (assembly GCA_037177055.1). Lineage (NCBI taxonomy): Eukaryota > Metazoa > Chordata > Actinopteri > Atheriniformes > Atherinidae > Atherinosoma > Atherinosoma microstoma. The sequence goes on along the minus strand of JBBBVU010000012.1, from coordinate 6,702,385 downwards.
TAAGCGAGTAAAACTGAGGAATTTCTATGGGTTTTCCCACTTCCAGCTGGATCATGGTCAACTCAAAACACAGCAGTACAGCTACTCAGACACATTTTGATACATTTCTTCTATTGAAACTCTTACTCTATTTATCACATAAAAAAACAAAAACATATTTTTACCTTTGTTCACCGGTGGAGTATCGTGGTCCTTGGAAGATGAAGATGTCTCCGTGGTCATGTCATCATCTTCGTCCTGCTTCTGCTCCAGATGATCCGTCTTCTCTTCCTCCTTGACACTTTTAAGACAGTTCAGTTCCTCCTTGATAAATTCATTCTCAAGCACTGGTATCTGTGCACACGGCTCTGGAGCCTCCTTGTAGTTTATTAGACTTTGCTTTTGTTCCCGTTTACAAATTGCAAACGAGACACCTGAACTGTCCTGATGGCTTAACTTAAGCCGTACATAATTGGGCGACAGAGTCAGCAAATGCCTTTCAAATGTGAAACACCCTTGAGCCTTGGGGTTGTTTCTCTGTGCATTATTGATCTTTAATGAAGCGGAGACAGAGTTCGTCCCTACTTGACTTTTGGGATTTTGGTCTAAAGTGATGTTGTCCTTATCTAGGGAGAGATTAATGGCCTGAGCTTCGGTGTTCTGCTCCTCTTTGCCTTTCCTCATCTGATCTGACCTCTTATGGATTTTGTACATGCTGCTATCTCCATCCAACTGTAAGATGTGGTCCAGGATGTCATCTTCGACCCTCGCCTCGATGTCCAGTATTCTACGATGAGGGATTTTAAGATGTAGCTTGTGATCTTTAACATTTTCATTTGCTGCAGTCTGTTTTTGTTCGTCTTGGTTCTCATCCGTCTGCTCCTCCTTCTTCTCCGGAGCACTGCAATCCTCTTCTTGGCTTTCTGGATGATTACCTTCCGCAACATTTTGCTCTCCAGCAGTGTGATGTAAAGCTGGAATCCCTGCTTGTGTTTGAGGGTCCTTCTCATGCTCCTTTTCAACAGTATTGTTCGGCTCTGCATTGTCATACTGAACGTCTACAATGGAACACTTGGTTGAGCTTTCTTCATTTTTAGCCTGCTCGTCCTTCTCATGTGCTTGGGTAGACATTTCCTCATTGGCGTCATTCTCTGCCCGGTTTGTTATTTGGGGATATTCATCGCAATCCGTAAAATATTCCTCGCTTTCTGCATCTTCACTATTGCGTTCCTCGTGTTTTTCTGAAATATCCGTCCTTGCTTCGAGCTGATCTAGGGACACCTGACCCACAAGCTCGTGATTCCTTAAAACCTGCAAAAAAGAAAAGAGGGGAATGAAATTTGAGCTTCCAGAAATCGGGAGTTAATTTCTCCTGAAACATTGTGAATGAGGGCTCTACATTTAGTAATTATAAATGGCCAAGGAATTGTTGAATGATTGCATGGCATAGACTGTATGGTGCAACAAGTTTTTGCAGATATGACATCAACTCTTAACTTGACAAACCAGTGTTGGATGCCAAAAATAATACAGTGAGCAGAAGGTTGCATGAGTTTTTTGGAATTAAAAGCACATACTGGCATCATTATTGATCTAAAAACTGAATTAATGCAACACAGAGGCTCAAGTTCCACTGTTATTACCACTCCTGAAATCACTGTTACGAGTCAGGGTTTAGAAGCTCAGATGCCTTTGTGTCTCTAAAAATACACTCTCCAAAACTCCTCTCCACATTCCAAAAGGATAAATGAAAGTTTCCGGAGAACTAAATGGATTCCAGTCATGCATAGAAGTCTTTAGAGACCAAACACCCCCCTCACCTGGTGCTTATCACTCAGGTGTGCTTCCAGGTCGCTCAGCTGAGTGCAGTCAAAGTAGCACAGCCGACACTTGTAAGGCTTGATGCCCTCATGCCTCATCATGTGCAAGCGCAGGTTTTCGGTACTACCACTCGAAAAAGTGCACTGGTGACAGCGGAAGACGATGCCCTGTAGGTAACGGGACAGTTTTGGCCGACGCACTTCTATTGGCACGACACGTTCCTCTGAAAGGAGAAGAAGCACAGAGAGTAATGGTAAGAAGACAGACGAGGGTTGTTAACGGGTAGGAAACTGAATCCTGTCGAGCATCTGACGCACCGCGATGCAAGACGATGTGATCAATCATGTTGTTTTTGTTCTTGGTCTGGTAGAGACAAAAAGGGCAGCGGAGATCCTTCTGATGAGTGGGCTCAGACTGGCAGGTGGAGTGGCCCGTCTCCATGTGGACTTCCAGGGTTTTCCTATTGGAGACAAGGAAAAATGGGGACATTTGTGCAGTTTTAATGACAACTTAGAGATATAAGTCTGAACTCCACCATATTCTTACAGATCTAATGATGAATACATTTGCATGTAAGAATTCGCTGTTCACACGTCTCTGAATATATAATATGTATGTACTGTATGTATGTAAGTGTGCATGGATTTTGTTTAATATTGCATTAATATGTGGTACAGAGATGCTCTCAAAAATCCTAACAATGAGGTACAAAACTCTAAAAATACAATGTGTTGCCTTTGAATCCCAAGAATTGGCAAGTTTTTATGTGCATCTGTTGGAAAATCAAACTGAAGCATACAAAGTAAGCAAATTTATTTTTTGTCAAAGGATTTCCTTAAGCTAATTTCCATACTGAGGAATGTACTTTAATACGACTTGGATTGTATTTTGGTCTATTATCTCTCCCCTTTAATAATACCAATTGGTGTGGTTGGTGTTTATAAGCTCCCTTTACCACAAGGTATAACTTGTTAGTATTTGCTGAATGAGCAACACAGCTAAATGTGTGGGTGACACACCAGGATAACAACTCTCATCCCCACTGAGCCGGGATCATCACAGAGAGAGTATCTTCAGAATCGGAGGGGAGAGGAAGAAATTATCTACCATGAGTCCAGACCTCGACTCCACTGAATACTTGTGGGATCAGCTTGGGCTGTATGTGCTACTGAAGGAATCACCAACTCTGGACCTCTCGGGCCAGGGTCCAGCAGGTTTTAGATGTTTCCCTGCAGCAACACGCCTGATGGGTCATCAATAGGCTGGTGCAGAGCTTGACAACAAGCTGTTGGAGAACCATTTCATTTAAACCAGGTGTGTTGCAGCAGAGAAACATCTAAAACCTGCAGGACAGGAGTTGGTGATCCCAGGGCTAGGATCCCCTTCATACAGCTACACCCTGCCCCCAGCATGACGAGATACCAGGCTGCTGTGGCTGTCCATTGATCTTCCACACACTACTGAGGACCCTGACAGTGTAAGATGATTACAGTGTTAAAATGGCCGGTGTGTTAATTTTTCAGAATCACTGTGGGAGTGCAATCATCCAATTCACCAGGCAACTCAGAGACAAGAGTGAGTACTAACAGGAGATTATTGCAGGGATTTTGACACATTTCTGGGGGGCACTACCCACACGTTTAACGGTGTCGTCCATTCCAAAGAAGCATGATCCTTACAAGCTACATCTCGATGTAAAGTTTACAAATCAGGCTATCCAACTACATATAACACAACACCGATTAGTATTATTAAAGGGGAGAAATAAATTACTAAAACACAAATGTCCTTATCTTTTGTGCATAATTCATAATTCACGAGTGTCAAACTAAAAATTATTAGAAATACTGGAAGAGCACTTTTCATATTAAAAACACATAAATAGGCCCGTTATTTAAATACAGGTTCTGGCAGCAATTTGTGAAGTTTATAACCAGATGGCTGACAGGTCTTGCCACTTTCTTACTTCTGATGGTTATATAATTGCAGGCTGCTTGAACATTAAAATTCCCCTTTGCATTTAATAGTTATTCCATCTTTTTTTGTGTAGTGAAAATGCACTTTGTGGGAACAACTTACTGTAAACCAGTGAAAAAGTTGCAGTCTTTACACCTGAGGATCTTCTTTCCGTGGCGGCCGAGGTAATGCCGTCGGATACTTGACGGGTGTTCGCTTTTAAAATTGCAGAACTCGCAGTGAAGCATGCCGGCTTCAGGTAAAGCCGATTCCTGCACGGTCTCGTTGGATTTGTCGGAAGTATGTGCCATCAAGCTGTACTGGTTCAACTGCCGCTGCACATCAGGGGGTTCCAGGTACAGTGATTCTGTCAGAGTGCAAGGAGGCGCAACCCGTTAGTACTGTATGGCCATTACAGCAAAGAAGGGCATCATATAAGATGCAACATGAGCGGGTTTACTTACTTTCAGTCTCTTCAAGTTCTTCCTCGGATTCAGGCAAAGTATTTATTTTCTCCGAGGTGTCAGAAGGCTCACCACTGGCCCACTGAGTGATCTCCTCTTTGTTGTCAGTCTCAAGATCATCCTTCTGAACGACATCTGGAGTCCAGCAGCAAAATAAACATGGATAGCATTAAACCTCTCAAAACATGTTATGCTTCATCTGCGAGGTAATCGTTGCCCTGGCTACACAATCTGGTAAATTCATGTCAGCTCGTATTTACAACACAAAATAATCCCAGTCTCACCATTTATTGGTTAATAAAGTGCAACACTTGAACCAGACAATCAAACAAACCTCATCTAATCCAGAACACAGAAAAAGGAAACCAACTAAATGACCAAATTTGAAAAGTTTTACCTTCAGTACATATCCTCTTCATAATCTAACAGTCACTAACATTCATAAAGGAAAAAAAACTATCAATGGAAGAACTCTGGCCCCATCTACTGGCTCTAATGAGCAAGATTTCCTTGTGCCGGAGAGAAAACAAGCAGTAAAGCTGTGGGAGTACAGGTCCTACTGGCTGCAGCCAAATCACGAATGGAATTCTGACCTTGATGGGTTTTAATAAAGTGAATCCTCCAAAGGCCCAAAACATTTGTCTGATAAGCACAGCAGCCACATCGGAAAGGCTTCTTAGTCCCAGATTTGTGGAGGACATAGTTGTAGATGCTAGTGAGATAATGGAGAAGATATATTTAGCGAGACACGATGACAATTGGCTGATTGATAAGTGGGTTCTGGATATAAAAAGGACAAATTAGAACTCTTGAATAGGGATGGGCATAACTAAATCGACGATCAATTAATCAATCGTTAAAAATTTAAATCGATTACATTATTTTTTAATCAATGAAACTAATCCATCTTTAGACTGGTGCTTAAGTTGTATGCGAGTGCATATTTTCCAGTGTAACCATTGAATGAATCCCATTTAACTGCCACTAGAGTCGTTCATCTGGTAATAAAGATCTAAATGAGGAAACACGCTAGGTTTTTTCTACTTTCACTTCATTTTAATATACAGTAGTCTGCAAAGTTATTCATACCCATCCATTAAAGAAAGAAAAAAAAACAGTTGTCACTGAAATAAGCTGAAAGTGACAAAAGTAATGATAAACAAATTTTTTATGAAAGTCATGACATTGTTTTTGAATTGTGGTTCAACAGAAATATATTTTTTTAAAAACAAGCAAAAAATATGAGAATATACATTACGTCACTCATAAGCTAATATTTTGTTCCGCAATCCTTTGAGGCGATCACTGCAATCAGGTGTTTTCTGTCTCAATCAGATTTTCTACACCTGTCGACAGGTATTCTGGCCCACTGCTCGTCAGCAAAGTCTTCTCATTGGTCCATGACCGTTTTTTTTTTTTTTTTTTCAACTCAATTAAATTTTTAAAAAAAAGAGTCTTATTTCATTAGATTATGATTTAGCAAATTTATCTTTATTATTACTTTTTTCAGTCTCTAGTTATTTGAATTACTATTAAGAATTTTGCCTTTTCTTTAATGGAAGGGTAGAAATAATTTTGCAGACAACTGTAGGCTATAAATATTGAATTTTAATATCAAAATATGAATGATTAATCGATTATCGATCATTAATCAAATAATAGATCAAGACAATTTAATCGAATGCCCATCCCTACTCTTGAACAAAGCGTTAAAGATACAATATTTATATTGGCCCTGTACAGTTTAATGAGCACACCCTAGAATAAAAGATTTTGCCTAATTGGATCATCAATGCTTCTTGTTTTCTCTTTAACTGATTTTTACTGAAGAGGACGGACAGAAAATATTAACCTATTGTATGAAGATTTGAGGTTAAAATAAGGACCTCCTACCTCAACTGTGAAGTGGGCAGATTGTCCTTCTTGATGGCCGCCATGGCTGCATGGCTGCTCTCGTGCGAACGCAGACCTCTCAGTGACATGAATGTCCTCCTGCATTGTTTGCAAGCATGTCCTCCTTCTTCCTCATCTTCTACCACTGGCTCCACATCGGTGTCTTTTGAAGGGGACAACCGAGGACTTGGTGGAAAAGCGAGGGTCTCCACCGATGTTACATCCTGCTGGGGGAGCACTTCATCCTGTCTGAGCTGAAAATTAAACAGATCGAGAGAGAGAGATCAGCCTGAAATTATAACCATCATTTGGCAAAATACCAAAAGTGTACATCAACACTTACTTTGGTGAATTTGGGTTCTGGTGCAGTGCCGTCAGGAGACGCCTCATCCTTTGTACCCTTTGCCATCTCTACCATGTTTGATTGGTGGCGTTCCAAGTGACGGCGAAGGATTTTAGTTCCATTTAATACCGTCATACAGTGTGCACATTTGTAAACCCCGGTGGATTTCCACTTCAATCCAGGCGATATCACTATGAAGTCCGATTTGCAAACCACGCTGTGATGAGCATTGTAATGGTCAATGAGCAACTGAGATGAGTCAAACGTCGAGTCTGGACAGATCTTACATTTGACCTTTGCTCTTTTGTCAGGTTCAGCACACCGGTTCAGGTAGTTGCATTTATACACGTTATACTTCTCCATTACCATGTACGTACTGCGTGCATCCAGTTTGTGAGCCTTTCTGTAGTGACAACGCAGGTATTTCCGATAGAATGATGTGTAAGTACACTTTTGGCACTCGTACATCTTTTTTTTCTGTGCAGACACCGAGTTTGACTGACCCGGCTCAGCGATGGACAAAGTGTGGACCGTTTCCATGACGCTTACTTCTGATGTTTTCTTTTCTGAAGCGCTAGCCTCCAGTACTGAGCCCTGAGCACTGTTCATGGGCTGGTTTTGCGTTTCCGTCTGGGCTGGAAGCTTAGAAGTTGCCCTCCTCTTATGATCCCTCTCGCAGTGGATTCTCAGTCTCATCAATGATGAGTGAATTTGTGGACATTTCTTACACACGTAGCCTCTTTCATTGGAACTTCTTCCCAATGAACATTTAATCATGTTGGCTACAAGTATTTCTACAGTTTTAAGTCTTTCGGCTCTTACTAAAACATCGGGATGTTTCATTTGGCAGTGAGTGAGCGTTCCATGGTGACTAGCATTGACGTACGAACAGCTCGGACATTTGTAAACTAGCTTCTTTATATCTGCTGGGTCATTTTGCGGCTGCTGAGTTGATGGATGGTCCTGAGATGAAGATTTCTTAGAAGCCAGCTTGTATACAGATGCAAAGTATTTCAAGTAGGCATTCTTTCCATGTCTCTTAGAATAATGTCTTCCAAGTCGTACTTTAGAGAAGTAGAATCGTGGACACAGCTCACACTTGCGTACAAAATCCTTTGAGACAGCCTCCTTGTGCTGAATGTACATGTGTTGCTTGAGAGCGACTTTTGTGGTGCAACTATAAGAGCAGTGCGAACATTTCTCTGAGGCTTTCTTGGATAGAAGCGAAGCCTTAGACGTAGGTCCCTGAGTCTTGAGGATTTTATTTGTTTTTATCATGTCAACAGCTGATGTCTCAGGAGCCGTTTTCTTTAGCTTGCTTGTCACAGTGCTTGGCTTGCTCTTCTTAAGGTGCATCTCATTGTGCTTGTTCAGTTTATCCAAACTTCTACAGATTTGTGGGCAGGTTGTACACAGGAACCCACTAAACTTCAAAGTGCCGCCAGTTGCATATTTTTTCTTGAATTTCTCACGATTACGTAGATTTGTAATATCCACATGAAGACTTTCCCCCCTTGAGTTGAGGTTGGGATGCTTCAATTGGCAGTGAGAGAGGACTCCCTGATGGGCGGTATTAATGTAAGCGCAATAAGGACACTTAAAGACATGCCAACGTGTTTGGTTTTGCGTTTCTTGTGTCAGTGCTTCTTCGTCATTTAGAGGCTTGTGGCGTCTCATCCCAAAGTGAGTGAGGAGACCATGTTCGCTATTGAAATTTGCAGGGCAGGAAGCGCACTTGGATGTTGTGGAAGATGAAATTACTTCCTCTGGATCTTCGAGAGGCACTTGGAAGGCCTCAAATATGCCAGGCATCTCATCCAGGTCATCCGCCTGGCTGCGTGCACTTGCCTTCTTTCCTATCGGGAGATCTTGGCTTTTTTCTTTCGACAACCCAGGATGAGCGGCCTGGTAATGCTCTTCAAGATCCGACTTTGAGTCACTTTTGTGAGAACATGCACTGCACCCATGCATCTCCGTTTCATTTTGTCCTGATCTCTGGGTTTCCAAACTGCCACCCCCATGATGAGTGGGCTTTTTTTGCCAATTTTTCCTTTTAGGAAGCACTGAATCTGGACCAACATATAACCGATTTCTTACATAGTCGAAACTTGCCTTATACTCTGGGTGTTGTTGCTGGAAGTGTTTTAAGACTGCTGCTGCTTTTTCATGACTGAAACCACACCTATGACAGTGATAACCCGACTGAAATACCCCTCTTCGAAAATATGTTCTTAAAAGATCCGTGATTGAGCGATTTGACTGGTGGGATTTCCATAAATGATTCTTTAAAAGATACAAATATTTAGCAGTGTATGGGCATTTATAGCACTGCAGGTTCCTGGGGGGTTTTGAGTCACGTAATGATGCTGGAGCTGGATCTGAGGGGGATTTGACAAGTTTCTTTAACGTTTTCTCCTCCTTTGTCTCCGCTGGCTTCACTTCTGGGGTTACAACTGTTTTTAGCGGTGATTTCCCAGCCTGTTCGAGAACTTTAGAGGTGTACTTTTGAATGTTCTCCTTAGCTTTAAACCCGCAATGTCTCACAGTGCAATGGCGCATTAATTCCGAAATACTGCCATGTCTGTAGTTGCATAAAGGGCAGAAGAACTTCTCTTCATCGCCTTCGTTAACGAAAGGCAGCGGTAAACCAGTAGACGACGAGGAGCCCTTTGCAAGAGATTTTGATTTCTTAATCTCATCACGGATTAAAGCTGTGTATTCAAGAACAGCATCACTGTTTGCTTTTATAAGTTTGTGAACTCTGTTCTGGTGATTAAGGACTCCCAACACAGATCGATTTCCAAAGTTGCACTCCTGGCAGTAAAACAACTTTTCTGCATGTAAATAAGCACCATCTCTCGTTCCAGAGACGTCTGCAACATCATCCTCTTTCCATTCAGCTTCCGTTTCACTACACATTTTGACTTGTTCATCAGTTTTAAGAGGCGCTTCACTCTCAAGTTTTTTTTTGCGTACCTCAGCACTGTACGATATGATGTCGTCCCTACTTCTTGATGCAATCATTGAATGTTTTGCACAATGATGACCAACAACACTTTTGATGCTGGTATTGGTGTAATTGCAAAACTGGCAATACATCAGCTCTCCTGGTGAATTACATGACAAACGGTCCGATCCAGCACTTATTTCCCTGTTGGATTTCGTAGGCAATGCCTTTGTTTTGCTTTCATCATCCACAGATTTAACTTTGGTAGTTTCTGGAGAGGCTGAAGGATTATTGGAAGCTTCAGGTTTGTGCTCAGGCACCGAAAGCAAAACCTCCTTCTGTTGTGAAAGCTCAAGTTTGTCTGTTGTTTTCTCCAAACTTTCTTTTACAGGTGACGACTGTGATGTTGAATGTGACGCGACACGAGTCAACTCTTTGATTTTAGGTATTGTCATTGCTTCATCTGGGTGATTTTTTTGATAGTGAACATGCATAACTACAACTGATTTATGGGCAAACTCACATTTACTGCATTGATGCAAAGCCACGTCTGATCCTTTGGAGGTGGGATGTTGAGGAGGAGGAGGAGGAGGAGGAGGAGGAGGAGTATTTTTAGCTTCCTTCGATGGCGTATTGGCTTTCTCGGGAGTCGTTTCCCCTGATCTTTCTGGACCGGGTGGTTTTTCACACGTTTTCAGCGGAGGTGGTTCCACCTGGCATTGAGTCATTGAATATTTACAGAACAATAAAGAATTGCCCACATCAAAAGTTGGATGCTTTGTCTTGTAATGCTGTCTTAAAGCTTTTGTGTTGGTGTGGGTGTATGGACATTCAAAACATTTTAAAACCAGGCAGAACTCACTGGGTTTCATTTTAAATATATCTGGGGCCTCTGGATGGTATTCCACATAATGCCACTTAAGGTCAATTGCGCTTCCAAACTCCACCGGACACGTAAGGCAGCGAAATGTTGCGCACTGAACATTTGGGTTGTGAATGTAGACAGCTTTACATCTGACGAAAGGGTGGTTGCTCTGATAATGAAAAGACACGTGACTGAAGCTGACATTGCTGTAATCACAGTGCTTACAGAAATAAACTTTTGGTTTTCGTGGGGCTTCATTAACTTTGTTCTCCTCTTCTTCGTCACTAACTTCAAATGAAAACTCTGCGCTGTTTGAGGATTGTTTTGGGGGGCTTTTTCTCTCCGGAACATTTGCTTTATCAACTTCCAGTTTTGCTTTTTTAATCGAAGGTCCTTTTGAACTTTCATTTTTGGTCCTCTTAACAAGGTTGCTATGAGCAACTTCTTCAACTTTTTCTTTGGGCTTGGATGCCAATTCAGTATTAATGAGGTGTTCGTAATCTAAAAAACGGCACGATCCACGATTTTCCATATCAATCTGGGACTTAGAAACGACCTTAAATACACCATCCTTGTTGGGCCTGCGGCTTGAGGGAGAGTCCTGTAAAATCAAAGGCCCCTCAGTCTCACCTCTGAACATGACATTGGGTTTCCCATTTAAACCAGAGTCTTCTGCAAAGTACTTGGTGATGGTTTGTGACGGCCTCTTGTACGTTTTCAGATCTTTTGGTGGGCTAAGCGTGCATTGAGCTTCAGAGAGAGATATAACAGAGACAATCGAAGGCATCTCCTCTGCCTCTGCAGCTTCATTGTGCTGGTTTGCTGAAGTAACCGTTATCCCGATCTCCGGGATTTCTGAAACGATTGACGTTCCACTCAGGTTGAGATCATCTGTCTTACACTGCCTCTTGTGCTCATTTAATACTTCCACATTACAAGCTTTAAAGCCACAAAGCTGGCATTTAATGTATTTTCCTGAACTTCTGCTGCTCTTCTTGTCAGTACCGGCTTTGTATGTCTCAGCAGATTTCAAACCAGCACCTCTAAGAGCAGCCTCTACATCTAAGCCATGCACCTTGTTGAGATGCTCAAAAAGGTAGACCTTGGACTTGAAGATCAGAACACATTCGCTGCACTGGTAAGACTTGTCCGGAGATTGTTGAGTGACCGTTTGATAGCAGGCTTCCTTGATGTGTCCAGAGGCAGAAAACTGCATTGAATCTGAGGAGGTATGAGGACATAATGCTAAATACTAAACTGGGCATAAAACATTATATTCAAATTTAAAAAAATCAAACAAATAAATACTTTAGAACAATGCATACCGCTTTGCATCTTGCATCTCTCATTCGACCGCTGCACATACACAAACACAGGTGGCAAACACCTGAGGGATTGAAAGCACACCATATTATAATCACAAAGATACGGTTTCTACTCTGTATATGCGGTTCCTATTCCAAGCACAGTTATAAATAACTCTACGAATAACAGATTCATAATCCCTTTGTGTGTTAAGAAACATCAAAGTTTCAGCACATGGAAGAAGTCAACTTTTAGCCCTGCACGTTCTACAGGAGAAAAGTCAGTCTAAAGTAAATACACGGGTAAAACACCTTCAAACATTCCTAAGTTGACAAGATAAGTGTGGACACTTATCTGTAGATAAATATACTCACGCATGAACACAAACACAGGCCAAAGCGTGTGAGGAAATGTTTTGGCTCGCTGCTGTTCATGAAACGGACAGACTGCACATTTCCGCCATTCTTCGCGCGAGTGCAACAACTTCCCCTGGGCTTCTTCCTTCCTCCCCCACGTCCCCCACGCGTCTTCGGTTTTCTTCTTCGGAGAAAAAACGGCTTGTTTTTATTCCCAATGTTACTGTACTGCCACCTATATTTACAGTCATTGACTGCCACCCACAGTTTTTATTTTATTTCAATGTAAATTGATTTTATTTTATTTTAGTCTTCCATGCTCAGTCCTATCTCAGTGTTTCTCAATCCCGGTCCTCAAGGACCACCGCCCTACAGGTTGTAGATGTTTAAATACTTTAACACACCTGACATGAATTGCTCATTAGCGGGTTTGCAAATAACTTGCGAGCAGTTCAATTAACCTGAATGAAACATCTCAAACATGCAGGGCTGGGGTCCCCGAGGACCAGGATTGAGAAAAATTGTAATGAAATTAAATTGAATAAACACAGTATCCATTTTCTGATGTTTTCTATGAGAATTAATGTAAAATACTGGTATTTTTATGTTTACTTGACAATCATGGGCGCATATGCTGCAACTTTTTTAAGGTACCATGTGGTTTGCATAGTATGTGGAGTACCTGGCTGCAGACAAGATGGTGCAACCCAGAAAAGACACTATCGGGAAATAACATTGATAACCGATTGGCAGGTGATCTCAATACTGCATTATTCACAATGTTAAATCAAATCCAAACATTTTTTATTTGTATAGTACTTTTCATTTGGGGGGAAAAAAGCATCACAAAGTGCTTTTGCACTACAGCTAAATACCACACTAAAACAATTTTAACAACAAATAAAAAAATTAAAGCTGGGCCTTCACATCAACCATACAATGCATTATCAACATGAAAGAATTTCATTTGTTATCCTCAGTTTTTATTTTTTAATGCAACACACCTTATTCTTCATGCCTGGCCAAAGACTAAATGTACATGTGTTTCACGTTATAAAATTAAACTATTATATTTATTTATTTATTTATTTATTTATTTATTTATTTATTTATTTATCTATCTATTTATTTATTTTTAATACCACTGTTACGAATCTTTACACTCGTAAAGCCTACATAAAATCATGTTGATCTTTTCACTGACGTTGTTTCCCCCGGAGCGAGAAAACGGACGTACCATAACAGCAGGCAGGCTTTTAGAGCTGTGTCCTCATATGTGAGTTGAATAGTGTCCATTACAAATTATCATTTTCCTCTTTATTTCCAGGGTTAGCTTTTTCGTGGTTAACTCTATAAATATATGTTTTTTAAAAAGAAATGCTCGTGTGACCAAAAAGAGACGCGATGCTCTGCGCCAAGCTGACCTGCAGGTTAACTACGACCGTCTCGAGGACGATTCACCATGGAAGCTGTCATCCTTGCCTGTTCACCCTGTCAAACTGTTTTCTCCAAAACGATGCATCAAGGAGTATTGATGGTTTTCATTCTGCGTCTAGTGGGCTGAGAGGTGCCTATTATAGCCAGAGTCCAGTCCGTCCATCTACAAGACAACGATTAACACCTCATAATGGAAGAAGGTCTTTCAGTCTGTCAGCTGCTGCTGTTGTGAACTCTGCACCATCCCATGTCCAACCATACCTCCGACTTATGAGGCTGGACAAACCTATTGGTTTGTACATTCATTCTTAAAGACAACCACATTTTTCCACCTTGATGACTTTATGTAAAAGTCATTTAGAAAATGTATTGATTTTGATAACCTGTACTGATGTTTCACTGTTTCCAATCTATCAAACAGTAAATGTTTAAACCTTTAACAATGTGGATTTAGCCACGCAGCCTGATTTTCAACAGTATTTTGACTCAATTTTAACCAATGTTTCTTTTCTTTTTTTTAGAGACCGTAGAGTAAAATAATCACTTTATCTGTCCTCTTGTACAGCTGTCGCAGATCTAACTTTTGTATTTTTATTTCTTTTTGTTTAAAAGTCTTTAAGTTGTGCTTGGCTCCTAAGTTTTACCTGCTTGAACCAGTCCTTTTGCTTAAAGGGGTAATTGATGTTCTGTTTGACCTCACTTTTATGTCTGCATCTGTGGATCAAAAAGCCACACCTGTCATTGATTTATATTTGTTAAGTACAAATAGCTCTTGGCAGAGCACTGATTTTTTTCAAATCCTCTGTTTTTTTTTATCCTTATACTGTACATAAATCCTATGTACTTGTCCTGTATGACAATTTCTTGGATTTGTCTTGCAGGGACGTGGCTGCTGTACCTGCCGTGCACATGGAGCATTGCTCTGGCTGCAGAGCCCGGATGCCTCCCAGATCTTGGTACGCTCGCCCTGTTTGGTACAGGCGCTCTACTGATGAGGGGAGCCGGCTGTACCATAAATGACATGTGGGATAAAGACTTCGACAAACAAGTACTGATTTTTTTTCTTCCTTCAAATTATACAAGTTATTGTAAATATGGGTACATGCAAAACCATATTCCAACTACTGAACTTATTTTGAAAATGGCCATGTTCTGATTATGGTGTTGCATCAGTAAACCAGAGAATATAAAATTTTGATTCCTGTTCAACAACATTGCATTCGTTACATTTATACCTCTTAAAACATTTGAGTCTTTCTCAGGTGTCTCACTGGGCTCACATCTGTCTCATTTCCCTCTCTATCCTGTTCTGCACTGACTTTGTGGGAGCCAATGGTATGCATCTTAAAGCAACAATGTGTGTTGCAAAATCCTACAAAAATAAGACAACTTCAAGACTTCCACAGCACTCCATAGATTCAAAATATAACCGTGTTCAGAAAATTTGGTCTTTTTCAGATTAGAACAGAGTGTTATTGTGCTTGTAAACATACTCGGTGGCTTGCTTATGCCCTGTTATGTCAGCACTCATAATTCCATCTTTACCTGTGTCTTATTTGCAGGTGGCAAGAACGGCCTCGCGACCCATCGCATCAGGGGAGATTTCCCGATTGCAGGCACTCGTTTTCCTGGGTGGGCAGCTCTCTCTTGCTCTCGGGGTTCTTTTGTGTCTCAACTATTACAGGTAAGCAGAGGCGGTCTTGCTCCTGGATTCTATACGGAGATTTGTTGAGCTTTGATTTGAGTTTATTTGAACAAAATGCAAATAATTAAGTGTTTATACGAAACAGAAACTACTGATTTAACTTTAAAGTCTTCATTCACTCCCTGCAGCATAGCTCTTGGTGCCTCCTCATTATGTCTCGTCATCACCTACCCGCTGATGAAAAGGTTCACTTATTGGCCACAGCTTATGTTGGGTAGAAATTAATCTTCTGCATTCTCTATCTACAGTTCAAATTTCTCTCCGTCAACACAACTAAAGTTGGATTCCCTCCATTTCTTCCCCTCAGGTCTGACTTTTAACTGGGGCGCTCTGCTCGGCTGGTCTGCTGTGAAGGGTGCCTGTGATTGGTCCGTGTGCCTCCCGCTCTACTTCTCAGGAGTGATGTGGACGATGATATACGACACAATATATGCTCATCAGGTGGTGTAGCGGGCTCTGTGCATCTCATTCAGGGAAATCAGTCCAGTCAGTTCTCGTCACATTTCAAAGTGGTCATTGCATGAGCTTATACACTGACAATGTCACTCATTGGTTTTAAAAATGATAATCTGCATGCAGGTGAGTCCTCGGATACATATAATTTAGTCTAGTTTTCATAGATAAACCTACTGAATCAGAGTTTGGCATTTTGTGACACAAAGTGAGGACTGCAGCTTGCTCTTTTACTGGCCTGGATCCACCTTTTCCTTCTGCCCTGGGCAAAGGACTGCGATCCCCATGAAATTTTGAACAGTTTCCATCCACCTTTTTAGACAGCTGGTGAAGTTAGCTGTCCTGTCATCAAACAAACTGGGTAATACACTGCTTTCTGCTCAACAGACGTGCACACACCTCTTTGATATTGCACAGAAATTTGTCGATAGATGGGTTAAAAATAAAGAAAAGCAACTCCTTTTCAGTGAAACCCATTTTAAGTATTTAAAATTCAACATACTTGTGTTAATTACTAATACGTTTATTGCACAATATTGCATGACCACATGCTTCAGCATTTATGGGGAGAATTAGTGTCAACTTGAACATTAGTATCCTGTTTCTGAATCAAGTCTTTATCATAGCTGCTGAAAAGTGAAAATAAGAAGAAATAAAACATTTTAGCTTACCAGCCAGGTTCCAACCCCTGACAGAGTAAAGGTTGCCTCTTCTAAAATACTTTACAGGTCATTAAGTTACTGTTAAAGCTTATTGATGCTACTAGTTGTTTCTGTTTCCTGTAAGTACTTGTTTTCTTTTTATCATCCTCAAATTGGTGTAATTTTTCCTCAGAAAAAATAATCACCAGTCCATCAGAAGTGGTGTAATATGCACTTCTTTAATGCCTCTATAGCACACAGCGTAACTGTAGTATTATATTGTGTTTAATCTGGCTAAACCATGGATGGTTTCTTCCATGCTTCGATGAACGATGTAGATTTGTTGCTGTTAAATTATGAAGACTATATGCTAAATGCAAATTAAATCTATTATTTAATAAAAGGGTAATTAAGACAGAAATACACATGATGAGCAAAGCAAATTGTCTCTTTAACTTCTAGCGATTATAATCTAAAGTTTTCATTTGACAGCTTTGTTACTGTCACTAAGCGTATGATATCCAATATTTCAGAAGGGTAATCATGTCTGTCTTCTTTAATAACCAGGACAAAGAGGATGACATCAAGGTAGGAGTCAAATCCACTGCACTGAAGTTCCAGGAGCAAACCAAACTTTGGCTGAGTGGTTTCACAGTGGCCATGATGTCGGGACTGGTGGTAGCCGGCGTCAATGCCGAACAGACTCTTCCTTACTACTCTGCACTGACGGCTGTGGCCTTTCACCTGGCACACCAGGTGGGGAACACAGTGTTGTAAACTGTAATCTGCACGCTCACTGATAAAGGTCTAATGAGCTCAGTTTTAAATGAACAGCATGTCATTTTTTTTTTTCTGTATTACTGTTTGTAAAACAAGAACACGTCTCAAGTATTAGTTTTGCATTCAAATACCATTTTAACTTTCCTCTCTCATAGATATACACAGTGGACATCAACAAAACAGAAGACTGCTGGAGGAAATTTATTTCAAACAGAAACCTGGGACTCTTGTTGTTTTTCGGTATTGTTGCTGGTAATTTCTGGAAAAAATCAAGAGAGACTGTGTTGGAAAAAGAAGAAGGATTCAGATAAGTAAGACTGTGCAGCTGGCAACGCTTAAAATAAATCGTATTCACTGGATTTATGTGGTTGTTTTTGTTGTTTTTTTTTGTTTGTTTTTTTAACCAGCAGGGAGCGGTATAATTCCCTTCCCACCTTGATGAATGAATCATCCATCTCCGGCCTTATTGCTTTGTTTTAGCCTAAAACAATAAATATCTGGGTCTTTCTTCACGAGTCACTGGTTTACTTTAGGTCTCTGTCTTTTCATAATGAAAGAAAAATGAACATCCACCATGCCTGAGGTTGTGTGCCAAGAAATTACTGCCAGTGATTTTTCATGAAAGGTCGGTGAGAGTGGTCACACTCTGCAGCGCTTCAGCAATGAAGCTGCTGGAGCTAAAAGCAGCACAGGCTTACAGAGGGAAGAGCTTTTTTTTACCACACTGTTGGCAAATTCTCTTTGATTCAGAATAAAACCAAAGTGCAATGTTTCATACATTGTTTATTTCCTACATGCACCTCAAAAGACAGCCTATTAAATGCTACAGCTAAGAAATGTTATAGTATGTTGAATAATATGTGTATTTGATTGCAGCATCATATTTCAGAAAGTTGAATTAAAGTCTTACAAAAGATTGGGGGGGAAAAAGTGCCAGCCATAAGCATCCCAGAATTTTGGTCGGTAACCTGATTGGATATAAAAAGGCAGGCTGAGACTTTCAGAAGTCAAAATGGAGAGGTGGTTCACCACTCTGGGCAACTATGAAGGTAAATAAACTTAATAAACATGCAACATAACATAATCATTAAAAAGAAAAGAGTCAAATAATTAGCTGAAATCTCTGATATATGTAACATCATGTTGCACTGCAATAAAATCAGACATTATTTTGCAGAAGAAACTGTGTGGGCTGAAGTACACATCTGAAAACGTGTTAGGGAACACAGTTCATCACTGCATTTATCACTGTCCTTTACGCTGTGGACACTGGAAACACGATGTCCCCAAAACTGGATGATTTGCATTTCTCTTGTATTAAATCATCTGGTTTTATAGTTTACTAATTAGATGAAGAAAGATTGAAAGAAAAAAAAAGAAAACAGGAAACTCCAGTTTCACTACACATCAGTGTAGCTGGAGACTAAAACTACATCTCCAACAGGAATTGAATCCCTGTCATCCCATTCCTATTTTTGGCATTTTGTTTTAGTTTTTCAGGGAAATTTATTTTCAGTTCAGGAAGATAAAGGGCACTTGCACCAACTTAGGTTATTAGTAGCTTAAATTTTCACCATGTCGGGGTGTTTGAGGTGAATTTGACTGTGAGAAAGATGTGAAAGACCAATCATAGGAGAGGTAATAGAGAACAAATAAATGCCATTTTTTCACATCTTTTTGTAAGACAATGCAAGCCTAATATTATATTATTTTAATATTTTAACCACATTTTTATGATTTTTCCCACACTACTTCAATTTTATTAAGAGCATTGTCAGATTGATTAGTGGAAACAGAGCGATGGATGTTGTGGAAAAAAGTCTTTAACCAGTCATATCTCTTAGTTCCACTGCTATAACAATGCAGTTAATAATCATTTGAGTATTTATCCAGCTTATAAAAGTGTACAGGAACCCTGGGTGTAGTCCTGGACTCAGACCTGAACTTCAGTGGTCACATTAAGACAGTTGTGAAGTCAGCCTATTATCACT
>JBBBVU010000012.1:6669194-6679813 GCA_037177055.1 Atherinosoma microstoma | reverse complement strand
CATCCATCCATCCATCCATCCATCCATCCATCCATCCATCCATCCATCCATCCATCCATCCATCCATCCATCCACCCCTCATCCACTCATCTGTCCCTCTCCCTCATTCATTTATTCTTCCTCCCATTCCTTCCTTCATCCATTCATCCCTATCCCTCCCCATCAATCCTTCACTTCCTTATCCATCCATTCCTTCTTCTCCCCCATCCATTAATCCATCCACTGTTCTTTTTCATCATTCATTTATCCTTCCTCCCCTTCCTTCCCTCATCCATTCATTCCTTCTCACATTCCTCATCTGTCCATCCATTTCTCATCCATTCATCCAGCCATTCTTCCTTCCCTTGCCCATTCACCCATCCTCCCTCCCTCTCCCTCATCCATCCCTCAGTCCCCTTTTCTGTCACTCCCCACCCATCTGTCCCCCTTTCCCCATCCGTCCACCCACCCCTCCATTCAATCCTCTATAAGTCGGCTTCAGTCCCTCACATTCCCAGACAGAACCCCCACACCAAGTCTCCTTCTCTCTGCCTTGAAACATGAGACACCCCAGATAAACCAATCAAACTTCATTCATACCTTTAATTAAACTAGTAAACCTCTAGTATTGGTTTTTTAATCTAAATGGAGTTTACAATCTGGTGAGTAAATGTTAAATAGTAGATGTTTCCATGTGCAGGGAAGATCTGATCGGTATCACCAAGCCAACAAGTGAAAGTTTAACAATTACATGTACCATGGTTAAGCTGAATCAATGTGAAACCAGTTACAGTGTGTCCAAATAGTTTGAATATGTGTCACGATCATGCTAGTTGCTTCTTCTCAAGAACATGCTTGGTTCTTGTCTTAAATGATTCAGAGGTGACTCAGGCAGCATTATGCTTCAGGCTCTTACACAATTCTAACCGACGGGAAGAGATCATTTGGAGTTTTGAAGATTTTCCCACAGACGATTTCCAGTTCAGTGAAACATTACAGTTGCAGAACTGAGAAGAGAGAGGATGACAACAAAATGAAACTTCTTTTCTACCAGCCAAGTTGATGACAAAGAGTTAGCCATATGTGGAAAAACTGCTTTTGATCCTCCTTTGATCAGCTTTTGAGAAGGTAGTAATACATGTATTTACACATTGTTCTCCACAATGGCAAAACAAAGCTGCTCTAAGAAGGTTATCTATTTTACGCTCTAAGAGACATGTCCACTTATAGAATACATGATGTTAAATGCATTATTTACACTTCCCTCTATATTGATTCAGTAACAAGACATGATAGAAATTTGATGCTCAATCATCTCAATGCATTGATCCTAAAAGCATCTTGGTTGGTGAATTTACACTTCAGAAGTAACCAGTTAATGACCTCTACAGGAGCTTTCCTTTTTAACAACGGTGAAGGCAGGGCATCAGAAATAACATCATTTCCAGAAGGTGCGGGCTCTGGAGAGGATTCATTACGCCATCGAACCTGTTGCCACTGATTCACAGTCCAGTTCTTGTAGCTTTTGGCATACCTCAGCCTTTTTCTCCATGCTTCCATTCCTTGATGGCTTTTTGACAATTTTATTAAGGATATCACTTTGCATCTAATTTAGTTTAATTTACTCGTGACACTTCTTATGTCCTTCATTTGTCCAGCCGTCCACTCGACCATGTTGGACACCTTTGACATGGTAAGAAATTACGTCTTTGTGACAGGGTGCTGGTAACACAGTGCCTTCAGATCAATTCTAAATTGTTTCTCTCTTAAGTTGTGTGTTTAGCAATCATCTTTTGCATGGGGTTTTTAATGTTTTAATGAATTCACAGGTCAGTAGGCCTAAGTGACTCAAAGAAACACTTTCCTGTGGAAATAGTGAAATAATGAGTAAACAAGGAGCCAGTGTCCTTAGTAAGGCTTTCAGAGAGCCTATAGGGGCAGCTCAAGACTTTTGAACAAAACAAATGTACATGTTTTGTTCAGGAAAGGGGAATGGGCAACCACTTACTTCAATGACAGGTGGGCTAATTTCTGGGACACTATTTAACCGAGTTGAGTTCACACATTATCTATGAGTACATCTATGCCGTTGGTTAAAGTCCGTTTGCGCTTTGAACTTTGAAACTGTCTGCTGAAACAGCATTGGATGGATACATCTCCATTCTTTACTTCTTTTGGTCAATGGAAGTTTAGCACGTGAGAAAGTTGAGCAGCTGTTTTACCGGGGCTCGTCACTACGTCACGCAGCATCTCCGCTCCGATTGGTCCGCTTTTGTGCGACCGTGCCATTGTATAAACTCTGCAGTTTGAAGGAGTTGGTAGTATCACACACACACACCGCGTCAGTCTGAGTGGAGGGGGACAAGAAGGCTTTTGCTGGTTTCGATAGACTTGTTTTTTTTGCAAAGTGAAATAAAAGATGCAGAGCTGCGCCAAGTCCTGGGGGGTCCTCCTGGCCAAGTCGGTGAGTCCCAGCGCACCGTGCAGACATCTGAGTGAAAAGAGCCGCGCCGTGTGGAAACTTCAGTGCAGGATCCGACGCAGCTCAGCGTCCCTAACAACAGCAGCCCGGGGTCTGGGGACATCGGCAGCCGTCTCCTCCAGGCAGATAGACAGAATATTACCCAGACACGATGATTTTACGGAGAGGCACATCGGTCCAGGTGAGCGGGAGAAGAGAGAGATGCTGGATTTACTGGAACTCGAGGTAAGGTTTTACAGCTCATCTTAGGGGGAAAAAAAATGGTTGTTTTAATTTCCAACACATTAAGTTTCAATTATAGATCACTTAAACGAAGAAGAAACAGCTTAAACATGTAAGAATTTCTTGACGCGATTTGCGCGCGTTTATTTATGAAGACGCTTTTGTTCACAGTCGATCGACCAGCTGATCGAAAACACGGTTCCAGCTTCCATCCGTATACAGCGGAGTTTGAAGATGGACGATCCAATCTGTAAGTTTTATTTGAATATACTCATTGCCTACTTAAATAATAAATCGTACTATGGAAATAAAGCTTTCTGATGAACGGTTTAATAAATGATGCAAACCCCGATTCAAATAGGCTTTTAATTTATATTTTTAATCCCACTGAGAAAGCGTTATTCCCCCTCATCTAACGAGCGCTGAATGAAGCCAAGCGAGTGGCTGAAATGTAGGTTGCACCTCTATTGTGTGCCGCGGAGCGCTCTCCCCTGTTAAGTCTTCCTTTGAACATATTTGGAGTTGTTTTTGCGAAACTCGGCGAGCGGCACCAATCTCCTGATGGGAAGCCGATGCTCATAGGATGGCAACTGGAGTGTAAAGTTTAGCCTTGAGCTCCGGTCCCAAGTCCAGTTCAATCTGGTTGCAGCGTTCACATTACATCACAGCCGAGGGGGTTCCTAATAAGGTGACTTCAGTGTGTTTTGCATGAGATTGGCCTAGATGTGTGCGTTTCCCCCCCTGCTTTTATCTGCTATTCAATATGTGCATATTTCAGCATCTGAATCTGTTCATTTCTACGAATTTGTTTTGGCTTATTTATGAGGGGAAAATAAACCGATATCAGCAGGTCAGCACAAAATGATAGATTAACCCAACACGTGAAGTGAATGACTTCTATAGGATGACTGAATGCCTAAACAATTTGTGTTTTCAAATGCAAATGTGTTTTTTTGCATGTGACCACACTATTTCTGCCCCCTCAACAATGATGTGCACAAGTAAAAGAAGGATCAAATCAATGCATGTCGCAAGTAGAAATAGCTATTTAAACCAATCTGATTATTCTTTCAATAAGATATCTTTCTCTTACTTATTGATGGCCACAATTATTAAGTTTCAACCTATGCTGCAGACCTCAATTAATCATTGATTATTTAATCAACAAAAAAATTAATCAGTTTAATTATTAACCAGTCTGAGTCATTTATAAACAATGAACAGCATCTGCCACAAGGTTGTAAAGCCTCATAAAGGCTGACATCTTGTACCTTTAGTCGTGCTTAATTCATGACTGTTGAATGTGTCACAAATGTGTGCTGCATCATGGTTAAGTTATGTGATAAATGTGATCTGATCACATAAGGAATGTTAATTCAATTATTTTACCCATGATTGCTTTGTCATATGTGATCATGAGGATTTCAGTAACAGGTTTACTTTGGCTGTGTGATTGTATTTTTGTGTCTCTATTTATCCTGAGAATGTTTGTTTGTATCTGATAATTTTGCGTTGTGTGGCTGGGCTCAGCTTACTGAGAGGCTGAACAAATACTATAAAGTAAACTTATTAATGGTGAACTGATCATATGAAGTGTTGGTGGCTTGATCATTTGTTAAATGTGATGAAAATGTGCAAGAATCCAGGTTAAATTCATGAGGCATTATTAAATATATGATATCCACCCTTATTATAAAGTGTTAACTGATTAATGCAAGTTACAAACTGTAACCTGTCATGAGCCCTGACACATACTTTCTTGTATGCTCTTAATAAATACCAAAAATAAAAAAATGAATTTGGAGATTCCTAAATGATTGAAATAGTTTGTTTCAACACTGAAGTTGATGAGAAGGATCTACTGATCAGGTGCTTTTTGTCATATTTCTCTATGAGCCGGTGGCTGTGGTCCGGCGTTGTGTCAGCCTCTCCTTTTGACTCTGTCAGGTCTCATAATGCAACAAGCCATGCTGAAGGAATAAACTGGAGGCTCTGCTGCTTTTCTGCTTGTTCAGCTTTGAAGGGCTTCAGCTTGCAAAGCCAGCGAGGGATTCTCTCTTAAACAATAAACCTCCTGGATGGTTCTGAATCTGGCTGGGTTTTTTTTTTTTTTTTTTTTTGCTGGCCTGCAGAACTCTGGGACCATGGGAAAGCAGTATTCCTTCCTTAAACAAACACTTTCACTTAGAAAAATCACAAAGAAGAAAAAATAATTTTGGCAAATTGGCCACATGTGACCGCTTTAGTAGAGTTCAGCGTGTCCCGTTTGCCTTTTGTACACTCCCTCAGCACTGAGAACTAGAAGTATCTTTATTTTTCAAACACTTGGTACAGACGGGCGGTATTGTCCATTCCTTGGAGTTGCTAGGCAGCCAGGAAGGCCAGAAGAATCTCAGAGGCTGGTTGTGCACAGGCAGAGTTTCCATACAGCGCCAGGAATGAGGCTAAACATCAGTAAACGAGCCATTTGGGCTTACTTTTTGTGGAAAATGGCTTGTTGGATGTTAGATGGAGAGAAATGAGCATAAGTTGATAATCATCTGGAAAATGGATGGCTATGATTTCTGGTAAATAGTTACATCTCTAACTGTATTCCCCCCTTTACTGCTTGCGCGCCACGCTGATTGTCTTCATCCTGAGCAGTCGGTGTCTCACATGAGAGACGTGGAGCTGTTCATTGGAACATTTGAGACAACTTGTCTGAAATTATTGTAAATTTTTTCAGATCTACGTTTCAATTTAGAAAACTGACACGTGATCCTGTTTGATCTTCTAGGTGAAAATGAGGTTCTGGAGGCCCTGCAGAAGATCGCATCACAGAACAAAGTTTGGAGGTCTTATATCGGGATGGGTTACTACAACTGCTCCGTCCCACCACCCATCCAGCGTAACCTCCTGGAGAACGCCGGCTGGTGAGTGCTCACAGATGACCCGAATGAAACTTATCCGGTGTAAATTTGAAAAGTGGTTTGTGCTGGATTCTTGTGATGCAATCACAGAAAACTTATCACGTTTATTTGAAAGTTTAGGTTTCTCATTTGAAGTTTAATGGCTGTGCTGCCGAGTAACGTGCCTTTAATCGGACGTCTTGTGACTTCACTCTAAAAGATTCATGTGAGAACTGATGATGTGCTGCTCTCCAGCTTTCTGCTGAACAAGATTTTCTTTCACCCAAATCCAAATCAGCCATCCCTGCCCACGTTTTCTCTAAACTCCCAGGACCTGAGGAGACATACAATGCATTCCTCTGTCTCGTCCCGCTTCCTTGAATAGCATCAACTTTGGGCTATTGTCCTCGTGTCCCGACTTGTTCTGTTGATTCATTGTGGGGGGTTTTTTTGTCCTCAGGGTGACTCAGTACACGCCTTACCAACCTGAGGTCTCTCAGGGTCGCCTGGAGTCTCTCCTCAACTACCAAACCATGATCTGTGACATCACAGGCATGCCGGTGTCCAACGCCTCCCTGCTTGACGAGGGAACGGCCGCTGCGGAGGCCATGCAGCTGTGCTACAGGTATTCACACGCTGCTGCTAAATGCAAACAAATGCTGGAAGATACAGAACAATCTTTGATGCTCAGAATGTGACATGAAAGTTTTGCGCATATGTGAATCCTCACAGATTGAAGCTAAGGAGCAAAGACATGTTTTTGTTAGGAATCAAGGTGTCGTGTTTTGCTTGGTTAATAGATTCCTCAGTTATTTGTGTCCTTTGCTTGCAGACAGAACAAAAGACGAACCTTCTACATTGATCCACGCTGCCATCCCCAGACCATCGCTGTAGTGCAAACCAGAGCCAAGTATGTATTACAAACACAATCTGCAGATGAGCTCTTTGAAAAGTTACCCGAGTGAGCAGCAAAAATACAAACGTAATCTTCTGCAATTAAACATCTGTTCACTGCCGAGCAGTACTACTGTGTTTAATCATATTCTTACATTCATTCAACATTTATTAAACAACATCATCATCATTTTGCAGCTACATAGGAGTGAAAACGGTCTTGAAGCTGCCTCATGAGATGGACTTCAGTGGGAAGGACGTGAGCGGTGTTCTTTTTCAGTACCCAGACACTGATGGCAGAGTGGAGGACTTCACAGCTCTTGTAGACCGAGCACACAAGGGAGGGGTAAGAGAGCTTTAAATGTAAAACAAAAAACCCTACAAGTAGAAGTCACATTCAAATTTTAGGCAATTCTGGAGGTTTTTACCAAGATGTAAATAGGAAAAGATTATGTGTTTACTTTACTAAATGGGCTCTAAAGTATGTCATAGTTTTTCCAAGAGGAGTTGCAGTTTGCACCTGCCCACATTTTGATTGATCTTTTTTATGTTTGTAAGAAAAGTGTCCATATTTCCAAGTGTCATCCACTTGAAAGCTATTGAATGCGTCTTGTCACAGCAGCTTTACATAAACATTTACGCTGATGACACTGCTGTATATTTATATTGAGGAAATGGCTGTTTACACACAGTGGCGGAGCTAAACTTTTATACACAGGAGGGCCAGAGGGTCGGCAAGACTTTATCAGGGGGGCCATATACTAAGAAAGGAAATTATTGTGTTCCTCTCTCTCTGACACACACACACACACACACTGCTGTAAAAACTGTGACATTAGAGAGACATGAGAAATAAAAACATCATATTAAAGATCTGGATCAACAAGTAGAAAATATTTGCAACAAGTTTAAAAAGGTCTATAGAAAGTGATTTGGTTGTTTTTCGGGTGCTTGATGTGGTAGCATGGGTTTCCCGCAGCTTTCCGTATCTCACTTTAAGATCAACTAGCAGTCTTGCTAGCCTCCTGTTTAAATTGAGCTGGCGCTAGCTTAGTGAGCGCTAAATAATTAAGTATAGTCTCTAAATACCCTGAATGAAATCTAAATATGACCTGGTTTCCCCACATCATCATAAAACTAATCTAGTGCTACCATATAACTGGATTAGTATTGCTACTTAACTTCATGCTAATTTTAGGTTAATAACCTTTCATAACATTAGTGGTTGTACTTGGTTTAGGACAAAATCTCTTCTAGAAATGTATATTTTTAAAAGATGGCTAATTAGGAAACGACTTTAAAATTGATTTCAAACTGTAGTAGTTACACTGGTGATCCATGCATGTCTGGAAAGATGTTTCTATCCTCCTCCTTTAGTGACATGTCAGGCACCTGGGGTGTCCAACTGGATTTCAGGGGCAGCCAGTGCCTTCCTGGGCACCCCTCTAGCCCCACCCCTGTTTGCACATTTATCAATTAAAGTCAACGAAGCAACCATTTATCTTTCTCTCTTCCCGTCCAGGCCCTGGCTTGCTGTGCTAGCGACCTGCTGGCCCTTTGCGCACTACGTCCCCCAGGAGAATTTGGTGTTGACATTGCTTTGGGGAGCTCCCAGAGGTTTGGGGTTCCCCTCTGCTATGGTGGTCCACACGCTGCCTTCTTTGCGGTGAAAGACAACCTGGTCCGGATGATGCCGGGCAGAATGGTTGGAGTCACCAGGTAAAGAAAATAGGTTCATTTTTGTTGTGGAATAAAAAGAAATACCTTTTTAGAAAAATTGACAAATTCAAGAAATTCTTGATGGAAAAAGAAGATTTTGATATTTCAGGGATGCAGCTGGCAAGGAAGTGTATCGTCTTGCACTGCAGACCAGAGAGCAGCACATCCGCAGAGACAAGGCGACCAGCAACATTTGCACTGCACAGGTGTGTCTCTGTGTGTGTGTGTGTCGGTGTTCAGGGGGTTTATAGAGAGAAGTAATAGATGAGAACTTGGCCTGTTGGCCATTTACAATTGTTTTTCTACAGAGTGTATTCATTTTAACGCACTTTTTTTTTTAACCTTTAATTTCGCTAGGCTTTACTGGCCAACATGGCTGCCATGTATGCACTGTATCATGGCCCCCAGGGACTTCAACACATTGCCGAGAGGACGCACAACGCTGCTCTGATCCTTGCTGAAGGTAAAATTCAGTCTGAGCTCCTACAAAGACCAATTAAAAGAAAAGAAAGTCCTCTTTGTTGTTAATGCTCAGATTTTGACATATGTGGCTCCATTTTCTACATTTCTACTTTGGATAACTTATTTGATTTCCCCTCAAATCCTGTAAGTACAGGAAAAAATTAACTATTTGTACAGATTATGCAAAAGTGCAACTCTTAGTGAATTGTTTATTAGCATATTTAGCATTTTAGAGTGTAAATTGTACATAAAGATCTCAGATTAGCAGCTGATTTTAAAGATAAATTTGGAGTCATACATTTTTGAGCAGATGCTCTGTTTTCTGTGAAAGATGGTATCTATCAAGATTGCAATGGTTGTGTAGGTGTGTCTTGGTACAAACAAAAAGTAGAGTATTTGATGCTAATTAGGGTATTAAAGAAAAATAAATTCTAAAGAAAAAGTTGAAAATTTAACTCCACCAGTTTAGAAGGAAGAAAAACCTTATCCTATCTCTGAAACATAGTGGTGGTAGTATTATGATTTGAGCCTGTACAACTAGAGATGAATCTTGAGAGGAAATGGGTCGTGCCTCAAGAAAGTGACCCCAAACACACATTCTCCATGAACTGGGTAATAGTTAGAAACACCTTTTTAAGCAAATAATCCAGTTTCACCCTCTGAAACGCAGATTAAATCGTTCACTCCTACAATTTGTTTCAGGCCTAAAGAGAGCGGGACACCGGCTGCACAGCGACATGTTCTTCGACACACTGAAAATAAACTGCAGCGTGGCTGCCAAAGACATCTTGGAGAGAGCCGTGCAGAGGCAGATAAACCTGAGAGTCTACTCCGAGGGAGTGGTCAGTATCAGCGTTGTAGGGGGATTAGTACCTACTATCCGATATTTAATAGTTATTAGTTGATTATTAATAATTATCTATGATCAATTATTAATAGTCTATTAAAATTATTGATGTAAAACATTAACTACCAGATCTGGAATCTAATCTGGAACTAATAACTGCTTTAATATCAATATTAAGGGTTTTTCTCTGTATGTGTCAATTTTGGACAGATGTATCACATGGGCAGATGATAAAGGTGATGAATGTGAGCACTGACCTTCGCAACCAGCAGTTATCACAAACACATACACAATGATCACACAAAAACTTCTCCTTTAAAAAAATATAACACATTTATTAAAGTAAAGTATAATGATGGTTAATCAGTTACTTTAATCAATAGATATGACGGCTAAATTCTACCACATTATGTACAAAATACAGTACTAACAATCACCTGTGTGTGTGCAAGGGTGACTGTGTGTGTGTGCATGTGTGTGTGTGTGTGTAAAGGGGTCTTTGAGGGTGTGAATGAAATCAAGGTAATAACGCAATGGGGGGCCAGACCATGTGGGATAACACATGTAGCACAGTAGAACAAAAGGACCATGTTTCAGGGTCTTCCTTGTGCCTAGATTGGTTGAAAGATAGTCATGAGTGTTAGAATTCAGAAGGTGCCAGGTTAGACAAAGAAGATGTTAGTTTAGCATGCAAAAGCAATTCTTAAACGTAACATAACTACTCTAAAATAACCTAATTAATTCAACAACACAAACTTAAATGAAAAATCAATGAAGCCATAAATAAACACAGTTGATCATGTTTAGCTAAGTTGTTCTTAAGCTTATGCTGATATAAAACTGTTAAAGCCTAGAATGTCTTTGTTACCACAGTTCTTTGGGAATGATGGTCTTTTAGTGAAGAAAGGAAGAAAGCTGAAAAGTCCGGCAACTTTGTCCAGTTGGGTTTCAGTGATGTTGAGATGAGTGCTTTATGAAGAAGGAGGCTGGTCGCTTCTTCTGCTGGAGAGGTTAGCTGGGGGATGGAGGCTAACTGGAGCTGGAGGCTGACCCAAACTGCTCAGTGGAGGGAATCTTTCCTTTGATGAGAAGATCCCAGGTTCTGCTGCTGCAGAACAGAAAACAG
>JBBBVU010000012.1:6651879-6669094 GCA_037177055.1 Atherinosoma microstoma | reverse complement strand
AAACAGAGAGATCAGCTGTTCCTGGCTGATCTGGAGGATGAGCAGTGGAGATGTTACCAGGGTCTTCTGCTGACTGAGACCTGCAGGCCTATTGTTCCATGGAGCCCTGGGGATGGAGTCCTCCAGGATCAAGCAGAGGTTGTGACCGTGTGGCCTGGTCAGAGGCCTGACTGGCTGAGGAGTGTGTGTTCTTGGCGTTCTTGGCGTTGTGGTCCCCCAACATCCCCCCCTTTGGTGTTGGTACTGGACCTGATGTGCGTTCTTGAGACAAATTGTTCAGTTCGTACCAAAGAGTTCATATGTCAGTCCATGTTTGAAACATCTAGGCAGTTCATAAACCAACTGGGCATGGTGTGACCCTATCCTGGCTAACCATGAACATTTTCCAGTTAACGTTACAACAATACCAATATGCATAACCAACAATGATGTGCTTAAACTAAAATCAAGGTTACTCATTATGGTTAATGAGAAAAATCATTTGAGTGATGTCAATGTGTTATGTTTTAGGCAGAAAGTGGCACCTGAAATGAAAAGGCCATTCTGACATGTAAAAGAGCGTCTGCTCACTATCTCATTAGGTTTGATGACAATTTTGACTACTGGATGTAGCATGCAGTCTGGTTTGACAGACTTTTGGTCCATCAGGCAGGTGTTGCTGCAGAAGGATGTCTTCATGAATACAGTTTGAATCTAATCAAAACAATCTCAAAATCATAATGGCAGTATCATTTTATCTGACAATATAGTGTTCTGCTTGTTTTGCAGTAATGTTTGTCAATAAAGTATCTTTATGGAGTTGGTCCAAATATACTTACAAAGTCAAACAGTGATGGTAAAACAGGAGTTTGCTATTGTTGCTAACAAATCCAAGCTTGGCTTGACTGCAAAAAGGTAAGGAACTGTTCGACTGTCAGTAAAAGTGGGTGTCGTTACTGATAAGAGGAGCAGGCTCTTGAGCTCCTGTGCTTCCTCTGTGGCTCAGGGCTGTAACGCTCCAAGAAGCCAGTGTGTTCAGAGGGGTGGTCATCTGGTTGGTCGTGACCATATTCTGAACAGTCTTGAGATGCTGAGGTCGTCCTCTGTAACATCATTTTGGAAGTCATCGTTCTGGATCATACTTTCTGAGTATGGATTGGGACTGTGTCTGTCTTGTGAATGCGTCCTCAGGTGGTGGACGTGGCGGCTACGCTCTGTGTCCCTATGTAGCTTTCTGTGTCCTCCCCTTCGGTCTGTTGTGAGGGTGACATTTGGGAGCTTCAGGTCTCTGTGAAGCTTTAATGTTTGAGGTGGCAGGCTCAGTTGTTTTACAATGGCCTTGGAGGTGACAACAGTTTCCCAGACCATCTGTGTCACTCTTCTAATCTCATGCATTGAAAGATGTTCTTCACGTGCCTTTAAAATGACATGAGAACGTACGCATGGGTGCAAGTTACGCAAGAATAAAGACTTGAAGGTCGGGTGTTCTTCTAAGCCCGGTGCATTTTTACCTTGGAAGTATGCGTGTCTCAAGCGTCTGTAATATTCCCTGGGATGCTCACGACGGGAATGTTTGACTTGGATGGCTGCAACCATAGCTGAGATACCGTCAGTTTGAGAGGAGAATTCCTCGATCATAACTTGGCGAAGGTCTCTGTAGTCATTTGCGACCGTTGGGAGGTTGAGATAAGAAACTGGTGGACTGCTTTGGAGCTGGTCTTCCACACTAGTTTAACTTTCTCCCTCTGGGTTGCATGGTAAAGGTCAAGTAAATGATAGTCTAGGATATTGAAATAATTGTCAATATCATGGTTGGAATTGTCCGGGTCAAATTGGTCAATTTCTTTAGCTAAAAACTCAAGCTCTTCAATGCAGAGAAGCTGTGGGATTTGCTCTGTTGAAGGCGAGGCTAAGCTAGGGGACCTTTGACGAAGGGCATCACATGCTCAAATTCTCTGTTTCAGAGAGGCAGAAGTTGAACAGCTGTCACTATCACAGTGGTGTGAAAAGGAGGCTGAACAGTTCTGAGATGTTCTTCTCCCCTCTTTGGGGGAGCATGGATGAGAGTGCTAGTGATCAGAGACTGAGGAGAATGGGAGGCAATGTGTTGTCTGGAGGATAAACTGCAAATTTCCTCAGTGTCTGAGTCAAGAGGAGAAGGAGTTAGGTTTCTGTTACCACTGTGTCTTTGTGGAGGTCGAGGTGCTGACTCTGTTATCGGGGACTTGGGATCAACAGGGAACTTTTCGCCCCTTTGGACTGGAGAACGGGGAGGAGATAACCTGTCATTAAAAGAGGAGAGTGAGTCAGAGAAACCAGAATCACATCTATTTAATGACAATGGTGGACCAAATGTATTCTGACCTGAGTCTGAGAAGTTCCTCTTTGTGTGAGCAGAGGTCTACTTCTGCTGTGTGCAAGTCCGATAAATAGCGCATGGCTATCGTGTTTGCAGTCTGGACCTCATGGAAAAGACTAGCATCTTGCGCTTTAAGGAATTCTAATTCCTTTTCCAATTGTGCTTTGCTCTCAATGGAAAGGGTGTTTTGCCTGTGGAAGTTGTGAATCAAGCAATTAGATAACGGGTCTTTGGATGCATCTGTGCACTATAGTGAGTTTATTTCTTTTGTGCACTCACTGAAATTGAAACCACTGATGAGTTGAGGGTATTCAGGTTTCAGGCTCTGTGCAATGTGAGAAATATACTTGTCTACACATGAGTTCTCCATTTTTTTGGGTCTAAAATGGAGGATGTGCTTGAAAATTTGTTGCTTTATACAAAGTACTGGTTGGCTGTGGTGTTGCTCTGGTGAACCTTGTGGTGAGGCAGAGAAGTACACACTTTAACCAAACAATGTCAACAAAGGGACACACTATGGGGGGTAGCTTTCTGTGTTACAGAAGCAGCTACTGATCCACCCAGTGGAACAGGGGAATTTGTAACTGGTAAGGTACTGACCAAATCAAGTCACTAACTGCAATACAAGGCAGTAACAGTTAGGTGTTAGATTTAAGTTGACTCAGCTGAAACACATGAAGTTGCAGTTAGGCTGGTTAACTTACACAAAGTAGTTGGCCCTTTGTGGCTCTCTCAGGCTCTCTTCCACCTACTGGTTGGAATGCTCTGCAGAAACAACCAGGTACAAGCTTTTGATCACGGGGCTGTGGGCATGCAGTGAATCAACAAACAAGGGTAGCACTTAATTAACATACACTGACAGTTTGACTGGGAACATTGAATGTGGCTATTCAAATGCTATTTAGCTTACCGTCCTGCTGGGAAAATAAACTTAAATGGCTAACAGCAATAGCAAGGTGTTGAAACAATGGTTGTTACCAAAGTCATTAAAATGAAATATGATCATTTATGATTTATGATCAGCGTGATCTCTGAAAATACTGCATAGGTGGTTTGGGCAGGTTTACACACCGAGGTGGAGCAACGGTTGTTCCAAAGTCAGTCTGAAGGGGGAATGACAACAAAGACAGCTTTAACCTTTTGAGTCTGGAATTAGGGGCTTTTGATCCGTACTTATCAAAATATATACTGTATTTTACACATTTTGTCAAATCTCACAAGTGTTCCCTTTAATATTACATCAAAGGTATTCAAATTCACCTTGTGGTTGCAGAGTTGGTCATTGTCCTAAAAGAATGCAATTTCGAGTAAAAAAGGCTTAGGGTTCAAAGGGTCAAAGAACTGAAATAAAAGGTTAAATAGGCAAATGTCTACAATTCCTCTTTATGCCACTCAATGTTTGTCTTCATCAACAAATTCTGACACAATTCTTCCAGCAAATTTCCGCTAGTGTATAAATAGGTTAGCAAAGCAACAAATCTGAAAGAGATTGTCAGTTATTAGTCACAATTGCAATCAATATTCTGATTGTGTTACTTTGGTGGAAAAGATTTGTCTAAAATGTCTCTTTTCCTGCTTCTTAACAACCAGCTGGGTGTCTCATTGGACGAGACAGTGACTGAGAGGGACTTGGATGACTTGCTGTGGGTCTTTGGCTGTGAATCTTCAGCGGTGCGTTGATGCTTTCATTACATTTTTTTTGGCAATTATTCAATATACCCCCCCCCCCCCATTTAAAGCATTGTTCCCTACAGTTACATATTGGACTGAAAGTAGAGAATCTTTTTGATTTAACTCTATAATTTGCAGGAGCTGATTGCAGAAAAGATGGGCGAGCGGGTGAAGGGGATCATGGGAAGTCCGTTCAAGAGGACAAGCAAGTTCCTCACACACCAGGTTTTCAACAGGTCAGTTCTCAGTTTATTTATGACACTGTTGCATGCAGAAACAATGTGCTGAAACTTGGTGAAATAATATTTTTTTTCTGCAGGACATTTGGTGACAAATCCATTTTTTTTCTGTTTATAATTGGCTTTATTCACAGCCTGTTTGAAGAGATTCTGCAGTAGTTGCAAAATGAGCAGTAAAAGGTTAACAGATGTCTCTTTCTTTCTTTAAAATAGAACATTTAATCTTTATTAGTGCCATAAAGTCCGTTCTGGTATCAGAGCTTCTAATGTCCAAGTCCTTCTATAGTTTGACATGATTATTGAGGTTTACTTGGGAAAAATTGTTTAGTCAACCAACCTTTATAAAGTTAGTGGCTTATTGGCTGTTTTTGTCCCAGAATTCAAGGAAATTGACTCAAACTTCTACTTTCTGTTGGGTTAATCTTTTTCTTTAGTTACCACTCTGAGACCAACATTGTTCGGTACATGAAGCGTCTGGAAAACAAGGACATCTCTCTGGTGCACAGCATGATACCACTGGTTAGTCTGATGTTAATAAACAATTGCAAAAAAAATAAATAAGTCCCACTTTGTGGTAATAAATAGTTTTTCTCTTCAGGGCTCCTGCACCATGAAGCTCAACAGCTCATCAGAGCTCATGGTGAGTTAACTTAGCTTAATTGTTGTTTAGTGTTGTATATCACATTCGAATGATCTCCATGACAACTGAGCAACTCCTTCTTTCCTGAATTAACTTTAAATTTAGCATGATCTTGAAAGTTGCGTTGTAACTCCTGTGTCATCTTCTAGCCCATCACCTGGAGGGAGTTTGCCAACATCCACCCCTTCGTGCCTCTGGATCAGGCGGAGGGCTACCAGAAACTTTTCAAGCAGCTGGAGAGGGATCTCTGCGAGGTGACGGGCTACGACAAAATCTCCTTCCAGCCAAACAGGTGAGGCCACAAACCCAAAATATCTGTGGAGAGGAACAAAAACGAACACCTTTAAGAATTGTTTTGCTCCTCTGGTTTTGACATGAGCTTCATATATTCAATTCTTTTCAGCTTTATTTGTTTAGCGCCAGTTCACATCTTAAGGCACTTTACAGACATAATCATTACAAGCCAATTGAAACAAATCCATGTTAGTCCAGTTTATAATAATGGTGTTCATACAAGCCAATTCATAAATAATTACCTAGCAGTTATTTCATATGTGCAGCACGTGCCTCTCTTGATCTGATGAGTTCAAGCGAAACGGTGAAAGATGGTTCACTCAGTTCTAATAAGTATTTTCTCAGAAATGGTATTTACAGATGCATGTTACAACCTGGTTTGAAATGCAAAGTTAATGTGAAAGTGCCTTAAAGTGGAACATTACGTTCTTGAAGTGATTTTGACTGTTTTGCTGTTCATACATTCTTAGCATGAGATCTTCTAAGCACATGAGAAAAGTATTGAGTCATTAATTTAATATCTTGTTTAAAAAAAATTTTTTAACCCGGGTTCCTTTAGTTAAATGTCAGGAACTACATGCCTCGTGGTTCATGCTTCAGGTTTCACCTGATAACGCACACACCCACTGCTGCTGTTATCAGCAGCATTGGTCAAGAGTTATCATGCAGTTAGCTTTTCATCCATTCTCTCTCCTCTTTTGGTAGTGCCTGCAGACTGTTCTTTGGACTTTGATGAGATTATGTTTGTGTGAGATGCCTGACCGTGGTATGCTTGCCTTGTTTTCCAGTGGCGCTCAGGGAGAATACGCTGGCCTGGCAGCCATAAAAGCCTACTTGAACTCAAAGGGGGAGAGCTCAAGAAGTGTAAGTGTGCTCATGAAAAAACAAGACTGCAGTCTGGCAAAAATCAGTCTGAATATGTAAAAGCTGATCAGATTTGATAACAACTAAAGCTTTTATGTGACAAACACAAATTGGATTAGTTTGCACTTCTTCTTCAATTAAGCTGACTCACTGATCCCTAAAAAGACAGGTTAACATAGGGCATCGCTGCGTAACTCCTATCAGTGTGGGCTTCTACAGTCAGTTTTATTGTTTGCTGCTACGGCGGGTCACTTTGACATGACAGATTAACATGTATTTGGTATCACTGCTGGAAGTTTCTTCATTATCCTAACGTGCTGATTGGTAATAGCTCGAGGACAGGAGGAGATAAGACGTCCCCCCCTCAGATTAAAGAAAGGCTGACTCGAGTATTTTTCTCTGGCAGCGTAACGGCCTTTGTTTTTTAATAGCTTCTTCATAATTACATCTTAGATAGTGGGTTGATTCTGGTAACAGTCAAGGTCCAAACTGTCAGCTGTGCAAATAAAGGGGCTGAAAGCAGTGGGAATCTGCAATAGGCTACCTGCTTTCAAGATTCCATATTTGGATGTTTTAAGACTTTTGGAGTCAGTCATAAGTCAGCATTGGCCGACCTACAGGTCTAATTGCCCCACAGTTCCTGTGTGCTTAAGTTACAAAATGCCTGAAGTGTCATCCTAATAAGGAATAGAATGAATTAGCGGCCAACGGGCGAGTTACTCATTAGTAGCAGGGTTAAGTGGTCAGAACTAAAGAGCTACAGCAGTTCCTCACTCTAAGCTCTCATAATCCCTGCTCTTTTTTACAAATAAAATGCACCCACCTACTCTACAGTATTACAAATTAAGAGGCAATATCACCTCTTGCTAACTCAAATTTGACATTTATCTGATCGTGTTTTGCATGCAACATGTCCCTTTATCTCTTTATTTTTGCCTTTGTGTAAAACATGACTTATTTGCTCACGGAGCAGTCCTAACAATCAGTAACCATCATCCTCTCATAATATATTGATCAACCTGCAGCCATAATTGTTTTCATCAGTAATAAAACAGACAGATTTAGCTCAAGGCTAAAATTGTGCAACAACTTGCTTGTATTCATGATTTTTCTCTGCGGCTTATCCCTGTTCTTTGTGTTCCCTCCTTTTTATTTTTTATTTTTTTTATTTATTTTTTTTTTTTGTCCAGGTCTGCCTGATCCCCAAGTCTGCCCATGGCACCAACCCAGCCAGTGCACAGATGGCGGGCATGAAGGTTCAGGTGGTGGAGGTGGACAAAGATGGCAACATCGACATTGCGCACCTCAAGGCTCTGGTGAGAGCTGAGCTGTGAAAACAGCTGGATAATGTTACATAAAGAGCTTCGCAGAGTCACCAGGGTTGTTTTTTTTTTTTTTAGAATATTATATATAATGCTCTGATATGTTCGCTTCATTAGATTTTTGGTCAAGGTCTTCATTATGATCATGGTAATACATAGCCAGTGGTGGGATCAGTAGGTGCTGAGGTGGCCTTTGCTCGTTAAATTCTTGTCGGTCTTGTGTAATATAACCTTAATAATAACGTCTCCTAAATCGTTTAATTCCCTCCAGGTGGACAAACACAAGGCGAGCCTGGCAGCCATGATGATCACCTACCCCTCTACATTTGGCGTCTTTGAGGAAAATATCGGCGACGTTTGTGATCTGATTCATAAAAACGGCGGGCAGGTGTACCTGGATGGAGCGAACATGAACGCCCAGGTGAGAGAAAATATTCAGTTTGTTTTATGAAGCCAAAATCTGAACGTTATTAGTGGAAAGTAGTGAGAGCCGAAGGCTGGAAGATAAAGGTTATAGATGTTTGTTATCGCTCAGTAAATGGATAACCGTCGGGCATTGCAGGATGCAGATTATAGCTTTTGTGCTACCATTTGCAATATTTCTAGCTACTCCAGGGATTCTTCAGGAAGATTACAGGATGTTTTTCTGTCACCGCCAGTCACGACAAGCAGCACCTGTTTATTTTTTGCACATGTTAAACAATTTGTCTCAGTTTTCCCTTTATTATCGATTGATTTTCCTGAAAATCGGGACAGAAGGTGCATGCTGGAGAAGATAAAACCAGTTCATATTTAAGTCCTAAAGAAAAGAGAACATAAAATAAAAAATAAATGGAAAATAATAAATGTATAGCCCTAAAAGCTTTGACTTTCTTCCTTGCTCTGTAACTCAGGTTGGTTTGTGTCGCCCTGGCGATTACGGCTCCGATGTGTCTCACCTGAACCTGCACAAAACCTTCTGCATCCCTCACGGCGGAGGAGGACCCGGCATGGGGCCGATCGGAGTGTAAGTCCCCAAATTAACCCACTGAATGTGACATTCGTGCATCTGAATATTTACATCAGCTTCAGATATTACTCAGGTGTTTAACCGTCCGCTGAATTGTCGTCTCTTGTTTATCCATTTCCAAAAACACTGAATTTGACTGCATTTTCCCATCAGGAAGGCCCACCTCGCCCCCTTCCTGCCAAGCCACCCGGTGGTCGCCATGCAGTCGGTCAACAGCAGCAGCTCGCTGGGCACCATCAGCGCCGCTCCCTGGGGCTCCAGCGCCATCCTGCCGATCTCGTGGGCTTACATCAAGGTCAGCACAGATCATTAGAGAAGCTCACGTAACAGAAAGATTCTAGTCTGGGTCCAGTTTTCTGTGTTGTAAGGTCACCTGATTGTCATGTCATCTTCATTCCACATGAACTGAAGTAATGGAATCAGGGTGTTGCTAAAAGTAGATTTAAAGGAGTTAAAGAAACTAGATTTTTTGTGAAAACTTCTCTGTCTCCGGTCTGTTTTAGATGATGGGATCAAGGGGACTGGTTCACGCGACAGAAGTGGCCATCCTCAACGCCAACTACATGGCCAAGAGGCTGGAAGGTCCCTATAAAATCCTCTTCAGAGGCACGAAAGGTAAAAGGTTCCTGCAAATAACTTGGAGCAATTTTATTTTAGGATGTGTAACATTTTGTTAATAACTTGGTTTTTTTTGTTCTGAGCAGGTTTTGTTGCTCACGAGTTCATTCTAGACGTGAGGCCGTTCAAGAAGTCGGCCAATATTGAGGCTGTCGATGTGGCGAAGAGGCTCCAGGACTATGGTGGGTGGAGTTGGACACATTCCTTCTCCATTATGGCAAAAAAACATTTTTTTTTTTACAGTATATTGGATATTTGAATTTTTTTATTTTATGTGTTCCGGCGATCAGGTTTCCACGCTCCCACAATGTCATGGCCAGTGTCTGGCACGCTCATGATTGAGCCCACAGAGTCGGAGGACAAAGCTGAGATGGACCGGTTCTGTGAC
Organism: Atherinosoma microstoma; assembly: GCA_037177055.1. Lineage (NCBI taxonomy): Eukaryota > Metazoa > Chordata > Actinopteri > Atheriniformes > Atherinidae > Atherinosoma > Atherinosoma microstoma. The sequence continues at coordinate 6,659,711 of JBBBVU010000012.1, read as the reverse complement.
GCCCTGCTCGCTATCCGACAGGAGATCGCCGACATCGAGGAGGGGAGGATGGACTCTCGCATCAACCCGCTCAAGGTACACTTCCAGCTTGATTTGTGTGACGTGAAAAAGATGCTTGACAGTAACAGAATAGTTAAGCTGTGACTTGTTGGGTTCCATCTCGGGTCCTCATGCCTGTGTTTCTGTGCACAGATGGCCCCTCACTCTCTGGCATGCATCTCATCCTCAAACTGGGACAGGCCCTACTCCAGGGAGTACGCTGCTTTCCCTTTGGTGAGTGTCTCATTCACACAACCAAGGAGTAGTCACACAGGAGTTTTGTCTCATCCACAGACACTTTTGCATAATTAGTAGCCAAGAATACAATCAACAAACCTGATCTTTCTCCTGAGTCAGCATCACAAACTTTATGTTCTGCCTGGTTAAATAAAACTTCTTTGACTCTGTTGCCATCTAGTGTTAACAAGTAGGACCCATGAAAACGTCAAGTATTCAATGTAACATGAACACTTCCAAATGCCACTTTCATCTAGGTTTTTATTACCAAAAAAAGGTTAAAATGTTTTAATATTTCACAGCAAATATTTGACAGAATAAAGTTTTTGGGTAAAGCTTCTGTAAAATACAGAGATGAACTTTAAATAAACAAACAAAAGAGAACCTAGACCACATCTTTTCTTCCAGTTTATTCAGGATGAAAAGAGTTTTATTTAATCATTCAGTGGTGGGAAAAAAACATACCAGAACCTGTAAACGGCCATCTTGAACATTCACCGTTCATTCAACTTTTTTCTGATGAAGTTGGTATGCTTGTTAATCGGGCTGCATTATAATAGTAAAGTATGCAATATCATTGAGTATTGTAGTGATTTTTGTAACTTGCTATATATTTATAGCAATATATATGATATAATAAACATATATTATGCTAATAATTCAGTGTAAGTTAATGAGGGTTGCGTTCCACTTATTCATGCTGGTTAGCTTTTCTAAGTGGAGTGTAGCCATTTAAAGTTTAAATATCTGCAGAAGACAATGTCCATAGTGGACCATTAATTGTTGTCCAAGCCGTCTTTTCCAATGTTGACATTGTGCATGTTGATACTGGGATGAAGACAAAGTTTGGAAAAATGAAAGCTCACTGCTCCCAGTGTAGCAAGTGTTGGGTTAAAAGCAGAGGAATAATTTCAGTGATTCGTGAGATTTATTCTTCTTCTGTGGTCGTGCAGGTAATTATATAGTCTAAACTGTTTATGGGTTGTTTTTTTTTTGTTAGATGCATCTTAGAGATTCTGCTAGTTGTTTTTTTACAGCAGTACTTGTTTTTATAGGGTAATTTAGGAGGTTTTTTAATGCATTTTTCCTTCATTCTGAGAGTTCCATAAATATATGCATGAAATTACAAAAAGCGCTGAAAACAACATATATCTAAATTATCAATCATCATACAAAGAAGATTTGGAAGATGATGCAGGGTATTACTTATGTTTCAATAATGGAAAAAAATAAACAACACAAACACACTAAGAAGATGCTGAAAAAGAGAAGTGTGTGGATTATGAAAAATGTCTATTTAGTCTTCACATCCCCTAAGTGTGGATGGATTGTTTCTTTTTTATGTGAAAAAAAACTTCCGGCACTTTATCTTAATAAGCATTCTCTGAGATCTGAATGAGCACCAACATTGAATGGGTTCAGCCTTTGCCCGTGCTCTTTGTTGGGCTTATTAAAATGCTCTCTCTTCTCACCTTGCAGCCTTTCATAAGGCCTGAGATCAAATTCTGGCCGACCATCTCAAGGATCGATGACATCTATGGAGACCAGCATCTCGTGTGCACCTGCCCACCCATGGAGGTCTACGAGTCTCCATACGAAGAGAAAATAGCCTCCTCGTAGACACCGTCTGTAGCTCTGTCCCAATGTCCAGCCTGGCCTCCAGACATCAGTGGAGCTCTGAGCTGTCTCGGATGTCCATTATAGTGTGAGGGGTGGACATTGGGGCTGGGCTTACTACAACTCAAACTATTCAAATGGACCAAAAGGTGCAACTTCTTGCTTACATAAATAAGTGCACCCTCCAGCACAGAGGCGGCTCCATAACCCACCTGCCCTCTGAGCTCCCAACATTGATAAAAATGCCCTTTGTGCCTGTGTTTTTGTTTGTTTTTTCTGTAAAATAGCTGATGTTACTTTTGTCCCTGAATTCCTGACAAATATAAGTGTTCTAGTCCTTGTAGGTTTTTTGTTAATATGCATTTATTATCTGAAACAGTTTTAATGTATGTTGTATGTCAACCTAGCATGCAGTTTTAATTTGAAATGAATTGTTTTCTAATCCAGTTTCCTCTGTAGGAAAAAAAAGATGTCTGCATTAAACATGTTTATCTTAAAATGTGTCTTTGATATGAACACGAGTGAGATGCACAAGTACTATAAGACGGCGCAACACTGCCATCTAGTGAGTTTATGCAGAACTACATTTTACTTGACTTGATATTTAATGGGTTTTTTTCTCATCTTCACCTGGTCTCATTTTTTGTTGTTAATATTTCCTCACATATTAACAAATATTTCTCCAGAGGTTGACAAAATGTAAAATACATATGCAAAGAAAGCGATCGCAGGAATCACTTAAACCATAAATTTAATGGATAATAATACAGAGACTACATATCGAATGTTGAAACTGAGGGGTGGGGGATTTCATAATTTAAGGCACATGAACCCATTTAAAAAAAAAATTGAGACAATTCAGAAAATAACTTTAATTTTTGGGCTGACTTGGTTTTGTAGGCTCAGAAACCCTTTAGAAACCCATCCTCAATGGGGTCTCTCTTTTAGAAACGAGGATGTCATCGGAGCCATTTCCAAGTTTTGAGGACAAACGCTGCCACACTAACTGCATAGTCTCAGTAAAAGCCAGTCAGCCAGAAGATGTCAAACCACATTCTGCTTGCAGCATGTCTGTTGTAAGAGCCCGAATGCTGAACTAGTCTGACTATAGTCACTCACACTGAATACATGTCTGAGAACTACTGAGCATTTCTAAAAGGAACGAAATGATTTTTAATTCCATCTTATCTTTAAAAGAAATACATTCATAGCTGCTGCCCCAGGTGGTGCAGGTTGTTTATATTCAGATGTCCCTGCTATACCTGGACTTGGATGTATTCAGATCAGCTGTAAGTGAGTTGTGGATCTCCTGATCAAACATACTGCCACCCTCCCAACTTCATTGACATAGAAAAATCTGCTGTATTTTGGGTCTAGACTGTTGAAAGTCTTGTGAGGCTCCATGGAAACTGAAAAAATAAAGGTAGTTTTGATCCATTTTGACATCAGTGATCAAATAAAACAGGGCTGTGAGCAGTTGGTAAAGATGCCCATCACCATTTGCCAGACCAGTGCTGACATTTCATAACACAATTGTTTAAGAAAGCGATTGTTTTGTATATGAAAGACTGGGGGGGGGGAATTGTTTAACTGCAGATTCATTTTCATTTATCAACTTGTTTGAGCCAGAGTTTAAAGTCTTCAGCCACATGAAACTTGCTGAGCTGTTTCCTTAATTCCACTAACATTTGAGCAATTTGTACAGCACATACCACATTACAAATATCCACATCCTGGTGTCAGTTTCACACTGGGGTGGGCAGTCCCCTAGGGGCCCCAGCAGGCTGCTTGTGATAGAAAGTATTTATGGTAAACGTCAAATGTTTAAAACCAGTGCAAACTGGTGCAGGGATTTATTTCTGAAAACAGTACACTGCTACAGCTAGATGAAAACATTTCATAGAATAAAACATTTTCTAACTTCCTTCATGAATTTCATATAAACAAAAATGAATAAGCAACCGTGAATCTGTAAACCGTCAAAACTGATTCAGTAACGTAGCTCTGAATGCTTAAAGTATCCCAAAAAATGTTGAATGGTTTCAAAGTTACACAGATCTGAAGTTAACTTAAACAGATTCTTGCTTTAATAAATAAAAATATAAACTACTGGAAACAAAGGGAGCCCAAACAGCCGGAAGAACAAGACAACTTGTTCCCTCAGTCAACAATAAGGGACAAGAACAACCTAAACAACCTGTTGGAAACCTTGGGGTGGAGGCGTCACATCCCCTGCTTGAACCACGCTGTAACCAAGAGAGAGTCCTCATTGTCCCCTCTGCTGGAATTCACCGACCATATAAAGTTGGCCACTGCAGGCGCTAAGCTAACTCCACATCCTACTCCCATTCCTCCTTCTCTAAACGTCATGTTACTCCCACGCCTCCAAGGATGCATCAATCCTTCAATGCCTGTAGCTTTCCCAAGCCCTGTCTGTATCAGTAACAGGAAAAGATTGGCACACTCAATCAAGCATTGCATGAATCAGTTAATCATATAAATGCATTCAAATTAGTATCAATTCCCTTTCAGCCACAGCATAGTGGTGTTACAAAAAGTCTTGAAAAGGTACATCATACTTACAACAATCTTAATTTAGCTTTGTTAAATGTCAGGTAAGTTTTTTTTGAATAAAAGATTTTATTATCAGGCATAAGGTTAGATTTTTAGCCAAATTTTATTTGGATAGCACATTTTATGTACAAGACAATTCAAAGTGCTTCACATAAAACATTAAAAGCATGACAGTAGGTTGCAGAAGAAGCATTAACAACATAAATAGAAACAAAATCCTAGTAAAAAGGGTGTGCAAAAATATTAATAAGAGCATATAACATAGCTCAATTAACTCAAACTATTAAAAGCAAGCAACAGTCTGGATAAGTTAAAAGATAACGAGCAGATTTCATGAAAACATGAATGAGAAAAACTTTTAATTAAGACTACTCACACAAGTATTTTTATTGAATCAGCCCCTCCTAACTTTATTCACAAAGAGATATAAAGAAAGGAGGGGGGCTATCGTCATTTTTTTCAATGATTCCATCCAGTGTAAACGTATGTCAGAAGGTATATATGCTTCCTTTGAATAAATTGCTATCAGGATTACTGTGTCCTCTCAGGCCATATTTTTTTTATACATTTACAGTATAGGCCACCTTAGCACAATGTAATATTCTTGGATGAATTTGTTAAATTACTGTTCATAATCGGCACTGAATCTGGCTATCTGGTTATCGCTGGTGACTTTAACTTCCATGTTGACCTTCCATGTTAACCAGTGCCCCCTAATAACTGCCTCACTTGGGGACACTGGTCTCAGCCTCAGTCAAACACATGGATGTGCCAGACTGAAATGATTGTGTTTGGAACCAAAGACAAGCATCCGAGATCAGTGCCCCGCTTCAGTCAGCAATGTTAGAAACAACAGATCAAACCAGAAATCTTGGTGTCATTTCAAAGTCTGTGCTAAATGTTAACAGCCATATTAAAGCAGTAATCAAATCAGCCTTATACTACCTTATATCTAGAATAATGGGACTGATGGCTCAACATGATTTGGAAAAACGTATTCATGCATTTGTTTTCAATAGGCTTGAGTTTTTACATGTTTCTAAAAAAAGTCACTAAGACAAAGGCAACTTATCCAGAATGCTGCTGCTCGTGTCCTCACGAGGACCAAAAAAAGGGGAATACATCACTCCAGTTCTCAGATCACTACACTGGCGTCCTGTGATTGCTACTGGCGTACAAGGCACTGAACAGTTCTGGCCCAAAATATATCCCCGATTTGGGGACATAAAGCACTTATTTGGGCCTTGTTTTTAGATTTAACATTTAAAGGTGTTTAGACAAACAACTTATTGGTTTTAATCTTTTAATGGATTTATTGGTAGTAAACTCAAATTACACTCAGCTGATTTTCCACCCTCTGAACTGTTGCAACGATCAGTCAGAAAAAAATCTGTTTCTTGTTTGTCAAAGCTGCAACAGTATGTTTGATCAGTTTATTCAGAAGCTTGGGTGCAAAAAGAAACTGAATCCTGCAGACTTCTCAGCTTTCATCTTGACCGCACATTAATACAGCTTTTATCTTTTGCAATTTTCACTGTAGACAAAAAAGCTGAAGAAGCCGATCAGGTTCCTGTTTCAAGTTGTCCTTCGACATTTTATTTTAAAGAACATCTGTTCCTGAGGTTGTCTGTTGTGTTTCTAAGGGAAGAGCTAGACCTGCCTGGACAACACAATACAATGTGGTGAAACATGGCAAGAGTAACTGTCGGCTTCCAACAAGACTTAATGGATGGAAGCCAATTAGAAAAAAAGCATCTTAAGACATAAGGTAGTAGTTGTTTTTCTTTTACATGTTAAGTGATAAATAATTGAATTTTTCAAAAATTCAGTGATGGTTCTAAGTTTTTAAACCCTTTAGATGTTTGTGTATTTCTGCAGAAATAAAACCTAAAGCACCAACAGATTTTCATACAAGTAGATACAAAGCATCAAAGTAAACAAAATTAGACAAAAAAAATGAGGAAGTGTTGTGCTGAGCTGGCCGCAGTGCACATTCATTCTTGCAAATCCCACAAAAGGGTTTAGAGGCAAAGCACATTCTTATTTTTATATTTGGAGGGAAACAAAAAATTGAAAAACAAAAAATAAAACATGTCTCATGGTGTGATGAAGGGACATCATAGAGCTGGTTTTGCTGCATCTTTACTTGAAATGACTGATAGAAAAATAAACTGAATTAGATAAACTTGAATTATCAGTTAAGAAAAAAAAATCATGCAGCAAAACAAGACATTCTCTGAACGACTGATTAAATAAAGATAAAGTTGATGTTTTGGAAAAGTTGAGTCAAAGTTGGGACTGTGATCAAATACAGTTCACATGAGGAAAGTCACTAACATCCCAGAGCTAAAGCTGGTCTATTAAGGCAAAGGGACCAAAACTCCCCCAAGATGATGTGAAGGACTTAACAGTTTACAGAAATGTAACGTCAGGGAAAAAGGCAGTAGGTAAACAAAAGACGGTGAAAGCAAAGACTCACTGACAAATGTGTGATTTTGGATACTTTTCTCTAATTAAATAAATGACCACACAGATTTAATGAAGTTATCTTGAAGTTACGTGAAAATCCGATGGGTTCTTTGTGTTACATTTATGCAGAAATATAAAAAAAAATATGTCTATAAACTTTTCAACCACCACTATAAAACAAGCACTCAGCGACCCAAACCTGCCCCACGAGTCAGCGTCAGCCGAATCATCCAACGGCTGGCATTGAACCAAACACCACACAAACACCCGACAGTCTAACTGTGTCTTATGTAACTGTGTCTCATTCGACTTTTCCTGCTTCCTGGTCTTCCTGTTGGGATTGATCAAGTTCAGCGTCCACCGCTTTCCTACTTTGAACCAGGCGGTCGACCAGGAGGACAAACACGGCTGATGAAAGAAGGCAGAAGCCTGAGAGGTAGAAGGCAGAGCTGTAGTCATTGGTCTTGTCCACCAGCCAACCTGCAGAAAATACAAGAGAACAAAAACAAGAAATATCACACACGGTGAAAAGAATGATTCGTATATGGAGTCAGTCCCATTTGTGATTTGTACTTAATAACTCTGTTATAAAAAGTGCTGCATAAATTATAATTCTTATTCAAATTTTAAATACAGCAAAATACAGAACACTTCTATTGAGTGTAAATAAAAAAAGGATAGCTAATTATGAACACCAATAGATTTGTAATCTTTAAGAGTTGCCAACATCCTCAAACTTGTGTAAGAAATCATTTTATTTCCATCACACTCCCAAACCCAGACCAAGTCTTATCTGCTTATTCAAATCAACTTTCCTGGTAAGTTGAGGAGTGGGGGGGGGGGGGGGGGGGGGGGGGGGGGGGGGGGGGGGGGGGGGGGGGGGGGGGGGGGGGGGG
>JBBBVU010000012.1:6637925-6649597 GCA_037177055.1 Atherinosoma microstoma | reverse complement strand
TTCCTGGCTGCTGTAACACCAAAATTTCCCCGTCGTGGGACGAATAAAGGTTTATCTTATCTTATCTTATCTTAATATACCAGACAACCAATTGTACTTGTCATAAAGAAGTGGAATCCTCCTTGGATACAATCCATGAATGCAAGCCTTCGGCTGTCTCTGCTGAAGAGTCTGCTCTGAGATGTTAGTACCAGAATTGCTTTGATTGATTTCAGAGGCTATAAATATATAAATGATTGCAAACCTGATCGGTTTGTTGTGGTAAAGAATGTGCTGAGCCAAAAGGCAAAGCTCTTGATTTACCGGTCGATTTACATTCCTTCCCTCACCTATTGTCGTGAGCTCCGGGTAGTGACCAAAAGAGGAGAATGCAAACGGCCGAAATGAGTTTCCTCCTCAGAGAACGGGCTCTAGATAAGCTTGTAGAGCCGCTGCTCTTCTGCATTGAGAGGAACCAGATGAGGTGGCTTAGGCATCTGGTTAGGATGCTTCCTGGTGAGGTCCCACCGGGAAGAGACCCCGGGGAAGGCCCAGGACACGCTGGAGGGATTACATCTCAGGACCGCCTCGGGATCCCCGTGGATGAGCTGGCAACTGTGGCTGGGGAGAGGGAAGTCTGGGCTTCCCTGCTCAGGCTGCTGCCCCATCCTGGATAAGCGGTAGAAGATGGATGCAAGGATGGATAGATGCAAACCTGAAAAAGCTCGAGGTGTCTGGGTAATGCTCCTCCAGAATTAAGTTTTCAAAGATATTTTGGAAACGGGAGAAACACGAGAAACCACATGACATATGGGTGAAGAATGAAAAACATCCGGTTGTAACTGAGCAAGCAATATCAAAGCTTAATCCCAACTCAGTTTTACAACCAAGCCTTTTTGCGTAATGCTTAATACTGGAGCCAATTAACAACCTTCCATCTGGAAGATCATTGGCACAATGATCCACTGCCACAGAAACATATGTCATCATAACTCTGCACTTTACAACAGATGATTATCAGCTAGCTTCTCATGTGCAAAAGACAAGGGCAGTAAATGAGCGATTATATCACTCACTGCACATAATTAGAGGAGGTTGGTTAACATTGTGTTATTTCTCAAAGTAGTTCAGAATATGCTGAATCACCAACATTAATTCCCAACCAAATATGCTGCAATAAGCTCAGTTTTCTGAACCTAATAGTTATTTTTCAAAACTGAAAGATATGCTAATATTTGTTATATTAATAAAAAATATTGAAAGAATGTTTAATATGGATGTCACAAATAGTCTACCAAGTGATGGGAAAAGAAACAAAAGTCTGCTTATATATCTAATCTCTCATGTTTGAATGCACAGAGTAAACTGGCACCATTGAAACAGAGACAGCCAGAGAAACATGACTTACCTTAAACCCGTCAGTCAGTGTTACATATAAAGGGATATTGCTCTGCAAGGATGTGACATCATACAGATGATTTAAACTCAAGTGGCTCTGAGGGAAGACAGTTTGTTCTCCGCACACAGCATCACATTTTTTGTCCACGTGCCTCAAACACAAAGTCTATCCTTCAAGTATGAGGAAATATGAATGAATTTAGGAGACAGTGTTTAGGTTTAGTTCAGGAGCTCGTAAGGAGTTAAAGCTCTTTTCTTTATGTCTCTGTACATGAAAGCCGTTGTACCCAGTTCTGGAATTAATTAGACATTAAATGTCAAAACTGTTTCATCCTTTTCAGATATTATCTAAAAAATATACTTGTTTTAATTATAAATGTCTTGAGAAAATCTCCTAGTTACAGATTAATTCAATGCAGATATTAAATTTCTATGTGCTTAAAGTAGTTAAATAATGCTTAAATTCCCTAAAACAAATATACATAAAGTATTGTTTGCTATAAGATACCATAGATTGACATGTAGGTAATGCATGACTATATCCATTAAGAATCCACATGTCTAGTCCTGAACTAACATGAATGATATGAATGTGAAGTTTCCCCGTTGCTTGCAGGCTGCCAGACAAAAGCAAGGTTCCCTTTTTTAGCTTCTACTTTTGCACAGATAACTCACAGTTCCTCGTCAGGCATTACTTTACTACTTTGACAGGAACCAATCATTTAAATAGATTGTTTAGGGATTTAATGAATTGGGCCCACTCAGACTTTTCCAATATGTGAAGTGTAATGAAGAGGAAGAATAAAAAGAGGCCCCTTTGCTACAATTCCCTAAAGGCTTTGCAGCAAAGAGGCTCATGACCTGATTCAGCCAGTGTCAGTGTCACATGATCTCAGACCATGCGCCTGTTGTTAAAAGCACCAGAGTCTGCAACATCACTAAGAAAGCAGCAGAAAACTGCATCCTGAGCAGAACAGTAGAAACTCTCAGTCTGATAACATTATAACCTCATTCAAGAACAAGACAACAGTAAAAAAAGAACCACTCCAACTGCTTACCTCCAGCAGGTGGACCAACGAAGCCCCCGATGCTCCTGAACAGCATAAAGAGCCCCAATCCGCTGTCGAATCCTTCCAGGGTCACAATGTCCACAATGGAAGTGACATGAATGGCCACCACACAGCCGAACAAGAAGCCGTAGAGAGAAGCAAAAACTAAGATGGCCCAGTAGTTGTGGCTGATGGGTAGCAGGAGCAACACGACCCCAAGCAGAGTGGTGACAATGGTGAGCAGCTGCAGGTTCCTCAGAAACCTCATGTTGGCAAGCCACCCACAGAATATCCTCCCTACCAGGTCAGCTACTGCCAGCACAGACAGGATAAAGGCCGGCCAGTACTTATCTATCCCCAAACTGCTGGCGAAAGGCACCAGAAAGAGAGTGGGGATGAAAAACCCTGCTGCTGCAAAGATGGCAAACAGAATATAGATAAGAAATTCAGGTTTTTTCAGAAGGGAACACTGGAAGATCGTCTTGCTCCTCGATGCGAGCACAGCAGCATCATCTTCCGAGCCGTCGTTGCTCTCTTGTGATGGACCGAGGGGTGTCTCCAGGGGTCTCATGAGTGCACCACACACGCAAAGATTAAACTGAAGGCCTGCAATGATGAGCAGAGCACCCCGCCAGCCGTACATCTCAATGAGCCACTTTAAGAGGGGACTGAACATGACAGCAAAGACACACTCCCCCGAGCTAGCAATGGCATACGCAATGGGACGCCACCGTGCAAAGTAGTGGCTCACCATACTCATGGCAGGAATCCACGAGAAGGAAATGCCGGTTCCTGGAAAAAGAAGATGAAATCAGTCAAAAATTTATTTTAGGGTTGAAGGTTTTTGTGTCAGGATGCTTTATAATCTGAATAAAAACAGAATCCCGTGATTTGCAAATCTCATACTCTGATATTTCATTCAGAATACAGCACAGGGAACTTCTCAGATGCTGAAAGAGAGACACTTTACTATTTCATGAAACATGAACTCATCTTGAATTTAATGGAAGCATCACATCTGAAAATGTCTGATGGAGGTAACAAAAGGCTAGAAAAGTAAGTAAAATGTATTTGTATGGCACTTTTCACAGATAAAATCACAAAGTGCTTTACAATAAAATCCATAAAAACATAAAAGCAGAGCATGCAATGAAAACAAATTAAAATAAATAAAATTTCTAGCTGCAGTCCAGACTTTTCATAAAATAAAAACATTTGGTGCATCATAATGTACGAAATAAAAGAAAAAAGCGACTCAGGACTGTTGAGTATATAGAGCTCTGTCAGACAAAAACCTGTCCAGCAGCTGCTTTCCTCTGCTGGACATTACCAGACTGCACTTAAAGAAGAGGGGATGCTATGCAGTGTTATACATGACCCTCCCCCCCCCCCGTCTTTCTGAGATGTGCTCCTGCCATTAAATTTTAAATGTGCACATATTTTCCATTACATGGCGCCTCTCTTTCAACATTTGATGTTTTCTGTGTTCCAACTATTTGCTTTATAATATTTTTCCCACTTCTCAGTGTCTGAAATTAATAAATACTTTCAAACAGACCATTTTTTTTCTGTTGTCATGTTAAATGGGAATATTGGGCTATGCTGGTTCAACTGCAGAGCATCTGTGGTGGGATCAGGTTTTTCTAAGCTTTGTCTTTGGGGATTGACCTACATTTTATAGTATATCTGCAATCTCCATTATTTAGAAGTGAGCTGTGACTCAAAAGTGATATTCATTTGAGCAATAAACATAAGTACATATCAGGTAATTAAAATAATGGTAAATATGATAAGGCAGGGCAGCTCTACACAAAGAGGACTGGCTTGTTTACAATCCCATCTAACTCTTGTTTTCTTGTTCACTTAAACACAAATAGAGGAACAGTTTCTGCTCCACAGAGTGAAAACAAACTTATTTAAATCACTTTTTACAGCTCAAATATACATTAATATCAACAAATCTCTCAAAAAGTGGTGAATTTCTTACATTTAACCTTGTTGAAAACTAAGGAAAGGGCTGTAAGAGTGGAAATGGGTTCTATATCCCCAGTGTATCCCCAGTGTCCTACCTTCCAGGATGCCCATTGTGAGGTAGAGCCAAGGCAGACTGAGGTCCAGAGATGCCAACACCATCCCTGTTGTACACAGCAGGCCTCCTATCACGATCACCACCCTCTGAGAAAATCGTAGGGTCAGAGCACTGGCTGCTGGAGCTGTGGAGAGGAAAAATGAAAAAAAAAAAAAAAAAGCTGCAAAAATATCTTCAGTTTAAAATCGATTTCTTCAAAGTTTACTTTAAAATCTTTACCTCCAATGTGAAACATGGCAATTGTTGTGGATGTCACCCAGGAGGTAGTGCTGGCCTGGACTCCAAAATGACTTTGGATGTCCAGGAAGAAGTGGCCGTAGTTTTTGAGGACAGCAGCTGTAAGGCCCATGACGACAAAGGCTGATGCGACCACCACCCAGCCGTAACCTCCGTCAGGAGATCCAGCTCTCCTGGACTTCATCTTCAACTAACTCAGCAGGCTGCTCTCCTGTCTGTACTGAGCAGCTATTATGTAATAGCCTAACCCCCAATGTGGGTAGGACTTGTGAAAGTGAAATGCACATATGCATAGCAACTGGAACAGCCAACGGAGGGGGGCAAATGACGTTTTTAAGAAATAGTCCATGTTTGTTACTGGTGAAAGAAAATTTACACTGGATTTCCATTGGTTAAAGGAACCGTTTCCAGTTAGGCTATGCAGTGATTCTGTAATACAGCATATAACCCAGACAATGAAATGAAAACAATGAAATGAAAAAACAAAACAAAGAAAGAAATCCCGGATAAAACAACAGTGAACATTTAAGTTGAAACATTATTGACATTTAACGTTAAACCAAACACTTTCACGCGCAGTTTCCAAAAAAAAGGGGGGAAAAGGAATCAATAGTTAGATATTCCGCAAGCTCCTTTGGTCTGCGGCATTAACTACCTCGCTGTTTAATGAGCATCACTGGAAATGACAGCGCGCTGCTGTCATCGGACGTTCAAGGTCGGAACGGCACAAAGAGGCGTCCATCAAGTTCAACATATGCCTTAAATTTAGCATGTTCACTACGTGATTTTAACAAATGCAACAGGACCCAATCATTATATTATTAGTTAAAGCAGCCGCGAGCAATTTGTTTCGGTATCTCTTTACTGAGCGTCCCGGGCTGGGATCAAACCCACGCTCATTCATGCGAGCGCAACTTCCGGATTTTGAAAATCACTGTCAACATTTAGTTGCTTTTCTCTAAATCAGATTTAAAGTGTAATGAAGGGGAATTATGGAAAGGTTTTTGGGGAAATAAACCTTTCCCCTACAGCCTTTATACGAATCACAGAGGCTTTGTTTTTATTTTAGAATGCCCCAAACTGTGTAGTTGCAGTAAAATTAAATTCTAACCTTGAACAAAATACTATAAATGAAAATGTATATGACATTTATCACATGTCTATTTTAAATAGAAGATCCCTTTGTAGCATTTGACTGTTCTGACTAAAATCATTTTATCACATTTCCTGTTGCAGGAGCATGTTTCCATAATTTACCATTTTAAGTTGCACTGAAAATGTCAGGAAGTAATTTAAAAACGTTCTGGTCTTTATTAGGCTTTAAAACTAAGCAAATATAACCTGAAATTAAACATACATGACACTCCACTATTATTATCTATAATCAATCTATAACCAATATCCCCCCTATAGGTCACACCAGCGGATGATCATTTAATTGATCGGGTAGATTTGATTGACATCACAAGGCTGCTTCTTACTACTCCTCTTTAATAAAGGTCTCCTACGTTTACCTACTCATCATCTGCATTTTGGCTTGGTTTTTGGTGTTTGGTGTGAAAAAATGTCTTGTTTTGCTGCTGAACTGAACTTGCATTTACCATAAGACCTTGCGACAAGCAGATTTTTAAAAATGTCCTCATATATAAAATCTCAGAGTTTAAAGAGGGTGAACACATTTTTTTCCACATGACTGTAGTACCTACAGCTCAAAGCTACAAACAACTGCGAATGCGTGGAGATGTCAAATGCTTCAAAAGCACTTTCACAAATAGCCTTGACAGGTTATTGTGCTCCTGATAAAAAGAATTTAAGACCCAGTTTACAACATGGGCGTCGCACCCTGGGGATGAGGGTGTTTAAAACACCCAAACTTTTACCGGTGAGACGCAGAGGCGCCGCTTGTCAACAGGTGAGCAAATACTTGGGCCCCCAGCCGTAAGGAGGCCCCCGAGGGTTGACCAACTTTGAATCACTACAGAGCAGAGACAATGTGGAGAGTTTGCAATGACGGTGGTAGGCCGACTTGGAACTCCCTAAAGGGGCCCCACCTCATGTTCTTGCTGTAAGTAGCGTGCATTTTGCTTAAACAAACAGGTGAGAGCGAGTTTATCAAAATGAAGAGAAGTTATCTTTCTGGCAGGGGGAAAAGAAAGAAGAAAAAGCAGGAAGACCAAAAAAGACACGAAGCTAGTGGTAAGTCATGCAGATAATATAGAAGCTAATTTAGCTCAGAGCAGCTTGATCGGTCATGCTCCTGTTAAGTAGCCTACCTGGGTGTGTGTTCCTGGGTATCACAAAGCTGAAAATAATAACAGATGGAATAGTGTTTTTATTTATCTAATTAAAGCGGTATACAGAAAAGCTAAACTGTCAAGCAAATGCTAAGTTACAGAATTTATTGACAAGAAATTTGGGTTAATAGATGTAATGTTTTTTTTTTTGGCAAGTATTTATGTTTTATTTTATTTTCCTTATATGTCGATAAGCTTTTGAAAACTGCATATTTATATGCTGTATTATGCTGGAAATGAATTCCTAAAGAGTCTTACAGGCTTCAGCACATTGTTTAATCTTCTGTATTTGAACCATATTAAATCATATTGCCCCCGTTTAATGGAATCACTTATAACCAATTACGTGTAAATAAATAAAAGAATAATGAAAGCTGCCAAAGAACATTAAAAAGTTTCATTTGAGGAATGCAATATATGACTATAACAACACAATGCTAACAAAACCTTTTTCTATATGATCAACATGTTATTGTTAAAAGTATAAAATATAATATACTGTAAGAGTGATGAATCCTGGTTGGAGGGGCCCCCTGTAAAATTTTGCTTAGGGCCCCTAAAGACTAGAACCGCCTCTGGGTGAGAGAGTTCAACACCCACACTTTTTACTTTTTTTTTTAAAGGTTTTTCTTTCTTTTTAAAAAAACTTTCCCCGCAGTTTTGCACACACGTTGCTGCTTTAGTCGCTTTGTGGTCCTCTCTGTCTGAGCAGCGCAGCCTCATCCTCTCCCCCTCCTTCTCCTGTTGTTCTGTGAATCATGCCGCCCGTACCTGCTGTCAGTGGCTGATTAGCTTCTCTGTTGCGGGTAGCATCTCCCTTGTTGCGTTTGTTTTTCGTTCAGCTGAAAAGGAGGAAACTAGCGGTTCATGGTTCACACCGGCACATATTTACCCCTAAGTATTGGACGTTCTAGCCAAATTTAGTCCCATGTCACAATCAAGCTGAAAAATGTCAACAGCAGCTGATTTCAATTAGATATTGTTTGCATTTATTTCATATTACTGTTCAGTATCAATGAGGTTTGCTAGGGACACAGCTGTAAAATACACTTGCTATGCACTTCTATAGGTTCAGATATCTAGTGAGGTTGGAACAACAAAAGCAAGCAAGGGAATGTCTTCTCAAAATCATTGGGGCTGTGTAGATGTTGGATACACAGGGCTGATTATTTAGGGGCCATAAATGTGGTAAGAGGAATTATGAGCAGGTTCCGAGAGACAAATCAGAGCAGGATAGTAGTTGACAGGAAGTAATAAGGATTCATACTTCAGCTATGAAAAAACAATGAACCTTTTCATGTGGCCTCAAACAAGTTTTGCTTAAACATTGAATATGAAACAAAATAAGCTTGATACTCTACAATGTATAATTTGGAATAATAAAACACATCAGTGGCATTCATTTCATGAATAAAGTTTAAATAAAAATTGTATGCCTCTTTTTTTAGCAGCCTTCTCATTTAAATTTCAACAGTAATCTTATTCCAAACGCTAATAATAAATATAAAAATGAAATAATAAACCAATTAATAATATTCTTCAATGAT
The DNA here is from genome assembly GCA_037177055.1 of Atherinosoma microstoma. Lineage (NCBI taxonomy): Eukaryota > Metazoa > Chordata > Actinopteri > Atheriniformes > Atherinidae > Atherinosoma > Atherinosoma microstoma. The sequence continues at coordinate 6,641,004 of JBBBVU010000012.1, read as the reverse complement.
TGTGCAATCATTCAAGCCCATGCCTTGGAGTAGCAAGAAACCATTAATTATTGCTCAGTTTGCTCCACACTGATCTGCTCTGATGAGTCCAAGCCAAATATCTGCATCTCTTCTAGGATGCTAGTCCATCAATGTCTGGGCTCAGGCTCTGAGCTGAGGAGGTCCTCAGGTGTCCATCAGGCAGATATCTTTTGTCAGATGTTATGATTACTGTCCTGTCCTGATTGACGCGCCAAAACACCAGCAGATTGTTCTGGAATTTGGAGTATTAACAGTACATGTGCTGTATAATACCGGCGGGCCAGCTCTAGTAGTGGGGTTTGGTATTGCCTTGCAGGCCAAATATAATTACATTGCGGGCCAAATATGGCCCACGGGCCAGAGTTTGACACCTATGCTTTAGGTGATCCTGCATTGTACGACTTTCATCACAGGTGCCCAAATGCTTATACTTAAATGATAAAAAGAAAAATCTTTTCAGCCAGATCATCCATTTTTATCAGTTTCTTCATCAATATTGGCCGTTTAACTTCAGTCATCACACCTGGTGGTTTTATAACAAATATCAACATGTAGATGGTTGGCGAGATGATGCTGTATGAATTCTGCATTATGATCTAGAACCTGGTACAGATGAGGCAGAACATATGGGAGTACATTTCATGCTGCGTTTACTGACCCTCGGACATCTGACGTTTACCCAAGTGAAGGTCATTAAAACTGAATTTGTTGGAATTTGATTGTCTTGTGTTTTTTTTTCTATTATTATTTCAACAGTATTTTAATTTGTTCAATTTGGAAGGAAGTCAAAAGCAATGATGCACCACAAGAATTAGCTTCACAGATATGTTCTTTAATGTTCACACCCTCTCACATTTAAAATGAACAATGACAGATTTTTAAAGTAATCTTTTTATGAACTTAATTTACAACAATACCTTGCTGGCATTTCAAATATAGTATTTACCATATTTAAATTTTTATAAAATTATAAAATTTTTCTGAACATATGTACACAGAAATACTGAATATAGTCCATTTCTCCTCACGTGACCGCACATGGGGAATGGCAATAGCTAGCCCAGCTAGCTATTTGTATGGACACACATATTCGCACACACACACACACAGACACAAACACACAACTTGTTTACCACAAGCTTTTCTAGCTTCAGGTCTGGCAACAATCTTATCACAGTCACTACAAACTCTTCAAGTCTTCTTTTAAACTTTGACCAAAAATTTGCTCCAACAACAACAAAACCTTCAACAGTTTGACCATCCAAACATTTCCAATCTGCTCTAGGCCACTAGGCTGCAATAGAAAAGTGCCTTGCTGAAAGGCACCTCGGCAGTAGTTTTTGAGCAGATCCTCATTCCGAAACCCGCCACTCTTCCAGTCACGCTGCTTTTCCACATGCCGGCACGCAGTGGGAGCGGGACCTCGCTTTTCCTTTTTCCACACTCAGGGCAACATTTTTAGTGTCTTTGCTGTGGAGGCGCAGGGCACTTCAGGCGATTTTAAAACTCCTTACTGTCCCTGAATAGGTCAATACGCAGGGCCAACTCCTTGAAAGGAGGACGCAATGTGGGGTCTTTATCCCAGCACTCCTCCATGAGTTCTTGTATCTGAGGGGAAAAAAAAAAAAGCGTTGTAAGTAAGGGGGCTAAAAGAAATGACTCATTTGATGTTGCCACACAGGGCTGGATTCTGTATAATCTGGAAACATTTACAGGAACATCTCAGCTAGTGTAGAGTGACGGAACACAGACTCTCCTTTGAAGCGGTTATTGGTTGATGAATTCTTAAACAGAGCCAACAACAACATTTTTCTTATTCTTGGTGGTTACAAAAGCTGTTCAAATCTGAAGCTTAAAAACTGCACAAGCAAGCCAGATGAGCCACAGCTGCTGTACAAAAATATCAGCTGTTAATCTACCTGTTATTTTCCAGAAATGATTAATTTAACATTTTGTTGCTAAATTGTTAAAACTTGTGAAGGTGGTCGGTAACCAACCAGAAAAACATTTGATCAATTTATAGTGAAGGATCAGTGATGCCTCTGAGAAGAGAATAATTTTGGTCTAACAATCATGAGTTTAGGTGATTTCTTTTTTTAAAAAGTTTTTAATACTGCCACAGAAATACACCAAAAATGGAGAATAACACTTGGAGCGTGCACAAAACTCATGTGAAGTAAATATAAGATGAAGATAGTGGTAGCTAAAAAGAAAACATTTATGTAGCACATATGAAAACACCGTATTCGGATAGTTGTAGCTGGTTTGTGAGCTTGGGTTAAGGAAGGGGTGGGACTATGGTGTCATCGGTTCAGGAAAGATGCAAATAGGTTGTAACATGAAAACATGACATTGGTGGTTTCAGATATATTCAATTTGGGACCCTTGGATAGAGAAATGAGAATTTTCAGGCTTCCAAAACACCTGATCCCAGTGGGTGAGATGTCTAGGTGAAAAAAAATCAGTTTATTTGTATAGTGCCAATTCACTACAAAATCTCCTCAGCTCAAGGAACTTTACAGACTTGATCAATTTAAGCCAATTCTTTGTAATCTAACTGAAACAAATTCCACATTAGTCCAATTTATAAGGCAAGGCAAATTCATTTGTATAGCATATTTCATGTACAAGACACATGTAGAACTTTTTAATGATATCAGTATGAATATGGCCGAAAAGAAGCCTTAAGGAAAAGGCAGGTTTATTTGTATTGCAGATTTCAAAGTGCTTTACATGAAGCATTAAAAACATTACTGCAGGATGCAGAAGAAGCATTAAAAAGTGCATAAAAACAAACTGATAATAATAAAAAAAAAACTCAGAAAGAATAATATAAAATACAAGGAATAAAAGTTCCAGTGTGAGGGATAAGCGGTTGTTTCGATAAAAGGCAGCAGTAAATAGTATAGTTTTTTAACCCTGATTTAAAACTGCAGAGAGTTTCAGCAGACCTGCAGGTTTCTGAGAGTTTGTTCCACATATGAGGAGCATAAAAACTGAACGCTGCCTCTCCAGGTTTAGTTCTGACTCTGGGAACTGAAAGTAGACCTGACCCTGA
>JBBBVU010000012.1:6617054-6632856 GCA_037177055.1 Atherinosoma microstoma | reverse complement strand
TTTTGAGCAGCTTGTGCAGCATTCTTCTCTGGACAATCAGCTCCAGCGGCTCCAGAGTTATCCCCAGGACAGAACCAACCTTCTTGATCAGTTTGCTGAATTTTTTTGGCTTGATGTTTTGCCATCACTCTCCAGACGTTTACAGACAGTTGTTAAATGAAGGAGATGCTTCACAATGGTAAAGATCATACTGTTACAAGTTTGTTGAGATATATTTCTGTCCCCAAATTAAAAATGGAGCCAATATTTTCCATGAAATGGTAAAATGGCTCAGTTTCAACGTCTGATATGTTGTTTATGTTTTATTTGGAATAAAATAACAGTTTATGAGATTTGCAAATCAATGCCTTCTGTTTTTATTTACATTTTACTCTGCACCCCAACTTTTTTGAAATTCAGCTTGAAAATTGAAAGTAATTTTTTCCCTGTGTTTTCTACATTTAGTTTTGAAAGCAGTGAAATTCAGCTAAACATCTAAAGCCAGTGCATGCATCCGAGAGGGTTTTGTTACTTACTGCAGGAGGACTGCAGTTCTTGTCGCTGTGAGTAAAGAGCTCATAAAGCACCACTGCAAAGCTCCAGACATCTGACGCCACAGAGAACTTGCTTTCAGTCAACGACTCGGGGGCATACCTACAAAACACACATCATATGACTGCCGGTACAAGTTCTACTTCTCTAGGGTGGTTCTATAATGTAGGCAATTTAAATTCCAGAGCAATATCATTGCAAAAACAAACTTCAAATAAAAGCTGGCTCTCACTGAATAATTGTGTAATTACTATTCATTAATTACATGATAGCTGCATTCAGTGGTAGCTTTTGTGCCAAACATTTGAGATCAACAAGACTTTTCTTGTCCATCAAATTAAGTGGATTAAGTGATATTCATATTGTTAATCCTAATTACTAATCATAAACAGAAGTTAAAACAGTATTTTTAATTAGAATTGTTCCACATGGAAAAGTGGGAGTTTTTATACAAAAAAAAAACACCTTTCACTTTGGAGCTCACTTGATTTAAGTCCATAAGAAATAGGATAAATGACTACAGCAATAAAAATCCCTCCAAGTGTTTGTTTGGATGGATAACTCTGATTTTACAACAGATTTGAAATCTTACCAGAATATGGGACTTTCTCCTGGCTCTTTGACCATGTAGTACTCTTTGTCCTGAGGCAGAACTTTGGTGAGGCCAAAATCACCTATCTTCACTCTCAGCTCACTCTCAACAAGGATATTACGTGTTGCCAGGTCTCGGTGGATATACCGCTTACTTGACAGATATTCCATTCCCTTAAAAAACATAAAACACACCAAAGAATATTTTAATCAGTGCTCAGAAGCTCCAGATAGCATTTAGTGAGAGGTCAAGCTGCAGTACCTTGCAGATCTGAGAGGCATAATGGACAAGCTTTTTGTGGTCGATCCTCTCCTTGTTTTTCACTAGGTAATCTCGCAGGCTTCCAAAGGGAAGATATTCCATGATGAGACGAAGATTTCGTCGACCTGAGAGAAACCAAAAAGTGTTACGTGCTATATAAATACAAACACACTCACACATTTAGGACTATAAGATGTAGTGCTAAAAACTTGACCACTTCAGTGATGGATCAGGCCAAATTCATTGGACTGACATTAAATAAACAAAGGTTACATTTCACTAAAGCTAAAATCAATAGTGAACTAAGATTCATGGATTACATAAAAAAGATTTTTAGGAGACTTCAGTAAAAAAAAAAAAAAAAAAAAAGTGTTTTGGTTTACAAAAACTTGGACATTCCCTGAAATTGGTGCATTTATTAGAGAAACCTAACCACTGGACAAAAACACATATGGCAAGGTTGTATAGACCTTATGACGATCTTGATTGTTTTTCTGCCTGCAAATTAATCATGATTTTAGCTCAGAACAATCATACCATCAGACTGTAAGGATTTATATTTTGATGAAAAAAAAGGGAAGGTGCTATTCCCTTCTGTGCAGTTGTTTTCTACTGGTTTTGTGCTGTTGTAGAGTCCCCTAGTGGCTATCATGCCAAACATTTATCTAGCTTGAACTTAGTGAACTACCTTTCTCTTCCACTTAGAAAAGCCAAGCCCTTCTCTGTTTTGATTGCAATTCACTGATGAGAATTGTCATGGCTTCCTTTGGGTATTAACTTCCCTGTGGCCTCCAGCACCATTATGTTACAGTGCCTTTGCATGGGAAGAATGTGGGCCATTTGCTATAGTCTAAGTCACATCCCAATCCTCCTACTAAAATCTTTGATTATAATTTAAGTAATTTTTCAACAAATGAACCTTTATAAAACAGAATTAGGTATTCAACGATATTTACTGTGTTGAATATTTTCCCTGATATACTGAAATAAGTGAATATCAATTTCAATATATAGTATAACACTTATCTTTAGGTTCAACAAACTGGAGTTTGGTCCAGTCTCACCATGTAATGCTTACATTGCCTGAACTAGTTCCTACTGGGGTTACTGCTGGACATTGAGAGATTTTTTTTTTTTTTAGAGCATATTCACAAACAATAGTCACATTAATATTATTGGATTAAGTCAGGTGAGCAGGTGCATGATGGCGTTACTGCTGTCATTACCGGAAGTGTCATTACTAAAATGGGGTTGGATCAGGCCTTTTTTGAAGCTTGGGGGGCTGATGTTCATAATGACAGTATATTGTAGGCAGTTTTTTTAAGTAATACATCAGCAATGTAACACCATAATTTAAAAGGCAAAGACATTTTCTGCTTGGAGCTTTAAACCCCAGGCTACAAAGCCCATGCTGCTCTCAGTGGCCTGATGGTATAAACATAGCTGATGTTCTGATCTGAACTTTAAAAAACAAAACAAAACATTGTTATTTCACTTATTTCACAAATTTTGTCAAGTTAAAAGGTCACAGAAGACAAACTTAGAATTGACACACATATACCAAACGCTATACTAACAGCTATGTTAGTAATTTACAGACATCATACTTCACAATGAAAGAACATAATGCCTGCTGTTTCTATTAAGATGGTGTGTACTGTTAAGGTCTAGAAGGATCAAAGACACAGACACCTGCTTTAGCTCAAAAGGGAGTTTGCTAGGTCTACGGTAGCCACTGGATGCAACTACTTGAGCGTGTCTCAAACATAATGATCCATCCTTTGGATCCACCCTGATCTAAACACACTGGCTTTCTTTTTGGAATCAAAGTGCCAGAAATGAATTAAAACAGCAGAGAGCTTTTATACCTGGCCTTTCTGAAGAACATTAATGTAAAATACAAAGTTGAGCAACAACAAATAGATATGGAAACAGTAGAAAATCTACTCAGATTTGCAAGATTCTGAAGAAAAACAGTCATCAAAACAATAAAGCTAAAATGCCAGTGAGAATTACCTGCGCTGTAACAAACACCCTTGTACTTGACGATGTTCTCATGCTGTAGAGATTTTAGAATCTCGATCTCCCGCTCAAAGTCTCGTATGTGCTCTGCAGTGCTGTGCTGGAGTTTCTTCACAGCCACGACCTCTCCTGTGTTGTCCTGAAGTGGGTCGTAACGGCACATCTCCACACTGCCAAAGTTTCCCTTTAAGACAAAACCAGCCTAAGTGAGCCACCATTGTTTCTCAGTTTGATTTCATAATTTGCTGTATGTTCATTATTTTGAGCACCCACACACACGCAGAAAAAAGTGACATACACAGTAATACGAAAATACGTTTTTTATAACATATAAATTATGAGTAATTGTGTATTTTTCTAATGATTAATTACCAAAACAATACTAAAAACCCACGATGACTAATATACTGAGAACAGGAAGAGCTCAAGTAGTTAAGTTTCCATACTGTATTTGATACACACTATAAATTTCACTGATCTTTTTATTTCACTGTGTTTTGAGGGATGGAAGCAACTTTGGGGAAAGTTCTTAATGCTCCAGACTTTGTTTATACCTTTCCCAGGACTTGCAAGAATATGAGGTGTCTCTCTTCAAACTGAGCTGGCTCCTGGTTCTCCAACCCCCCAGTTGTCCAGCCAGAGCCCACTGTCCTGTTTGGCAGGATGTCGCTGTCCATGATCAACTCATAGTCTGGGAACACAAAATGAAAATATATTATGTTCATTTAAGAGATCACTGAATGTCTCCAGTAAACAAACATTGAATGAGCAAACTTCTAAATGAAAGTGGATCCTTAGTAACACTGTTCAGTTCAACATTTTTACAGATTGTAATGCATATCACAATGAAAAACAACTGATATTTACCATTTCTAGACAAGAAAATTTTTGAATAATTAAAATAACCCAAATCTGATCCCTATTCTATTTCTCACCACATTTTATTCTTTATTAAATGACCTCACAAAAACAGGAATGAATACTGACTCTTTACCAAGATGGTCCAAAAGACACCATAATAAATAAGAACTTCATTTGAGTGGGTGTGTTTGAAGTTATCTGATGTTCCAAGTGAGTTTAAGATTCATGATCTGAAACATCATAAAAAGACTGATTTGTTAGGGGGGAATCACCAACCTGGGGTGAAGAGGCTGTGAAGATCACGGATGACTGCGCGGAATGTGGGCCTGAATGTGGGCTCATAGTCCATGCAACTGGTAATCAGATTAGCCAGTTCGGTCCACTTTGGTGCAGGAAGATGCTGGCGGTCCTCATAGAACAGGATTTTCTGTGATGCATAAGAGATAATAAATGTAGCTGTGTATGCAAACTCACATTACAGTACATCAACATGACCCTGAAGGAAATGCCTCAATCAAGGCTCCAAACAGTGAATATTTTGTTAAATTTTTCAAAACCGAGAATGGAGAAAAAATATGCTTACATAGTCACTCATGCTAGGGCTCAGCAATCAAATTACCATTATTATTCATTCTAATTATATTTCATGGTAAAGAAAATCTACAACTAAAGTTTTTTTTTTTTTTTCAAAATGACAGCATGTTTCCCTAAAGTCAAAAAGTAATAATATCAAATAATAATCATTATATCATTACCAACCAAAGTAGTGATTATATTATTTTAATTCTGTGTTCACAAGAAAATAAATCGAACAAATATATAATGTATTTGACTTGATATTACTGAGAAACTTTGAAAAACCAAGAGATTCCCATCCCTTCTTCACGTCTTACAGGACTTTTAAGAATCATAACACAATACTTCATATAAAATACTGTACTGATATATTCCAACATTAATACATATAGCTACATATTTACACATACATATGCACATATCTTTCTGGTCATATCACTCAACCATACCTTAGAGTTGTCCAGTGTTGCTAGAGGTTTTTCTCCACTACTGCAGATTTCCCATAATGTGGTGCCAAAGCTCCACTTGTCTGCCGCCAGGCTCAGTTTGACAGAGTCCTTTATATATTCAGGGGGCACCCAAGGGATCCTTTCAATCAGGACTGATTATAAAATGAAATGAAAAATACTTTATTTATCCCTGAGTGGAATTTAAAAAAAACATTGGACATAATATTATATTATAAAGCAATATTAGAAATAAAAACACATCACAATAAATTCTTCAATTTTCATATACCCCCACCAATAAATTCCTCAAATAGCACACAAATAGTAAAAATAATCCATCTGGTCTCATGATGCAGTAAGTAGTAACCTACTGATCCCTGCCGATTAAAGAGGGTTATGATCTTTCACTAAAGCTTAGACATAAACTCACTTTCTTTTGGCAGGACAGTGACGCTGATACCAGGGTCACTGAGTTTGATGAAAGGGGGGTTTCCAGCCCTGCGGTCCTCTTCTCTGATCAGCAGAACATTCTTGGCACATATATTCCCATGAACAAGTTGCTTTTCTTCCTGAAAGCACAACATTTTTTTTAATTTAATCTCTTTCCAACCCTGAAACATTACTTGTATTCCCAATGATTCACTTTAGTATTCCTACTCATGAAATTCTGCATACTCTGTTGATTGGATATGTCAAAAAGGCCATTACAAAGATATATGCAAGACAGACATTGATATTGATCAATATTTGACACTATAGATTCACACCAGGAAGTTCATGGCCCAGGCCAGCTGCTTTGCCACTTCAAGCTTCCACAGAATGTTAATAGAGTTCTTGTTCTTCTTCAAGTAGGTATCCAGTGAGCCAAACTTCACATATTCCTGCACCATGATGTCTGGAAAAGTAAAAGAAAGTCTTTCTCACATTTCAAATAAAAAGAAAACTATATGTTTTTATCATGTTTTACAGTACAAAGCTTCAAATGCAATGATATGATGCACAATGTTTCTTTTTTTAATGCACCATACATGTGCAATTTCTGATTTTTGGAGTTTATTCAAAACTTATAAAAGATTCAGAATGACTAATGTAAATTTTAATTATAAAAAGGAAGAAAGTATAAGTGACGTGTGCAGGTTAACTGGGGCAGATACCCACAGTATACTGTGCAGCAGCATAAGTCTGAAAGTGTCCAGGGAGCGGTGCAGCTGAAGGGAACACTGGTGAAGGGTATTGTAATCCGTCAAAGAATGGCCCACTACACTGACGGATTGATCACTACTTTCAGCTTTGGGTTATAGAGGACGGTCAAGATTACAGAGGAGCATGGTGAATTGTTAACACCATGAGATCCCAATTACTATAGCACATATTTAATGTACAAGGTCAGACAGTATGACACATTGCTGTATGTCTCACTGAAGCAGACTTACTTTCTTCCCCACAGACACACACACCATAGTTGAGGATCAGATGCTTATGGGACAACTGGCTCATCATGCTGGCTGCTTCAAAGAAAGACTGCAGGACAAGAAAAAAAAAGATAGAAAACCAAATTATTTCAAATGCTCACTCAAGAAGAAAAGAAATGGAGTCAAATAAAAAAAAAAAGGATTTTCATCCTCTGTTTCTGTCTGATGATGAGAGAACAGGTGAGGTGGTACACCTGAGAATTCATGTCGTGATGTGATTCATGTAATAGTAAGTGATTTTAAATGCAGCCGTGCTGATCTGGATGAAACTCCCATATACAGATGACAAGATCACTTTCTTCAACTAGGTTGTGATTGTTGGTTGTTCTCTGATTAACATAAGTCCCGGTGTTGTTCTGTGAGACACTCCGGATGGTTTACTCTTTTCAGACGTTTCAGAGTAGATGTGCCATCAGATCCAGTAAAGTTTTTAGTATAATTTATTGGTCTTGTAATAAATAAACATACTTCCTCGTGCTTTTGACTGCTTTCATATTTTTACTGCTCTTTTTGCTTAAGCAAGATGTACTGATAATATATTTGATTTCGGGATCAAAATATCAGAGCAATACATTTTTAATTACCATATAAATTTTCAGTATGATGGTGGAGTTGCAGCCGACAGTTTGTAAACTTGCAGGTTTTAATCCATCCATTTGTAAAATAGCTGCACGAACATTTAACGATGGTAGTTAATAAATTCATGACAGGTGTAGAAACTTCCACGAAACAGAAGGCAACTCTGAATTCTGATGCTGAAACAGGTTGCTATGCACCTAAACCTGAACTTCATTCATTGTTCAGGTTTAGATAATAAGGATCTACCTCATTAATAATGAGCATTTCTGCATCGTAACGACTCTTTACTTTTCTTGCGAGTTTATCGTGATAAGGACGTTTGTTTTCAGCGTGATTTAGACATGTTTTCAACACAGTTTACTAGAGAGAAACCTGAAAGTGTAGATGTAACCAGAAGATGCATACACCTAAAATGGTGGAGAAAGCCGGAGTGACGTCATGTGACACATTCTTTATTATAATTAGATCCTAACAGAGGAGCTCACTTAAGTGATGCCATCTTTTGTTTAGTTGAATTCACTTACTGACATTTAATATTATCAGTTATATGATATATTGCACGTGCACAATTTTTTCAATTGAGTTACAATTCCAATCAAACCTCTACTTATATTCCGATCATGAAGTGAGCTTTTACATACATCATTGTTTGAACAGAATAAATAATTTTGACATGCACAGAATTGTAAGACTTGAAATAGCTGCAGGAAAAAAAGCAGTGATTTCCTCTGTAAACAAACTGTGTGTGCGTATTTAATGCCGTGTTATCAATTTCAGTTTCTTATGTAAGTTCTTTTAAAATCTAAAGCAATTTATTTTGTATTTGTATCAAATTTGTATCACATCATGACCCTGCACTGGAATAAGCAGTTTTATAGAAAAGGGATGGATGGGTGGATGTTTTTTTTAAATAAAACTTTTTTGAGTAAAAGAAGAAAAATAAACCGTAAGACACAGTGTAGCAAAATTATCCCCATATCCCCATAATAAAGAATCCTTTAAAAAAATTCCTGGATTCAGGTGGTGATCTGGATCACCCCCAAATCAAATCACTTGTTCCTTATTCCATTCTGATATTTCCTGAAAATTAATTCAAAATCTATCCATAACTTTTTGAGTTGCTAACAGACAGAAAAACCAACACTGCCGAATACATGATCTAAATAACAAAACATTTGCATACACCTCTCAGTGTCCCATTAAGTAAAACATTTAGCACCACAAACCTCTGAGTAATTTCTGTGTGCCAGGTCTAAAATTTTCATGACAACTTCTGTTTGGTGCACCAGTCCATAGTCTCCGAGCTCCTTTCGAACACCTCTGAAGATCTTTGTAAATGTCCCTTGACCAAGACTCTCCATCTGGCAGAAACATCACAAGTGCATTAAGTTTAGAATAACTTGGAACAAATGACAACTTTAATTTCAAAGATTTATTTATACCAAATTGTATATAGCTAGTACATTTAAATTTTAGATTAATGTTGTTTGCAAAACAATACAGAATCTAATGAACCTTTATATATTTTTATTACGGACATCATTAACCTGAACATGGTAACTAAGCTTACAAATTCCAGATCTTCTTTCCTGATCTTGTGGAACACCATCTGGCTGATGTTGTGCCGTTGTGGTGATGGAGACAGAGGCACTTCTGAGCCCTTGTTACTCCTACACACGAGGAGGCAGGACTTTTCTGTTGGTAGAAAGAGAATGTTATTAGTTTTCAATACATACTGATTCACATTCAAAATTACTAATGAAAAAAAACAAACAAACAAAAAAATACAAGGACCAAATAGAGCGAGAAGTGTGAGAGATGATGATAAAATTAATATGAGTCAAGAGTTTGGAGAAATTGTGTGCTCGGATTTCCTCAACAACAACATTAGGTATTTGTCTATTACAGAAAATTAGGATTTTAAACCTAGTAGCTGTGCATTTAACATTACCCTGAAGTAGAGAGGATAACAACTGTAGGAAAGGAGGTGAAGCAAATTACAAGTTCCAAACTGCAGGATTAACGCTGCTTTGTTCTGCATTGATACCATGTTAAACAATTACTGTAATCTCATCACCATTTCTGCAGTATCCTCAAAGGACTTACCTAGGACATGCACTTGAAAGTGGTGTCCAAGCACAGCCTGCACAACGACCAACTTAACTTGATCACATACATAAAGAACCTTTACTATCTGTCAAGGTTATCCTTTGGCTACAAGGGTACAAAATAGTAGTTCTACTTAGTTCTAGGCAATGGCACTAATATCTGACAACCTCTCTGAGAAAATCAGTCAAGGACAAACATCTGTTATTTAGAGTTTAATTATCTCTGGCTCAAATGCTTTTTAGCAGTGGTGGTTCAGAGAACTTATTTTCAAATATCAGACTAAAAACCACAGAAAGACTCATTATATCATGGATACAATTAAAGCCAGTTTTGTGCTGAAAGGAAGGTACAAAAACAACTTGAATTGAAAAACAAAGACAGAGGGGAACCCTGTAAAAGCCCAACAGGGAAAAAAAGAAGCAAGTTCAGAAAGAAATGGTGGAGCTGAAGAGTGATGTAACCACTGGGTTTTAAGGGTAAATAAAACTAACACTGCAGGTGATCATAAAGCTTTGGCCTTACATGACAAGTGTAATTTTTAATTTCATGCTCTACAAATTGGAGGCTAACACCTGTCTTTAATCTCGGGCATCTTCCCAGAGACGATGAAAACAGCTGTAATCAAGCCTCTACTAAAAAGAGACAATCTAGATAAGACACAAATGAACAACTACATGCCAATCTAAAATCTTCCGTTTTTAATAATAATAATAATAATAATAATAATTATTAGATTATTATAATGGATTAGATTTATATAGCGCTTTTCTAAACACTCAGACGCTTTACATTGAATCCAATTATTCATTCATACTTGGTGATGGTAAGCTACATAAGCGTACAGCTGCCCTGGGGCAGACTGACAGAAACGTGGCTGCCAATGTGCGCCAACGGTCTCTCTGACCACCACCTAACATTCATACACCAGTGGTGTCAACATTGGAGGCAAGGTAGGTGACGATGACATTGACTGGGGGGAGCAGGATTCGAACCGCCAACCTTCTGGTTATTGGACGACCTGCTCTACCACCTGAGCCACTGCTGCCCAAATCTTCTGTTTTTAAGTAAGATTATTGAAAAAGCCGTTTTTTTATCAGCTAAATGACTTTCTAACTTGAAACCACTACTATGTCGTCTTCCAGTCAGGTTTTAGATAGAACCACAGCACTGAAACTGTTCTGTCATTAATGTCATTAAAGTCATTAATGACATATGTTTGAACATATGTTTGAATACAGACGGTGGAAATATGTCTGTCTTAGTTTTACTGGACCTCAGCGCCGCATTTGATACGGTTGACCACCATATATTACTCAGACGAAAGAGACCTGGGTGGGCCTCTCTGGTACTGTATTAAAGTTCTGTTGCTGGTCTATAAAGCTCTGAATGGTTTAAAACCAAAAAACATCAGTGACCTTCTGACCCAGTATGAACCTACCAGACCCCTCAGGTCATCTGGATCTAGTCTCTTATCGGTTCCCAGAATCAGAAGCAGACATGGAGAAGCTGCATTCAGCTTCTATGCTCCACATGTCTGGAACAAACTCCCAGAAAGTCTCAGATCAGCAGAAACCAGTTTATTTAAAGTCCAGGTTAGAGACCCTCCTGTTCTCTGCTGTATTTAAATAGTTTTATCTGAATTTGTACTGTTTTCTTTTAAGCTCGAATTTTAGACCTGAACATGTTTTTAATCTGTTGTTCTTTCTTAATCTTGATTTTGGATTCTCATTATTATTTATTTTTTCTCTTCTGTTTTAATGTACTTTTCTGCCATGTAAAGCATCTTGAATTGTCCGGCACATGAAATGTGCTCTATAAATAAATTTGCCTTGCCTGATCAAGTAGTAAAAGCTTTTTTTACTGTCCACACTGCAAATGTGTTGCACACCTGCCATTTAGCCAGCCGGATGCCTGCAGGCACCGGCTTGATTGCTTCGTCTTCATGATTAATTTGAACAGCCAATTTTTTAAAGGTTTATCAATAACCAGTGTACATAGAATATAAATGGCACAAAATTTAAATGACTGAATGAATAAATGGAGATAAAAAGGGAGTATTACCCTGCAAGGATACTGAAGATATTTTTATATTCATTTGTGTCATTCGCAAACTTAATGCCACAAAAAGTACTTCTGTAATGCCCATCCTGTATGTGCTTTCATCTGATGGTAGCAAACAAATGCAGCCCTAGTGCAGTGCCTACTAAGGTTTTTTTTTGCTTGTTTGTTTGTTTGTTTTACCTTTGGACAAAGGAGGACAGCATTTGCTGAACTGGAAAATGATGCTGTCTGAGCGAACAGTTTCCTTCTGGTAGCAGCTGAGTAGCTCCTGCAGGCTGCTGAAGTTTCTTTTTGTTCCACTCAGATTAAACTCTCCGGCTGCAGACCTGGTAATCTGGCAATGCTTGTAATCTACTGCATCATACACCTAGCAGAGAGTTCAGACAGTGGAAATAAATACAATTTGAGTTTAAATGTGGAAATCTACAATATCACACCAACACAAAGTCTAATTTTACGCATAAAAAAGAAAACACATCTCCAAATGCTGAACTATACAAGAAAGCAGTTTTGTTTACAACTAATAAAAACCTTTTGCAACAGACCTGCAACAACAGTTGAATCACTTCATGTGTTGCTACTTTCACAGTGAGAACATTAAATACTTTTAAATATAGAACATGAGTGTATACTCCTCTGATATACTAATAGAAATGTAAAAAAAAACAACTCAGCTGAAGTTTTTCTTTCTTTCAAATGGCATTAATGAAAACATAATGGACAAATCTTAACTTTAGTAAAGTACAAGATCACTTGGGCCAATAAGGGGCTGTTTGCACCTCAATCAGTAAAAGCAAAAAATGGAAGAAAAATGTGTACTGAAAATTATTGGCATCAAATTGACAGCAATATATGGGAAAGGCGTTAACGTAGTATCCCTAACCAGTCAAGGCAGATGGCAGCCCTCTCTAAGCCAGGTTCTGCCAGAGGTTTTTCCTTCCTGTTAAAAGGGAGGTTTTTTTCCCCCCTTTCCACTGTCGCCCGCCACTCCATGTGTGCTAAAAAGCTATAAACTGGACCAATGTGGATTTGTTTTAATTGGATCTCCATGAATTGGCTTGAATTGCTAAAATGCCTTGAAATGACTTTGCAATGAATTGGGGCTGTATAAAACTAAATTGAATTTAAATGAAAGTCAAAGTAAAGCAGACCTATAATGATTTTAAAGGAGATACAAGCAGAGAAAAATATTTACTTTTTCAATTATATCTGCTAAAAGGTGAAATAACTCCACAGAGGTGAATGATACCCACCTCCACTGGGAAAGTCAGAAAATATTTGTTGAAGTCTTTGGGGCTACATCTCAAAATGTACAACCCCCGCTTGTTTCCACACTTTTGAAGCCGGTTTACAGCAAACTCCATCCTGAAAACAAAGAGATACAATTATTTTCAATATAGAAATATAGTATTACCTGCTAGCAAAAGATATCTGTGAAAAAAAACACAGAAATACAATTTAAAAAATTGATTAGTGTTGTTTCGTGGAATTGCTGTTAAGAGTGCAGGACCACAGTGTAGAAGCATGACATGAACATCTGTTCTCCTTCCTCTGTAGAAATAAGCAGGATGCAACGCTTTTCAATACCTATTGTATTTACAGTACTTTCTTCACGTGGCTACATGGTGGGATATCTCTTCCACCTTGGGTGAGACTCAGTTCCCACATATACATAGACAGAGACCATACACAAGGCCACCTCAGACCAGGTAGTCCACATCAAGCTTTGTGCTTACATGTATCATGTATTTTATTGGCTTTTACAAAAGCAAAGTTTCAAACAGATACAGGAAGTTGATTTGAACACATATGTATTCAAATCAACGTCCTGTATGCAATTACACGGCGATCAAGCACACAAAAGTTGTTAGGGAAAAAAAGGACAAGTTTAGGTTTCAATAGAGTAAAATGAAGATACAAAATGTGATAAAACCATTGACTGTATAGAAATGGACGAACTGTGAAACCACATGACCCGTAGGTTTCTGAAGAGCTGAAAAGAAGCTCATTGGGAGGTTCCCACCGTCGCCATCTTGGCACCGTTACGAGTTTCGTGACTCCCGGAAAACCCCAAAAACAAGTAGGCGCTGGGAGGGGGGCTATGAGCGTGGGGATGGATGATTGACACCCTACAAACTCTGAGCTACGAGCTAACAAAGCTAACGGGAGCTAACCAGCTAATGGAGGTAGGCGGGCTAAAGCTAAGGTGCGCTGTTCGGCCAAAACTAAAACCGAGGTTGTGCTACTCTGTGCCTTGTTTTGCCGGATATCTGTGCCTGTCAATCAAAAGGACACGCCCCAAATTATGAAGAATTTTTAGATTAAATAACATCTAAACAGATAAGATAGAAATTTTTCACTCCCTCCACAGTTGTCACGAAGGTAAACTTGACCTATTAAACCTAAAATGTTTTTTGAACCAGGCTGTAAACATGTTTAATTCTCATGTGAAGTTGGCCTTTTTATCATGGGAGTCAATGGGGATCTGCTCTGTTTTGCAGCCAGCACCTAGCAGAGGAGGGGAGGAACTGGTTTCATGTTTCTAAGCCCGAGGTTGCCCCTTGGATAAAACAAAACAAAACAACACAAAAAAACAATCAGAAGACCCAGGAACCTCTTGTATGATAGATTCAAGTCATTCTCAATTTTGCCTTTATATTGTCCTTCAACACTGCAGAATTTCACACATTTCTTGTCGGTTTACAATTGAGTTTAAAATCAACTTCAATCAGATAAACCAAGCAGAATAAGATCACTGCTATCAAAAATGAAAAGTTGCCTACTAGGTTCAGTTCTTCATGTTATCTCAATTGGTATGTTCACATTTGTAGCCAATTAAGGAAAAGTAGGTGCACTTTGCATGTATCTAAGACAGTTTAGTGTCGATAGAATGGATTCTAGTGAGGAAATAAAACTGGCATACTGAAAGGGAGCTGCTCTTGTTGGCAGACATGTAGATGAAATGCAGCCAGGAATAATGCAGGGTCAGTTTACAGAAACATAACAACACTCTATTTCCCATTTGAGTAAAGGCTCTCATACACCAAGCCTTGGGTGTCAGGAATGTCATCAAGCGTCTGTTGACCATCTTTTTTTTGTCAAAGTTAATTATGCCCCCCCAAGCAGATTCAATGTGTAGAAGTAAACAGTAAATTGACTTGATCTACAAAACGCTTTTAGACAACAAGCCACACATACAGCATTCAGCACTTTTTTAGTCAATGCAGTGTTTGTTCTCATAGACACACTCACACATTGATTAACACATTAGAAGTAATGTGGGGATCTTCTTGCCTAAGGACACTTTGACATGGTAATTTGATTGGGGAAGCGCAAGGATCAAACTACCGGCCTACTGACTGACAGAATCTACTTTGTGAGGGAGGAACCTTTGTCATCTTTATCTCTAAAAAAAAAAAGAAGCAACATTTTGCACAACAACATGGACCCGTGGACTTAAGAAACTGAAGACCAGCTGAAATCTATAATTCAGGAGACTAACTTTGCATGAATTATCTATGTAGTCTTCTATAGTAGATACATTGCACAATGTACAAACTACCACATCTTCTGTGCTGGCAAGCTATGTCCACATGCAAAGACATCATGTCCAAACTGGTAGTTGGACAGTGTTTGTGATATGTTCAAATACTTTTCTTTTTTCCAGTTGAAGGAGCTGTGCCTCTCTCAACAAAGAGCTGTCAACTGAAGTGAATAATGTATGCAACCTATTATGACCTCCTTCTCAGAGAATTGCAACTGTTAAAATCTTAATGATGCCCAACCAGAAAGTGGCTCACCATCATCCTTGCTGTCTCTCACAGAGAACTGTGACTATCTGTTAAAAGCCAATATTTCTGACACTTAATATAAACACACACATTCTGCTCAACTTATCAAAATATATTTGTAAACACACAATCCCTCCTCATATCTTTGGTCTTTTTGTTAAAACGTCATCAAACTTGAGAGACATGGTTAGTTTCTGGTGTTTTTTTTAGCGCTGTGGCTCAGTGCAATCAAGGAGTACATGTCAGATCGATGAAAATATTAAAAAGAGATGTAAAAATAAAAGTCTCCCTCAAATACCCTTGAAGTTGGCTTAAGTCTTGCACAGGAAAGTCATTAATTTACTCTGTGGTTTTTAAACAGCTGATTTTTTTTTTTTCAAAAAGGAAGAAAAGTCAGAGGAACAACATTCATAACTATGTAAACAGGGTTCCTACAGCTTAAGGTAAGTGAAATTCAAGACTTTTTAAGACTTTTTTAATGCCATTTGAAATGAAATT
>JBBBVU010000012.1:6598583-6613781 GCA_037177055.1 Atherinosoma microstoma | reverse complement strand
ATCGAACTATGGCTCTGACAGTTCATTGAGATATCAAAAAATTGTTTCAGATTGGGAACAAAGTGCATAATATGGAAACTTTAATGTTTACCTTATGTTACATTAGAATGTAATGGAATTAAAATGAAAAACTCTCAAAATTGTTTCGATGGATAGTTTTGCTGTTCAAAATATGAGTGACAGCGTAAGGTTGATGCTTTTTTTTTGTCTTCAGTGAGAAATGGGTTGTAGAAAAAAGTTTTTAACTTTAAATATATGGTTTTGCTTTCATCTTTATTTTCAGCGTTTGTGTCTGCAGTAATTAAGTCAGGTCAAGTTTAATTAAAGGCAAGGCAAGTTTATTTGTATAGCACATTTTCAGGTTCAAGAGTTTGTTCCACTTGTTTGCAGAATAACAGCTAGAAGCTGCTTCTCCGTGTTTAGTCTGGACTTTGGTCTGGACTAGCTGACCTGAGTAAATATGACTTAATTACTGCAGTTTCCATTTTGATAAATATAAATTCTTACCTGTATCTCCTTAGCAGTAACCAGTAAGCTGAAGGATTAGATTCCTACAACTATAACTCTTGTAAAAGGTTTTCTTTACATTTACTTAACAGGGCATCAAGTCTAAATAATACCTTTGCAGGTATGACCATGTCAAATAGAAATCACAGTTTTCTCTTCTCTTTCCTTACTGCGCATATCCAAGTCTACTTAATACCCTTTTCTTTTAATTCTCTTTATTTCTTAATTTATATACACGAGCATTTGTCCATGCCAATAGTTTTTACTTTTTAACCCACATTTAACTGGCAACGCAGTGCCATTTCAATCCTCTGTATGCATACTACTTATGGGAAATTGACGATAAACTAGACTTGAGGAAACAAAACCTGCTAAGCTATTGACTTGGTCAGAACTCAACCTACAAATTTACATCTGTTCAAATTGCACCAAAGAAACGGTGTATAAAATCCTCCTGGGACTTTCCGAATTCTAGAGAAGCTTCCTGCTTTGTCATGTCAGTTACTGAGCCTTACAGGCATGCACACTGTGCATTGCAATTGAAATGGACTGTGCATTGCACAGTGGACTATTTTTACATGACGAAAATCTGTGCTGCAGTTCTGAGTGTCTCAGACAAAGACAGGAACTACTGGCATTTATGGACAATGGCTACAAAGAAGCAGTTCCCGAAAGTACACAAGTGGAGATTTAATTTTCTTTCTTTCTTTCTTTCTTTCTTTCTTTCTTTCTTTCTTTCTTTCTTTCTATCTATCTATCTATCTATCTATCTATCTATCTATCTATCTATCTATCTATCTATATATGTTTATTATAACCAACACACATACTAAGAGACAAATTCTTATAAGTTTAAATACCATAAAGGGTATTAAGTTTAGGTGCTTACCTGAGAGAAGAGGTAGGACATTACAAAGTCATCAAGAACAGGACTTTCTGACCCCTTTTTGACCCCATATCGATAAGCCCTGGATGCTCCACTACTGTACCAGCCAGGGAAGTAGTAACTGCAATGATGGGTAATAAAGAAATTGAAGTCACAAGGATATCAAAATTCTAATCTTTAAAAAACATTTTAGGGGACATGCAGAAGTAAAATAATGTATGCTACCGTATTCTAAAAAACACATCTTCAGAAGCCGAATCATCAAGCTGGAAGATGTGGTTGGGTGAAAACCACAAGCGATCTCGCTCCCGGAAGAGACCAAAAAGGCTACAGTACAAAGGTGATATACCTGCAGTGTTAAAAGAATGAAAAAAAAATGCACATTATGTTTTGGAAGCTTGTACCAGATTATACATACATATTATAATGGACTATGCGGCAGAACTTGCATAAGAAAACTATTTGTTTTAAGTACCCACACAGGTGAAAACAAGGTCAATAAATATTGTCTAAAATGTCAGTTGTGCTTTGGTTTATCATTAAACATATAACATGCTGGTAAGTCTAGTCCCACCCCCTTGCATGGCCCGGCTGTGGATTACTTGTCATATCAACACTGCCTTAAAAGACCCACCTTTACACATACGCATGCATTTACGGACAAAAAGCACAAAACAATGGTATCTAAAGAAAAAAAAAAAAAAAGAAAGCAATCCCTTAACTCTGAATTGAGAAGTCACAATAAACTTTACAAATAGGGGTGTTTTATGCAAGTTTGCACAGTTTGAGTACTCACTGCATGCCTTGGCCGCATCTATACACAGCTCTTCAGCCACATAATCCCCGGGTGGGTAGCTGAGAAAGCTGCAGTCCGCTACTCCCTGGTTGCTGTGATAGAAATGAAGCCTCAGAACTGTAGTGGCTGGTCTTGTTTCTGGAGATTCCCGATGGGCGGTACCATTCTGATGCACCGCAGGGCATGAGATAGTCACAGTATCCATGGTTTGCAGGGAAGCCATCAGCAACATGCACCCTTAAGTCAGTTGAAAACAAAAATGTCAGTAGGAATGATATCAGCTGCCTCATCTTCATATAAATTTAATATCATGATCAGGGTACGTGGTATGAATTGTTGCATAAAGTAACAAAGTGTTGCATAAAGATGCAGAACAGAAGAACCATTGTCAGGAAAAAGGTTACAAAATCTGTAAATCTAATTCTATGAGTGACAGTTATGAAACATACTCAGACTTGTTTTTGTGAATGGAATATGGAGACTTTTAATCCCATCATTTCCATTTTGTTACATTTCAAACATCCTGTTTTGTTGTCTTTCAACTGATTTTTATACTTTAAAATAAAAGGTCTGCACATACCATCGCACGTTAGACTTAATCTATTATTCTTTCCTTTGTTGGTGGAAGCAAAACAGAATAACATCCACTCTTTGGGACAGTAGTCTTAAATAAACAGAGATAAGGTTTCCATCAAGGCTTTTAAGGACATTTTAAAATACAACAATAGGCTGATGGAAGCAGCACCTTGACCACAATGTTCAGACAACACTAAATTGCATTGTTTGCTCAGTCCAGACCAGTTAATGTAAAATAACCAACGCACACTAAATTTGCAATACAGTTAAATGAAACCATGCTGGTATTATATCAGAATGAGAGCTGAAATATCAATAATTTCAGGGTGTATTTCTTTTTCACAACCATAACCCATTATGTAGATTACACCGTTACTGGGTCCTGTTTCCACCTTTAAATGTAACAGAGAAACTAACTAAGCACCTATACTTAAAGTTGTTTTCACCGATGAACATTGGAGATTGTCAGGTGAATGTACAAAAGTTTGGTCTGGACTTTTTATATCATTCTGCAGAGTTGCACTATGGCTGGTAAAATTGTGAGGGATGCAGTAGGCAGGTGAATCCATCTACACAGAGGACAGACAGCACACAGCATGATGCATAAAAAAGATGCTGTGGAAATGGCTTCGTTTTGTATGTGCAATATGCAAAGAATGGTGGATGAGGCTCCCTGATGGTTGCTGATCTAATGTTTTTAATCAATACAATGCATATTAAAATGCACACACTGCAGAACAGCGTACGAAGCATGAACTCTTAGCAACATGCACTGGTAGCAAATGCACTATACTGCCACACTTCCTCATCTTCTGGATATTTCATATGGAGATATAGTATATTACTCCTCAAAAAGTCTTGATAGAATGCTTCACTTCTGTTTTTATATGGCACCCCTCTGGAACATCTCTGATAAAGTTCAGGACTGCAGCACATGTGTGAATTCACCTTAAACTGCTTCTGCACCTTAACTGTTCCTGTTTGGCAGGCACCTGAGAACCCTTCAGACCAGGACTAACAAGTACTGGAACAGCTTTTTCACCACTGCAATCATTTTACTGAACAGATGAACAGCTAACTGATTGCACATCATCACTATCATGTCTTTTATGCTCCTCTTTTATTGTATGTAGTGTGTGTTTGTATATAGGCAAATTGCTCTGTATATAGTAGGCACCCCTATATAACATACAAGACTGTTTTTATTTGATTACTTTTTGCTTATTCTGATATTTTTACTTCTTTTATTACTTTATTATTTTTTACCCAAGAGAAAACAACTGCTGGCAAAATCCCTTGCATTTGTTTAAATACTTGGTGAATAAAGCGGATTCTGATAGTCAGTTATCACATAAATCACCTTAAATAATCATTCTTTAGTGAAAAGAAAGAACATAATAAAAAAATAAATCCTTTTAATGCAAACTCTTTTCCTCTTCCTTTTTTTGTTTTATATCACAGAATTACAGTCCAGTCACACTTTGTAAAACTGATCAATCAGGACAGGGAAATAAAGAATTCCCCAAATATATACTACGGCATTAGTTTACCACTGTTGAGGACAACAACAGCTGCATAGAAAAAAAAAGAAGCAGGATACCAAGTAGGGCTGAATGATTCGTTTTTAAATCAAAATTGCAATTAAAGACGTTACTATTAGCAAATCACAAAGTGTGCAATCAATTTACATGCAACACGGCGCATGATCCAGGTTTCAAACTTGTAGCATCCACACTTCAACAAATCCACTCACCTCAGGCGTAATTCCTGTTGTCTCTTTATGCAACAGAAGGATGACCAAACATCCTTTTCTACTCGGACATGTCCTCTTTTTGATAGTTAAAAAATTGGTCCAGCCGGGATTTCAGAATTGTCCGTGATCTTGCCCTCTCTCAGCCTCAGATATGGTTACATCAGGTTTGTGTTGCATTTCATTCCCCACACTTGCTTTTCATTATCCATTCTCACACAGCTGATGAGATGGAGGGGGAGAGGAGGCAGCTGCAGTGCAGAGAAGACAGAGTAACTAGGTGTTTGTGCAAAACTGTGGAGAAAGTGTAGCTTACTCTACCTCATCCAACTTTTCCCAGTGAGAGAGTTCAACACCTTAATAAGACGAGGCAAATACGAGGTAGGCTATGCTTTTAAATTAAACATTGTGTGACAGCTTCACTCAGCTGTGAAGTCACATCACATTTTCAGACTCATCATAAATTAATTTTCTATAATTGACTGAAACGCTGTGACAAAAAACACAGAGGAGATAAAACAGTCCAACATCTGAAATGTCCTGATGAAGCGGATAAAAACTGTTTTCGTGAGTAGAGTCATTCTAGATATTCTTAAAGTTGAGATCACAGTGACGTGTTGAAGTTAATAAAACCTACAAAGAATATTAGATCTATTTTAAGTCGTAATGACTCAGAAATGACTACAGTGACGGTAGATTGAGCTTGTTGAGCTGAGTCTCTGTGATGGACATGAAGTTCTCAGCATAACACAAGTGTTTTAATTTTCCCCTCCTTGTGAGAGATTAAAAACCAGGATTTCTATCTGATTTGCAGGTGGTTGAAACCACATATTGTCCAATATTGTCTCTGCTGATTGGAGTGTGTACACGCGCATCCGTGTGTGTGCGCATCGGGGTGGAACTTTACTGTGTGGAGAACAGAAATCATGTAGAGAGAATTGAGGTGCTGTGATGTAAATCAAATAAATAGCATCAGATTTTTATTTTTACTACAAGGACAAAGTATAAACCTGATCAAGAGGAAATGTAACCTTAAGGCTTCAGTGTTTTGGCCACAAGTTGCATCTTGCAGTTGGTAAGTGAAGCTGTTCATATCTCAACTTTGCATCCTTGTATTAGAATATACAGCAGTTCATATTGATATCATGTCATGTGATAATCCTCCATCTCATTTAGAAAATATATTCCTGCATTAACACTGAACAGAGCCTGGAATTTAAAACATTAAATTGCTAAATAAATCATAAATGGATTTTTACCCCATATCATTTAGGCCTAGTACAAAGCAATGAATACACTGCATATCAAATTGAATGTTAGTAGTCTTGATTATCAGTTGGGTGGATTTGCTGTAATAGCAAGAAAATGTTTAATAAAAACAATAGTGTAAATAGTCAATGCTGATCTTCAAAAAGCTGATCATGGGGTGCTAGGCAACATACATATGTGACTTTATATCCAATATTTTCCCTGTGGCTCCTTGCTTCCAATGCTTCAGTTTTTCTTCAGACTAAAGGAAACTTGACTGCATTTTAAAACTTTACATTTCTTATTTGGAGGTGGGACAGAGTTAAGTTTCAAAAAAATAAATATTCAATTTCAGACGACTTTATACCTGTACTTCACAACTATTCATCAGCAACTTTTTTTTATCTTTTTTCATAGCTTCTGTTTATTCTCAGGATGAGGGTTCTGAATAGCAGGTAAAAAAGGATTTTTAATTAAAGCACATAGTTTAGATACAGTTTTTTTTTAAACGCCTATGATTTTGACAATTTACAATTGTGTAGTCAAATGTTAGATATCACATTTAGATATAACCAACTGTTTTAAAATAACAGTTCCAATGGTAACATACTGCTCACACACGCTTCATCCATATTAGTAATTTGATTAAATCAATTCAGATTAAATATGAGTCAGAGGGATTGAATAGTACTTAAGTCTTTAAAATAAAGCAACTTATTCTTATGCACCTTTAATAAAGATACGTTATTCATGCTAGATTACAACTAGTAATGGAGTATTTTCACCCTAATGTATTGATAGATCAATGTAAAGGACCCGAATACTTCTTCAAAGATTAGTATATTTTCTGCACAATATCTGTTGGTGTGACAGGTTTCAAGCTCACTCGGAGGTTTGCTGTATCAAGTATCCTGTCCCTAGTTCGACTGTAACATTCTAAATATCATGCCAAATGTTTTAAACTCTTCAACAGAACCATCTCATCAAGGCCTTGATCTTATGAGCTATGGTTAGCTATAGCTTAAATAAATAACTTAACGCTAGCAACCACACACACCCACTAATGAACGTTTAACGTTGGATGATGTATACTGACTGCATAAGTAAATGCATTAGAGAAACAAATCCAAGGTTAGAGGTTTTACGTTGTATATTTTAAGATTTTAGAGAAGTAAGACTGCCAACGAAATATTAGTGAGAATAAATACTTACTCTGGTAGATAATCCAGACGTGCAGCTAATAGCTTACTGCTAACTTCCAAGGCCAGAGCAGCCAGGACCGAAGTTTTACAGCTGCGGCCAAACGGTTCTGCCTGTGGTTTTAATGACAGATTCTCAAATTGTTGAGCAGATAAACTGTAATTTATTTACGGTTTAAATCCTTCTGGAAATATTAGTATTTCCATGTCTTAGTCAGCTGGCTAGCTGACTAAACTGCTACATAAGCTACCTCTGGTCAGCATAGCATTAGCCATCTCTCTCCGGAGGAACTTCAGCCGTTTATCTTGTCAATCGTCTAACTTATGCTAATGCTTGCTAAAACCAGCGTCTACAAATAACTAGCATGATAACACGGAATTCATTTCATAAGAAGACTTATTCTTAAAGTAGAACACTGGCCGTGTTTTAAATGAGAGCTACATAACTGACAAATTGTCAGCTGAACTGTCTTAACTGTGACAAAATACTAGCTACTTTGCCAGTGACTGCTACAGCGTAGCCGACGCTCAGACTGAGTCAACAAACCAGCCTCTCCCACCAAACTGATGCTGCGTTTAGAGACTGTCGGAAATGTCATGAATGTAGTTGTTTCAATATAACACCCAAAACCTCCTCTCCCACATACTATTAATTAATTGTCAGTCAGTTTTCAGTCAACTTTTGTAACACAAAGCTTAGTTATTTGGCCAGTAAATAGGTCAATGCAACAAAATAAATAAAAAATACTCCCAAAAATATTTATGTGTTTTGTCATGAAAGCCAACCCTTGAAATGTCTCTAATATACAAATCTTTGTTTTTTGGTGTTTTTGTTGTTGTTGTTGTTGTTGTTGACTGTGACTGCTTTTACAGAGCAGTTTTTAACTGAATTCTAGACTATTGGAGGTTTCACCTTGAAAATTGTGATATTGAACACCTTCTGACAAAGTTGTAGATTTATGTAATTTGTTATGTAAATTGAAAACTGACCTTCAATCTCTTACATGAGGTTATATGTACAGTATGTAGGTACTTCAAAATGTCTTTTATGCCACTTCCTAATAAAACAAACAAGCAGACACCAATTTTAAGAAACAAAGAGAAAAAATGGGTTAAGATAGATTAAACATTTGCCTCTGCACATGATATAACTTTACAAGTTTTCATTATTGTGGTTGACATCTTCATTTTTGGTCTGGCTGGATATGTTTATCACTTTTTCCTTTGTAGAATTGACCAACTCAGTGGATATCAGGCATTCCATGTTAAATAAACTTAGCACAAAAAGTAAGGAACATTGTGTTTGGTGATTATTTCTCCCCTTTAACAAAACCTATTGGTGTCTTATTGGAAAACCTGATTCATCACCTTTATAACGTGGTAAAACTTGTAAGATTGTACATTTGTGGAATGAGAAACACATCTAAATGTGTAGGTAGTACTAAAACAAAATATGCTGAAATCCAGTCTACAATATTCTCCTGTTTTATTCACTCTTGTTTCAAATTGCTTTGTGGATTGGATGATTGTGCTCTACAACATGTATTGGTCATTTGTACACTTTATTTAGTTAAGTAACACAGCGTGTTTTGCTCCTAAAAAGTGTGCATAAATATGCTGAAAATTTCTCCTGTTGGTATTCAGTCTTGGTTTTGAAATTCATGTGTTGCCAGATGTCTGTCAGTCACAAATGTATGACTGGTGCCTGATTAATAGACAGGCATATCTAAATGGGATTCTGGAGCCTGTGGCGATTCTATACATCTTTGGGATCTTGGACCTAACTTTTAACTTTCCTATTGATCACAAAGCTCCCCTCCACAGAACAGGACTCCCTCCACTCTTTGGGAGTAGAGAGGGTGGAATGGCCTGCCTTGAAGTCCAGAATTCAGCCTCATTCAGCCCTTGTGGAATTAGTTTGGGCATTTTTATATGCTAGAGTGACCAATGGGATGCAATCCCACAGCAGTGTGTCCAAGCTGGGGAGCATGAGGGAGAGGTTTCAAGGGTATTGTGACTGTATGGTTCTTTCACTTATAGATAATATTAAGTAAGTAAATAAATAAATAAATAAATAAATAAATAAATAAATAAATAAATAAATAAATAAATAAATAAATAAATAAATAAATAAAAGTTTTAAAACGGCCAATACGTATTGTTTTGTTCATTATTACCGTGGTAGAGTGCAATCGTCCAATCCGCCAAGCCACTCAAAACAAGAGTGAATAAAACAGAACCTTGCAGATGATTTTGGCATGGTTTTTAGTGTTACTTTCACATTTACATGTGTTGCCCATTCCACAGAAGCATGACTCTTACAAGTTATACATTACTGTAACGCACACTGATCAGGCTTTCCAACAATGTATTTCCAACAACATTATTATTAAAGGGGAAAAATAATCAACCAAACATAAATTTCTTTACTTCCTGTACAATGTTTATATTTATGGATCATAACGACACCTGACAGATTGTAATACTTGAATGAATCATTTTAAATGTGATGTTTAAAATGATGACAGAATAGAAGTTGTGAAAAATGCTGAAAACAAACAACAATTTAGTATATTGATACATCTTGTCACTTCTTTTACTATTGTTACTTCTTATCATCTTCAGTGGAGCACCGTTACAAAAGAATTTCCCCTTGGAGATTAATAAAGTATTTCTGAATCCGAATATGCAGTTTGCATGAATGCACGAGATATCCATATCTGTTGTGAACAGTAAACTTACTGATTGGAGATTTGAGTTTTTTATTTTGAATTGCATAATTCTAAGTGAGAAACATGGTCAAATATACAGTACCTGATTGCTATCAGCATTGGCCTTTGATGCTTTGTTGAGGAGATTCAATGTCCAGACCATACATGGTCATAGAGCCCTCATAGCACCTATAAGCAAATATGCATCATTTCAAAGTAAAAGATAGCGGTTTGAAGGTGTTTTTCTTTTCACCCCCTTCATGAGATGTTTAATCATAAACACAAAATTTTATGTACAGATGTGAAGAGTCCATGAAGGCAGCATCTTCACACTGGATGAGTCTCCAACTTCCTTTCCTTTTTGCCAGGAAACCAAAAAGCTTGACCACAAATACAACACAATGAGGACTTGAAAGTCTTTAATCCCGAAATTACATTAACATTTGCATTACAGTACCTTACAAAGCCTTTCTAAACTTAAAATATAGCTCACCAGGTGTTAAAAGTCACTTTTGTGCTTCTTCCAGGACTGATTAAATTTTCAGGCATCTAACAGCCTTTGTGACATTAGCGACGTTAGTGGTTATTGTCAGGATAGGCACATTTCCCTAAAGTGTGTGGTAACAGGTTTTTTTCTTGATCTTATTTTCTGCTCTACCACATTGTTATGTTGAAACAGGAGATGGAGATGCAGATATACTATTGTATCCCCTGGTTTGAGAGGGCTTGTAGGGGGTTTGAGGAGGTTACAGACAATACAAATCTTGATTGGTCAAGAAAACATAGGCGCCATAGATGAAGAGTCTTTGTCATAAGAGAGGCTTCTAAAAATGAGTCATACCTTATTGAACTTTTGTCCAGTCATCACAAATATTGGTACATTTGTTGATCAGGTGTTTTGAAACAGGGGAGCCAAACATGTTTTTAGCCCAAATGATAGGGTCTCTTTAAATGTTATGATTATATGATGCAATTTCTACAGGACAGAATGTCACCAAATTTGCCAGACATT
Organism: Atherinosoma microstoma; assembly: GCA_037177055.1. Taxonomy (NCBI): domain Eukaryota; kingdom Metazoa; phylum Chordata; class Actinopteri; order Atheriniformes; family Atherinidae; genus Atherinosoma; species Atherinosoma microstoma. The sequence goes on along the minus strand of JBBBVU010000012.1, from coordinate 6,603,096 downwards.
ATTTAAGGGGCAAGTATTATCAAATAAAATGTGCCATTTTGATGTATTAATGTGGGTTGTTGGTTTAAGGTTTTTCTTTATTTGCTGATCACTTGAACTTGTAGAGACTTTGGCCTCATGGTGATGCTATGGCTAATTCCCAGTTTCAGTATACTGATTAATCAAAAATTTTGCATGCATATTCAGCTGAAAGTTTTCTAGAAACAAGAATAATCTTTAATTTCACTGTGGTTTTTAACTTGCAGTGGACAGATGTGTTTTTGCATTTGATTATAGGGGGTGTAAACAGACTGACAAATGACTTTTGGAGGCTGTTCCTACAGTTTAGGCAGACACATTATCCTAAAGTTAGAAATCAGGGTCTGTGCGGAGATAAGTTAGCTTAAAAACAAGCTGGGATACAACAATGTGGCATCTGAACAAACCATTGTGAGATGTCAACTTCATATACTCTGTCATCTAAGATGTTAGCATGCTTATCTCTTATTATCAGAGAATTTGATTAATTCTTCAAAGTTATAACCTAAATATAAGAAAAATGGCAATCACCTGATGATAATATATTTCATTTCATGTGTGAATCAAATATCATGAATATCTTTTACAAAAGTTGTTGATGGATGGCAGAAAAGCTACAAAAAGTTGAACTCATCTTAAGTTGGTGCTTGAGGAATAATCAGGCTGAAGGTCCACAAAAAAACTAATCTAAAATAAAAAACCAAGACAAGACATATCAATTGTCCTCATGGCTATCAAAAATGCATGCAAATAATCTAAATGTCAGTGGCATCTGAAACTTGTTGAGCAGTTAGAGGGAAAATTCCATCTGAATGAGGCACAGGTTTTAACAGGGGCCATAGCCTTGTTTAGAGTGGTCAAAAGCCTGAAGGATGGAACCATAAGTAAGCAGCAACTTGAGGACCGCATTTACAGGAAAATAGACCCACACATCTTACTGCAAGGCGGGAAAACGTGTGCTACAGCAAAACCCACTGGCAAGCACCTGACACAAGTACACACAGACACACACTGGAGACTCCTGGATCATTGAGGTGACACATACACACGGTTATACAAGAAAAGGACAATTTGCTCTGCTTCAATACTTTTCCCTGCAGTAGATGTGAAACAGGATCGCAGACGGTTTGCCCGTGGCAGACAAAGGAGGTGGAGGGAGAAAAGTGAGGACGTAAGAGAGTGGGAGGTTGGGAAGGGAGGAAACGAAAGTAAGGGAGGGATAAAGAGGAAGAAAAAGAACAAGATGGGGAACTGAAAGATAAAGAAATAGAGAAAACAAGGGTGGGGTGATGGAAGAAAGGGAAGTCAAGAAGAGAGGATGAAGAAAAGGATTTCAAGAAGAGCATAGGAGAAAGCTGTTATTCAAATATCATGTATCTTGATTTTCATTCAAGATAGTTGGGTCTTAACTTTTAAAATGTTGTTCTTGTGGCTCTGCTTCTGTTAATTTGGTCTTACCCTATTGATCTGTTGCAGGATATCTGAAATATAACCTTTAACTTGGTAGTTTAACTGCTTCTTATTATTTGGAAAAACCCATTCACTATTTAAAAACTATAGAAAACTATTGAATCATTTCTGAGTTCAGTTTTTAGGAGGAGTTACAAGATAATTATATTTGATTAAAGAATAGAAAAGGGAGCTGACAACTCCAACCAAAAATTCTAATAATGTTGTTTTGGCCTTGCTGCGTGTGTTTCAGTTGAGCTAATGAGTTCAAATGATATATTCAGCAAGATTTTGACAAATCGGTCAGATTAAAACCCAGAGCCAAGCTGACCAAAACTTTAAGCCTTGCAAAGACCAAGCTTTATTATAAACATTGCACAATGAAAACAATTACTGAAGCAATCATTAGAGATTAGAGACTTTCTTGCCAAGAGTATGAGGAGATTGATGCCACCTAACAGTTTTAGGTAATTATGAAGGTACAGAAAGCAGTTAGATTAGTTTAAATAAAAAGATTCAATACTCAGAAACAGTCAGCATGGCTTTTTGTAAGAGTTTCAAAATACTCTACCTGGACCTCCTTTCATCCTTGCAAAAAACAGTAAAAAGACTCCAAGTTTTAGCTCCTTGACCCACTCCGCTTCCAGTCTTTGTGCAATGATTTCAAAGGGGTTAATTTTTTTATCTTTCAATTTAAACTAGTAAATCATTTCTTCAACCTACATTGAGTTGGTAGCTATTAAAGACGCACTACATAACTTTTCAACCTTAAAGTGTCTCTTTCATTTTAAACACATGTAGAAGCCTTTGTATTGTAACAAGTCTAACTTGAAGAAAAACGGGTAATATTTCACAAATAAAGAGAGCTGCTACAGCCCCCATGTGGCTTTCTACGTCCTCCGCCTAAAATATATCGCCCCCAGCAACGGACCAGAAGTAACGTATCATGAAGCGAACGTTGCTCACTCTGCTAATGAAAACATGGAATTGCATCAGCAAGAAACAACAGATCCTGAATACGAAACTGGACACAGGTTGAATATTGGAGGCCCATAGACATGTAGTTTTGAGCTGGCAGCAAGGAGTAATGAAAACAGGCCTCACAGAGGTAATTTAAATGGCCAAATAAGCGAGCTGCTAGCCGGCATGAAGCTCTGTCACTTTTGCTGCGGCAGGTAGAAGTCGCCATTGTTGTTGCTGCTGCCGCCGCTTCCTGTCTGTGTTGTTCTTCCCCTCTGCTGTGTAATGTCAGCACTGCAGTGGGTATCAGCCTGATTTTCTCCTGTGTTTTAAACTCCAGTTTGTGTTCAATCAGGTCACTTTTGAATCGCCCTCACGGAAGTGCACACCACAAACAACGGAGTTGGCTGATACCATACTGCTGGGGAAATCCTGCCTTTTCACCTGCACAAATCTCTCCCAAACCTAAAAAACTTTTTTGTTTCCCGTTCTGGAAATCTATGTACACGATGTCCAGACAAACTGGAGTTTGAACAACACCCACATACACGAGACTTTACCATTTCTGAAAATGCTGAATCTCCTCGACTGCACTGCAACCGAACCATTGTTTAAACAACAGCTGATGAACTCCCCCCTCATGCTACGTAATGAGTCATGTGACTTCAAAGCTGCACATTGTCTTGGAAGCACAGTTTTTTTCCTTAATTTGATACATTGAAACACTCGCCAGTTATTCTGAAACCCAGGAGAATAACGAAAGTTAGTGTAAGAGCTCAGAGAAGGATTGTCTGCACTTAAAAAGAACATTAAAGTTGCTCTCTAGAACTCTGCATTCTGGACTCGTTTAGTGGCACAGGGATATCAATTATCTGAATTTCTGGGGCTGTTGCTGCCCAGCAGCGTCCAGAGGCTGAGAAACTGCATTTCACAACTTTCTCACCTGGGGACGCTGCATGCCGTTGCAGCTGAGGGAGATTCTCATCATGGATGTGAAGCTGACAAAACTGCCAAATTATTCTCTATGACTTTGTTGTATGTGCAATTCAGGGTTAAATGGGCTATTTAGCAGAACATGAGTGAATTTAACTGTGAAAATAAGCATTAAATATTAATTCAATTTAACATAAAAAAAATGAATTATTTGAAACTGAAGTAGGATCTCTGAAATTACTTACAGGTTTTTTTTTTTTAGAATTCTTTGTTTTACAGACACTAATCAGTACTAAGGTTGACAGTTCCTGAAAATGTCCAGATTATCCTTACAGGTGGTAGTTTTGATAATCACACTATAAAAGTTATCAAAATAACTCCCTACCATATTGAATTTAATTAAGTGTCTTTGTTCATGATCATTTTTTATGATCACAAAGCATGTACAAAAATTTTTTACACATAATTTAAGGTTTTAAGGGGTTTAACTGTTTTTTAGGTAAAATTTATTGAAAATTTCTGTTATAAACATTTGAAGAAATCACATGATTAACATTAATTTACTGAAGCTGTAAACTGATTATATGTTTTAATTAATTGTATGAATGTCACTGAAGATGGTCTTTCACAGGATCTGCCACTAGATGGAGACAAATGTACATTATTTGTGCAGAGTGAACGAAGGAGCACAAACACTAAATGTAGAAAGAAAAAACTAACAGAGATTGAGGAGGAGTGGAACAGAGCGAATAGCAGCAAAATAGAAAAACAAAACAACAGTAGAAGTAAAAATGTTGGACTTTTTTTGGTCCCTGGTGGTTTGACATAAGCATCCAAAGGCCTCCCAGGCCTGCAACCCACCACCTGCGCCTCTACCTCTTAAAGCCAAATACACATGAAGACCATACCTAAATCAGATCAAACTTTATTTATAAAGCACTTTTCATGCCATGGGCAATGCAAAGTGCCTTACATGATAAAAGCAATTCATGCATATTAAATAAAACAAGCCTTCACACAACAAAAAAGATAACATAGCAATTAAAAACATATTTATATTCTCTTTCACACACACTCATATGCACACACACACACACACACACACACACACACACACACACACACACACACACACACACACACACACACACAC
>JBBBVU010000012.1:6559880-6590453 GCA_037177055.1 Atherinosoma microstoma | reverse complement strand
ATTGCGTGTACTATTTTGTCAGTATAACAGGCGCAATCCTCATTGCGCCCTTTTAATAAATCAGCTGCGGCCAATTTCTGCGTGTGCAATCAAGTTAGCACTTGTTTTAGTACACGCAAACCTTTCGTAAATCAGGGCCTAAATCAGTTCTCTATCATGGTGTTTATTTTCGAACATATAAACAATGTTCATTTTTGTGCTGTTTTAATACTTTCTCTCTTATACTAGTTGTCAGCTGTTATGTTGTTTTTAAAGTGCATTAGAAATAAAATGGTATGGTAAGTAATTAAATAACAAGATATGGGTCATGCTCAACTAATGACAGGATTTAAACATTAAATGTAACCAGGAAATCTTCTAACACAAGACCTCAGCTAACTTTAGTACAGCAAGTTAATTTTGGTTACATAGTACAGACTCTATTAGACCTTAGCTTCATAGGGTTGCTGCCTAGGCTGTAAAAAAACAGACAAAAAATCCACTGTGAAAGGTGTTTTTAAACATCTTGATTTTAGTACAAGTCCTTCTGGTAACAAAGAATATGTGTGCAGAGAGTGTCCCAAAAGTGTGAGCTTTAATATGCATGAAAAGTAAAAGTTGGCTTGACTGGCTTTAAAACGTGAAGCACCATGTGGTGCAGCTTGAACACGTGTTTGTGCTTAATTAAAAAAAAAGAAAAATAATAAACATATTAAATGCAAGATGCAAAGCTGAAATGATTGCATGTGCTAATTAATGGACTATGGGTGTGTTCTAATTGCCCAGTAGCTCCCCGTGAAATGGCACAGTGTATTCAGCCACATTAAGTAAATCGTATACAAGCAGAATCACTCAGTTCAAAGGAAACTGAACTGTGAACATAACACTGTGTTTGGCACAGATGAGTTAATATATTTTTTGCATTGTTATCATTTGTAAATTCTTCTTGACACTTTTGACAATCTAAACCTGCATCATAACATGCTATTTTCATTATAGTAAAAATATAGTAAATACATTTAGTAAATTGTATAATTAGACTTGTGGAGAATGGATTATTTACCTAAATGATCTTACCTGGTCTCCAACCCACAGAAGTTGCTCAGGTTGTGCAGCTTGTCCAGGATGGCACATCAATGTGTGCCGTGGAAAGGTTTGCTGTGTCTCCCAGCACAGTGTGGAAAGCATGGAGGAGATACCAAGAAACAGGCCAGTATACCAGGAAACGTATAGGGGGCCGCAGAAGGACAACAACTCAGCAGCAGGACCAATATCTGCTCCTTTGTGCAAGGAGGAAGAGGAGGAGGACTGCCAGAGCCCTACAAAATAACCTCTAACAAGTCAGTGATTTGCATGTTTCTGCTCAAATTGTCAGAAACAGACTCCATGAGGTCGGTATGAGGACCCAACATTCACAAGGGGGGTCTGTGCCAGATTGGCATTTGCCAAAGAACACCAGGATTGGCAGATTGGCCATTGGTGCCCTGTGCTCTTCACAGATGAGAGCAGGTTCACATTAAGCACAAGTGAAAGACATGAGAGAGTCTGGAGACGCCGTGGAGAACGTTCTGGAGGGCTGCATAGACCTCCGTGTACTAGCCAGAGGTACCCTGACTGCCACTAGGTACCACGATGAGATCATCAGACCCATTGTCAGACCATATACTGCTGCAGTGGGACCTGGGTTCCTTCTGATGCAGGACAATGCTCGGTCTCATGTGGCTAGACTGTGTCAGCATTTCCTGCATGACAAAGATATTGATGCTTTGGACCGGCCTGCCCGTTCACCAGGCCTAAATCCAATCCAGCACCTCTGAGATTTCATGTCTCGTTCCATCCACCGCCGCCATGTCTCACACAGACTGATCCAGGTCTGGGAGGAAATCCCTCAGGAGAACATCCGTGGTCTCATCAGGAGCATGGCTTGATGTTGTAGGGAGTGCACCCAGATACATGGAGGCCACACACACCACTAAACCTCATTTTGAATGGTTTTAAGGAATTTCCACAGAAGTTGGCTCAGCCTGTGATCTGATCTTTCCACTTTTGAGTATGATTCTGAATCCGGACCTCCGTGGGTTCATGATTTTCATGATTCTTATGTTATTTTGTTTTCAACAGATTCCACTATGTAATGTATATAGATTTTCAACTGGAATATCAAATAAATCAAAATCTAAGATGTGTTAAGTTTCACTTCATTGTTTTGAGCAGTATATTTACTCCATCATTACCCCTTCTTAGGAAACAAAGACAATGTTTAGATTTTAATTCAAAAAGATTTATCAAAATAAGTACAGAAAAATAACTTAAATTACAGTACAGGATGGATGTCAACAGTCTCTTTTAGGAGCTGAAGATGACAATTATTGTGCTGTGTAGAAAAACAACTCACAAACTTCCAAATTTCGTGCTTTTACTCACTGTCCTCAATAAAGGAAATAACAGAGAAATGCTAAACTAAGACAGACAGTCAATAAAGTACAATTATTGTATGATAGTGGTGTAAATAGTCAAATCTGTCAAGAAAAAACTAAATGATTAAACACCCATATAAAGAAGAATAAAGTTACAGTAGCAGTAGGAGTGAAGATGTCTGAAGGAAACTGACGAGTGTGTGAGGCAAGGGAACGGTGGAAGTTTAGCTTGATGTGACTCAGGCTGACTGAAGGATCTAAAAAGGTCTAAATTAGGCACATCGCTCACTTGTAATTTGAATAAATCAATCTGCATGGGTGTAAAACATACTTGTCAATCTTTTATTCATGGGAATGATGGGAGAAAACAGAGGGACATGCTGGCTGATTATTCTTGCCCATGCGCCTGTCATGTACATGTTCACACCTAAACCACCCACCACCACTAAGTCTGCGTCTCATTAGTTCTTTCCTCTAACATGTTTGTGCACTAACACGTGCACATGCAAATGTGTGTGTACGTGGGCCTGTGTATTGTTCGTAAATGTGTGTGTGTGTGTGTGTGTGTGTGTCCATGTGCGTGTATGTCTGGCTAATTCTCTCTGCCAGAAAAAGTCCTGCAGCAAGAATCTGGAGTTGAGAAAGTGTCCACGGCTCTGTCGATATGTGACATGGTGCCAAAACTGGCGTGCAGCCACTTTCGATTGACATGGTCTAACACTGCCTAATAACAGTTATAGCGCTGCCAGAAACTGGCAGAGAGTGATGAGGAATAACTCCACACTGCCAAAAATAAGTTTAAGATGCTGCAAACATCCTCTTTTCACGGCCAAAAACGTGTCCAAAATTCTGTAAACATTTAGAAAATAGTTTTTGGAATTGATACAGCTCTTGGAAGTTAGAAAAATTCCAGAAACATTTGGATTTATTATTGGGCAACAGAGAATAATAAGCTGATAAAGTGCTTTAGCCAAAGTGGCAATCACTTAATGAATTTACAAACCATTTAAGGTGTAAATCAATGGTTTTATTGTTATTTTCTGTCCAAAAATTTGCATATTTTGGTCCTCAGAATAATCATTTCTTGGTTAGCAATCCTAATCAGTGTGATTAACACACTCCTTACTATTTGTGGTTGATCTGATCATTTAAGCTTGGCTGCTGAAAAACCCTGACAAATGTTGTCAAGCTATTAATACAAAATTAGCGGTTTTAAAAGATTTAATTTTGGCTGAGAAAGCTTAAATCTCAGATTTAAATATGCCAAATAGATAATTATATAAAAGAATTAATCAGATAAAACCAAAACCCAATTCAGAATGTGGATGATTTGAACAGAACAAGAGGATACCAACAATTACAGCAACATAATTTTACCCATTTGGATGTAGCGCTGACTGAAACCTAGATGGTTAAAAAGTGGGGGTACATGTCAATTATCATTATTATAACGTGCCAGATTGGTTGACACTTTTATATTGCATACCAAACATTAATTATATTCTGTCATTTAGACAAACTGCATGAGTCTCTTTAATGTGATCATATTCAAACAATAACACAAATTTGTGTAAAACTGAGTGTATCATGGGACTGCAGGTCAAAATTTTTCTTACTACAAGGCATGTGAATGCCTAAATAATTTATTGTGTCACAAAAGGCAGTGGTTGTGTAAAAAAAAAAAGATACCAGTGATGAAATGGAAGTAGTTAAAAAATACAAAAAAAAATCTAAGCTTCATGAAATATTCGTTATGTAAGTGCTACTGTTATAAAACATTCCTGAAAACTACTTGAAGAAATTACCAGAAAACTGGTCTCTGGGGGTTTAAGCTGTGTTGAAGAGACTGTCATATCAAAATATTGACTTTCAAGCTCATTAGGATCATACAAACTCTGTTCTTGTCTTGCATCATCTATTTCCTGATTTCTTGGCAATATATTAAGAAATAATGGTCTCAAAGTCTCAAAGGTTTTCCAACATTCAAGAAGGCTGATTTCAGAAAATTTAATTTTAATTTATTTTCAAAATTCAAATTAAACCATATCTTTATTAACTTTGTTGACTATCCGTGACAATATGTCAAAGAAACCTCAGCTTCCAACCAAATTCTTTCCAAGCTGCTCCTATCTTCTCTGAGTCTTTATCTCTGCTTTGACCCGTTAAATTTCACCTTCAGACATCCAGGACTCTCCTCCACCCAGCTCCAGTGAAATTTCATGAAATCTTCGAGAGGATGCTGCCTGTAAATGCAACATGTCAGTCAAAAATCAAGGTTTGAAAAATGTGGAGAACCAAACAGCAGAAAAAATAGAGTGAGTGAAAGAAAACGTAGAGGATGAACCGTGCAGTAAATCCCCAACTCTTCAGAATGCCAGGAAAATAATGTTTGGATTTATAACGACGATTAATCAATCATGGGACCAGCAACTCTGCCTGAATCAGTACCTGAAAAAGATTTAACCTCAAAAGAAACTGACATTGACTTTTCAAAGCCAGACTCAGTGTCTGACATGCCAGCTGTGCTACCAGAGGCACCAAAAACCGTTGTCAAGATTCCTGCAGAAACCTTTTGCAAACCAGCTTTCAGCGTAACTGCTACGCTGCCGTAGATCCTGTAACTCCAGTCGCAGCCAAAGCACCAGAGTTTAGTAATCCATTTTATGCCAGCACTCCCATGTCAACTTCCTGTTAAAGTTATAAATCAACAATCTTCAGCAAGTCCACATCCTATCCTGAAAATGCTGCAAGCTATCTACAAACGAGCAAACATCTGAACAAAACATCAGTGCTGCAGAGAAGGCCCTGAATCAAACCACAGGTATGGTCATGATTTTCATCAAACTTTGTGTGCTGAGGAGAAACAAACATCTGCCCTTCAGCAAGAGAGCATATTGGCTTGCAGAGTAGGCTACAGCGAAGAGGCTAAATGATAAACTTTACATTAAAAAAAGCCTCATGAATTTATATGCTTTCCAGAAAGTAAATTAGATTCTAATTCTTAGAAGCAGAAATCAGTCATGAAATATATCTTTTCATGGACAGGACACTGAGCGTTTCTTAGCTCAGAAAGAAAACAGAGACCAAAGTCAGGAATAAGCTAGAAATCCAACAAAGAGTTGAGGAAAAAACTGCTTTAACATCTGAGGTGGAGTATCTGAAAGAAAACAGCTGAAATCTCTCAAATCTGAGACGAAAATAGAAAAAGGTATTCTTTATCTGCAGAATCAGCGCCATGAAGAAGCCTCTAATAAAGTCAGGCCGCTTGAGGCAGCTCTCAGTGCTGAGAGTCAGGGCGATGGAGACCGAGACCTGCTTAGACCAACAAATGGAGGAAAGTTTACTAATAAAAGCTGCACTGCTCCAAATCAAGCAGCAATTTGAAGAACAAAGACACCAGTGGGAGCAGGAGCAGTCCTGTCTGCTGGCTGAGCAAATGAAAATAACATCCACTGCGAAAGCAGCTGTAATGGATGCCCAACAAGAAATAGAGAACTAGCGACAACATGGGAAAAATAAAAAGACCTGCATTCGGGTAACATTATTAACCATTAAGGAGGCACCTCAGCAGAAAGAAGTGGAAAGAAAATGTTCCGCAGAGGCCTTGATGGATGGACGGAGAGATATGGAACATCAGATGGATAACATTCAGGAGAGAAAAACCCCAAAAATCTGTCATAAAGAGATTCCTCCAGATCTTTAAAACAAGAACAACACCTTCATCTGACCTCTAACCTCTCAAACACTCTTCCTTATATAACTTCACACTTTCGTCCAATTTCTTTTCTTTTTTTTGCCATACCCATTTAGGACAACAACCTTCAACTCAAGCCACACAGGTGACTTATATTATGAATATTCATCAGGGATCCTGACACAGACCAGATTAAATTTTTGTTCCTGGGTTCTTTTTTGTGTGGCTTGTTTCAAGTCAGTATTCTCTGTGTAAAATTCTCAATCCATTGTTGCAATTCTGGCCTTCATGTTCAGGTATGTAGCAAATCAGACTACTGGTGCCACAAGATTGGCCCATTGGTAAGTGGTAATTTCGGTAAATATCGCCCCCTAGCGAGCAGTTGTCTACTCCGCCAAAATGCAGTGAGAAAGCAAACCAAACCAAAGAAAGGTGCAGAATTTTTCTTATTTCCCCACCCAGCTGAACTGAGTCCCGCGGACTATCCTGGTATGAATGCGTCCTTAAAGCTTTCAACTGAAAAAAGAACCACAGGTTCAGATCCAGTTCTTTTTTACTGAATCTGTTGGATGATTCTGACTGGAAAAAAGGTCTGAAATACTTTTACAAACATGCTTTGGATCTGTTTTCTTCTTTCTTTATAAAGAAAAGTCACCTTAATGATTTACCCTCCAATACACACTTTATTCTTTGTAATGAAAGTTTGGACAATATTTGAGTCTTCCGATGAATTACATTTAACCTGCATTTGTGTGGTATTCATTTCAAAACACAGTTTAGAAGCTCTGCACAGTCAGTGCAGAGTTGTGGAATAATCCGACATATTAAAAACCTCAATATCTGTTAATAAATACAAATAAAGTAGACATACAGCAGTTTTTTTCAAGAGCTAACATATTTAGTGATGCTGAGAAACTGATGTGACCATTATGATTTTTATACGTATGCCACAGCATGTGCAGCAGGGCATATTCAGCATTGAACAAATTTGTCTAAAGCATGGTGATAACCCCGAAAATTGTGCATAATAACATAAACGTATAACATTATCACATGAAATTGGCTGAGTGCAGTGTAAAAATGTCCAACCAGGAATGCAAATAAAGAGTACTACAGTTGGAATCACAGAGTAATTTGCTAATGACAATAGAATTTGATTAAATAAAAATTTTGAATAAAAAAAATCTTTTATCAATGCCAAAAGAGAAATTCTAAATGAAAATTGGATTGAATATCACAATCATGCATTAATTTAACCCACTTCTGCTTGTGCATTCATGTCTGTAATACGATGGAATCCAGTTCAGACAAACACATGGCTTGCAGTTGTACCTTTGAGAGAAAAATGACATAAAAATGTTTTCCATAAGCCTAATGGAAAGTATGTCTGAGAGGCGCACGTGCTTTTCTCTAGTGATGATTGCAGTATTGAAGGATGTTCAGGTGATGAGTGGTGCTGCTTTGCAGTGTTAATAAACTATTTTAATGTCATCATCAGCTGTCAAATAAAACACAGCAAATAAGTATTTATATGTTACTTGCTAACAATTATGTTTATTTATCCCTATAAAGTCAAACAAATCAGATTTGATTTCTAGGACAATTTGCATCATTTTATGGTAAAAACTTTTCTCAAAACCCTGCAGTATACAATATGTTTTCTGCCCTTTAATAGATACCAGGAAGCATTAGACTACACTACAATAATTCTGACACACTTACGGTAATAAATGGCTGATATACAAAAAAAATCCACATTTTGTTAAAGGGCCAAATAAAGACTTCAGATTTTAAAAAATTAGACTTTTCTCCTCAGTTTTTCTTGGGTTGGACTTTAAAGGGTTAAGGGAACATGAATATTACAGGTCCAGAAAACTGCAGTGCTCACAAGAGACAAAGTTTGACAAAACAGTGACACATGCTTGTAGTCTGAAAGTACCAGAAATATGAGGCAATTTTTCTTGTTATTTACTTATTCTCATACCCTTTCCATCCTCTTACTGCTCTACTTTCTCCCTCCCACACAATCTGTACTCTCTTTCTGTCAGTATTTAGATTCTTCTTCTTATCCCCATCTCCATCCGTTTCCATCATACTGGCAATATTTAGGGCCCGTTTACCAGCTATTTCAGCCCCATCTTCTCCATAATCACACTGTCAATACTTGTACACTGTTGTCACTCATGTTCATACATTGAAGTTGTCAGGCCCACTCTTCTTTCCCACACTTTTCTCTGGTCTCTCTTCCTCACCTCCACATCTTCACCATTTCCCTTCCTCCTCCCGTCCCAAACTCTCATCTTTATGTCTCCCGCTTCCATTTTCTCCTATTTCCTCTCTGCTTTCTCCCCCTTCTCATTCATTCAATCTTCAGAATCTTGCCATCTGCGCACACTGAGTGGAATGAGACATCTTCAGTCTTTTCATGCGATCAGCTGAGAGGGACTGTGGTGAAAAATGTTTATCTTTTCATAGAGATGCTATGTGCAGGATCTGCTTATTAATCATCATTAGCTGTAAATCATCTATAATGATACATTCCCATGTGCCTCTCACATTCAAATATAAACCCCCAGGGCTTGATTGGCGATTTAATTTGCCTGCAACATTTATTTGGGATTTGACTGTCAACAGTATCCTGAAACGGGTTGCAAAAATATTCACCCTTTGGCATTTTTCCGATCTATTTATTTATCTTTGTGCTATAACCTGTCATTTAGAAGTGCCTTTTGGAGGATTTTATCTAAAAAAAAAGGAATCTAGAAAAAAATACAAAAAATTGCTCAAGTGAAATGGGAAAAATGTCTTTTAAGGAAACACAGTGGACACTGATGTGTCAGCCCACTGAAATCTGTACGCTCAATCCAATCCACTTTATTTATAAAGCACATTTTAAAAACAGAGCATGTCTCAAAATGGCTTCACATAAAAAATCAGCTATATCAAAGAATGAAATAGAAGCAAAGCTCTTATTAAGATAATAAAGCAAAAACAAAACAAAAATAAATTAAAAGACACAGACGACCAAATAACTCATGCAGTGTTAAAAGTTTGTCTTTAGACGTGACTTAAAGCACTCCACTGTGGGGGCAGTTCAGACATGGATGGACGCAGCATTCCAGACTCTTGGGCTAAATACAGAGAAAGCCCTTTCCCCTTTAGTTTTAAGTCTTGTCTTAGGCACCACAAGCTGGGACTTTCCCTCGGACCTCAGTGCGCCCGCTGGAGTATAAATTTGGAGGCAGTCGGGACTGTATTGGGGGACCAGTCCATTTAAAGCTTTTAAAAACAAACAAGATCTTAAAATCTATTTCAAAACATACAGGCTGCCAGTGCAAAGAAGTTAAAATAGGGGTGATATGTTTGCATTTTCTGGTCCCTGTTCAAAGTCATGCCGCAGAGCTTTGGACAAACAGACTCCACAAAGCTCGGCTTTATGGAGGCATTGCTTCCAGAAATGTTTACCATTAGAAGAAGGTCCTCTGGCCAAATGAGACTAAAATGAAACTTTTTTTGCCATTGAGGATATTGGCATGTCTGGCACAAACCCAGCACCTCTCACCACTGTGAAGCAAGGTGGCGCCAGCATCATGCTGTGAGGATGTTTTACATCAGCAGGGTTTTGGGAAACTGGTTAGAATTGAGGGAAAGATACGGTGCTAAGCACAAAGAAATTTGAGGCAGTCCAACAATCTGGACTATTTATTTTCAACATTAAATATCTAGCTGCAAACAAGAACTGCATTCAGTTCCCTTGGTTTTATTGCAGTTTTATTTGTCATCCTGGGCTCTCTGTTTTAAGTATGTATATCATGCAGTAAAAAATGAAGAGCTATTAATGAGGGCAGAAAGCTTTCCAAGTTGGCAGGCTTGCCACATTTGTCAGTGAGTCAATAAGTGCTTACAGTTCATTCAGAGACATATTTGTTCCAGTGACTCCTCTTTAATGGTGCAATTTATACATTGATAAAACAGGGTTAAAAGTAGGTTTAACGCCAATGGATGCATCATAATAGACTACAAAAAGAAAATTATTATTATCATAAAAAAAATTTATTTTAAAGCTTTTCACTAGCATTTATTACAGATTAGCAATGCCTGACATCTGAATAAACTTTCACAGCTAAATTAACTTGTTTAGATAAAAAAGACTGAGCAGATGAATTTTGCACGAAAAAACTCCCCACTCATCTAAGGTTGGCATTACAAGCAGGAAGTTTGATTTCTTTTTTTAAATTTGCAAAAGAAATAGCTTAAATGGCTAAATGTTTTTTATGGAACACTTTCATCAGACCATGCATGATTCATGTTGTTTTTCCACTATCAGTATGACAGAGAAACACATCTGAGCTAATGCAGCTGAGTCCATTTTTAGTATCCACAAGTATAACTCTTCTTTTGACCAGATGATAGAAGAACCAAGTGTGATTTAATCCTCAAGTTTCACATTAAACTGGATGAAAGCTGAAAGAAAAAAAAAATCATGGATGTTTGATCTAGTTTGCTGGTTGTTTGCCTGGGTGATTACATTTCTTCTTTTTTCTCTGTATTGTTTGCAGTTCCCTAAAAGGTGAGCACGGTCACAGCTTTCTGTTAGTAACTTTTGAAAAAATATATTAATGAATGGATAAACGGGAAAAGCCAAGGATGAACTTGCTTGAAATACATGAGGTTTATTGTCTTAACTGGTCTAAGAGTAGATCAAATAAATAAATACATAAATAGATAAATAAAGTCTGTTGAGGGTTGCACCTTTAAATTGATCTATTTCATTCAAATAAAGAAAAAAAATGTTATCTAACGAATAAACTATATTGCTTTCTTCTGTCGTTTCCACTCAGTGGCTGTGGGGCCCTTCACTGAAGCTTTTCTTTATTATTTAGCTTTGTTTTTGTTTACTGTGAGGAAGACTATGCTTTAGCGTTTGGCAGCAGACTATTTCATAGTCCAGTGCCTGTAATTGACTTCATCATATAAAGTTGCCTCGATGGTATATTATTCCAGACTATGTAGGTTTTTAAAATTATTATTATTATTATCATCATCATTATTATTATATATTATTATGCTTAAGCAGGGCCCACTCAATCTCCCAGTCTCTCTTTGAACTCACCCTCTCCTCTGTCACCTTTTTTCCAAGTATTCAGCCTGTTAATGTCCAACCACCCAAACTACTGTGGAGATAAGCTGGTAGCCAAGACCAGTTGTTAAAGTTTATCTGAAATTCTCACAAAGGCCTTTGGCATGAGCTCAGTGAGGTTTCAGGCACTGCAGTTCCTGATGCAAAGAGTAATGATGCCTTACTGATGAGTGACAAATCTACTTCAGGACACACAGGTTGAGGGAGTTTAAAAGTCCTGAGGCTTTCCCGAGCTAAACTCTAGTTTTGTGAGACTGCCTCGGAGTCTTTGACACTGTTTTTTCCCCCTCTTTTAAAATTTATTTTCTTACTTGTAACTCTGAAACTGTATTAATTCATCCACAGCAAATATATTGGTTGCTTATTGGATTTAGACTGACTTTAATAGCCTTAAACTTCTCATGAATGACAATATTAGGACAACTGTGCTGGCTAATAGGTCTTCTTCGCTCATGCTCTCCTTCTCTCCCTTCCTTGTTTGCCCTGTAGTTTTTTCTCTGCTACCATCATGCAGCTAATCAGCATGAGTGTGGATGGGTAACCAAATGCAATCACAGGCAATTATGCTTCTTGCTGAGCTTGTGTGAGTATTTGTGGCGTGCATTTGTGTGTACATTTTAGCCCATTAAGAAGTGATGCACTGATTAACTGTCAGTTCTTATGCCACCCGACTGCCAGTCACACAGACAGCAAACAAAAATCAACACTCCATGACCCACGCAAACACACAAGCTCAGGCTCTATATACTCGTTATGGACTCAGGATACTTGACAGAGTCATGAACAACAGTGTGATATACTGCAGATAAGTCCCGTGGATAAATATAACTAGGAGAGTGAGCATGTGTTTTAGACATGACTGGAAAAAAACAGGAGCATTTCAGAGAGGGAGAGCCTCTGAGATGTAAAGATGGGCAGCGGATCACCAATCTGCAACCATCTCTGCTTTTGAGTCAGACCCCAGTTGCCTTTATTGTAAAAACAACAACAACAACAAACAAAAAAACTCAGCTATAATAATCTATTAAAGCTTTATTTGTGCAATCTGGTCTTTTATTTCCAGAATGCAGTTGTGTGACACACCATCTGTCACACTCATTCAGCTTGATCCAAATGTAATTCTGCACATCTCACGACGGTGGCAACTTCTTCTTAGAAGGACATGCAATTGGTGAGATCTTTTGTGATCTCAAGGAAAGAAAAAGATCAAAATAAAAGAACAAAATCACTATACTGAAATGCTGTGGGAGTTTTTGGATTTCATAACTTCAAACTTTCAGAGCAAAAACTTCTTAAAGACTGACATTTGAAGAGCATCTTCAATGACGGTGTTCTTATTCCAGTTTCTGCATTACAACTTTATTGCCGTTCAAGTTACAAAGTATTTTATCTATATAAACTTTCATCTGGTGCTGTCATCACAGAGTTCAAATTGTATGATAACAGTTTATTTTTATGTATTTATTTATTATCTTATACATCTGTCTTTTACTTAATGGTATTCAATTATGCACTTATTTATTTTCTTATGTTTACTTTTATTGTTGTTACTTGTTTTGATTGTTTTTAGGTTTATTTTGATCTTGTTTTTAATTATTTATTTACTTTTTAACTCCTGTGTTTTCCTCATGGTGATCCTCTACACTGGGGCTATGCCTACTTGGTCTGTGGGGTCGTTGCTGTGGAGATCAGCCTCTACAGGTGGTTGGGGGGGCCTGGGCCCCGGCCGGCTGATCTGGGAAGTTCCTGTGATGATGCCCTCTGTGGTCCCCAAGATATTGTTTCCTCACTTCAGCATCAAGCCAGACGTTTATCTTCAGACGTTTATCTTCAGATGTTTATATCCAGTTATATTTTATATTTATGTTTCAGTTAAACAGACAGAAACTAGAAGTCAGAGTTTAATTGTGCAGAGAGGGGTGGGGGTTGTTTATGTGTGCTGTGTGATGAAAAAGTGAGTATGACCAAGTGTGTGTTCTTGAACTTAAATGCTTTATACTTTAGTGTGTGAAGGGTTGTGTTTTTACAAAAATATTCAAATTCAAAATTTGTTTTTTTTCTGTAAAGCACTTTGTGCTGCTTTTGTATGAAAAGTGCCTCATGAATAAAGTTTGATTTGATTTGAGGTGTATTATACATACTGCACTGCATTATATCTAGATTTGTCTCTTACATTCTGCTGCCTTTACTTACTTAAATAATATCTCTGATAATACATAATTAAAGCATTTAAACAGGTTTTTCAAATCCAGGGATCCTCCTTAAAACAAGGTAATTGACTTATTGGATAACACAGATGACAGAAAACACACATGCCAGTGGGGTTTTTGAACATTGTGAAAGGGGCTTTATAAGCAACACTGAATTCACCAAATACAATCTGAGCAAATTTTGATTTACCATGTTTTTTTTTCTAACCCAGTAGTGTATTGTAATAGCTGAGGGTGTGTATAATGCCATTGCATGTAAGGTTTTGTAGGTTATTAACTATGTTCCCAAATTAAGCTTAGGTAGCACATGAGAAACAGATTGTCAAGAGGATGAGGCATCCTTTTCACCCAAAATATCGATCCACCAGTAAGAAATAAAATAACAACAAACTGACCGATGTTATACGGGTAATATAGTTTCAATATTTCCTGTAATGTAAACACATTGCTTAGTTATGAAAGCAGCTTTGTATGTCACCTTTATGTCATCACAAAATATTTGTAATGAAGTTTTTACTTTTCCTGCAGGAATTACAGCTTCTCTCATTTCCTCTCTCCTAAAGTGGTACACATGTAGAACATTGTGGTAATGAGAGTTAGCGAGCTCACTAAGCAGCTGTTGAGAGTTATTAGTATTTAATCTTGGAGAGGAGAGTGCTGTGAATACTCACACTTTGATCAGCGCATGCAGCCCATCTTCCCCTGTCCTCTCATTTTTTCCTCCTCTCTTCATTTATTTGTCTCCTCCCACATGTTTGTGCTCCCAAAAGAGTAAGCTCTGCGTGGATCCTGATGGAGGATAAAACTCCATTCTTTTCCAAAACCCGATCTCTATGTGCTTCTTGCTCTCCTGGGGAGGGTAACTGCTTTATTGTATAATTACATAATCATAAAACCAAAGGCTGACATAATTACCACACTGTGGAAACTCTTAAACTATAAAAAAATAAAACAAAAGAGCATATTTGGCATTTTTTCCCTTCTTTTCACAGTGATTTATTGGGTTCTTGTGGTGGTCAAACAATACTTTTAATGCACTTCAGAGGGTCTGTGGCAGCAGATCTCACAGTGGAAAGAGAAAAAAAACAAGCATGTTGGAAACAGGGTACAAAATAGTAGGCGCTTTTGATATTTTGGAGGTTTGACTAACATGGGAACCTACAGCTATTTGTGCCACAGTATTAATCAGGGGAAGAATGGGCAGGTATCCAAACGCAATCACTGAGAATTATGGCTTGTGCCGTGTGAGTGTTATCCAATGAGTCAATGCTTGTGAGCGTGTGTGTGTGTGTGTTTGATTAGCCAGTGTCTTGTTGATTAGTCATCAATCCTCACGGTGCCAAACTGACTGTCAGTCAGACAACAAACAGAAAGAACCCACATCCTTCTCCAGCTGTGTTTCCATCCAACTATCAAATTAAGCCGATGCCAACTTTTGATATATAACAAAATGTGCATCCTCAATTTATCAAATATTCATTGAGGGTTCAACGACTTGAGTTGGCTGCAGGCTTTTTGCTAATGTGACCCAAAGCTCCAGCAGGCTTTCAAATTCAATACGCTCTTCGGTTTAATCAAAAATTGGCAAGGTTTTTTTTTCCTCCGGTTGATTATGCTGCCCGTTAGCTTTGCATTACTTCTAAATATGTCTGCAGCAAAGTGCAAAGTGTGCAGGTTTTTTGAACATGAAAGGATGGAGACGAGGAACACCAATCAGACACCAGCGAAATTAATCTCGGAGAGAGAGAGAGAAAAAAAATATTGGTGAGAGGTGACGGAGAGAAAAAATTGGAGAAACTGAGAAGCTCAGAGCCAGAACAAAGCTGGTGCCCTGTGCAAACAGTAATGCTAACAAAAAAAAAGAAAATGACTGGTCCCCTTTAATTAAATGATGATAAGTACTGATGCTGCTGTTGCTTTAATTTGTTTTTTAATTAATTAATGTGCAAATATTTTAATGTGGTGCTTATAAAATCCTGATAATGTGTTTTTGGAGCTACCCTACATTCATTCATCATGCCTAATAAATATTTTTCATAAATTGGAAGAAGTTTAAGGAAAGCTCGATCCTGTAATTAATTTTCAAAAAAGGTGTGAAATTTTGTGCAACAAAGAGTGGGATTTCTGTACTATGATGTGACACAAGCTTTCTTGCCATGGGAAGCAAACAAACAAAAAAGTTCAGGAAGCATTCGAGTTATTGCTCAGCTTGAAACTGAGCAGTGTAATTTGCACACTGAGTGAGTAATCATGCATCACTGAGCAATGGTTACAGTGATGACTGCATTTCATTAAATGGAAATTTTAAAGGTCAAGCATGAATTTCAAAGCTAATCATCATCAAAATCACATTTCCCCCCCCAATAAAAGCATCTATTGTTTCCCGAAGAAGAATATGCTAGCACTTTTATCCAGTCAGAAAACAATATCCTAATTCTTTTTGGCTGACTGCATGAGCAGCATAGGTTGAAAGTAAAATCATTACAAAATATATTTACGCCGAGAATCTTTTCTGTTTGGATCACATAAGATTTTCGCTGTCTTCCTCTCTACCTGCTTCCTTTGCTCCGTTGCCTCGTTCTTTTTGTTTTCTGACAGTTCAGAAGCCAATCGCGACAATGCCGAATCTTTAATTGTCATGGGAGGTGACCCATTGATTTCCTTCCTTTCAACTCCGGCTCCTGTGATGTCTGCCACTGCACGGGGATCAAGAGATATCGCAAGCAGAGGGGATCAAGCTGAGGCAGGCAAAGCAGGTAGAAAAGGAATCAGTCAGACAATAGACAGACATGTAGGACTGCCAAACAATCACGTTGACAGGTATTAAGAGGTAGAGAATGATAAAAGCAAGTAAAGGTAGCCAAAGCAATACTTAAAAAAAAAATGGCTATGTACTACCCAGTATCTACTAACTTTTTCTGTGGATCAAAGCTGCTTTTATTGTGATTCTGAACGACCTAGCTCATGAAAGAGATGGATGAAAAGGCAAAAAAGAGAGAGTGAACAGAGAAAGAGAACGATTGAGAACAGAAATGTTATTCACTGGAGATGTTGATCAGTTAAAATCTGAAAAAGGCCCTGGAGTCATAAGAACTGATGGAGTCTAAGGCAACACTTTGCTCACTTTAAAAGTGAGCGACTTTCTGTTTGTTTATCTGTTTGAGCCTCAGAGCAGCTAATAGGATGCCATATTTAGAGCACTGACATTTTTGGAAGTTATCTTGGCACCTCAGATAGTCCTCCATTTTACAGAAGAAATAGAAAGCATATAAAAGACCTCAAATTTATGTATGCTGTCATTCTTATGAATTCATAATTTACTGTTGCTCATAGAGGAGGGATTGCCAATGATGTGCACTATAAAGCCTTCAGGCCCATCTAGCTATGTTATCATTAAGGTTTCAGTCTGTAATATCACACAATTAGACCATAACACATTTGAGAATGTCAAAATGAACTCTCCTTCCCTGTATATCTTCAAATATTGTAGGCATTTGGTTTCTGTTTGCCTATTTTGTATTATTTTCTAAAATCCTTCCTCATTCTGATGCATTTGAATAGTGAAGGTGTTTCACACCACGACATACATTTCTACACACCTGGCACAGTCTGTCCTCGCTTTGATTGTCATTGAAGGTGTTTCATGACAGCACATCCCTCTTAGCTCTCAGGGGCAACATCACTGTATGCTTCATTACACTGTTATACTTCGGGTGCATTGGCATGCAGACACGGGAGGGGGATTTTCTTGTGTAAAACATATGTGCAGGAACAATCAAGTTAATGTGGATTCATCTGCAAAACCAAATATCCCTTTTATTTAAAATATATGTGCGAGGGTTTCTCTTATTATTATTTTGTCACCTGCAATGAGTTTTTTTTTTCTGAGGGCGGTGTCTTGTGCCGCTTTTTTCAACCCCTAACCGATCATTGCAAATGACCACTTATTAAGAGTCTGGCTCTGGAAGTCTCTCCTGAATAGAGGATTGAATCAAATGAATGACTCAATGTTGCCTTGCAGTATCCTGATGCTGAGAACTTGAACTTCAGAAAAAAAAATTTCTGTCCCAGGGGAGCATAACTTTACAGCTGATTTTTGCTTTATGGCACCACGTCCCACGCCAGCAACTGGATATCAACACACTGACTTTTTTGAGTGTATACCATGGCTAATTTATCAAAGAAAGCCATTTTAATTTCTTTTTGCCAATGATTGTGGGCATACTTTTTGAGTAAGAAGCTCTAATGGCAAAATTATCCCTATCTCCCCATAGTAAAGAATCCTTTAAAAAATTCCTGGATATAGGCAGTGTGTCCATTCTAATCATGACCTCCACCATGGCAAATAAATAATAACAGATTAAAAGAAAGACCACAACATCAAAACTAATCAAGAAAGGACTTTTATATGAGGGAATGTCATTCGGCACTAAAGAGAAGAAGAAAAAAAATACACAACGATATTTGGGTTAATTTTATATTTTAGGATTTCATGGGAATGGGAGCCTATGAAAGAGTCTGGGCTGGCAGTGACCATGGTAACATGATGTTTTTTTAATTCAGAATTAAACAATTTGGAATTAAAGTATTCTCCTTCGTGTTTACATGGAAATAGTAATTCCGAATTGAGGTTTACATGGAAAACACATTTAAAAGCCTTTAATTCCACTTAGGATCTGGAGGTTGGGAAGGATTCTGATTGGACAGAGGGCGACAAACGTGACTATTGACGTCGACCGGAAGAAAACAAACTCAACTTCCTGCTTTTTTTCATTTCAGCTACAACATGGGCACCACAAGACAAGCATGATTTTCACTTTGATTTTAGTTTTGAAACGGCTCAACACTAGCATACTGCTTCACTTTCACTTAAATAGTCTCGGCTCGAGTCCAACGCTTGCTTTGGGTGGCCATCCGCCAGCACGCAATATGTGCATCATCGTGACAGTATAAGGGAACAAGCTTGCGCTGAATGACCGGAATTAATTCAAAGCGGAATGACCATAAACATGATCGAGGAATTATTCAATCTGGATTTAAAATCAGAATAAACCAGCCACTTAACTCAGCTTTAAATTTAATTCGGAATTATTATTTTCATTTGGAATTAGGTGTTTGTAAGGTCATTTCTAATCTTTTCAAAGAGGATTTGATTTTTATTCTGAATTAAACGGGAATTTAAACTCTCATGTGGCCAGTGTGTCAAAAGATCTGGTTATCATTGGTTTTAAGACAACACTTGATGACCAGGAGGAAGAACAGATCAGTCAGGTTATTTGGAACGACTCCATTCAATTAAAAATAAACCAGGGCTGTCAGTTATTCAAAATATTTAATTGCGATTATTGCATGTGTG
This sequence comes from Atherinosoma microstoma, assembly GCA_037177055.1. NCBI lineage: Eukaryota > Metazoa > Chordata > Actinopteri > Atheriniformes > Atherinidae > Atherinosoma > Atherinosoma microstoma. Next base: position 6,571,657 of record JBBBVU010000012.1, on the reverse strand, counting down.
TCCTGAGTTAACTCACCATTAATCACATAGAAATCTGATTTTTTCAAATCTTTTTTATTTTATCTATCTTATTAGATGTTTGTAAACAGGATATTTATCATTTTTGTAATACTTCTGTAAGCAGTTTTGTACTTGCGGTTATAGAATAAGGCACATTACTTGCTACATTTACCTACTGCAAGTTTAATGACTTTATACAAACACACACACACACACACACACACACACACACACACACACACATAAAATGCTCCATCATACCACTTCTGAAAGCCTCACGTTCATTTAGAAACCAGCATGCTATAAACAGGAGTAAATTGCCTGCAGGGCTCTAGCATTGTTTCCAACTTCTTTAGTTTATCCAAATGTTGAAAGGTTGGTGTTTGTAGAATTATCAGGATGTCTCTGCTGGAAGTGGACCGTCTTTAGAGGAGAAGAAGAACTATCTGAATCAGCCGCGTGTTGCATAGCAGGTGGTATTTGAGACGAGACTACAGGTGGTGACTCAGTTCACATTGACAGTAAATAACATGACCTTAGTCTTGTCAAAAGAACCATCTCGCAGAGCTTTAAAGTTAAACTGTCCGCGTAAAAAGGGCCATTCTGTGTCACTTCCTGAAACCATGCCGACGGTGTGTGCGTTAATCAAGCGTTAGAAAAATTAGCGCTGTTAAAAGGAGTTTGCGTTAACGCTTCATTAACATGTTAACTTTGACAGCACTAAAAAAACACAAAAAAACCCTAAAAACAATTAGTTTAATTCAAAATCAACTTTGCCTTTCAGTGGTAGCCAATACAATGCTTTGACAGAAGTAGTGTTTTATTAGAACTTTGTTCCAACTAAAAGTTTAGCAGCTGTAATTTCATTCATTTGAAGCCGTGTGAGGGTGTAATAGGTTAATCCCATCTGATACAAGGGCAATTGGAGCTGAAAAGTAATAAAACTTCTTCCAGTTCTTTCTGAGATAAAAGTAGCTATGATAATAGATTTAAGTTGGCTTTGATTCCTTATTTATAAAAGCTACTTCTCAGAACAACATGCTTTTTGACTGCAGACCGATGGGAGACTCCTGGGATCTGAGGCTGAGGATGTCCTGGCAGAAAAGCCTCCTCTTTTCAAACATGACACAAACTAAATATCTAGATTAACAATGAAATGATTATGCCTTTGGCGGCTGTGGCGCAGGGGAAAAGCGGTCGTCTGTCATTTAAAAGGTTGGTGGTTTGATGGCTTCCCCAGACTACATGTTGGAGTATCCTTGGGCAAGATACTAAACCCCACAATGCACTACATAAGCACAATCCATTTACTTTGCCCCGTGTAAAAGATGGCAAAATGTTTTACTGTCTTTTTGCCATCTGATCAGCCTTTGTTCTCATTATACCTCTGTACAAAATGAAGCCTTCAGATATCTCACCCCTGTCATACAACATGGCTGCCAAACAGCCCCTAGCCTTAGGGCTGTGTTCACCCCTTGTCCTCAAAGGTCAACCCCTGCTGATGAAATGGTGAGATATTTAGAGCAACACTAGGGAAGGTTGTAAACATTCTTATCTAAAAGTACGCTGAATAAATGAATGCAAGTGGTTTGAAAGAAGAGGCCAACCACGAGCAAATTGTTGAGTGTAATGTGGAAGCGAATGTGCATGAGGATATTGACAAGGGAGCAGATTGATATTTTCTGTTAGAAGACTGATATCCAAGTCGTCTGTCTTTCAATCATTACATCCAACACATTCTGAGCTCTTTCTGTAGGTAGAGGCCTGTCAAAACTGCACATGTTTGCTAAAGCCAAAGCCAAAAAAAGAAAAAAAAGGAAAAAAACTAAACAAAACCAAAGAGATCATACCGATTATTTGGAGTTATCATCCAAACAAAAGAAAGAAAAGAAAAGAAAAAACCCTCCAGAAACTAAAATGAAGCACATAACTTCAACAATGTCAACTACTTTAGTTACCAAACTCAACAACTACACACTAAGCTTCTCACACCCATCAGCTGCAACGATAAAGTCTGTGGTGTCATGTTGCCAGGCTCTGTAATGAACCTTTAAAAAGGTTTTATTTTACCTCAGATGACCTCAGCAGGGCAACATGGAAACAAGTCTGTAGGTTCAAAGCTGTTGATAGGCCGAGACTTGCATGTCAGGTTAATTGGTTGAAGATCACGGCCAGTCATGATGTTTATCTCTTTGTGTTCACCCTGTGATGTATTTGGTGACCTTTCCAGTGTGCCCTGCCTCTTGGCCTTTCTTCAATAACGTGACTTTGTCCAGGATGAGGTGGATGGATGACCTCAGTGATAAAAAAAAAAACCACACCCTCACAGTCAAATTACACATTAATCTGAATAGATATACAACATGAAAGAACACATGCTGAGAGTGGACTTCTTGGGAAAGTTGTATAGTAAATGCACTGTATTTATAAGGCCCTTTAACCCTATCAAAGCTGGAATTATTTGTTCATAGCTCACATACACAGACCCTAAGGTTGCACGATGACTCACCAGTGCATGCCAAATTGAACCTGAGGCTGCTGAATAAACAAAGCTGAGCTCTTTTTCTCACCTTTCTGCCTCTGTTTCCTCCAGGCGGCTCTGCTGTCCTCTCTTCTTTTCTTTTGTCTACTAAGCTCTTCCCTTTTTAATCCTTTGTACTTCCTCCTCTATTTCTCCTCTCCTCCCCCATCTCCCCTTTGGCTCTCCTGTTTGCATTTTGAGATCCATCTGTTGGGAGTAAAATAAATAATGATAAAGCTACAACATGAGGACTCAAGCAGAAACAAACTGCAGGGTGTAAACTGGATCCAGGTGTAACGCCTGACTACTTCACCTTCAACCTTCAGGTTTTACACAACAACGTTCATATGGAATGAACAAGCAAATGAAGCGAGGGGCTTGTTTGGCCTCGTAAAAGGAAAGGTACTTGAATGTGACATTACACAAACACATACTGCAGCTGACTGCATGTTTTTTTTGTCTTTTTCCTGCTCCTTAGTTGTTGTAGTGATCTTTTTTTTCTGCCCTACTTTACTTGATGAGATGCTTGGCAGCTTTTAAAAGAAAGCCTCAAGAAGTCGTTTACAAGTTTGAGTTGTTCTGGAAGTCAGGACACGTTCAGTGTCAGCAGTATCAACACTGTTTCTAAACTGGTGTGGGGATTGATAGGAGCTGTAGCTATTAAGGGTCCAATGAAAGTTATTAACATATAATAAAATCATTCATAAAAACATTTATTAAGCGGCACCACTGAGAAATCCTGGAATCGGTCTTGAGGGTGTTTAGGTCTGTGAATGTCAGGCTGGGAAAGATATGACACACAGAGCAAACAGTAAAGGTTATGAATCTGACCTTCTCAAGCAGCTGTTATGCCAATACACATACACAATGGTCACAAACAACTTCTTTAAAACAAACAAACAAACAAACAAACAAAATTAACACAAAAACAAAATCTGTGCCAAATAATTGTATTTTATTTATTTATTTATTTTGCCACGGATAAGGTGGTGCAGTGATTTTGTGATCTGAGTCCAGCCACTGTTGGTCACGTGTTTTGCCACCTTAGGTCTTGGAAAGATACTTTTTAGGCTGAGCTGTGTGTAGGGGGGAGTAGTGGTTAGGACCGTTGTTTCATAGTCAAAATGTTTCTGATATGAGTCTCAGCTTACGCCTTTCTGTTTGCATGTTCTTTCCATGCTTGTGTGGCTTCTCTCTGGTACTCCAACTTCCTCTCACAGTCAAAAAACATGCATGTTAAGTCAGTGTGTGATTCAAAATTTACTCCAGGAGTGAACGTGCATTTTTGTTCATTTCTGTGTAAGCCCTGTAATGGACTTGTGACCTCTCCAGAGTGTACCCCGCCTCTTGCCTGATAGCTGGGATAGCCTCCTGTGTCCCCATGCAACCCTGAATTGGAGTAAGTGGGCTTAAAAAAAGATTGATGGATAGATTTTGTCATGCTTGTGAAAGAAAATGATAGTGCCTTTCCTATACATCTCTGTCTTTGAGCCTCCCGGCTCAGAGGTCACAGTTTCTTTATCACCAGCAGGGGGTATAGCTTTTGCTTCGTTAATGGCCCGAAGGCATATTCTTCTTCATTGGTAATCACACAAGCATCCATCTTTTAATAAGCAAATCATTTAAATGCAACAGATATGGTGAAGCCAGCTGTCTTTTTAAAAAAATGTCAAAAACTTAAGCCCATTATAACACAGTTTTTTGTCTTGCATATCATATTATATTTTTCTGTTTTTCATAAAATATTTCACATACTTGCATTATGGTTATTCTTTTACTTTGTGCATGTCCAACAGTCATTTTACTTTATATTCTTCTTTCTTCTTCTTTTTCTTTTACTTCACTCTATTTGAAAATAGCTGGATTAAATGTACATGGTAAGGTTTAGATGTTATTAAAAGGGTTTGTTAGGTCTTACATGTTTTTATATTTATGCATCACCATCACAGTAATGACATTGTTTTCAACATGCGGATAAATGTACTTATTACATACATTTTTTGTCAGAATAGGCTGCTTAAGACAACACAGTGTTTCTTATAATGGCTTTCATTAAAATGGCATAAAAGCAAGGTAAACCTAAAGCAGGAAAAGGGTGAAGGGAAGTTTAGTAACCAGAGGGAGAAAATACAAGAAGGATTAATTCTCTTTGCACACTGACAACTGATGCCTCCCCCTTTCATTTCAGCTGTGATGGAGGTTGATAGAGGAACAGACAGCTTGTGTTTTGTGACTCACAAAGCACCCCATTACAATTAAAACACGTGTGTGTGAGCGTGATCCACTCAGCAGGTACAGCTGGTGATTTCAGTGGGGAAATCAAAATGGTGCTGAGCAGGACATGATGTGGGATCCCTGACCTGCAGACACACAAGTACCCCTTGTAATAGCCTTCCAAGACACATTGGACAGTTAACAGTTTTCAATTACAATGGACAGCTATTGTCCAGCAAAACCTTTCCATGACGGTAAGGCCTATTGGAAAAAGCTACAGAAGCCTTCTGTGTGTGTGTGTGTGTGTGTGCGTGTATGTGTGTGTATCGACTAAATGAACTGCATTACAATCAGTCTGATATGTGTGGGTGTGAGTGTGTGGATTGAATTACTTTCTGATTATTTGGTGTTACTTGATGCTTTGTGTTCCCTTCTTTTAAATTATTCTGTGTGGAGTTTGTGTGTGTATTTAAATAGTGAGCACACCAAATGAGGTTCTCATTGATGTGAACACAACAAATAAACAAATACTTTTCAAATGCATGTAGAAACCACACACATACACATAAATGTAGTACCAGACAACTTACCCATTTTCATGCTTAAAAATGTTCCAATTTGAGCTAAAGGGAAAAATAACCATTTGCTTAATGGAACTTTATATACACAGAACAGAACAAGAGTGCATAGAAAGAAGAATTTAGATACAGGGCTTTGTTGGGAATTATCAAAAGAAACGCGTTGGTTTTTAGGAACCGCTTCAAGCTTAGCTGCCCAAGTAACACATCAGATTTGCACATTTTACACATGCAGTTTGTGCACACATTGCTAATTTGTTCTTTTATGCATTTTAAAGTCTGAGTTTTGCTGCTAATGTTTAAAGTTGGTTCAAATGGACAGAGTTCAGATGAATGACATTTTGCTTGAATGCAAACTCTGTAATGCACCAGATTCCCCATGCACATCCACAAAATGCAGTTATGAATGCACCACAATGAGTCTCCAAGGACTGCAATTGGTTATCTGAGCTACTCACACATTCTGCAAATATCCAATATCTAAAGGGAATTTCCCAATCTTGTACGTTATAGAAGATTTACACTTTCACTGTCATGATCATCTTAAAAACAATCCCGGATCTGTGGACATGTACCTTACAACAGGAATGCTACCTTTACATTTATTTTTCTTAAAAATTTTTGTTGACTTCCATTTTCCACTTAACCGTTGCCTTACCAAGGAAATGAAAGAAAAAAAAGGGAATATCATGTAAAACAGGAGACCAGTTAGATTCAGGAATTTAGTGATTATATGGAATTATGCCGGGCAGATATCTCTGAGATTGTTTCTTGATGTGAACACTGAACCCAACCTGCCGAATTTCATTTTATGTGTTTGTATTTTTCCTTTTCTTCAACATGTTATTGTGTTACTAAAAGTCTGTAACATTTCAAATCCCCAAATTCTCGGTAAAGGGAGTGCTTATTTCCTCCTGAACTATCTTTGAAACTTGGTTGGCAGTCCAACTTTTTCTCTTACTGATCTACATCATCATATATCATTACATCATACATCTGTCTATTTTGGCAAGGCATCAGAGTTTGCATAAGTTTTTTTTTACATATTTACATGTGAAAATGATGTAAAAAAGCCAAAAGCCACCAAAATCCAATTGGTCTTGGTTTTGAACTATGAGCACATAGAGAACAGAGCAGACAGGGCTTTGTAGGAGGAAGGACCTAAAGCAGAGATCTTTAACTCCGGTCCTTGAGGGCCACCCTCCTGCAAGTTTTAGATCTCGCTTGCTCCAATACACTTGATTCAAATGAAATGGTTCCAAAAGCTTGTTGTGAAGTTCTGCACAATAACATATTCATTTGAGTCTGATGTTTTGTAGCAGAGAAACATTTAAAACATGCAGCACAGTGGTTGAGATCCCTGACTTAGAGAGATGGGAACTAAAACCGAGTGTTTCAGGAAGAGTGGGCTGCAGCTGCTTTTAAAAATAAATCCTCACAAGGTGTTAAACATGAACACGTTCTCACAAAGACACACATACAAAGCAAACCCACTTCACCTGCCTTCTACAGCGCACACACAGATACACACACACATACACAGCTGAGCAGAATGCATGTGTACAACACTGAATGAAAATCAATAAGGTCTAGTGTAACTGAATGCGTATGTGTGTGTGCGTCTAAAGTGAATAGATAGAGGTAATTGAATGTTAGAGAGACTCTGCATGTGTATGTGTGTGTGTGTGAGAGAGAGAGCCTTTATAGAGAAGAGATGGAGGTAATCTGTATAAGTGCTGCTACACTCCTAAACCTTTAAAAGTCTTGACTGTCTGAGATTTACCTAAGTATCTGTGTGTGAATGTGTGTGTGAGTCTGCCCTCAGCTCAAATGAGAAGCCATTTTTAACAATCTTTGAAGCAACTAAGTCAGAGGAAAGTGAAACACGTGTACATAAAGTCAATTACATGAGGGTTCAAAAGTCAATTTGTTTGTTTTGAAATTTATAATCATCACACGATCCTTAAACGTTACTTCATGACTGACTGTAAAAGTTGCACAATTATACAGGATAAATGGAAATAAAAAAATGCTTTTATTCTGCAGAGTTTCAAGAACCAAAAACAAACACGTCTTTGTAATTAGCTGAATTAATCGAGTGTTATAACAGGACTGTAAACAACAAAAAAATTAAGGAAACGTGTGTTTCCCTTTTAAATGGTGCCACATCTTCTCTGCCAACTCCAAACAGCTTATCCTGCTATTGACTCTTGTTTGGTGTTGTTATTAGATTGGAGGATTGCACTCTGAAGAAACAAGACACATTGAGAATTTAAGAATGTATTCTCCTAACAAACAGGGGCTCCAGTAGCGTGTGGAAGAACAACACACAGCTGCAACAGCCTGGCACCTCCTCCTCATGCTGGTGACGGTCACCAGCTTGGTCACACACTGCTGTGGGATGCCATCCTGCTCTTCAACCAGCATTTGTTGCAAGTCAGCCAATGTGGTTGTGTTGGTTACTCTGGCAGCAACAGCTCAGGCAAGCTGATCCAACAAGTGTTCAACAGGGTTGAGGTCCAGTAAGCCACTCCCAAATTCTGGAGGAGTTTCTGATAAATCCTGCTCTCTGGGGGACCAAGGAGATATGGGGTTGCCACTGGTTACAGAATTCCATGCCAACATCTCTCTGCATTGATATTGCCTCCAATGATGACAAGCCTTATTTCCAGTGAGGGAGATGCTGCCCTACCAAAAGCTTTCACCCTATCAATACAGCAATCATAAATCGATTTAGCAAGCTTTTCATGGGTGCAACCCACATATCCAACTCTGCTGCTCATTCCACAAATAAACTTACCTTACAAATGTGGCTCCATCTAAAAGGAAAATAGACAGGCTTTCCAACGGTATAAGATTTATTGTCAAGAAGCGTTGTTTCAACAAAAGAAACAATCTACCAAACACAATCCTTTCTATTGTGCTAAGTTTATTTAGAAGAGCTTTCATGTTAAACTATAACTCACCAGCAGTCGAACCAAAGAAACTGTAAATATGAAAAATAAAAAAGAGTCTAATGTTGTCTTTTTCTGTTCCTTTGATGTAATTACCATTAAATGTGAAATACAATAAAAAAACAGGACAATTTTATACATTGCGTTTAACCTCCCTGCTGTAACGGGACCATCAAAACATTTTACTTCAGTACTATAATTCTGATATCTATCATGACAGTAAAGTATATGTCTGGACAATGCAGATTTGAATCTTGACGAAAATTACTGCTCTCAGACTTGGTATTAAATAAAGGTAGACATTACGAACACACATTCATGAGCATGATTTATCTTTCCAGTGCAAACAGATCAATAGAATAAACAGATCAATACTTCATACACAATATACCCACCTTAGTGTTCAGCATTGTGGTAATCACTTTTTTTTGTTGATGTGCATCTGTATATTCAAAAGGAACGTTCCCGTTTTTGTTCTGAGCTCATACGGTTGGATAGATAAATCAAGCCGAGGAAAACTTTTGATATGTTGGAGTATTAGAAACTAAAATTATTCAAGCCCCGTTGTCTGAAACATCAAACTGATAAATCACCAGAAACCTGCTGTTACTTTTGTTTTGACAGGTGAACACTGTGTTGTCACAGCTTTTTTTCCTGCCTCCAGTTTTTGGCTGCATACATGTTGGAAGGTTCCAACCTGCTCACTAGGAACTACTTTGTGTGTATGAGTGTGTGTGTGTGTGTGTGTGTGCATGATACAGGTCACAGCGTGTCAACAATGGAAAGAGATGAGTTCCACATGAACAGTTCAGCACCTCACTGCCCCATCTCTCTTTTATCACTCCATCCATCCCATTTCCTCTTTCTTTCTCTATTCCCTCTCTTTACACCTCTTTCATTCCCTCACTCACTTCAGTCCACTTCTTTCCTGTTTGAATTTCATGTTTTGGTCTTTATCATTTATCTAGTAAACTCTGTAATTGATTAGGTGCAATTAATCAGAAATAATAAGTAAAATACTTGTTAATCCCAACCCTGACTGACATTAAGACATTTTTTAAATTGAGCCCAGAGGCCAGAAGTGGCATATAAAAAACAAAATTGATCCTGCCATTTGACCTTTTCCCAACAGAACTCTGTCTACATCTTTGACTGAAACAGTTTCTCTGTCAGGTAGGGTCAGTGGTTGTGCAAGCAGAACAACAAAAAGGATGGATATTTAAAAATAGGAGAAAAGATTTACTTTGAAAGCTGCAAGCTTAATTAAAAGCCAAAATCGAAGAAGTTTCTTACAAATACAGTCGTAAACAATAAACTGACAAAAGTAATAATATATAAAAATTTGATGAAAATCCCGACATTGTTATTGAATTGTGGTTCAATAGAAATATTTTTAATAAACAAGCAAAAAATATGAGAAATTAATATACATTGCGTCACTCTTAAGTTAATATTTTGTTGAGCAATCGTTTGAGGCAATCAATGCAATCAGTCGTTTTCTGTATTCTCAATCAGACTTCTACACCTGTCGACAGGTATTTTGGCCCACTGCTCATCAGCAAAGATCTCTCAATTGTCCAGGACCGTTTTGTTTGTTTGTTTTTTATTATTTTTTCAGCTTAATTAAATTAAAAAACAATGTCTTATTTCACTAAAGTATAATTTAGCAAATTTATATTTATTATTATTTTTATCAATCTCCAGTTATTTGAATTACTATTAAGAATTTTGTCTTTTCTTTAATGGAAGGATATGAATACATTTTTTTACGACTCTATATTGTAGAAATTGCCGAGATTATCACTGTGCTTAAGGAAAACAATAGCAAGAGACATTATTTAACCAACTTTGATATTTCATTAAACTGTTTTCCAAAATAGTTGCCAGGAAAAAAAGTAGTTTTTTAAAATTTATTTCATTTTACAAGGCTGTCAATCCCCCAAAAATCAGCAACAAAAACATCATATATGCTCATTCTGTAGCATTTTATTTACCTTAGCTAAGTAAGTCTGGTCAGTATGGTCAACATGGTGGGACACTGCGCACCATTGGTTTAAAATCTCAGATTTTGTCATGGTTGGGGAAATATAACAGATTTGTATGTGGCAAAATGTGATATTGCAATGGAATCCCAAAATAGAAACCTCAAAATGTAAGAAAAATACATCCTCAAAGTTTGGTAAAGGAAGCATAAAAACATGTTTGGTTAAGCAGAGAAAATCTTTTCATATAGCAAATCCAGTATCAACATCTAGTAATGCATAATAGGGTTTTTTTGCAGCATGCACAACACATGGTTAATGTCTTGTCTAAAGATTATCTCAGATAGAGCATCATCAGAGACTTTGATCCCTCATGTAAGTTACCGATTTCTTGCACCCATTCTTAGTTTGACTTGTGGAGATCGTAATAGCTGAGAAGCACAACTAATGCTTCATCATTATGTCTATAAATCATGTGCTTGTAAACCTCTTTTCTTTGTATGTATTTTAAAACAGTAGCTCTTAAAATGCTGCATCTTCGGGTTACTGCGGTTACTCAGCGGATGCAGTTTGGCATATGAGAAAGACTACACTTCAGCATCTGTCACTCAAAATAACTCATTTCAGTTGTATCTAAAGTGACCGATGCAGCCCTTTGCATTTTTAGAAAAATTCTGCATGCAGGCTAACTCTGGTACTTTTTCATTTCTGGCCCGTTCCACATCTCGACCACACATCCGCCTCTCCCTCACAGCGTTTGTATATTTGTTCGTTTTGCTCTGCTGCTCCCCCTCTATCCGCTAATCTCTGGTTTAAATAAGAGGCATGGGCATGCAAAGAACACACACTCACACGCACATGCAAGCACACTCACACAAAACCACATTCACTCTACAAACAGGTTCCTCTACCTCCCAGGTAAACCCTGCGCTACCTCCAGTTCAGTGCTTTGCCCACTTGAGGGAAGTAGAGGGCTTTGTCTCAGCGATATTTTGATCCATAATTTGCACACACATGCACAAAGACATACACATGCATGAATACACCCATATTGGAGTGATGCTGGGAGGTGGCAGTGTTATACAGTCAAGTCTCGGCACCGTGGCACGCACTCATTGTGTGACCAATCACAAGCCTTTTATACGCTCAGGCTACTGTAAATGTATATGAAAGGCCCTTGCATTGTTTGGGTGTGAAATTTAGTTTCTGAGTCAAAACATGATGTGAAGTGAAGGGATGGATTATTTTTTGTTTAGCTCAGGAGTCTCTTATTCAACTCCATGTGCAGAGGTTGGCTTTACAGAGGCCTTCCATAACCAAAACGGGTCAATTTTTTAAACAAAGATTACGTCCCGGTAGCAACGTTTTTTTTCCCAACAGCTCACGGCAGAGGGTGACAGGAAAGTGGTGAGTGTTGGTCTACACACTGCACACTGCGGCGTGCACACTGCGGCGTGCACACACACACACACACACACACACACACACACACACACACACACACACACACACACACACACACACACAC
>JBBBVU010000012.1:6538274-6550157 GCA_037177055.1 Atherinosoma microstoma | reverse complement strand
ATGTTTCTAATGTTTGTAAAGCACCTTGAATTGTCCTGTACATGAAATGTGCTATACAAATAAACTTGCCTTGCCTTATAATGCAAACAGACAAACTGCAATGTGACTTGATCAGTTCCGCTTTGATGGAGGAGAAATAAACAAAAACAAGAGAGCCTTGCATGAGTATTGCCTGGACAAAGTATCTTAACTCATCTTTTTCCCTACAACCAAATTTGATCATCTCTTGTGTGTAGAGGTTTAGGCAACAACTAACTTATACTTGGCTCCTCAAATGAACACATTTTTTGTTAATTTAAAGAAAAAGTAAAATACATCAATCAGTAAAGAGTGTATTAATTAGCAATAGCTTTCTACAATAGAAGTCCGTAGCTACTATTCAAAAGCAAAACATGTAATTTACCCAAGGGGTGGCCAAACTCCTGCATACAACAACAAATGATGTCACAGGGAGAAACTAAAATGACCCCACTGACGAAAACTTCATTTTCGAAGATTCTACTTCAACACAGGCCACATCAATCTAAAACACTGAAGGCTCCAAACTCATTAAGCCTGGAGAAAGTTCTTCCACTGAGGCAGAAAGATGTGGAGAAGACATAAAACAGCCGGGTAAACACAACTTGGAATCTCTCTCGCTGCATAACTAACTGTCACTTGCCCTCCATCATCATAACTGCTTACTAATTCACCCATTTTTTTTCACCCACTCCTGGAGCAACGTGCAACTCACGAGTGATTAGTTCATTTACAACTAATTTCTTTCAGGGATGGGGTCATTAGGAGTATTGTGAATGATGTCATGTTGTCTGGCTGCCACTGGATACCGCAATGTGGTGAATTGCAGCTTGAGTTTGGACATTAAGTTACTTTTGACGACTAGGAGTGCTGGAGAGGCAATGATTCGTTTGTCTCTCATTTATTAGTTGGAGCACTGATTTGATCATTAAGCCTATGGGTGATGTAAATAAAAAGAGTTACTTTCCAACAGAAAAAAAACTGTTGTCTTGTTTTTTTTCCACCTATCATGGAGTTAATGTCCCACATCGCTGAGATCCAAACAGAGGGCACAATCTGTCAGTCACTGAGCTGCATCACTATGGTGACAGGTGGGAAAGAGATGAGCTTCGACATGCTCACAAACACATAAACCTCAAATCTACAAGTGTAATGTGAGCTTCAGTGATTCGGCATGAGAGATCACAGTTTATAAGCAGTTTATCATTAAAGAAGCACAATTTTCATTTCTCATCTCAAATTTAATCACACAGTGCATCCCAAATGTATACTCTAGTCTCATTATCACTGTCCAAGTTTGCCAAAGTTTAAGTCGAACTTAGATTTTTTATTGTTTATTTCTTTACTTCAATCATTTCTTTATTTTATCTTATAGAGTTGGTGCAAAACAGAGCTATGGGAATCATGGAGAATAACATCTATATTTCACAGCTGGGTGAATAAACAGACCTGTAATGAGGCAAGAAATTAAATTGTTTGATTCATTTTCAGTCTTGTAAAGCAATAATTTTCAAAAGGAATTCTGAGAAAAGTCTAGAAAGTGGACTAAATCAGTTAAACAAAGACAATTACTGAAGTCCTGACAACTGGGGTTTGAGGTTGGGAGAGGTGATGTGAACCTTCAATTTAACTTCGACTTCCACGTAGTGATATCTTCAACATTAATATGATGACTTAAAGGGTTGTTCAAATAACAAATAATATCTGACATGTTTTTTGTTCAAAGCCTGATAAGGAACTGTTTTCAGTGTAGAGATATGATGGCTGTAATCTGTGTGACTAAAGACATCCATTCTGGTTTGCCACAAATCCTCATACAATAGATGAAAAACAAACATAATCATGGTTTTCCTCCTTAGCAGATTAAAGTCAGTATTTTTTTAGCTTCTGTAAATGTCCAACATAATACATTACACAGGTCTCTAAAATGATCAAAATAGATTACCTGAAAGCTCCAAATTCATTAATTTATCAATGGCTTAACAAACTTCTTTCTTTTGGATTGCAATTTATCTCAAGAAGAAAACTTTCCTCTGACAATGAAGTGACTCTAGCATCACCACAGTCTTTGGTTCAACAGTAAGGCTTAATGGCAGTCTGCTCTTTTATGTTGTACTCATCGGAAATTCATAGTGCTATAGAAATTAGCCAAAAGTAGGCTAAACAAAGCTAACCACATGCCAACTAGCATATGGTTCAAAAGTACCACTCTCTTGATCATAGGGGCCAGTAGCCTATAACATTTTAGAGCTGAGATGGACATAAACTTTAAAAAAGAACCATGACTAGTCATAACTATATAATGATTCAAAAGACCTATTTTGTGGGTTGGTGAAGGTAGTATAACAAGAAACACGGGTTATCATTGAGATCGGAACAGATTAGGATCAGTTTACAGTGCTAACCCAATAAAGCTCACCTGACCTCAGCCAGACTTGTGGACTCGGATGGAATTAATGGAATCAATATTTATTTTGGACTGTGAGAACTTAACGATCTTCTGACAATCTAACAAGCTATAGCTAACTAATTACCAGCTAGGGTTTCAGGCTTAGAAATCTTATTCTTTATCTTCATTGAGTAGTGCTACAGTGTTATGCTTGCTAGTTTAGTCAGTGCAAGCTAACCAGTCACAAGCATTAGGATCTTTTTTGTTTGTGTATACTCAGACTGCCTGTGAACAGCTACACATATGATTTGAAATGTGATTTGCACCTGGTATTTAGATGCATCTCAGACACATCTAGACATTCATATGCATCTCATAAGGACACAATTAAGGACAACAGACCTTACACATGCACTGAGATAAACTGCCTATTAGCACTCTGGAGGAAGTCTTATGTTCAGGCAAAGCTGGAAAGAATTATCGTCGGAAATTGTTTTTTTTTTCCTGTTAAGTTACATTGTTTTCAGCACCTAGGTTGTTGCCCAATAGTTAAGATTTAACATGATGTTCTGCTGTCTGGTAGTCAGCTAGCGTTTAAAGCAACTTTTATATATAAATATGCAGACAAATCTAGCTGTGCTACTTTTTGTTTGAGCAGGTTTTAACAGTATAGTAATTCATGGGTTTTTGATAGATTGTAAGCAAATAAAGATCAGGACATAAATATGAAAACAAAAGCAGCGTTAATTATGCCCAAATGAAAAAGATATTGAGCATATGTAGAATTCATGCTGTACATAATACTTCAGAAAAACCAGAACGAAAGGAAGCAGATGAGTTAAAATCCTATCAAAATGCATGTGGCTTCCAAATGCCCATCAGTCTAACAGTTTATGCTGCATTCACTGCAATCATATACTTCATAAAGGAGACAAAAGCGTGTGTGTTTGTTGCGTATGCATGGAAATGTGTAAGTGGGAATATCTTATGTGTTTTTTGAGCGTGTGTTTGTGTCCAAGCTGAAAAGCTTGTTCTTATTCAGTGGTTTGTCATAATGTCAACACATAGCAGCAGACACATGTCCAAATCAATGCTGAAGTCTTGACACTGATTTAAGCTCTGATCCCTCTCCTGCTCCCCTAACAAACATGCCCCATTTTCCCTCTCCCTTTACTTTCTCACTAGCTCTCTCTTTCTCTCTGGGGTAAGATGCCATGCTTATAGATGTAAACAAAACTTCAAGACAGAATAAGATGCATTGTGACATCTTTTACAAAAAAATAAAAAAAGTGCATCAGCTTATCTGGCAAATAGGCAACCGGCTCAGGCAGGCAGAGATTCCACATTAAACATCCTTCACCATCTATATCTATATTCAGCTTGTAGTTTGATACTTCTTCCTGTTGTTTTGCCCTGCTAACATGCTGCAATCAAACATGCTCAATCACAAACTACATCCGAACTGTCTGTTTACTGGGTTTTGCTGCACTCTTGCTCTGAGCTGGAAGTTGCGCTCCTTGAATCGGTGCACTGAACTTCTAAATGCGTTGATGTGCACTCTGCTGCGCTTGATGTACTCCACACACCTCAGACAGAGCTACTGCACTGTAAGGTGACAGTGACAGTTCATTGGGCTGCAGTGTATGCATGTCTTGATGACACTGTTGTGCACCAAGACATGCAAACTGATGTGCATGATGCACAAGGTTGTAAAAGTGCAATGGGCTGCGCTCACTACAGTTTGTTCAACTTCATTTTGAAATATAAGTTGAAAAAGGACTGCGACTTTTACTATAATTAAAAATGATCCAACAATACCAGCTTGTCAAATCTTATGTAAGATTTTGCTGGGGCACAGCTGATCTGAGGCCTGTGACCCAGTCAAAGAGTCTGATGATGACTATATCAGACAGTCTTGATTATGTTTGACAATCACAAGGCTCACAGGCAGTTGCTCAGCTTTTTCTGTGAAATGCTTTTAGATGTTTTATTTATATATACAAATTGGTTTTAGATATTTCTATCTCCCTTCCTCAGTATCAACACATACCCTTGTAGCCTCACACAGGAATAAAACCTTGATGGCAACATGTTAATAGATATACATAATGCATATTGTATATCATGGGGGGGGGGATCCATTTAAGCAAGAGAAGCACAGTTAAACATAATGCACATGGTTCTAGAGTTTTACTTGTTTGGTTGCTCTGTGGTGTTCACACAAACTGGCAATGAGCTGTACCGCTAACTGATTATAATGAAAAAGACATGGATATCGTTAAAGGGAGGGTATCATGTCATTTTCAGGCACAAACAACCCTTTTGTAGCACTGTCAAATAACTCTGTTACCTCCAGTTGTTTTGAAGATGCTGTATAAAGAAAAAAACTACTCAAATAAATTTACTTTGCAGTGTGTCTGTATATGACGCCTTGAAAATTCACCTCTGTGTCTTTAAGATTCTCCAACCCTTTCTGACAAGCCCTCTTCAGCACGTTGCTACAGCTGAGAGTGGGAGGGGGAAGGGGGCAGGAAGGAGTGCTCTGCTGGAGCTGAGCTCGGTAATGGAGGGGGGAGGAGCTTTGCAGAATAGGAGGTGTTATGCAGTAGCAGCAGTTTTTGCTCCCCTCGGTGGCTTCCACAGGAAATTGAGGGATTTCTCAAACATGCATGAATGAGTGAAAGCAACCTGCGGGGCATGTTCTATGTGGTAGAAGGACTTTCCCCAGCTTCATTAGGATGCAGTGCAGAAGGGGGGGTTATCAGAACAAACTCACATCATTTGCTGTAGGATCAGAACCCGCCTTTAGTTGAATAAAACACGTTTAAATGTTTTGCAGTGTTGTTAATTTATCATATATTTCTATTCAAACCATTAACGGAACGCTCAAGTTTCCAAGTGCCCCCCCCTCTCCGAGTGTTAAACTCATTCCTACTCCCTTGCTTCCATTCATCTAGATGTGTTTATCTTTGCGTAGCTGAAGCTACTGTAAAACTGTCACATCTCTTTGTACTTAAAAAAGAAACTGTTAACCGCTTTAGTGAAATGTCAACATAAATAAATGTAAAGCAGAAGTGAACAGATTAGTGTATGTGTGTGTGTGTGTATGTATGTGTGTGTGTACCTGGTGGTGCTTACATACCTGTTCGTCAGTCAAAACAGACTGAAATGCCGTTGAAGCTCCATAACCAAGATGGATGCTCCAGAGGTGCCCACAACACCTAAGATGTACAAAAAAAACATAATTTATACCTGCTGCTGACCTAAAAAAGGTGGGGTAATCAATTCTGAAAACTTGCATATTTCTTCTTCTTAGATACCATTCCTCCCTTATATCCTCATTATATTGTAAGAAAAAAACCGCTGTTGTTGAAGAGCACGTGTGAGTTTTTTGAAAGATAAAATGCATTTTCATCTCAGCATACCCTCAACATATTCTCCAGCTCCAGAAGAAAATAGTAGCTACAACAAAATAACTTGAGCACCTATTAAGTCATTTGTGTGGCTCATGCTTTGCCACCTCAAGTAGAACTGCAAGAGAAGCCTTTTTGATTTAGATGAGAAAAAAGCAGAAGCAAATATTTCAGACTTTTTCAAACTGAATCCTGTAAATTATAAACAGCGGTTTTGTCATTACAACAAAAAGAAAACAACCAGTAGCTGTTCTTGAGCATTTAGAGCCCTCTGTAGATGGATGGCTTGAGTTGACCCTGGATTCTAATAAACAACACATTTCAATGTTTTTTTAAATTCAGACCTCATTCATATTAGTCTGATAACCTTGTGTGTGTGTTTTGCTAATTATAAGTCCTAAAACTGCTCATGAACTCACCACATCTGCTTAAGGTGGTGATGGCTGTTTTGAAACCTGAGTATAATGAAGCCTTGGGATAAATGTAGAAGCATTCTTAATGCTGTTTTTCCTCCCATTGTTGTCACTCGCACAAAACACATGCAGCCACATCATCATTAGGAATTGCCTGATTTTTGCATTACATAATTAATAAGGTTGTAAATAGTAAGAAAACGTATCAAAAGTTGCACAATGGGAAGGAGAAAGGGCGCTGATTTTAGACATGATCCATGTGAAATATAAATGTATGGAAAAAATATTGTGCCATGTATGAATACTGACTGATGACAACAGATTGGCTCAAACTGATTAAAGTGCCTTGAGATGACATTGTCATGAATTGGAGCTGTACAAAAAAAGCTGAATTGAATTGAAATTGAATCAGTATTTTAGCTATCTTTTGTCTTTTCATGAGAAGAAAAGCTTCCTTTAGTGTGTAGCTTCATCATTGGAAGTTCACCTTCTTCAGTAGAGACTTTGCAACTGTGTTAAGTCTTTTCATTTAAACTTAGCTCATCCACATGAATAACGTTAACTGCGTGAATGAATCAAGACACACACAAAAACAGTAAAGATACAAAAAGGACTTGTATTTCATGCACTTGCATAATCATTTCCTGCAGACAGTTTTAGTAAAATGTGGCACTAAAACTCTCAGAACACAAGCAACCAAAGAGCTCATCAGAGTAAGGATGACATCGAAATATCCCCAACCATTCAATCCAATCTGTTGATGTCAATCCCACTGAGCAGCAATTCACTTCCTGAAAACCAACCAAACTAGGTGTAAGGGTTTCTTTTTATTCAGACAGTTTTTTAAGGAGCTGCAATTTCACCTTTTGACATGTTTAAGAATCTCTTTGTCTGATAAAAAAAACAAAAAACCCTTTCACCTACACTTGGAGCAGGCAAAATGAACCTAGTCACGCTACAAATGAAAAACTTATCCCACAGACAAAGATCCAGATGAACTCCAAAAACTTGATTTATGTCTATTGGTCAAATCCTTTCACAGATTTACCACAAAATATTGAACAAGATGCTTTCGTTAAACTTAATGTTTTCAGCTACTTCTTAAATTCTACATGATGGCCATCATCATCTTCCCCTCACATTTCTTTGCTAATGTTAACCTAACTAGCTCAGTTTGATAAGGCATTCAGCAAATGTACAGTAATCATGGTGTGCATGGGAAGCTGGTTTATTAGAAAAAGGCTCAGCATCTGACTCTGTTGAAGGCAGACACCTGACTCATCCTTCTGGGACTTAAAAGGGGAGGATGACTATAATTTTTCCTCTTTCATTACCCTCAATGACTTCCTCTGTTCTCTCTGGACTAACAGTACTTTCTTCACTCCATCTCTCTTGCTTTGTAATGCTACTTTTCAACTATAGTTGCTTCTTCGCCTTTGCATATTTCCATTCCCACACCGACACATGTTGAGACCCTTGGATCTATTTAGATGCACACACTTAGTTGCAATTTCCTCAAATACTTGAGGTATCTCAATTTTACTTGGATGTGGATTTAACTTGTGTTTCTAAGTGGAACGAAGCTCCCTGCTGCGCTTGGTAATTACGCTGACTTGGCAGCAGCACAGGCACCGAGTCCTTCATTTAAACTACAGCTAATGTGCAGTTACTGTAGTTGCAGAACAAATGGGAAGAAATTACACCAAGGGAACACAGCAACAAAGAAATTCAGTACATAAAGAGACCACAATACAGTCTCTTTACGTGTGATTCAGCCGCTTTAAGGTTGTTTATTGACTGAGGGACAATAAGTTGTTGATGATTTATGTTGTGTGTAAATCTTAGCTGACTGGATTTATGTTTAACACATGGGGTAAACCGTATTCCTCTTGTAGAGAGCAATGCTTGTTTCACCATGTATTCTGCAGAGTGATGGTGGGCTACACATAGACTCCTCTAACTGGAGTAGAATCCAAGCTACATTAGTGAATCAGAGATTATAATATCTAATTACCATTTATTCAGCAGAGGTGATAATGGTACAAAGGCTTGCAGTAAACTTTTTCCTTATTCATCCTAATGTTACTTTCCCTTTAAAAAAAAAAAAAAAATGACTGAGGACCTAAATTTGACATTTTCATTTTCAAAATGTTTCCCCAGGTGATTGTTAAAAAGGAGCCTAAACTACAAAAGCCTAACTTCTCCTTTTAAAATATCAGTTTTTGAAATGAATAGCTGAAGTGTCTCTCTGTTTGTACAGACAGGCAGTTGCTTGTAAAAGTGTATGTGCTTTTTATAAACAGTCATTGCTTCATGAAAAGCAGGAAGGAAAACTGAGGGAAGGCTGAGGCAGGTTCGAAAGGGGCGGTTGAATGAAAGCGATGAGACCTTTTGTATAAAATCTGCTACCAAAAGTACAACAGATGCACCGTCTCATTCTGTCCTCACTGCATTTAGATTGCCTAATTTACACATGAAATGAAGAAGCATCTTATGCCTGTGTAAGTACTGTGTATGTCACACTGATAAATGACTTTATATTGCAACATGTTGAGCTATTACTCGCTGATAATTGTATATGCCTTGTAAGGTAAGTGCTTTTGCTTTAGCACTGTGCTGATTTTGAATTTTGTTTTATTGTTAAGTACTTTAACAGTATATTTTCTCTAGGTACACCACATTTGCTTTAAAATAAATAAATAAACATGTAAATAACCTATTCCCATGCCTATTATCCAATACAGACATCAAGGCAACATTTACATATCAGAACCGGCAACAGTAACAGCTGATTTTAAAGTAACTGCTCGTGTAGAGTCAACCAAAGAACCAATAAATTTGCCTTCCTGCCATCCTGGACTGTTATTGATTTTAATCACTGACCCTCTCTTCCAATATCTCCATGGTAACCCATCATGCAGGCATTCCAGGTCCCACAGCTCTTCCAACGGTGGTGTGGTTTGACAATAATTGGCAGCATGTGTAAGTAAATGCTAACGTTTTACATTAAGCTCCACCTTAATGAGCACAAAGAAAGGAGATGGTTCATCTTAAGAGCTCTGCTGGGTGAACCAGAGTAGCCAGTAATTGAACTACTGACCTTTTTAAGTGTTGTCTTGGGTGTTTCTTTTTTTCCCTTTCAAGCCCAATGACTCAGGACTGAGAGCATTCAGTGCAGCTCTCCAGAACAAAATCAATACGAAGTTCAGGCGGTGGGTCAGTTGACGCGGGTTGCTTTGAAGGGCATCTGTGTGGAATTAAAAACCACTGAGGGGACTACAGCATGAAACTGATGCTGAACGAACAGTAGACAGGTTAACCACGTTCTCTTCCCTTTTTTGTAAAACCAGGGTGAAATAGCACCCCACGCATCAGTATTGGTTCAGTGCCTTACATTTTATCATTCAGTAGATTTTTCCTTATCATGTTCTTGGCCAACAAAATTCTTTTTGTAAAAGCTGGGAAAGTGTACATTTCATGTCTTGCAAATCATTTAAACTCTGCATTTTTAATTCCAAATAAAACTAAGTTAACACACCAGATGTCAAAAATAAATAATTTTAATGATTTAGAATTTTATGAAAACTAAAGAGCTGTTTCTTATATTTAGACTATGCATATACCATGCCCCCCACAAGCCAGTCTTTAATGGCATAATTAAATCATAATAGTTGGATTCCACTCTGTCACAGTGTCACCTAAGAAAGGATAAAAAAGGAGGTAGGAAGACAGTCAAAGGGTAATAAGGCAAAGTTTTTAAGCAAGTTCTTTATTTGTCCTGCTTGCTCAGGGATCCTCATTCCTGGTCCTCATTGGCCGGTGTCCTGCAGGTTTTAGAAGTTTCTCTGTGCTGCAGCAGGGACACTTTTAAAACCTGCTGGACCCCAATGACAAGGATCGAGGATCCCTGTGTTAGCTAACTCAGATAGGTTTGGATAAATGCTAGTTAGCTGGCGAGGATTTGTATTCTCATAAATGCGGTTTGGGTGTTTGTGTCGTGAAAGTTGGCTATTTCTTTGTGAATGTATTGGACTATCCTGACATGGAACTGACTGACTGATAATTAACAATAATTTAAGATTACTTGTAACTGATGTATTATGTTTACTGCATATTTCATAGGCCTCTAATAGGAAGCATGGTTTTGCTTTATAAATAACACTAGTCATTGCATGTTCGTGGTATGGCAAGATGATGTTTCAGCATGGCAAGAATGAGACATTTGGGGAAGCAGAAAACCAGTTCCCCGTTCATTTTTCAACCAAATAATCAACACATCAAACATTGCAACTTTCCTTTTGCAATTGCTTGGCAGCACATACTATGATGCACCACCCTCTCAGTTTACATTGGCCACTCAAATCAAATTAAATCAAATTTGATTTAAAAAGCACTTTTCATGCAAAAAGCAGCACAAAGTTATTTATTAAAAAACAACAATTTATGCAAATTAAATATAAAACATAAACCTTCACTCACCAAAATATATAACATAATTCAAAACACACACCTGATCCTAGTCTTTCTTTTTGCACATGCACACACGCAAAGTGCATGATTTATTTTCCCTTAGTCTGCTGTGCTATCACAGTAGACGTATAGAAAATACATTTAGAAAAATCATTAATGAAACACGATTATGTTAAAATACTTTCTGCTCAATTTTCATAGCTCTTCAAACATAATTATCAATATATAAACCATTTATTTGTTCTGTTTATTGTCTTTCTGCCTTTAATTACATCCACTTCACCATCCAATTAAGGCTGAGAGAGCAGCATTAGAGGTGGGCCTCCTCCTTGAACAATGACAAAATTGCCTTCTTATGAGACACACTTAAAGGTAATGTCTGATTTTATGATTATTACTGAAGAAACTAACAAAAAACTTAACGATGTGTGCCCATACTTCACTTTCCTATACAAAAGCTTAGAAGCTTGTAATGAAAAGCAGCTGATTGTTAACAGAGAGGCTGAACCTGTTAGTGTTTTTTTTTAACCTCATGTTACAAAGAATTTGGAAAATCAGGAGTACAAAATAAATCTAATGCATACATAGTCTGTATGCAACATACAAACACAAGCTGATCTTTAGGCCCTCGGGTGGCCCTGCACAAAAAAAAAAAAACACTTCATGGACTCAGGAAAACTTCTGATAATTACAAAGTTTGTTGCAGCATCCACCAACTCAAGTTAAAACTGTCTCCTTCAAATAAACAAATAACAATACATGATCAATATCTGGAAAACACTGCTGTTTTCTCAGATGCTCAGCTAATTTGAGATAGTTCAAAGTGAAGTGGAAAACTTTCTGGTGGTCTGAAGAATGAAAATGTGAATCTATTTTGGAAATTGTGGATTTTATGTCATCCAGGGTGAAGAGGGAGAACATCCAGCTTGTTATCAGAACAGATTTTAAAAGCTACTACCACCTATGAATGTTAATGCACATGATGTTGGGAACTTGCAGCCATCCAGATGAGGTCTTTTTATTTTCTTAGTGAAGCTTGCGACTGTTTTAGCAAAACAAACCCTGTTCTGTTTGTATTTTACAAAAGCATTGGTTTGTAAAAAAAAAAAAAAAAAAAAAAAAAAAACCCTGGAAACCCAACAAAAAAACAATCCCAACACTTCCCCCCCCTGAAAAAAAA
>JBBBVU010000012.1:6510333-6520855 GCA_037177055.1 Atherinosoma microstoma | reverse complement strand
CACCGACCGTAAACACACACACACACTCACACACCCCGACCGTAAACACACACACACACACACACCCCACATCTAACTTCCTGCTGAAGGAATGGCTTGTTCACACATGTAGACACACATATGGTCTTTGTACATGCATACTGCAGGATTTTGACACGTAAAAACAAACAAAAATATATATCTAGGCAGCTAAGCTGTCAAACATAGGTCTGTGCATGTGCACACAAACGTATACACGCACACACTGAGGTTGCCTCTCCTAATGAGGCAGACATGTTTGCAGTGCTGTCAAAAAACGCACAGTTTGATCACTTTCTAACACCAGAATTAGGCTCCTCTTGTGTGTGTGTGGCTCAAAAATATGTCTGTCGCAGTGTAATTAAATAAAAATGCAGAAAGATCTACCCCTTCTATCTGCAGGAGGGATGGATAGATAGATTCGGGGTATGCATGTGAGCAGTAGATTAATATACATGATACATTTATTTACATATAGTATTTTCTTCCCTAGTCTGTGTGTAGTCAGTACAGGTGATATAAGTCGTTTACAGATCCTGCAATAATGAATAGCAATGCAACATTATTTATAATGCACATCAAAAACAACAAAGTTGACCAAAGTACCACAATATGCAGAGTTAAAAATAATTAAAATGAATAGAATATAAAAGGACAACTAAAATTAGAATACAATTTAATAAAATGAGATAAAAATAATTCAAATAAACTTCAGATCTAAACTAAACTAAAATCAGATCAAAGTGCCAACCAGTCATTGTGTATAAAAAGCCAAAGTGATGAATGAAGAATTGCTTGGCTATCTTGAGTACAGTCTGCTTATTTTCCTGTTTTTATTTACAGCTTCTCAACCAAGAAAGAAACCTACACTAACATTAGGCCCTAAAAACGCATCTATGTTCCTTGGAATTTATAGTTTGAATTTTTCTACCATTAAAAAACTCTGATCCTACACCTTCTTCTGCTTATATGCTTATTTTACCCCACTTGCCAAAAAAACAAAATGAAAACGACAACAAAATGAAACCACTGGTCTTGGTTATACAGAAGGAAATAAACAGAAAGAGAGCATCAGGAATGATTCTCAAGCGGTTCTGTCCATGTTTACTTTTCAGAGGTAGAAACAGCTGATTGCTCATGCGAATGACAAGTTCCCTGGATCAGATCGGATTCCTGTTCAAGTGTTTTTATCTCCTCTTTATCACTTTGAGACTTGTGGAAAAGGCAACAAATACCTGAAGCAAGCAAGTTTTGCAAAACTTGTTCAACTTTTGCAGCTTTGAGAGGAGCCAGATGAAGTGGCCTGGGCATCTGGTTAGGATGCTTGCCAGACCCCTCCCTGGCGAGGTGCTCTGGGTATACCCCACTGGGAGGAGGCCCCGGGGAAGACCCAGGATGTGGTGGAGGGAACGCCTTGGGATCCCCCTGGATGTGCCGGAAGAAGTGGCTGGGGGGAGGGAAGTCTAAGCTTCCCTGCTTGGGTTACTGCCTGACCTTGGATAAGGAGTAGAAGATAGATGGATGGATGGACAGATGGATGAATGCATGAATAAATGGATGGATGGAGTTTTGCATCAATTTTATCTAAAGTGCAGAATGTGAATAAACATGATTGTATAGACCTAGCTTATGTTTAGCCATGAAAAACAAGCTTGTGCATGTTCAAAATGTAAATCTCCTCATGCATGCATTGACCACAGACTTGCTGTCAGAGCTACTCACACTTGCACAAGGACATAACGTGTGATGTGGACAGTACACAGACTGCAGGGACACATACATGCACAAACACATGTTTCTGTCTTGCACAAACACACATACTCACACACATCATGTCATAGAGGACAGTGTGACCTGTGCAAGTTAAGCACTACACACCACTTTCCTGTAATAACTAGTGCGACATCTAATCCTGTTTCCATTAGGCATATGTGCCAGGAGGGTGTGTGTGTGTATTTTCTGCTTGCTTGAGAATATTGCGTGCGGTTTTTATAGTGATGTGTGTCAAAGAAAGAGTGTCCATGCAAGTGTTCATGCCTCAGGGAAAGTTGGCTGTGGAAAATATGCACAAGTGTCGTGTGTGTGTGTGTGTGTGTGTGTGTGTGTGTGTGTGTGTGTGTGTGTGTGTGTGTGTGTGTGTGTGTGTGTGTGCATGCACATGCGAATGTGTCCAGTCCTTAATTCTCTCTGTGCCGTGAAGTGCTGAATCAGCTCAGCCCTGATAGATCGGCTCAGTCCTGGCTGGTTCTTGAACTGGGCAATAACACTACAAACAGTACAAACACAGACTTGCTTGCATGCTGAGTCACTCAAAAGGACAAACACATTTTAGATAATCATGCTAAAAATGTAATATGTATGTAATTAAAACCAGTATTTTAATCCAATGCTGTTACAGACACTGTGATAAAAACACAGCCCTGCTGAACTCTAGTTCCCCATCTGGTCTCTGTGTGATCTACAAATAAGAATCAAGATTAGAATTTCTGATCATAAATTTGCAATTCAAATTCCCTAAAGCACTCTTAAAGTAATTCTTGACAGTATGGCTGAAGCAATGACAGGTCTGGGGTACTCACACAGAAAATGGCCATATTATTAAGGTGAGGAGGCACCTTCTTCAGATCAGCAGAGAATTAAAATGTTCATTTTAAGCCTGTTGTGCAAAGCATGAGCTTTAACAGTGTGAGCACTGAAAATAATTGATGTGGCTCCAGAAAACAACTCCTGCTGAGACAAAATATTACTTTGGAAAACTTTGCTTTTTTCCCCCTTATCTTAATAATCAGCCTGGTCTTAAACTTGACAATCAGCTTAGGGGACCCCATTTTGTTATGGTCTTTGATGGCATCAAGCATTAAAGATCTTTCAGTAATAGATAATCTTTAATTGTTCTACCATAGTTAATTACAGTCTACTCAAGACATTGTGAGTTTCTTTTAATTACTATGCAAAGTAATGGCCCAACCCATTCTCATTCCCCACTCCAAACCAAAATTCAGCTCAAATGGTTTCTGATGTGAGATCACTGTTTTACTTATTTTCTTAGTTTTGTCCTAATTTACTGTTTGGCTTGGTGTAGACACCAGTAGTGTTATAATACCAAGCTGTTACACCATCTTACATGGAAGTAAGTTGCAAGTTATGCGGTTTTGTCAAACCCTTTTGCCCCCCTTTTTTTTTTTTTACTGCCTTTCGCCTTCATTTCTCCAATATCTTCTTATAAATCTTAAATTCATTCTTAAGAGATTTCTTAAGAAAAATTCAACAGGTTGACAATGATGTGCGCAGGCTGCAAAATTGTTCATATTGTTCCTCTTAGATGCTAATCTCTTTCGTAAGTTCAATGGACGTGCCAGCTGTTTCTAATTTGTAAACACCTGAAAATGCCCTCAAAAAGTCATGACACTGAAATGTTGTGTGCATGACCACAGAGGTGAGGCAGAGATGAGGAAAGATATCCCTTAACTCTGCTTCCATGAAGCAGTGAGTCATAGATTATGCAATAGAGCCTGTTCAATAATTTTTGCTGTCTGTGAAATGTTCAGAGTTTATATTTATTTATTTTTTATCATTATTTTATAATTATTGCATGTATTTACAGTGTTGCAAATCATGTCCACTCTTTGTTATCTTAACGCGAGAGCTGATACCTCAATTTTGTTGTACTCTGTGCAATGACTATAAAGTTGATTCTGATTCTGTAGATAGACAGAATCCCTATAAAAATGAATGCAAATAAATAAGAGAGATGTGCACAATTTTGAAAGTGTCACAGTAAGAAGAAAATCCCATAAAAGCAGCTCTATTTACAAATGTACAATTACTGTAATTGGGCCCAAACTTGATTAGTGAGCCTGCAGTCTGGTCCCCTTCAATGCATCACTACGCACATCCTCTTGGTGGGAAGTGGTACACAGTAAAATAAATTCTTATCTCTCTTTGCATACTGTACCTTCTGTGGTTTGTAAATCAAATTGCTACTTGTTGTGTCCAAACACATCCAGCATCCTTTAAGATGCTGATGGAGCAAGTGGTGCATCTGATGAAATAAAACCTCCTGAGTCTGAAGGCTGGTCACTGGTATTAACCATCTAGAACCAATCATGAGACTTTAATACGGGGACATGTGCCACTGCATATGTGCACTTTGTGTGATACTTACAGAAAACAGACCAGTACAAGTAAACTTGATTATTATGCCCATGTCATGCTGAGAATAGGACTGTAGACATATTTGGTTAAGTTGAGGTTTATTACACAAACATACAAAAAAACCCAAACCAAAAAAACATGAACTAAAGACTGACTCCATCAGTAAAAATTATACAATATGTTATGCATTCAAGTTTTAATTAAATATTCTTATTTCTGTATTTCTAAACCACAAATATATTCAAATAAACTTAACATATGGTATAAAAAACATATATCCTTCAGCTTCAAACTTATATAAGGAAAATTCCCCCCCAAAAAAATTAAAAAAAGAAGAAAATAAAGAAAAAAATACCTCAATAAGGGCACAGAAAGATAGGTAGGAACCTGTTTCAAAACATACAGCTGTCTCATAAATTAAGCTCAAAATGAAATTTCTGTGGGGGAAAAAAAACACCTCATACTATTCTGTTCTTCTGACCTCACGGGGCTTCTTTTCTTACACTCAGTTCTCCATTTCCTTTTTTTTCACACCACAGGAGCAATGTTGGTGAGGTCCAGTCATCCAATTATCCAATCAGTACACTCACTGTTGGGTATATCACCCACTATGCACCTCTTCACCTCGCTCAATCACCTTCACAGTCAATTTACCACACATGCCTTTCATATCCTTTTGCCTTCCCACATTTCTCCCAAGTCACATCCAGTAAAACCTCTTCATTCTCCTCCATAGTATCAAGTACAAGGCTGGGCTGGTGTTGCTCCAAAGCACTCAGATTAATTTCACTTCTCATTCCCACCTGTGCCACTTGCTACGAACTTGAAGACAGTTGAAATCATATGATTATATTTACAGAAAATCATCCCACCTCTCTGTTCGGAACCGTTCTGTTTTCATCCCCAAACTCTAAACCACAATGCAAAAAGAATTAAAGTGAATGTACTCGAATATCAGTCGCTGAAATTCCATATATTTACAATAAAATATAATGAGTATATGGCGATGTTTCCTTTGGCTAGATAACCCTGGAGACAGAAATTTCCTTTTCATCTGGGAGGACATCTACTGGGAATTAATATTTTACTGATGAACATGACCAAACATAGGAAAAACATCACCACAGTGAAAGATCAAATTACAGAAATTATCTGGTCATCTGGTTATTCCTGCACATACACTGACCTCCCATCCAATGTGTGTTATCATCTATCTCCCTGTTGTTGCAGAAGAGGGACAACCTTCTCTTTTGTAGTTCTTTTTGGTGGCGCAAACCACTTTCATCCAGTTTTTTTTTTTCAAAAGTCTCTACAAAGAAAAAAATAAATCATCCATAGGCTCTTAAGTTTGGCCCAGCAATGCATAAACATCCTTATTTATTTTCATACAGCGACCATATGTGTTTATGTGCATGCACACCTGTAAATCAACATCAATGCTGATAGGAAGCACCTTGTGCGCGCCTATTATGTGTTGTTTGTGTCTCTTCAGCCTTAATTTGATGTCTAAATAAGTGGTTCCCGCCCCCAGGGGTTTCCCTGCAATATATCACCGCGGCAACAATGGAACTGCCATTGTCATCATCCCTGGGGAGCAGCCGCTTTCCCGCTCATGCATAGCCTTGTGGGAAATGTGGACCTGTGAACAATACAGAGACGCTAAATGATGTGCACACTGAATGCTCACTTTCTGATACCATGTGCACTCAAACAGAACTCCCAACCTGCTCATTTTTTATCTTTTATATCCTCCGTTATGCATACTCTCTTTCTTTACAGCTTGCTTCTTCTCATAGCAACACTTTTCTCATTTAAGGGTGACATGTTTTCTTTTTATATTCAAGTAATTTGGTTTGTCGACATGCTTACCAAACGATACACAGAGAATTATGAAAAGACCACTTAACGGAGGAGAGATAGAACACCTCTACACTAATACCAGATCACAGCTTGCACAGTATTAAGCCATCATGATTTAATTAGATGCACAGATATGCAGCCAGTTCAGCAAAAATGGTGCATTTGATGCTTGAAAACCAGCTTTGAAACTTTGAAAATAGTATCACACAATAAAACGTATACAAGTGCTAAACAATACAGCTAACTCTGTAGATAGGTGAACAGAGGCACTAATGAGAGAAAAGAAATATTGATTTGAAGTCAATTAAAGACAAAAGCTGTTTACCTGTCACTATCCTGAAAAAAGCCCATACAGTGTCATGTAATTGGCTAACAGCATCTGAATATTAAGCCTGTTGAAATGTTCTTTAATAGAACCAAAAGCTTCGAATAGTTTTGAAGCTTGTTCTGATTAAATGTCCGACATATATTCATTTAATGTGTTGCTTTAGGTTTGATGCTGGAATGAAACAAATAATTACTATTAAATCAATAAATTACCAGATGCTTTAATCAGTACCAAAACCTTCTTATGAATCCAGAGAAGACAGAGCCTTCTCTTTCTTCTCTGGATATATATANNNATCTTTCTATTTTACCACTATTTGCATTTTGCCTCTCTTTAGGTTCCATAGTGTTGTGTTATGTTGTTTTTAAAGAGCTTTGTAAGATAAAAATGGAAAATGTTAAAGTATTTGTCTAGTAAAAAAAAGAAAAGGTGTCTAAATGCAGACTGAAATCAAGCCAGTTCTACTCTGCTTTAATATAAAATCACTTATAATAATAATTATGTTTCCAGTCAATCATTAACTGAAGTTCAAGTATTTCTTACTTGCTGATGAATAATGGAAACACAAACATTAAACAAGTAAACCTCAACTAAAAATCTGAACACTGCTTAAAATTTGGGTAAATATGTTTGGTAAACATTTTACAGAGGTTCATTCCTGCAAGTGAAAAGTGTAATTAGTCATAACCTGGGGTCGGGCTCTCAGTCTTAATTACCTGTCTGTGTAAGATGCCATTCCTTCTTTGTGTCTTTGACTGTTGCTAAACTCTCAGTAAAAAAACATTTCAATTTATCTTCCAAAACAAATCTCCCTCTAGCCTTGCAATCAATTAGCTCACTGGGAAATCAATTAAGCCCGTTGCTAAACAAGCTATTAATAGAAAGCTGACAAACAATAGGGAACCATATATCATGACGAGAACAGTGGATGTTTTTAACTAGCAATATTAAGGATCTTTAATTATGAGGCCCTAATGAAGAGATATGACTGAGAAGTAACTCTGTCCATGGTTGAGTTTCCTGAAGATGTGATTATGTTTTTTGTATTTCACAGCCAAATATTAAGCCTGTATCAGGCCAGCTGTATATCATGTATTTATTCATTCAAGTCTATCAAAATACATTTTTAGTTATTGAACAATAAGTTACATCAATGTCTCTTGCAGTACTTATTATATGAAGTTTGTTAACCAGATGCCAGATATTTTAATCCTCCCTGACTTTGGTAATTTAGCTCAGAGAAAACTATTCAAATTTTAATGTTTGAACATGTGTAACTACTTTTAATCTTATCCTAGGTTTAAAAATGTCCTTACAATGTGTCTCTAATGAACTATTATCCAGTACTTAGGCATAGAAAAAGCTTAACACTGATAAGCATGTTAAGATTTAGATATTCCCGGTAATGGAGGAACCTTGCCTCTGAAATAGAGGCCGACCACTGAACTACCTGAGCCATGGCCACACCTTTGCAAAGAGGAGAGAAGAAAAAAGACACAAACAAACCAGGCACCATAAACAACTAAAGAGTGTCCATGTATCAGGGATGAGAATGGCATTCCAAATCATATCTAGGTCATTCTTTGTGCTCTCATAACCATATAATCTTGAGAAACAACAACTTGCCCTTGAAGGTAAAATGTGAAAGAATTACTGATGTCTAGTGGTAAAAATGGGCATAAACACAGTTGTGAATTAATGGTGGCCGTCAGTGGCCAAAATTGCTGTACATGTGAACTTTTTTCTTCTATGTGCATAGGCATGCATCTTTAAATATTCAGTTTTGTGTGTAATTGCAAACAGGTAATTGGCCAGCTGTTTGGATGTCCTTCTGTGATTGGCTGATAGTGCTATTATCTGTCTGTTTGGCCCAATCATCTGCTTCCCAGATCCACCACTGTTGAACTGTGCTGCAGACATTCATTCAGTACAACCATAGTAGATCGGAGCAGCTTGCCCTTTGTTGTTTCTGGTCCTGCTTTTGTGTTTTTGTTTCTCTTTTTGAACTGTGTCAGTTGTAATATTGAAAAGCCTCGGGCGGTTTCAATTTGGTTTTTGAACCTGCACGTTTGTGATTGTTGAAATGACTAGCAGTTCACAGGAGCTAGTATTGTGTTTCCTTTGTATATTTTAGGATTTTTTTTTCTCTTGGCATGGGTTTTAGGATTTTTTTTTTTTTTGAACAGTTAATTAACTACCATACCATAAAAAATATTTTGGCCTCTAATGTTGGTGTAGGTGGTCACCATGAATACAATTTAGCTGCATGCAAAATGAAAATAAAGATGGGTCATCATTCATGACACTTCTAAAAATTAGCTGGTTCAAGGTTGAAGATGCCGACAAACAGATTTGTCATTATCAAAAACATTCAACTATGCATTTCTAACAACTGCAGCTTGACAGTTTATATGTTGCAATGTGTGAGTGATTGAGGGAGGGAGGGACTCGTAGAGATGGAGCAGCAAAGCAAAACAACCAAAAAAAAAAAGGAGCAAAGACACAGAGATGGTGGTGATTGCGGTGTAAATATGTCAGTGTGGAGGAGCCAGGAAGCAGAGGAGTTGACCTTGGTCATAGTTTAAGACCTGTCTTTTATCCAGCTTGAGAGCAGCTCTGAGAGCATTTGTCTGCTCACTGCCATATTGTTCTCCCTCTTTCTCAACCATCATTTCTTTCTTTTTGTCTACTTGGCCTGCTTTTTATCTATCTAATTCCTATGCCTCCTTTTATCACTCACCTCAAAATTCAATTCAAAACCTTTGTTATCACTTTGAAAGCTTTGGATGGTCAAGCTTCCGTTTACATTACAGAGCTTCTACAGCCCCGGGCATGTTGGCTGTACTTTGCTCAAGACTTAAAATCAAAGGCGACTTAGTTTTATGCTTTTGAAGTCAAAGCTTTCAAACTTCAAAAATACCCCTATTGAAAATGATAACTGTGGACTCAAGACCCACTTGTACTTTGGATTATGATGTTTTTGTGACATTATGTTTTTAATTTTAGCATCATAAATATGCCTTTGTGGAGGTTTTATTGCCCAAATCTTCTTTTTATTGTCATTAGGGCTAAAAGGACTACAAAATGCATGTATTCGATGTAAAAGCAGCAGCACTGTGACCCGAAGACACACAGTATGTAACTGTTACTGTACAATGAAATTCATAAGGGTGAGGACACTTTATAATAAATAATATACTTTATGGAGATTTCATCTTTTTGTTCCCTGCACTGTAGTCAGAGCTGTTGTAGTGTCAAAATAATGTCAGATACTTTAATAGAGACCCTGGCCACATACAACCGTGTAACTTGTTGAGCTGCTGATAATGAACAGAAGTGTCTGTTGCTCTTTGCATATGTATTGATTGTACTACCTTTCGCTGCTGCGTGTAAAGTTTGTGTAATGTTGTAACTGTCAGGACTGTTTTTCATTTTAAATTTTTCACTCCGCCTGCAGAGCTGCTCAGCAATAAAATGAACATAGAGTAGCATAAGGCTGAAGAGGGATTTTAATCTTTCCAAGCCTGTCATCAGAACCAAAGCTGTGTCCAAGCCCGTGCATTTGTGTGCACGTTCAATTCAAAAGCATGCATCTGTTTGTATGTTTTGGTAAATACATATAATCATGCATATATACCATACATGCATATATACAGATTTTTTTCATAGCCATTGTATGGTTATAAAACTGTGCATATAAGAGAGGAGGCAGGATTAATGGCTTCCTGTCACAAGGCTCCAGATGATGAAGTAGTCAAAGTGCATGAAGATGGAAACTAGAACATCAGAATATGTAAGAGGAAAAATAGACAAAGGAAATGAGTTTAACAATATGAAAAGGACATGTTATTCTTTTAAAGCAATTTTCTTTTTCCAAGAGAAAAGATATTCACATCCCACCTTTTTGACCAATCATTAACTATGAATAAATTGTATCTTTATTTGCATTTTAGGCAATTTTCCTTTCATTAATGAATGCCCTGAAGGAGAGTCCAAAGCATTTGAAAATGACAAAGATCCTAAGTGACCAAATTCAAAGATGAGTAGTATAGTTTCAGGCAAACGAGAAAAACTAATAAAGAGGCAACATTCCACTCTAGAATGCGCCGCTTGCTGGCAGCAAATTGTAGCAGCTCCGATCATACAATTTAATCATTACTT
>JBBBVU010000012.1:6489035-6508198 GCA_037177055.1 Atherinosoma microstoma | reverse complement strand
AAGAAAGAAAGAAAGAAAGAAAGAAAGAAAGAAAGAAAGAAAGAAAGAAAGAAAGAAAGAAAGAAAGAAAGAACAAAGCGGGAGCCAGTGGAGTATGACAATGTCGACTGGGCACAGAGACTGAAAATAAAAGAGACAGATATGATTGATGCTCCAGAAGAGCCTGACGGCCAATTGGCAGCTTATTGTATAAAGTCCCTGAAATGCATTGTTTTTATAACACCACCATTGCCTTAATGGATCCAGTGTTTCTGGTTGTCTTAGTTACGCATAAACAAAACAACACATTATAAAAAAAACCTTGTCACTTCCTGATTGGATTTAGGCAAAAACCTCATTTGGCTTAGATTAAAAATGATATCGACTTGGGTAGGGTTGAAAACATCATTATTAGGAGTAATATACATCCTTTTTATTATGCTACTCACCATTTTTACCCATAACATGTTTCTCTCACAACCGCAAGTGGTTGTTCATTCTTGAACATAGTTATAGGTCATTTTGGCCTGCCTGTAAAAGTGAGTCATATATAAGAAGGAAACATGTGTGAACTTGTGAAAAAACAAATAGCTAGAAGTTCACACAAGACAAAAAAAAAGGAATACCTTGTTTGACTTATAATCTTTCTCTTGAAGAATCCGAGTTTGAGTAATACTTAATTTTCAAAATGCTGTATATACATATAACACTGACCATGAGAAGTGTTTAATTTATAATTATCAAAATAATTATTGAACTTTGCCCTAGTAAGGCGGGTTTTGGTTGGATGTGAAAAACGGACGTGGCACAGAAACTATTCACTGTGAGATGTCACAGAGGTGGTCTAAAGGTTTAATTCACTTCTGGATAATGAGAGGAAAAAGGTGTAAATGGGAGTCTGCAATCATGCCTGTGTAAATGAACATGAGGAGAGAGAGGATTCCACCATTACAGGAAGTGTATCATCAGTACAGCTGGCGAACCTCTGGGTTGCCGGCAGAAACTCCAATCAGACCAGCTGAAGCAATCCTACTTCCTGATGCGAGTCCAGATTAAAACCCCGGGAGTGACCTCAGCTGTCATTGAAATGAAAACACACATACACACATCTATGTATGCACATAACCACACACGTTTTTGCATCACTCACACACAAACCTGAATGCTAATTACACTCCACATTGAAGTTGAAGGGGTACGATTTTATAAGTGTTCACTTCTACCCACTCCTTTTCGGACAAAGAATTGAAGCATAACAGGCTAATGGAAATTTCTGAGGGGCTTGCTTATTTATGTTTATTTGTTTTGTTACATTTGTTTGGTTGACCCTGTCAGACTAAGTATGTCTTATTGTGTTTTGTCAAAGTGTCCGAAATAAAACAATTCAATTCAAGTTACAAACGCAAACACAGTTGAGTTTCCATCACTTTAAACGAATTTACACTCATTTTTCAAAGATGGCTTGTAACCTTATCTGTCACATCTACTTTCCTAACTCTTACTTAAACTCATACATAGTCTTATATAGAAAACTGTAAAACTTAATGAGTTATATGTTCAGAAATTACTTTGTATTCCTCCAAAAAAGAAGGAAATCACGAAAAATGTGACTGTGTAGAAGATTTATGTCCCTGCAAAATAGGTTAAACACACACACACACACACACATTCACACACACACAAAGGTGTTAATTAAACAATGTGACAGGTGATGTCACGTTCCCGTGCCAACTCTGACTGAATATCCATCCTGATGCCCACTGTGTCAACCAGCTGCCATGTCTCCCCCACAGACACACACACACACAAACTTTTGCCAGTTCATGATGAGGAGAGAATCGATCTTAGCAGGCTCCAGGTTATGCATTTGTGGCCAAAGCATAAAGCAGCCGGTGTCCTGTATTAGAAGCTGCAGGCTGGTTTTAGATATTTCTTCAGATGATTTCACTCTTTTTCCAACCGGCTTTGGCAAAAGTTTGATTCTATCTGCCTCTTGCTGGAGAGGTTCAACTGATGTTAGTGGTTCAAACCTGCCTGTGAAAGACAGATGGTTCATCCACTCACCTGCCAAGAATTTCTTTGAAAGCACCTGCCCTTTTCCAAACACTATCCAGCCACAACCTCCCAGATGGTTTTGTGCAACAAACCATCTGGTGTGTTAGGTTAGCATTCGTGCGGGAATCCCAGCAATCTAAACAATTTATTTCCTTTGGTTAACCGTGCCATTTTATTGGAAAGTACCCGCATCAGCCTTTAGTAAAAAGTTTGTTCCATGTTGATTTGCGTTATAACCATTATTTACAGAAGCTGAGAGCGGCCATACTTTTTTTCCATCGTTATTTTGAGTTAACAAGTTAATTTCACCTCGAGCTTACGACTGAATAATATATCTTGTTATCTCAAGAAAATGAAGGATTCCATTTTGACTGAGGTGACACTTGCATGCGATTTGGTTGGACTGTCCAAAGCTTTTGCAGAAGATCAGACAAAGCATGGGTTTTCATTTAAATATCAGTGTAGGGCTTATGACATTATTTGAAATAAGAGACAAAAACACATTAACATAAAAGTGGATTAATAGAAAAGTAAAATGTCCATCTTTTCTTATATCTAATCTGCAAATCTTCATCAATAGACTGCAATGTAAGTTTAGGTAAGAATCAGTTCATTTTCTAATCACATCATTATTGATCTGAGAAGTACATGAGTCATATCTAAAGAAAAGTCTGATTCAAGATATAAACATGAGCTCACTTTCATAAGAATACAAAACAGCTTTTTCAATATTTTAAAGCCCATCTGAAATGATAGAGGAGACAAGTTTTAGTGAGAAGATAGGACAGGGGCCAAAGTAGGTGATCTGGCAAACATCCCTGTCAACAAATTTGGGAAGAAAACATGAAATGAGGAGCTCATGTTGAGAGGGGGGGGGGTGTGTGTGTCTTTCCACCATATTTCCGGGGTTGTTGAGTCCTTTAGCTGATAGGATGCAGTTTGGTTTGAGTTGATCGGCTAGTGACTGGCTCCACTGACGGATTTGTGGGTAAGGAGTGTCCCTCAGAGCCATTTCTCCAAAGTTGCCTCAAACCTCCCATATTCAAACCAATAATTTAGTGGCAGACAAAAGCTGTTCTCTTTCAAGAACAGCTAATCCTCTGCTAATTTGGTTAATATCCAATTGTGACATCTGTTGATCAATAAAATCCCAAAGCATGGCTTCTTAGGTGTGTGTGTCTCTTCTTGCTGGGCCCTTTATCCCGACCAGAATTCACTACACATATTTAGCTTGCATCAGTTGTTTACTTGATTGTACTGGGGGAATCCACTAAAGTATAGCATTGTACTGGATTCCCCTTTGGACCCAGTTAAGGTGGTGAGAAGAACAGCACTGACTCCCCATCCTACCCCTTCCCAAACACCTGGCAGACTGCTTCATCCCAATTTTGCTATCGCAGGTCCCTGATTCCTGCAGCAGTTAGACTGGAAACCAGCACTGCTCCCAGTACACCCTAAACAAACACACTTGTTAAAAGCTTATTTAATTAATTATTTTATATATCTAAGGAGACAATGATGGTAAAAAAAACAAACAAACTATAACTCCTTTAGGTGGTAACCAGAAGACCAGAACTATTCAGCAAAATTGATGTGAGGGCACAATGACTTTCCTTCTCCTGCTTGACTTCCTTGTTTAATCAATATTTTCTCTCATTGTCTCCCTCAAAAATCATCTCTGCTTGTTGCATGTTGATGTCCATCTTTCACAACATCTGCCTTGAAATTTGCTCAGTTTCTAAAATGTACGTCTCAGTGGATGTGTGTGTGTGTGTTGTATACATTTTGGAACACAATCACGCATGGATTTGTGCCTCTCCATGTTAATAAAGCCCACAGATATAGCTGTCAGCTTGCTGTGTTTATACAGGCTCAAGGCCAAATATTCAAATATCCTCCCTGACTTGCTGTCTCAATCCATCTACATCTTTCCATCTGTCTTTCTCCCTTTTTCATCCGCATCTGCCTCTCTAGCTTAAGTTTCCGGCAAAATGTACATCCGGTCATCTGTTGAAGTATCTCTGGTGTTCTGTCCATTTCCACGGTGAAATGAATGCCAAAATTCTTTTTTTAGGATTTCCTGTTTTTAGTTGGGGAAAAAAACAGAAATGCACCTGCAGATATTTTTTCTCTGTTAATTATTTTCAACAGCACTCACAGAACAGGTGCTATGTTTTTTGCATTCAGCTGTGGCTTTGCAAATGTAAGGATGCAGCGGTGACATTGTAGCTGCAGGAAAAAGGCAGTCGCAAATAGGAAACACAATTTTCTGTGATTGCACCGCTGTTTGGTTGTTAAGCCAAAGAAATAGGCCATCTCTCATTTAAACATGTAGTCTACCCTGCATAGCAGAAAATTGAAGGGGCTATTTCTCTTTCATTCTGAGTTACAACAGAAAACTGTTTTATCTGCACTTCAAGTATTCACAATAACATATATTTTTACCACATCTATGCATGCCCCCCTGGTATGTTTGGGTCAAACCTGCCTCCAAACAAGAACATAGGCTGTTAAATTCAGATCTTCTCTGGGAAAGCTTTGTCAACAGTCCTATTATGTGATGTACAGCCCCATTATAATCAATGTGATTGGAAATTAAAGTGACGATAGGAAAGGAATGTTTCTCATTTGGTAATCGTTAATAAAACAAAATATGTGCCTCAGGAATTGAAAATGTGGTTTAAAATTGCTTTTACAAGATGTTGGGCCAATATTACTGCTATACTAATTTCTAAAGAATGTGCCAAAGGGGAAAGTATAATATAAAATTTGCCGTTGGCAAAACAAATGTTTTGGTAATGGTACTTAGTGTATTATTTAATCTGAGACAATGGAAGGCAAAGAGCCCTGGAAACATCCCTGTTGGTAATCAGAGTGGCTCTCTGAAGTGATAGACCTGAGACAAAGGCTGAGCAGCAGTTTGGTGGATCCAGGTAAATGTCAGGTTTAGAAAAATTGAGACAGTTGATTTTTCAGTGTCAGGGAAGAGAACTGTGAACTCTAAAGGTCAATCCACATTAAGAGCACTTTTGGAAGTAGTTTTGACATCTGCCATTGTACTTCACCATCTCACAAGACAGACGCCTGCATTCTGATAAACACATAAGTCATAAGACCTCATTTCTTATGCTTTAAGTCTATTATGTGAGGAAATATATCTACAGACACCTCTTATCAAACTAATCTTGAGCCTTTTGCTATTGTCTGATTAGATTGCTATTGTCATTCTGTGAGCTCTTTGCTTCTATCTTTGCCAATAAATCAATAAAACCATTGAATTCATACACAAAAACTGTTTCTTACTGTCCTGCCTAAATGGAAGCTAAATAAATTGCCCCGCAAATATTTTGCGCCTGTTGTGTTTCCATGATTTGCAGGTGATCTACTAGGATCGATTGCGATCAATCGGAGACATATTGACAGGACCACACTGTCACACACGCATACCCGGTTGTGGAACAAAGTATGTGCACATACTGAAACATGTTCTGTTAATGACATTATTGCTGTTATAGACATAATAAATATGAACACGCCACCTTTTGACAACATTTGTCAAAACAACAGTGTTTATTTAACATTCACACAATATATCCATTTTCAATAATTTTGTTCCAGAAGTTCAGTCATTGCCTCAGACCGGCCATGAGAAAAAATTCTGAATCAAACTGATGCTCCACAATCCTGCAGCATTTGATCATTGCCTCTCATCCAGCTCCAGCCGCTTATGTGCATCTGAGCCAGTTAACGTCTGCCTTTCAGAAGCACTAAATATAGGCACAAAAACAGCCAGCACAATCAGTTCAATGCTTAGTAAATCATATTGCGCGTGCAAAGCTGATAATTTGCATCCACTCCTCCCAGTATTTTGCACCTTCTGGCAGAAACGCAGAAATGCATTGCAGCGCTATTGTTACAGTTTTGCTGGTGCATTCCTATTTGCGACTGGTTGATAAATCAGCTGCAGCATGTTTTTGCGCCCGTTATCTAATTTGCACCTGTTTTAAGAGGCGCAATCCTTTGATAAATCAGGGCCCAAGAGTTTTTAAATCTATTCTGTGCAGTGCCTTTTTAAAAGTTCTTTCACATTTCCACTTCCCTCTGCTTCAAAAACCATCACTTTTTTTTACTTCCCTTACACTCGTAAATGGTTAGGGATAAGTATTAAAAATACATAGAGTTAGATTCAAAACACTTTTTCAAAGCTTATACATTGAACTATTCAGTGGTCACTATTCCAATAAAGCTAAGTGGACCCTCTTCAGAAGAAAACAATCTGTTGTCATCCTACAATGAACAACAATTGACTGTGACAACACTATGTATTTGGGCACTCTTTTCAAGCCATATATTCTCCTCTCAGCCATTAAAGTTTTCATAATTCTTTACATGTAACTAAAGGTCATTATTCCTTGCATGGCCTAAAAATGATAAACTGTTCACATTTCGGTGCTCTGCAACCTTAAAGCAGGAAGGCTCATTGACAAAAAAGAAGACTGGTCATAAAAAAAAAAGTGCACATATAGACTAAGAACCACTGTTTGAAGGTGTGCAAATGTAAATGTAAAAACGGTTCCTACTGTCATTATCGGAACCTTGAGTTGTCAACAAGATGAGGGGAAAAAAAATCTATTTACCATTTAATCAGAGCCTGGCTTTAAATTAAATTGAGTAACATAACTACATACAACACTGGTGTTCAAGCTTTTTTTCATTTTGAGAACAGGTAATGGAGTACATTTACATTTATAAACAGGGGAGACAAGGTGACTGAGAAAAAGCCGATTATGCAGTAAATTGGATTATGTGAATTCTACATGCATCGTAGAAAGCTGTTAACCCTAAAATACATGCTGACAAGCAGGTTAGTGACTACGATCTCCACCTTATACCACATTTTGAAACTTCTTTATTCTAAGTACATTTTAAATTATATTTGTATTCAACATATCAGAAATCCACTCAACACCAATTATTTAGCATAAGAGCATGGCTTATTTAGCCATATGAAGTATAGCGAATGTTAGTTTCAGTTTTAGATAAGAAATTAAATTATCGTTCACCTGGAGGCATGTCCTGGATACACCCATAAATCCACATTACAATGTTTTACACTTTAATCCAATTACAATGCTATAATTGCAATGTACTTTTCCTGTAAAAAAAAAGAAAAAAAGAAAAAGCAAAATCATTATTTTTGCATTATCAATTGATCGCCTGAGTACTTGTGACATGTTTTAAAGATTCCTGCTTTTCACTCATTGATTTGGTTTGACGGCATGCAGCTTCACTGATTTGTTTAATTTGAAGTGCTTCCACAGAGCAGTTTTTTAGATACGGAGCATCTCATTTGTCTTTCTTGAACCTGGGACATTGTCATACAATGATTGATGCTGTTGATGTCAAAGAGGATGTAAAAAAAAGAAAAAGCTACGATTTTTGTTGGCTTTATCTATAAAATGAACTTTTGGCTCAGTCTTTACAACCTTAATGTGGCACCGGAGGATGAAGAGCCTTCACCTACTAAGTATGTCTTCATCTGCTGTGTCTAACTTTATCTATTATTGTATGACAAACTCCATATTGGCTTTAACCTACTCGTGCCCCTTTGCTTCCTTCCATAGTCTCCATTTGTGTCTCAGTGGATTTGTTCCTGTCTTTTTGATTGCCGTTTTTTTTTCATCACCCCAACTTTCTTTTACTTCTTTGTATTTCATACTGTACTGTAGTTTCCCTTTGATCGCCTTACCACATCTCTCTCTTCTATCACCCTGTCCTGATTTTTACTGCCTGTCCTTCTGTGGCTGTCCCTCTCTGTTTTTCAATTTTACTCCCTCACTTCTTCACTCGCTGTGTAAATCCCCTCTTATCCACTCCCAGTAACAACTCACCACATCCAGCTCTCTTGTTCTGTCACTATGGATATTTGTTCTAGATTAACCTGTCACGCTCCCTTCCACTTCTCCATTCTCTTGCTGTTTTCGCACATATCTCATTCTTCTTTTTTTACTTCTTTCTTTCTTTCTTTCTTTCCCTCTCCTCTTCATTTATTGTTTTTTTTTCTCTTTTACTTTTGCCGTGCCAGCTCTCTCCCTTCCCTGGAGATCTGCAACATCAGTTTAAAGGGCATCTCGGCATCTAGTCCAATGAAATATAAATGTCTGTCTCTCTTTCTCATATATCTCTCCACCTCTCTCCCATTTGCACGGAAAAAGAGAAAGAAGGACCCTGATGAGCCACCAACCGCCAGCCAATTCCCAGGGATGACACGCATGTTTGTGCCGCACCGATTGGCGTTTGCTTTTCATCTGAGGGGTAGATTGAGCTCTTGACCCACCCCTCCTCCTTCCTTTCATTTTCCTTCTCTCCGCAGCTTTCCCCTTCTGTTTGTCACAAAAGTCTGTAGATGGATTTCACAAAGAGTAAAACAAGTTTTCTATATTTTCTCATGGTTTTCATTTGGTGCATATTTTCACCCTTTTTCCTTCCCAGCAAGCGCACATGTTCAACATGCTGTCTACAAATTTGCACAAGCTTAATAAGACTATTCAGAGTCAATTTAGACAAATTTCAAAAACCATTTTCACTTCATTTATATTTCTGTTGAAGCACAAGAAATATGGATATGTATCTGATTTGGAATTTCCAAATATTACAGCTCCGGGGGAATCATTTATCAAGTTAGGGCCACTATTACACTAGGAGTGGGTCAAATTACACAACGTTTTGGGTTTTAAACAAGTATAATTTTGCTCATGGGAACAGATGTGTATTCGGTCTATCAAGTTCTGCTGAATTTCCATGGGATAGATTTTATATATATTTTTTTCCCCCCACCCCACACACACACACACCCATCAACCACCACACAAGTTGGTCATTTTAAATACCCAACACCCAATAACTATAGAAAATTTTAAAATATCCGACCCTGTTTGCAATATGGCAGCCTCTTTGCTTGCTTATTATTTCGTAAATAGCAGCCTTCATGACTTTATGGTAAACGCCAAATTCATATGATTCTATTTCTCAAACTAACATTCCATTTCTGTTACTAATGCTAACCAAGTATTTCATTTAGTATGTTACCCAAACCATGTATTCTTAATAGAAAAACCAACATATTGCGAGTGACAGAAAAGTAGAAGGGTGCATCGTCTGTAGAAAATGTTGGCTGACAATCCCCTCCTACCTTCCTTAATGGGTTTTCTATGAACCAAAAATGTGGCAAACATGAATTTAATGTCTCCTGGAAAAAAGATAAGTCTGCCATGATTTTAAAGGAAGGGATAGATAAGAAGCAATTCAGGAGAATACAAGTTGTGATAAGATTTTTGAAACTGTATTGTCTTGCATTTGTTAAATGGAATGATAATGACTTATTCTTGAATAACACCATGTTGCAATATTGGTAATCTTGATCCGATT
This sequence comes from Atherinosoma microstoma, assembly GCA_037177055.1. Lineage (NCBI taxonomy): Eukaryota > Metazoa > Chordata > Actinopteri > Atheriniformes > Atherinidae > Atherinosoma > Atherinosoma microstoma. Next base: position 6,498,736 of record JBBBVU010000012.1, on the reverse strand, counting down.
AAAGGGTACACATGCTTGGGCAGAACTTGACAACAAGCTGTTGAGGAGAGTCAATTGATTTGAATGATGGGTGTTGGAGCAGGGAAACATCTAAAACCCGAGGATTGTGGCCCTTGAGAACCAGAGCTGGACACCCCTGGTTTAAAGTAACTATAAATGAGATTCTGTAAGTGGTTATAACTTGATAGTCTTCCAGTGGCTCTTATCTGTAATTTCTCTTTCATTTAAATGAACTTTTCTATTGTCCCTATAACATGTCCCTACTTTTACTGTATGCATTTTTTTTCAAATACAAATGGAAGAAGCCTGACTTAACAATGGGCAAGCTAAAGAATAAGTTAATTAAATAAATGATATTACAAAACATTCAGTGTCAGAGTTACTGCAGGTACTTTCATGGAGTCCTAAGCCACAAAAAAAGTCCAATATCCACCATGATACTGTGCTCATTATAATGTGGAATCATAAACCACAGGAGCCATCTTTACTGTCTCTGTGCAAGGTGTCACATCTTGTCGTGTTATGTCTACCGATGTCATGTTGTGCCTTAAATGTCAAATTATGTGTCTTCAGGCAAATTAAATCTTAAAATATTACAGTCTAACCCTCAAAATGATCTCATAAAGAGAATGTTAGTAACAGAAAAATAGACCACTGTATGTAAACAGCTCATTAGTTTCAAGGATTGTAATCATATTAAAATTGAGCAACATGTTGTAAATATGATTCATTCAGCTGATTAGCACCTTCAGATTTAATGATCATGTATTACATTTCATGGGGAAGCATAATGTTGAACATGATGAGAAACTTGACAATGGCAGATTACACTTTTATGATTTGCACAATCAGTCTGCTGAAGAGAGAAAGAGAGCATGAGAATGACTCCAGTCACTGTTGACCGTTTTGTTCTACATCAAAGAAAAGCAGACTCTGAGTTTCCATTACCCCTAGAATTGCGCAAAACCTAAATATCTAAATAAAAATCTGGTGATGGAAACACCTAAAAAACCTCTCAAATATCACTAAAGTTTTAACACTCTCATGAGGTGGTTTTTCAGACGTAACAATAAAGAAGAATTTCGCATAAGTGTAATTGAAACACTTTTTCCACATTTTCACTTCACAGGACATGACGTATAGGGGTCACATGACCAGTTCGTTTAAAGTAAAGATGGTGCAGAATGTATGAACGGAGGAGAAGACAGGAATCTTTTTACAAATAGTTAAACAGAAAAATATAACCACCATCCTTGATAACAAACAACAGCGAAATGCTCCAAAAACATAACATTTTATTTTATCTCCATCCTCAGTAGGACGAGAATTAAAGCTTATGCGCTAAACACCATTCATTGGAAACACCGGCAAATCGCAATTGTACTTTGTTGAAATTGTAGAAAATATCGCTTTTATTTTGCAGACAACTGTAAAGGAAAAGCAGCTAATGATGGGCTGACTGGAGGAAACTTATGGTAATTGGCAGTTGAAGGTCATCACTAACATCTGTCTAATTTTCACCTGATAGTTTTAGCACATTTTTAACCTTTGATAAACAGGATTCCGTGTGTACACTGATAAACAGCTGAGTTTGTTGGACTGAGTTGAACTTTCAAACAGAACAGATGATGCACAATCATTAAAATTACTTAGTCAAAATCTGGAAGGTGAATTAAATATAACATTTCTACAACAAGCACTTGCAGTTTTCATATTTGAGCTGTTTGCTAAGGTTAAAACAAGCTCTGTTTGATTCATTAGTGTGTTTCACTTCACACAATCTGAGATCTGTCACTCAAGTTTGTGTGCAAACTCCCTCTCAGCATCTCATAACAAAGTACTGTTCATTTTCTAATAATTATGAGAGCATATTTTGTGTACTTTGTGATTGTTTTAACCATTCATGTTTGGCAGAGTAATGTGATAAACTCAAAACATGAATTAGTGTCTCCTTTACTCAGACTTTAAGATGGTTTCCTTTGTTTGAAGCTTGATGAACATGCCAGTTTATAGTTAAAATCTTGAGTCAGTGTACACTTGTTCTTGCATTGCTGATGTGAGGTTGGAATGTGTGTATCTGTGTTTAATCTTTGCATGAATTTGTGTATCAGTGCAGTTGTGTATGTTAGCATAAATGTATGTGTATCTCTACAGTAAGATGTGTTTGTGTGTTTGCTCCACTTGGTAATTAAAGCAGTGTGTGCCAAGCCAGCGACAATGTAATACCACTCTAATCATCTTAGGCTTTCCCATCTGTGTGCTCAACATGACTCTTTGTCAAGCAGTCACACACACACACACTAAGCCAACACTCATATTTTTCTTCCTCACAACACATACTAGGACTATGAGAAATTGTGCTGTTCGGTTGGAGAAAAAAGGAGACGTCTAATCTATTGAGATGCTAAATTAGAGATAAAGACAGATATAAACTATTTTGCCATAACAGCTGATCTAAAGAAGCTCATTAAATGGCCACAGCACACAAATAAACCATGCTGCTATCAACGGTGCTGAAAGAATTGGACTGGATCACCTGTGTCGTTCAGAAAATTTAATGTATTAAATGAATAAACACAAAATGCAGAGAAATTGATACGATTCTTTTATTTAAGAACCATCAGGAACATTATGTCAAATAAAATATAACCTGAAAGTTTATTATCTTTGGAGCTCACCGTTAGTGTCTCAGGTGAGTGCTTTTCATGGGATGCGAGCTCCTCTTACTTCCTGTGTAATTTGAACTTTGACCACCAATCTCCCTGTATATTTCCCTAAGATATTGGCCATTGGTTGTATCTCCAAAATGTATCTGACAAGTGAAAATGAAGCGTAAGGGATTGTTGTGTGAATTTGGGTTTAGGTTGTAAGGCATATTAGAACTGATTTTAAATATTTTTCAACCTAATAATAATAATAATACTTCTTGATGCTCTTCTTTCTAGTCAACCTACATGAATATTTTTTTACAATACTTCAACTTCTGCAGAAGGAAGCACAAATGTGAAGAACATTTATTATCCAAATTATTTATTGAAAAAGTCTCAGAGTAATCTTGGCTTGTTCTTTAATTTTTTTTAAAAGTATCTCAGCAAATGGATTTTTCCATCATGCAAGTTGCATTTTATTCCAAAAGAAAAAATGAACCGAAAAGTTAAAGAGACAAGAAGTTCAGTTTTAATCAAATCACTCCACTTATTTGACTTTCCTCCCAGCCCCTGCCTCCCTCCATCTTCTTGTAACTTCCTTCTGCTCCTTTTGCCTCTTCCTTATCTCTACCAGTTGGAAATTGGATGGTCTAATTTTTGTCCACCCACTCTTGACTGCTGTGTCCAACAGGCTGAACACCACACTGTCAGCCTGTTGGACACAGCTTGTCAGTAGGCCACGTTTATAAGTGGAGAAGTTTAATTTTCAGCCCTGAAGGCAAGACTGCTCGGTGGTCCTGGCCACTGCCACCACAGATTTCAACAAAGAGATGTATGGTATTTTAATAATTATCTGGGCCTGCAGAATGGATCATAAGTTTGATTGCTTTTGAAGTGGAAACAGACAGGTAGAAAGATTCTGGGAGCAGGAATGGCAGACATTGACCCATTTCATCTTATACCTTTAAATCCCAATCCAGTCTTCCCCTTTGTGCAGCCTCTTTAACTTCTTGTTTTTCCAATATCTGTCATCGGCTTTCGTATTTTTCCTAGAAATCTTCCCTCTTTTCTGCTACTTTTCCTTTACTGTTCAACCTAACCTCCTCTTGTTCTCATGATCAGCTTGGGACTGTAGAGCTCATTTAAGACTCTAATTTACAATTACATGGACAACGGCTTAGGTAGACCCTGCAGACTCACTCTCTCTCTCTCACACACACACAGATTCATGCACATTAAACCCACCTCTCTCCATCTTACGCACACACCTGTTGGGTTATTCCACTGCTGTGTGATTTTAAAGGTTAATTTGAGCATAAGGAGACTAAAGTGATGACTGGTAACACGTGGATGTGGGAAACAGAAAGCCAGTAAGAAAATAAGAGGAAGGAGTGTTAATGCAGTTCAGGGAGAGCACCCACTCTAACGAGGTCAGTGAGAGAAACTGAGAGACAGGGGAGAGACTTTAGCACTCAGGAGCGATATTCAATTAGCCTTGGATGACTAGCTTACTTGCTAGAAAAAAGGCCACTCTCTCCGCGCACTTGTCTCTTGTCAAGTACCCTGTTAGCGAAACCTCCTCAAAGGCAGATGGAGGGGCTGGAGGCAAGCATGAAAAGCAACAGATGGAGATATGGAGATGGAGAGATGTAGACAAAATGATGGAAATGGACAGAAGAAGCAGTACGACATGGGGAGGAGGCGGCTGGAGAGCCAAATGGAAAGTTTTCAGAGCATCTCAAATTTTCCATTGTTAGTTATGTTTCAGACTTCTGCTGAAATGGACTCATACTAATGTTAGCACAAGCATAATTAATCAAAATGATGATTAAAAAAAAGTTTTTGTTACATTTATTAGAAATAAAATTCCAAGAGTTTATTGCAATATACACAGGCAGCCATTTTAATTATTAATGCATTAGTGTAGCAATTACACATCTAGGAAAGACTGTGCTGAAAAAGGATTTACTATAGATGGAAGGTGGCTGTGAAAAAAAATGTAAATAACCACCCGGTTAGCAAAAAAAGTTTGGCCCAAATGTGCATTTTTGTTTTGGCCCAATTTTGGCCTTGACTTAAGGCGTTGACTAAATGTGAGTGTGACCATGACCACCACATGTGGCCTGCATGGAAGTTGCCATAAGGAAGGCTTCCAGTATTAGGACCACCTCTGGCCCACAAAATACTTGCCGTAATCCACGTCCAGGCCAACAACTGTCAACTGGACCACGTCTGGTCCACAAAACACTTAACTGAGTCATAAGTACCAAAAGTAGCCTGGATTCAACAAAAGTTTTATTTTTCTCCAGGACAATCAAATAAAAGTGTTTGCTGACATAAACTTAAGTTCTAAACTTTACTATTAAAAACTGCTATTTATGGGTAAGGAAAGGCAAGTTTATCTGTATAGCACATTTCATGTACAAGACAATTCAAAATGCTTCACATAAAACATTAAAAGCATTACAGTAGGGTGCAGAGGTCATTTAATTTTTTTTTTAAAAAGGGAAAGGGAAAAAGAAATATTGGATACAAAACATGATCAAGTTCAACAATTCAAGCTTAAAAGAAACAGTGCAGATTTGGACTTTTAAATAAAAACCATGGAAATGCAGGAGAGAACAGGAGGGTCTTTAACCTGGATTTAAATTATCGTGTTTCTCCTGATCTGAGACTTTCTGGGAGTTTTTTCCAGACATGTGGAACATAGAAGCTGAATGCAGCTTCTCCCTGTCTGGTTCTGACTCTGGGAACTGATAGAAGACTAGATCTGCAGATGACCTGAGGGGTCTGGCAGGTTCATATGGGTCAAGAGGTCACTGATGTATTTTGGTCCTAAACCATTCAGAACTTTATCCTCTGATGGACAGGGAGCCAGTGTAGAGACCTCAGAGCTGGACTGATGTGGTCTACTTTCTTGGTTTTACTGAGGACTGGAGCATTCACAGCAGTTGTCAAATAGGTTTTTTCGGTAGACCTGTAAAGACCCTGTTACAATAATCAAGCCAACAAAAGATGAAAGCATGGACTAGTTTTTCCAGGTCCTGCTGTGACACCAGAACATGGGTAGGGAAATATTTTTCCAGGCAGAACAAACACCAAAGTTAATATATACCATAATGTAAACAGAATTACTGTACAGCTACTGTATATAATTCAATGTTCCCATTTGTGTGGATGATGGTTTTCAGTAACCAGTCTGAGAAAAAGTCACATGCATGAAGACCCAGCTTGTATAGCAGAGCTGCAGCTAATGATGTCAATATTCTATTCTCTGGAGAAGTATGCCTAAAAGACTTTTGAGCCCTTTCAAATATGCACTTTTCTGTGTTAATCTGACTGCACCTGAACATGTTGGTTTCATATCTGTATCAGCTTCCTATTCATATTTCTGTAAAAGTCGTGATATCAGTCTCAACAGGTTAGAGCTGCTCTTTAATTATTGAGAAAAAGGACAGGATGAGAAGAGGTCTTAACTAGGCTCTTTTCCTTGCTTTTCAGCCCCGCCCAAATATTCATACTCTCTGGGTTTCTACCATTATCAAGTGGAGCACCTACACAATTCTTCATGAGCCAGATGTATGGGGAGAAAATCATTTGAATGCTGTCTACTATATATTTTTTTCTCATCACCGCTAGCGAAGAATCAGTGGCAGAGAAAGTGGAAGTGAAAATAAAACCAACAGATCCCATTCAAAACTTGTTTAACGGGACTACATCGTGCATTTTAGGCCACTCCTGCAATATGATTTGAAATATTGTAGTTTGAAAAAACATTTCTTCATTCTTTCTTTTGACATCAATTCATGCATAAGGATCATCATAATGACCTCTTCCCAAGTGAATGATTGCTGTATTTGCCACATAAAGAAGATACTCCCCTTCCCTCTTTCTATTAAGTGGCCCTTTCTAGTTCCCTACTTCTTCCACATGACTCAAAGACACAACAACAGTTTCTATCTTACAAGCAAATGTTTTGCTTTAGATGAGCAGCCACCAATAACACATGCTCTAAACTCCCTCACATGTCAGTGTAAACCATAGTTTTAACACTTTATTTTTTTCTTTAAAAATAAAATTTTCCATCAGTTATATAATTCACTTGAATAAAAAAGTAAGCTAATAATAATTAGCCAGTATATGTTTTATTAGGCTAAATAGAACAATAAATGAAAGATTAGATATTTATTTAGTAAACTACCTAGTGAGGGATTGCTGTACGTAAAATCTGGAAGTACAAACTGACATGTTACTGGATTTTACAATCAAAAAAATTCAACTTCTAATGCATCCATTAATTTCCATTGTTGGATAGTTGCAGTTCTGTTGCATCAACTGCAGTTTACACAATCCAGCTGTAATTTAATTAACTTCATCTTTAATGATCATAATCAACTGTTAGCCTTCTAACCAACGAACATTGGATGGATTTTGTGCCACCTCGGTCCAGTGATGTGAAATTTTCCTCCCTTCTGCACTCATGTTGGATTTTTATCGTAGCATGTGATTTTTATTTATTGAATTTGTGGGCTGCATGAGGCTTTTTACATTTTTGGTGTGATGGAATTGGACAAGTGCATACTCTCAACTCTGTAATTTGTGACAGTAATTACAGCAAGCTGTTACCCTATGCAAATCAAAGTTTTTTTTCCTAATGCTGTGTGTAAAAATGTTACTTAAAAACTTTCTTTCCATCAAAACTGCACTTTTCCAAACAAGTTTCTCTCCACTTCTCTGGCATTAAACCACACCCTCTTCCTCCCTGTCAACCTTGATAAATTGCAGGTGGATGTGAATGCAAATCCACGGGGGAAATGATAAATATCCATAGAGACCAGATTTACAATCTTAAAACACCAAGCTAAAAGACAGTTCTCACCCTAAAGAAACACTCCAGGTCTATTTTTCTCTAATCTTTCTTCATTGTAGCATATTCCCTTTCTCTTTCTTCCTTTTCTATCGACACTTATTTCTTCCATATTTCACCCCCCAGGATATACAGTGCTCTTTCCTGACTTCCTCCGTCACTCTTGGTCCTTAAAGCCAATTTGGAGGTCTTTACTTCCAGACTATTGTGGATCCCCAAGAGTTAAGCCAGCGAAATAAATGTTCAACCTTTCTTCTCTGAGAAGGAGTTTCTTTTTAAAAACTTTTCAGTCCGATCACAAAAGTGTTGATGTGCAGAAGAACTTCCCTTTCATGAAATTTTATTAAATAATTTTTTAGTAATTCCACAAATCAATAGGCTACCTTATGTTAACAACAGATCTGACACTTTGTGCAATGTAAAAGCACCTTACTGATGTTGACTAACATCACAGTTTGAAACAGGCTTGCAGCCAATACCAGATGTTTTTCAAAGAAAACCTCTAAGAATTAAAAATAATACACAATTTGATAAAATGCTGTCTTTATCCCAGATTACATTTGATAAAAGATGTATGATTAAATCTAACTACACTTTCAAGAATAACTTGATTATATTTTGACGAAAAAAAGAGACATTTAAGCTGTTATTTTTCTTTCTAGCATCTTCAAGTGCTCCACAGTGGTGATTCGTTTAGGCTTTGGGTTTTTATTGCCAATCTATGGGAAACATTTCAATCATAAAGGGAAGAATGGATTCAGTCAATGATAAAGAGGGTTTTACCATCCAGGGAGCGACTTAAGTGGTCTGATAATTCACCTTAGTAATTCCTTAGAATAATATTGTAAATAAGTAAATTAGGATTTAATCTTCTACAGTACACTACATTATCAAAAAGCTTGCAGCAAGTTATGATTTTTAAACCTTATCATTGCATAAAATACAGGGGGAGCTCGCTGGACATGCTTCATTTTCACCATAGCTGCTTCAGATGAAGCTTCGAGTCTGAGTGTATTTCTAAATATCTTCCCTTTACAGGTATGAAACGAGTGTTTATGCTCTGAGTATTTTGGAAAATATGTGTTGAAATATTTTATAATCGTTGACTGAATGCTAAATATTTTTCTGGAGGCTGTTTTTCAGTTTTTAACTTGTTTTTATTAGCTGTTAGCAGCTAGCTCAACCACTTTCCCTCAGTGAAGATGCATCCTGGCATCATGTGCGCCGTGATTGTGCTCACCACAATCGCTGATCACCACCGAACAGTCATACACATTCATACACCAGTGATGCCATAACTGGATACAAGGGGGCTGAAGTGTCTTGACCAAGGACACAAGGACAGATTGACTGGAGGAGCAGGAAGTTGTCCTAAATTTACCAATAGATGAACAAGTTTTCTTCTTTTTAGTTTTTATTCACAACAAATATGAGAAACCATGTTACACGTCCCCACTCAGAAAGTAGTAGTCAAGTAGTCACACAGGAAAAACAGACACATCAATAAACATTTTAGAATTGCGTCGCAGCCATCTGGATCGTGATCTAAACTAATCATGATGTGCCTAAAGATTCCAACCCCTATAATTACCATGGATAATGGAAGCTGCCATGTTTGTGCCACCATTTTTTCAACTCTGTGTGTGAATTGAGAACCCTCTAAGCCTTAAAACTGCAGTACCAGCTTTGTTTCATAGGTGCTACAGCACCGTTTGGGATAAGTAACACCTGAAAAGGCATATAGAAGAAGACAGTACACATGTATATCATTTTGAAGTAATTATCTGTAGTGCAGTCAGGTCACTAGATCCACTTGCAAATGAAAACATAATTACGTCTGGAAGAATTTTGGCCACTGATGGCCACCGTCCATTCACAACTGTGTTTGGTGTTTGAAGTTTTTTCTATGCCCATCTCTACCACTAGATGTCAGTAATTCTAACAAACTATCTTTTGAATTCAGGTTCCTTTTATTGGCTATACAGCACAGTACTACTACACACACATGGTAGCTATTCTGAGGTTGAAGAGATGAGTTGTGGGGTGCCCCAGGACAGTTGTTTAGGACCCCTTCTATTTTCAATTTTCACAAATGATTTACCACTTGTAATTAAACATGCAACCATGGCAATATATGCAGATGATACAACATTGTGTTTATCAGCCAAGGATGTAGGTCAACTGAA
>JBBBVU010000012.1:6440015-6457463 GCA_037177055.1 Atherinosoma microstoma | reverse complement strand
CCAGATGCCCGAGCCACCTCATCTGGCTCCTCTCGATGTGGAGGAGCAGCGGCTCTACTCTGAGCCCCTCCCGGATGATCGAGCTTCTCACCCTATCTCTAAGGGAGAGCAAAGAAAAAAAAAAGAAAGTAAAAAAATTTAAAGAGGAACTTATAACTGAGGTGAATATAATTATTTTCAGATCTCACCTGATAAATTGTTTTTCAACTTAATATCTGCTGCACTGTGTAAAAACATCAGTATCCTGGCAAGTGAAGTTCTGATTCACAGAAGGGAATGAATGAATTGGTTTACTTTTATTAGTAATTGGAAATTTGTCTCGACTCCCTTCAAAGAGCAGGCTATTTCGGCTCCTAAATGGCCCCTTCAATTGGTAACAAGCTTGTATTTTAGTCTAACTTAGCGTTTTTGAATGTTTGTATGTTGGTAAGCAATTTTTTATAAATCCATTTTTCATAAAATACTTTTTATGCATTGTTTATGTTAAAAAATACAGTCACTATTTAATATTTGTATAAAACCTTTAAATGAACACCTGAACATAGAACCACAACCAAAAAAAAACCAACTAAAGACAAACGTGTGATATCTAGGACACTTTTTCCTGACACACTTGTAATTTAATTCCAGCTCCCCATCTTTCTGTGTTACTCTGTACCTGGTCTGTACCACTCCACTCCTTGTTTTCTGAGACTCTTACCACCTTCCTTCAACATAATAGTTTGATCCTAGTTTTCCTCACTTGTGATTGGCCAGGTGGTGTGTCTATCACAATATAGTTCCACCCCTTCTGAATATTTAACTTTCCCTGATGGGAGTCGGCTCTTCTCAGACTCCCTGATAAGGTTTATTCAGGGGTCCTGGAGAAGAAGGTCTGTTGGATAGTCTAACCTTGGACTGAGACAGTCAGTTTTCGTCCCAGTGGACCAGCTTTACACCCACTGCAGTGTCTTGTAAGGGGTATGGAAGCTTGCCCAATCACTCTACATGTGCTTTGTGGTCATAGAGTACATGGAGTTTGGAGTACTTCACTCCCTTGGGCTTTTTGGCCTCTGTAGGACCGATGCCAGAGCTTATTGCACATTGCCAGCAATAAGTTGAATTTTGTTTTCAGTGAGGTCAGCAGGGATGCAGACTCTGCATCGGTCTGTTGTGGCGAAGAAGGAGCTGAGCCAAAAGGCAAAGCTCTCGATTTATGAGTTGAAATTCGTTCCTACCATCACCTTTGGTCATGAGCTGCGGGTACTAACCGAAAGAACGATATCGTTAATCCAAGCAGCCAAAAAAACTTTCCTCCGCAGGGTGCCTGGGCTCTCCGTCAGAGACAGGGTGAGAAACTCGATCATCAAAATAATGGAAATCAGGTATCTGGTTTGGATGCCTCCCTTATGAAGTGTCCCGGGCACATCCAACCAGGAGGAGGCCCTGTGGACAACCCAGGAGATGCTAGAGGGAGTATGTCTTTTGGTTGGCCTGGGAACGCCTCGGGAGCCCCCTGGTGGAGCTGAAATATGTGGCTGGGTGAAAGGGAAGTCTGGGCTTCTCTGCTTAGGGTGCTGCCCCTATAACCTAGGGATGGATGGATGGATGGATGGTTAAATCAGAAACACACCAATACTGCCAAGATTAAACTATTCTCCATCTTTTGTCATTGGAGAAATATGTTAAATTTTCAATTATATATATATAAAAAAAAAAATCCTCTATTGCCATCTCAAAAGTTTAATATATTTCATCTTGGAGGCAGGCGAGCATTTCTTCAAACTGCACACAAGCGGTAAGTCTCAAAAGACTCCTCATCCACCCATTCACTGAAGATGAACTGAATAATAGTGGGTATAGCCTCCCATATGTAAAGTCTGAACAAACAACCTCTCAAGTTCATGTAATTGTTTTGCATCCCCATCCATCCACCCTGAACACTGTTACACAGAAGTAAATACTCAATGACTTCAATACCTCACAATACCTCAAAGTAGATCCCAGACCCTTGGCTAATGAAGATGAACATTCTTCAGTGCATGTAAATGGCACTATTACTATTACTTTCACTAATGCTTTCAAATCACATTTACTAAAAAGAAAGAAAAAAAAACTTCTTGCAGTTCCACAGAGAGGAAAAAGTTGATTTGTTTTCTTTTTTTTTTTTCCAGTTATTCCTTCTGGGGTTGAAGCAGCAGTTCAGTCAGCGTTCAGTAAAAAAGTGGAAATTTCATTGCTTCATTTTTAAAGTAGCTGCAATAACAGAGCAGCAGGAACCGGCCCTGTGATGGAAGACGGATATCACAGCACGTTTTTCACAGTTTTCATCAGGATATGCCTCACATGGGGTTATCTGAGGCAGCTGGAGAAATTAGACCCAAACACATCCATCATATTTACATATATTCATGGATAGTTTTTGGTGCGCATGTCTCATCCAGTCAACCACAACACCCTCCCCGTCCCTCTTCTCACTGTGCTCTCCTTCTTCTTTCCTTTTCCCATTCTCTACTATTTGGCCTTCCTTCCCTCACTCAAACACACACTAACACACACACACAGAGTCTTTTCCTTTCTTATCATTAATTCTGGGCGGTAGGTATAGCTGGCTACCAAGCCATAATATAAGCAGATGAGATTGAGAGAGGGCCAGCTTCCTTTAACAAAGAGTCAAAAGGACAAACCTTGGCCATTGTGAGTCAGGACCATAATGAAAGCATTAAGATAACTCTTCAATATTTATGAAACTGTGTTGGTCTCAGGCCTTATATGCACACACACACGCACACACACAAAGCAGCGGTCTGTTGGGCCATTCATTATATAAATTGATTTGGTTGAGTTTTCCCCGGAGGTCCCTTTTTGATACTGTGTTTTATCATTCCATCCAACCGGCACGTGTGTGTGTGTTTGCGCCTTTTCAAACAAAATACTGTGTGTATTTGGGAAAAAGTACGGAGATATTGTCTACTCAGGATTGCATGTGCACACATATGCATTTGTCTTGATGGTGAAGGAGAAAGACGGTCTTATGTGTACATGCATGGTATATGTGTTTCTGTGAATTATGTTGGAGAACAAAGTATTTTGTGGTTACTAATATGGAGCATGCATTCAGGGTTAGGGTTTAGAGATAAAACAATGGCAAAAACATTTGTGGGCATCTTTTCTGATGTGTCAAGGGTGTGTATATTGATACAAATATTACAAGTTGGGCTGTTAAAAAATGAGATTTTTTCTATACAATTATTGGCAAATATTTTATGATATCAATAGAAAACTTAAAGACATGCTGCTATTAGTTAATACACTTTGGTTTTTTTGTTTGTAAATGAAATAAGGAACAAAGGAGGCAAGGGATTAGAAAATTTGTCCAAACCCACAATTAGATCAAATCGCGATATTCCTTTAATATCATGAATAATTACATGAATAATTAATTACATTATTAATTGGTGTCAATATACACCACCTATTATTGCAAGTGTAATGGAATGACTGAATGAATAATTGGGATGAATAATTTCAATTATTTATTGGTTATTGTTGACAAAACTGCAGCAACATCGGTAGATAGTTCATGCTGTTTTGATGCCTTATATTCAGCATTTTACTGAGACCTTATTTGACAAATGTAACTTTCTTTTCTTTTCCTCTTTCTAGCAGTGTCCTCTACTTGATGTTGCTAGAGTAAATATTAAATATGACATAATTATTTTTCCTAAATAGTTCCAAATTGCCACACAAATGGCATTGCTTTACAAAATGCATTGTACAAATCTCCTAAGGCTACACTAGAAAATAAATTAAATGAAAGCTAAATTTGAAAGCTTGCCACATCTCATCAGTATTTATAGCCAGCCCACATTGTTAATGGCTTGTATTGTCTCTGCTGCAGGCCAGAGTTAACTGTCTTGGATTAGAGCAAAACAATGGCATCAAAGCAACTTCTATGGAGCATCTTTGCCACCCTATTACATGTATATTTAAGAAGCGGGCAACAATCTTTGATTCCATTTTTTTAATCAGTTACATCAGGCACATTTTTTTTTACCGTAAGTCGTGTTTTTCGAGAAGCACCTGCAAATTCTTCTTGTTATTATCTGTTGTGAACTGACATGCTCACTGTGTGTTTTTTGGTATTTTCTGTTCCTTAACTGCGTGACTTTGTTGTTCTTTCTTCCTGTACCCTGCTGGCATTCTTTGTCCTTATAATTAGTTTGTAATGCTCTCTATACTCATTTCTTGTGAGAAATTACTTTGACTTTTTAACAGTTGGTTGTCAAAGGAAACAAAGCTCTTACCAGAAATTGTTATTGATATCTGAAAAACAAACACAAAACTTTTAAAGAGGCACGAGGGAACATTGGCAGATTTTCTCCGTCCTAGCAACGGCTAATTCGGCATCCATATCCTACCTGTACTGTGAGCGCTCTCCAGACAGTAAAAGTCAGTCCTATGCTGACTCTTGTCTTATCCCTTTCTCTGTCTCCTCCTTTTCCTCTCTTCCTACAATAATGTCCTCTTACGTTTCTTTGCTGAATCAGCCTCTGTGCGCGTTCAAAACAGTTACTGTGCTGATATCCGCTTGCTAACATATGTTAGCATGGATATAAAACCAAAAGTGAATATACACAAGTGAAGTAATGGAATTCCACTAAAAAGAGTATTCCCTTCACAGAACTGGGCCAAGTCATTCTTTCTATGACATTCTCATTCACTGCTGTTTAATTGTGACTTCCTTTGTCACAAATCTATACAAAAGAACCCCTTTAATGCTAGCTTTCATTCTCCCAGGAAAAGTTTCAGAAGGCATATCTCTGCCATTGCTGACATGCTGGATAGTTTCCTTCACTTGCCAAATAGATTTTTTTCCTAAACCTAATCAAGTCATTGAATAAACCTTATTCAACAGCAAGCAACGCAAAAAAAAAAATGTGTTCCTGTTTGTAGATATTCCAACTTTACCTTCTTTTTCATTCCACACAGTGGTCTCAGTTATTTTCTACACAAATTCAGCACCTTTTGCTCTTTTTTCTTTTTTTTGAAATTACGGAAGCTAGAAGATTCCCAACTGCTCCCGTTTCATATAAGTGATGCTTTTTTGGGGTATATTTATGGGGCAGGTGATGTGGAAAGATGGCTTCCTGGCAAAAAGGTCTCCAAAACATGCTTGATGAATAACAAAAATATTTATTACAAAAAGTCTGGTATCAATGCAGATCTGCATAATCTGTGAGGACTTCGAAAGCCAATGTGAAGATCCTGATAACATTTTGCATCAGCTCTCCCTTATAGGGAGATGAGACGAAGACATCAGTTAACATCTGGAACCAGTTATGAGACCTGCGAAACATTCGAGACGTGGGATCCGTGGGGTCTTCCTAAGTCATAGAGTTCATGTGATACTTACAGAAACAGACCAGAACAACCATGTAAATGTGATTATGCTGTCCATGTGCTACTAATAATCAGACACAACATTGCCAATTCTGGTGTTTCTCTAATTTGAAACAACACAATTTTGTCCTCTCCAGTCACTTGTGCTTTTTGGTGGGATTAGGTTACATAATAGGTGTCAACTGTCTACTCTTCTGATGATGTACTTACCACCTTACCAGTACAAAAGCTGCTCTTGCAAATATGTTAGTTAACTTTGACTTTGCAACTCAGCATCTGTATTCATCATGCACAGTGGAATGACAACCAGTTCAAATAAATCTTCCCAAAGACTTGTGTTTCTTAGAAACTTTCTCAGAAACAAAACACAAAAGCAGTTATCAAAAGGATGAGGAATTTTAAGCGTAATTACATCATGATATAAGACTTTCTTCAGGGTTAATAACTACAAGCAACTTCTGACTCTTTTGACTCCACGTCATTCATCCATCCATATGCGCACTGACGTATCCATTTAATCATTCATCCTGAAGCGTCTCCATCCTTAAGCGTCTCTATTCTGTTCCCTCTCTCATTAAGTCCTCCTTCTTCCCATCAATCCATCCATCTCTGCACCCCACTTGTCTCCGCTCCTCCCCTCTAAGTGCCAATCATTAAGCTGTCATTCAGCGGGTTTGCATGTTGACAAGGCCTCAGGAGTCATTTTACGATTTATGGTGAATAGACGTAAATGTACAGGTCTCCTCCTGACTAATTTATCTTCCTCGCACTCTTTTTGACTCCTCCTGATTTCACTTTCTCCTCCCTACTTCTCATCTCTCAGACTCCTAAATGTTCCTTTTCTATACTGCTCTTTTTTTCAACATCTTTCCTCCTTTTACATTTCTTTTGGTTCTTTTTATGCCTTTTGCTCCCTTTTCCCCCCACTTTTCCCCAATATGCCAGGCTGTTAGGCCTGTAGCTCTGTCATCTATGTATTTCTATTATTTTTACAACCATGTCTGTTAAAGTGCCGCCTGACTCTATTCCTGTTTCATAGAGCCACTGCGATTTACACCCCCATTCACGCCGAGGCTGAAGCGATGGATGGTGGAAGGTGGTTAGGGGTGATGCTGGGTGTTTGAGATAAGCCATCACTGAACAGATTTACAAGTCTCCCTTGGACAATCTCCCCTCTGTCCAACCTTTGAAGGGTTCAAGGTTCAATTCCATTTGGAGCCTATTTACTTAACGGCACATTTTCTCACTTAAGGAAAAAGAAAAAAAAGCAATGACATCTACCCACCGAGTAATGGCCATGTATGTTTGGGCAGCTGCCTGCAATCAGGCAAAGAGATTTACGTGTTGGTGCTTGAAGGAGCGAGAGCTTTCGATCCCCGCAGTGTGATATTTTATTGTGTCAGGGATACAGCGAAATGGGTTGCTCAAGTCCCTTCAAGGGGAAAAGAAAAAGTCTGACATCAGAGTTTTGGACAGGGAAGAATGGAGAGAGTGGGAAGGGGGAAGAGAGAGAGAGAATGGGAGAAAGATGAACAGAACACGAGAGAGGATTGCACAGCTTTCAAAAAGCTTAGAATAGAAAGCCAGAGGGTCGAATGAGCATCAATCAACCCACTGATCAATGAACTGATTAGTAAATCAGGCTCCATACAGTAAGTCAAGGCCCAAGCTCCATTAGGGAAGAGCTATGTCATCATTATAGACAAGAATCCCAAAGCTTTGGGTAAAAACCTGCTATTCATTTTCAGAAAGACTGTGCAGAGGATCAATAACACGAGAACAGGTACACTGAGTTTATCTAATTATTCTGTTTTAACTATAACAGATTTTGTGTCGAGAGCTGCATATTTGCCTAAATGAGTGGCGATTGTTTAGCTCTCACCTTGACTTACTGTAGGTATGTATGTAATTGAAATTAAATTAAATTAATTTTATTGAACTTGGTGGACAGATGGGTCACAGACGAAAGAAAGGCCCATTCAATTTTGGTATGAATCTGAATCATCTTTGTAGACACTGTAAGACAGGGTGTTGGTGTGCTCTCTGGGTGCCCCTCTACTTATATCTATGTTATATCTGTTATACTGCTTTCATGTAAAGTTATCCGTTATGGGGAAACAAAAAAGCAAACTACTGTAACTGTATTGGGTTGTAATGGAAAAGGACTGTTATGGTTACTGGCTTGTTAACCTCCACAAAAATAAATAAATTCATTAAAAAAAATCATACAACCTCCAGATAGGACACACACACACACACCTTTAAACAGACATCTGCTACATTCTCTGTAAAACAGTTACGCAGCCCCACAGCTTTTAACATTCACACAACTTACAATAATAACACCTGCACACAGAAACATGGAAGCATACAACACATAAATATACACCTGTACACCTTAACTCACCTGGGTATCACACAGAATTATCGATCACTGTGTTCGACTGGGTGTAGTATTTAATGGGATAGGAACCTGCTGAGGCAGTTGTGGCATGGAAGCTAATGGACTGTAAGACATACACGCATACCAAAAAGACAGCTGCAGTTCCGACAGCCAGTCTATGTTTCCTAAGGGACTGCTTAGCTCAACACTGGCCCCGTAATAATGTGCCATTTTACTTTATCCATAAAAGCTGTGTGATATAATTTATAACCTTGTAACCTGCTTTGGTATCAGTACAGCAATGTTAATGTCCTCCTGATGTTCTCTAGAAAAGGCAGCAGTGTGTATTTAGTCAGCTGTAGCAGCCCACAAGCACGTCCTCCTTGCATCCAATTTTGTTACACTACAACAACATTTTATGTATGGTCATTGACATTTCAGTGCTAGTCCTGTAGGTCCAGTTGCTGAAATATAAGGTTAGAAAAATGATGAAATCACTGTTGGACAGGGTTTTTTTTTAAAACCAAAAGCAGGAATATCAAAAAGTCTACAGCCCACTACTTTTAGGTTCATACAACTTGTAAGCGTCACATATTAGAACAGGTGTTCAGTTGTTTGCAGATGATATGCATGTATCTAAATTGTATTTTTAGCTTTCACTGAGTGTGCAGTAATATTATATTTCAGCTTTTAAATGAATATGGAAACACTGTTAATGTATATTCAACGTTATGTAGTCACACCAGAAATTGAAGAAATATCTTAATATGATGTGCCATTTTCAAGCTAATACTTACTGTACATAATCATATCCCAGCTGCCAACAGTCCAGATCAGGGATCACTAAAACCGGACCTCTTGGGCCAGTATCCTGCAGGTTTTCAATGTTTACCTGCTCCAACACACCTGGCTTCATCACAAAAAAGAAAATATATATTTTTCACATTTAAAACAAATTTGCAACCAACTTCACAAATCCCTCCTAAGTTATGAGAAACTGTGAAGGAGATTGGTTGGTAATGTGTTTGACTGTAAAGTCCACACACTGGCCCTGTGCTCAACTTCTTTTTTCTCTTTTTCACCAATGCCAACATCTGATCTACTGGAAACCAAGTGTTGCAACAAAGTGAATTTGCATGGGAAATCATTCTCAAAAGGACTAAATATACTATATGTAAGGTTGACAAAATTCTATAGAAATGCCCAATCGGGAATCAATATGTCCACTTAACTATTCTTCTTTACTTCAACTCTGCATACAGCATATGGGATGGAGACCATAAAAGAATAAAATAACTGTTGGGAAATTAGTATATAGCAGTTAAAAGTGGAATTTATTCAATCATAATGGAGAGATTTCTTTGTAATACATACGTTACTGCTGTTTATAGATTTCCAGATTAGTTTTTATTTCTGCTGTCTGGAGATTTAGGGCACAGGAAGCTATAGAGCCAATTACACCTGGCCTTGCCTTATACCAATTTGCATCTAAGTGACATTTATGAAATCCTTTTCAGCAAGTGAAACATAGAGGCAGGATAAATGAATGAGCAGGGACTTCTGCAACAGTTGCCTCAATAATAGAATATCATTTAATGTAAAAACATCTGTCATGCTTCCCTCTCAGCTTCAGTTTATATTCTTCATCTCTCTCCTCTGTGTTCTAAGTAGAGCATCAGAAACTGAAGGTTTTTGAGAAGAATATGACAGATCATTTGGAGGACCGTGCACAAAGTATAAGACAGAAATGATTCAGAGTCTTTGAGACTTTAAATTTTAAAACATGACTGTACGCTTATCTACCAACATCATTTGCTGGTTGCATGCATAGTGGAGTGTAAATGCACAGTGTTGTGAAGTGTAAGTGCATGCGCAGTGTGTATGCACAAAGGTACTGTATATTTGTGATGAAGTGCCTTGGAGAACATGGAACTTGTGTGTGTTTCACAGTTTTTTTTTGTTGTTTTTTTTACATTATATGGGGAAACACTAGTAAGATGATGGAAACTGGCTGCAAATTGTAAATCAACATAAAAACCTGTAAATGCATAAATCATTAAAAATATCCATTTTTAAAAGAAAATATAATTTCATTTCACATAAAAAGACTAATAATACATTTGATAATTTGATACATTTGATATTTGACATTTGATTTGATTCAAATTTATCATTATTTCACTTAAATGTTTTTTTTTTTCAAAGTTAAACGGCTAAAATCAAGTTCAATACGATAAATGTTAAGTTGCTGTAAATTTATTTAGGAAGACACAAGTTCAATCCCTGGCCTAGCAATGACATGAATAATTATCATACTTGCTATTGTTTTTTTATCAAACATTTAAAAAAAGCCTAAATACATCTAAACATCCAATTTAAAACTAAATGTATAGGAATGTGATGGAATTTTGGTGTAATTTTCTGATTTGTTATATTACCAGATTTTTTGCTGTATTTTTTACCCTAGGTGCCGGAATATTACCATTTTTCTTAAAGTTTAATTTTTTTTTTTTTTTAAAGTGCATCTGGTACTGTTCATGTTCATTTATTTTATGTGTGACCGTGTGTATCAGTGCTGTCCTTCAATGTATGACTCACCGCCGTGATGTGAAGAAAACTGTGTAAACTGCTTTAATAAACACAATTAACACAGAAAAGCAGAGGAAATGTGGAAGATGGTGTGGAAAAGAAAGAGAAACATAAAACAGTGCTTACTAATTAGTAAGCAAAATAACCATAATGAATGTCAATGTGATGGCAGCAGGGTTGAACCTTAAGTTTCTTCTTCAAGAATTCAAGGGTTTTCTCTGCCTTTGATGACTATCTGGTTCAGTATACATGCAAAGGATGGGATTCAGAAGCATTACACTTTCAAACAAAATGATTCAATACAGTTACATGCAGACTGATACATTCCTTAGCATTTATTTTGTGTACATGTTTATTTTCTACAAGCCATTTCCTTAAATGTGGCATTGATTATCTACATTCAAATGGATATATTTGATAAAAGACCTAGGAATCAAGTATTTTTCTTAATTTGTAGCAGAAAAAAATATCCATTAGATTTGTCTCAGTTATCTTGCGTGTCTACTAGATTTCTCTTTGCCCACATCACTAATGGCATAGTTTCAAGTCGCAGTAGCAGTGCTATAAGAACATAATAATAATGGTAATGCTGCCATGACTTTGTTTACCAAGTTGTGAAAGTTTTGGAAGTAAAAAGTCTTTTAGTTCTTTTTTTATTTAAACTGACAATTAAAAAAATGTTCAATAAAAATAAATGAAAACGTCCCCTTATGCAAAGCTGTTGTGCGTGCTTGTGCTCCATCAGCATCCTTTATGTCTCGCGGGGTGAGTGTTTGGCTTCTGTACTTCATCCGGCACGTGGGCTAGCCAAGACCTTGTTTAAAGGTCGTATGTTTTTACACTAACGCTGATGTGGAAATTTCAATGGATGTGTAGAATTGGTCATTTATTAGTATTTTAAAATAGATCCAGGGGTCTGAATGAATTAGTTCAGATTTATACTTGTAGAGACCACAGTACCAGTCAAAAGTTTGGACACATCCATCCATTAACACGTCCACGTCTTGAGATCATGTTTTAAACCTGTCGTGAAATATTTGAACATTGACTATAACATGAAGATGTATTTATTAAAAACGCTTTTTTAATGTTTTGTGAGAAAA
This sequence comes from Atherinosoma microstoma, assembly GCA_037177055.1. Lineage (NCBI taxonomy): Eukaryota > Metazoa > Chordata > Actinopteri > Atheriniformes > Atherinidae > Atherinosoma > Atherinosoma microstoma. The sequence continues at coordinate 6,446,006 of JBBBVU010000012.1, read as the reverse complement.
ATTTGAATCAAGCTTTTGGGGACTGTTTGAAAGAAAGAAATTGAGAATATTGCTGCTCTGCTTGAATCAGCTTTGATCATTTACTTTTAAAAGATGATATCTCCCAATTTCACGAATGTGCTCCAATAATTTGCCAGAATTACCATTTTCATTCTCATTTTAAGCAAGTTAGTTGTTTAACAAAAGAGTGTGAATTGATCGTGTTCTCATGAGCAAAATTGTTCGAAGCATCTGTAAAATGCTCTGCATATATTCTAACTTTTGTTTTTTTACCTTTTGTTATGACATTTATTGTACATCTCATTTTCCCTCAGTTCTGTTCTCATCTTCATTCTGTATTTTCCTGATCTTTCTTATTTTCATCTGTCTCCCAATGTCTTAACATTTGTTTTGTTTTTTAATCGTGTTTCTTTAGTCGACACAGTCTCAGATTTTTCCCAGAGTCTTCTTTTCATCTTTTCCCCTCAGTTTCAGTCCTGCTCCTTTGACATTTTATCTTTTCCAGTGTTTCTTGTGGTGAGTAGTTTCTCTGTCACATATGGAGAGACAGAAGAGGCACACCTGGCGGAGGGTGTAACAGATTAAATGATTGTTGCTTCCCTCAGTGACAACGGCAGTTACTGTTTATTGTTTAAGAGTCAGAAACATGACACACTCTGATCTCTGGAGCATCTTAGACAAAAATAACACTGAACAATGGATGAAATATAAAAAAAACAACAGCTTGTGATTGACATTATTATAAAGATTAGATTTGTGGCAGGTTGAGACTATATAACATTAACAAAAACAAACTATCCAAAAAAAAAAGGTGCAGACTGAGTCTGTAGTGTCAAACATTAAGTCTGTGTGCACTATTAAACACTGCATTAGAATCAGTGAGCTCCAGCCATAGTTTATTCTTTGTCGCTTGTCCTTCAGCTGATGTGCAGAATTAGCAGTTTTTATTTTTAACCCTATATTGGCATCAGAAATGCTATTGGGATATACAAAAAATTACAGTGATAAGTTAGTAACTCAAAGGCATGAACATGGTTGACCTTGTGGCTGTACAAGAACATTATGCATTTATGGTTGTTCCATTTAAGAGGGCAAAATTTAGGGGCTAAAGTAATTAAATGAATTACATTGTGTTATTTAATAAGGTTTATAGCGGTCATTCCCCTCAGATTGTGGTAGTGTTAACTGCTGGAGAAAAACAAACAAAAACAAGCAAACATGTCTTAAATGTTGTGCTTGATGTCACTAGGAAAGCTGCATGGAGGAGGTATTACAAGAAGCAGACACGCAAATGGATGCAAGAAAATTTCTTAAATCAGAGGTTCTTAACCTTTTTTAACCATGGGGATCACCATTTCCAATTCAAAGTTGTCCAGGGCCCATTCAAACATTAACACTCTTTTAGTTTAATCAATATTTCCTTTGGTTTAATTTCTAATCAGTAACTAAACCAGATCTACTTACAGTTGAACAAGCTAAAACCTTGTCAAATACATGACAAGATACAATGAGATCAGTACAAAGACATTTATTTCTCATGTATATGTGAACATGCACATACAACAAACTGATTAACTGGCTAAAATCAGGCTGCTACAAGAACTACATTCAAAGTTTAAGTTAGTAGATTTTGTGTACATAAACCTAAGAAATAAATTTTACTACAGCAAAAAAAAAAGAAAAGAAAAGGGAAATGATGCAGTGCTTCAATAAATACAATCAAAATAATAAATGTTAAAACCAAATAAAGTTAAAAATGTAAAAAAGTTTGATAATTTAAATGGAAAAACAAACATCTAATTCTGTGTTTGATAAGTGCTGATAACTGTAAAAAAAGTTGGTGATATACGGTTAAATAGTTTATTTACATAAAATTCTGTATATTTTTTAAAGAGTTGCCAGTCAGTTACACAACACATTGTTTCTACATCTGTAGTCCATTTTTTTATTTTTTGTTTAAAAAATTCCAATTTCCCCATGAACTTTAAATGCTTAAAACTTTAAATCAACTTTAAATGTTTCAAGATGCTGCTTAGGCTGCATTTACACCTAAAAGTCTGCTTGACTCTGTACAATTGGAGACTCGGTTCAACTGGGGGTTGCAACGTTCTTCCGGTCCGAGTTTGCTTTCACGCTGCTCAGCCAAAGGAACTTTACCGTCCTCATTTATTTGCTTTAAATCCTTCTCCATTATTTTCTCTATGGGCTAGCGGTTAGCGTAGTGTCTTCTTCTGCTTATTGGAGTTTGTTAAACATCTGAATGATGCATTAGCGTTTTCTAGTGGCAAGAAGCTGTATTACAACTTAGTTTCTCATGGACAACATTAATACCTTTTGTGTCTTCCACTGATGAATTATGCATTCCCGCAGCCCACAGGTGCAGACTGAGTTTTTTTGAGGCCCTCTAGGTGGCAGTCCGGCTCAGGCTCTAAAATCACTGTCTAAAATCATAGGGTTTTTTTCACACCAAAGGAAAATGATATCAGAATATATTAAATTACATTTTTTTTCTTTACTGGAGGATGGACGATACACTCTGGGACCCAAACTACAACAATAATAATGACAATAAATAAGATGATTCATTTAGCTCTTTCTGCCACCAATAGAAAGGGCTTTACCGGAGAAAAACATAAACCAGAGGAGCCAGATAGTATGACTACAATTCACCAAAAGTTCTTGCAACTCTTAATGTTTTGCCCTTGGTTTGCTGTCATTTGGTCAATTATTTCTAATTAATATACCATGACTTTTGTGGCTGGGAATTAATTATTCACATTTTCACTTTTATTGTCTCTGTGTGCAGGCGTAGATAATGCTCACAAATGGCCAAGAGGCTCTCCATGCTGTGATGATGAGGTTTCAGCCTCTGGCAGGTTTATGTTCACATGCCTTCATTGTATAAATTATCCATTCATGGAAAATGAAGGCTGTGTAATAGCTTTTGGTGATTCTTGGCCCTTAGATCAATTAAAATGTTTTCTTTATTCTCTTTTACTATAAATTGTTCTTTTAATGAATCAATGATCAACTTATTCTTCTGTTCAACCCATAACAAAAACTCTGTGGACTGCATTATGCATTGTATTTCAAGCTATTCGTGTCGCTGGTTGAAATACATTGGATGATGACTGGAACTGGCATAATGTCATATGAATGTATAAATAGATACATTTCCAAAAATGTACTTTTTACATTTTAAGAATATATAAAAAAAATATTTTTTAAACGCAGAATGTGAAATAAATGATATTTCTGCTTTAATGGCCATCTGGAATCATTTGCCTTTGTGGCAATACCCATGTTCATTTACTTTGCTATTTCACTTTTGATTAAATTGAATGATTTAGTCATCTTATTTATGCATTTATCTATATATCCATTGTTTTTATCCCTTCGTTTGTTTGTGTTTATTTCTTCCCCATTATTCTTATTACTGACCATTTTTTCCTCAATTTCCCAAAACGTACTTTTATGATCATTTCACTGTATTTTGTTGTTGTTTAAGGGAAATATGGATGTTTCTATCATTAATCCTCCTCTGCACCACCCCCTTGTTTAAGTGCATGTATTTTCACGTCTTCATTTAAATGCATTTTAGTTTCATTATGCAATAAAATGGGCTGTCTTAGAAAGTGTGTGATGTGAGGCCTATTTCACAATGTAGCCACTGGGTCCTAAAGGTTAGGAAGGATCACGATGCTAGCAGATGGTGCTCAATTTGTAGTTGGAGTAGGCTAATGGCCAATAAGTCAGTATTGCATACATAAATTATTGTATCTTTATAAGGTACAATTGCACTTATTGCAGATCGATTAGAACTATTTATATCATAGCTGCCAAACAAGAAGTAACAGTTATTTTAAGTTTTTTTTAAAAATGAGGTAGTTGATGAACTGAGCCTGACACACTCCGAAAGACAAACAAAAGTCCCTCTCATTTGTACAATGAAACAGACATGTTTACCGTAATGTCAAATCAGAGATGTCCTTCATAGATTGTAGCATAAGTCAATATGATATATGCAGTTTTGTAATCACACTGACAGCATAAATCAAAACAGGGAAGCATCACGCCATCAGTATGACGCGTAAAGATTACGTTTTGGAGTGATAGTCATATGAAGATGTGATTTCTTTGCTCTTGTCAGTTTAACACATTTTGTCTTTCAGCATTTGATTTCCAATCTTATCTTTCCTGCTTCATTCTGTCCTTTTTAGAGTGTTTTTGTTTTTTATTTCTCTCTGTTTCAATTGAGTTGCTTTCTGTGAATCACTGCATGTTTTTTTCTTTAGTTATTTTTTATTTCCTCCCCCTCTGTCTCCCTCTCTCCCTTCCCCCAAAGCACTATTGTTGTCTAAGCTTTTGGCCATCTGTCATTGGTCAGAACTTCAGAGGAACCAGGAAACACCAGAGAAGGGTGACTTCTAATTGGTCCACAGAGGATAAGGGACTGTTCAAAGAAAGTCTTTGGACAAGTGTTGATTAGAAAACAGCAGGTGGTGGAGCTGGCAGGGTCCTAGTTTAAAAACGGAGGATCAAGCCCTTCCAGTGGGCTTTCTGAGGACTCCGGAGGGTCTCCAGAAAATATGTCAAATGATGTTGTATCATTTTTGTCATATTCTCCTTCTAGTGCAAGATGGGTTATTATAATGTATAAAAATAACAAATCATACTGTGTCAAACTTACTTATGCTCACACTCCGGCCTTATGATCTGGCATTCTCCGTTTATCACCAAGATTTATTTTTGTAAGTATATTTTTATGATTTAAGGGTCCATTTATAATTGCAGACAGCTGTGTTTGGCATTTAATATATCTTATTTACAAATGATCATATTCATTTTTAAAATTGAGTGAAAGTTTGAAAAATCTAAATTAATTTTAGACCATATTCATGTTTCCAAAATGTTATGTAAAGAGCCACACTCTGCTTCTGATGAAACTGTGATCTGATAACTCAACACTGATTAAGACCCCTTAACTGGTCACCTACAACTAAGAAATACAGAAGTAGATACATAGAGAAAAATAAATAAATGTGGAGATACATATGTCCAATCCTGCGGTAGAAAAAAGGTTACAAACGCTCACATTGTCATACAAAGAAAATGAATTTATAAATAAATATGAATAAATGTTAAAAGTTTACACAACTTAATCTGCAAATCAATAAAATAAATGAATGAAAAATTTGCTAATAATATCAATCAATTTGAAATATTTCCATATTGTATTCAATCTGAATCTTGAATGTATCTGAAGTGTGTCCTGAGTTGTGTGTGCTCAACTAGACTTGTCACATAGGGCAGGCCTACTCAATTCGGTCCTACAAGGGCTGCAGTCCTGCAGGTTTTCAATGTGTCCCTGCTCCAACACACCTGACTCAAATTAAATGGTTCCAAAAGCCTATGAGGTTCTGCACAATGACTCATTAATTTGAGTAATCTGTGTTGGAGCGATACAGGGATACATTGTAAACCTGCAGGAATGTGACCCTCATAGGACTGAATTAAGCAGACCCGACCAATTGTCATGGAATCGCTCTGCACATGCTCCAAAGTTCCAACTTTTTGCATCATTTTGCAAAAACAATAAACATAACCTGTATATTTATAAAGCCAAATTCCCAAGTTAGCTGCTCCCATTCAGATATTTTTACAGTTTCTTTCACCAAATGGCTAAATGTGTGAGAATTTGTGAGTAAAAATAGGCCTTAAAGGCTATATATCTTGGGGTCAGTTAAAGAATTTCCAGACACTCGCTCTGCTTGAATAGAATCCTGATTTTAGAACCATGGCATCATCTATTTACATTGAAACACTATCCAAAATATCATCATACCAATACATCCTGCCCAATCATACAAACTCATTGGGAAGAAGTCTCTTTCAAACAGAAAAAATGATAAACCACACTAAAGAAATGAGGAAAAAAAGCTGTAAAACTGTGAAAAAGATAAAAAAGAATTGTATATATACATATATATA
>JBBBVU010000012.1:6418260-6439915 GCA_037177055.1 Atherinosoma microstoma | reverse complement strand
AATTGTATATATATATATATATATATATATATATATATATATACTTGAACAGTTGTTAGAAAGAAGAAGATGAATGAATCAAAAAGTTTATTTTTGCATTATTTTACATGCTGGCTGCCCTGTGCATATGATGAAATATTTAGACTATCTTTTAAAGCATCATGTTTTTGTCTGAACTATGACTTGGCATGCCTGCAAACAACATGAGGGTCAAGTGAAGCAAAGCCAACAGTGCTGATGTGACAAATATACTGAAATATGCATGCTACTAAAATAAACATCAGTATCATCAAACAAAGCAGATGTCACAGCTTTTAGATATGAGACTCACTTACCCCAAAACAGTGTTGTCTCACTGATATGCTTCATCCACAATTCATTACAAGTTATCTATGATTTCCTCTGTGAAAGTAACACGATACACAATAAATGATCTCCTCTATCCCTTCTGTTTCTCATGGGCTAACTTTATTGAACCTAAAAAAAAACTTATTTAGACGTTGCTCTGCTGAAAATTGAAAGTTGCACGCTTCTAAATGGCGTCTGATAGTATCACGGGGATAAGAGGGAGAACTGTGGCAGATTTCTCTGTTTGTTTGAAAGATAAATGACCAAAGCATTCAATCTATGTAACATTATCACTGCAAAGGCATGTTAACGTAGAGGTCTACAGGGAGGAAAGGGGAAAAAGCCTTTAATCCGGCTCTTTGGCATAAGCTGTGGTAAGACAAAAACCCTGTGATTGTTGGAAATAGTCCATAATGAGGGGAACTGAAGCTTGTTTCTAAGTTAATTGTTGATATAGACTGGGGCTGGGGGATAGGAAAGTTTATGAAAATGTAGCTCAATTCATGAACAACAAAAATAATTTGGATGAATTTTCCTGCTATAGATATACTAATAATTATAGATATTCTGTAACAATTTGCATTTAACTAAAATCTCTTTTAATTAAACAAACAAATAAAAAAAAATTCTGTAACAATGATCTGATAAAGCTTTCTGAAGCATTGAAGCTTTCCAGCAAATTGGTTCAGAAAGGGTTCATTTCTTGAGGTGTAATAGTACTTGTGTTATTATATGTTATTGGGCAAAATTATATTGTGATGTGGCAACAAACAATTATGGAAAATGGCAGCCTTTTAAAACACCCCTTTGCATTGTACAGATGAAGCTTGCAGCATATTTAAACCACTTTCAGAACCAGTCACATGGTACAACTGGACAAGCAAGGCTTTGGACATAATCAGTGTTAAAAAGATACAAGCCTCCACACACACACACACACACACACACACACACACATTGTGGATATACTTCCTGGATTACTTGACACACTCCACGGAGCCTCAGCACAGTACATCCCTCGACTTCTGTTTATTACCACAGACAATTAAAAAGTCACTGATGGACACATGTCTCTCACTAGCTTGTAAGTACACTACACAACACAACGGGAAGTACTCTCACTACACTATAGGTGAGCAGGTGAATAGGGAACTTAAGCACACCTAGAACCTCAGTTTCCAGCACTGTGGCGTGTGGTTCCAGTTCAAAAGACTATGCATCCAAGGGAGCTTCACCACTTCTTGATAGCCCTGACCTCTCATCCAATGAACACCATATGTGACCTTTTGGCAAGCAGAGTCGGACTCCCTTTAGTTTGCATATTGTTCAGGAATAGGTTCAGGAGCACTGGCAGAACTGTGGGGGTTCTGTGTTTTGTTGTTGTTATTTTTCACTTCTCTGGTGCTTTTAACACTATCAAACCAGTAAGGCTCAGAAGGAAGCTAGAAAGAGCCAGTCACCTGTCTGCCTGGACCAATGATTACCTTACCAACAGAGAGTTGAAGCTTGTGAAGCTTTGTGACTGGATATCTAATAGCTGTCCATGATACAGACTTCTTTATCTTCCTTCTTACCCTGTACCCTGTTGGATGTGTATCAGAAGGAAACAAGATGGAGTACAGGAGAGTCATTGCTAACTTGAGTTGGGCTTTATGAACCATTAGAACATCAATGCCACTAAGATTACAGAGATGGTGATAGAAATCTGTTAGTTTAATCCTGGAATGTGTCTGAGAATCCATAGAAGGAGTAAGGAGAGGAGGACATGCATTCATTTTTTATACTGCTTATTCTAATTTAGGGTCATGAGAGGAGGATGTTAGCAAAGCTAAGATGTATCATGGACAACATCTCCCATTAATGCAGCTGTTGCCAAGAGAAACTGTGCACTTAGCAAAGAGGCTCCTGGCTTTGAAGAAACAACAGTCTTTAATGCCCTGGATGCAAATGTTCACATAGTTGAATCAACTGCTGTGACTTGGCTTTGGTAAGTGAACAAACATATTACATGGGGTGCTCGGGGACTTATTGCAATATCCTGGAATGATGATGCCTTCGACAATTTCAGTAAAATTGTCTGGGATGCAATACCTGTCCATTATTGTTCAGTTGTGGGAGAGTGTTGGATTTTGTACATGCTGTATAACTCTTCATGGCAAAGGGACATATTACATGTTTCATACTCTGATTTTTTTAATACCATTTCCATGCAGAGCACTCAAAATTTCATTGTGACATGCACATTGACAAGAAAAGGTTCCTGATTCCTGTTCTGATTAGGAAGCTTCAGGTCTAACTCCATCCTCGGTCACTAACCTGCTGTGGGATTATTTTTAAATTGGGTTGTTCTGGGCCAAGCTCATTTATCCTCCTTATTTCTGAAAGTGAACACATTTTGAAAGTATTTTTCTTAAAGAAATAACTGAGTTTAAAAAGAAATTATACCAAAGCTGCCATTTTCTCCTCAAGTTTGCTGGCATCAGTTTATTTGTCATCTGTTTAGCGCCACAACTTTAGCACTCCCATATTTGGACATCAGGGGTGCAATTGTGCTTGACAGGTAGAGAAATAATCCCATTGGAAAAAATAAAGAACATAAAACAATATTGATTGACCAGGGACACAGCTCTGGGACGATCTTGATGAAACCATGGATAGAGCAGCCTTAAGCTATCTGTTTGCCAAAAGTTTAAGGTCTCACACACACATCTGTTTGGCCAGTGCCTCTAAACCATTAAATCTATATGTTTATACAGGAAGTTATTAACCAAATACAACCAATTCTCAATCAGTGCTGACATACTACCTACCAGACACAACCAGATAAACTGTATGAGTAATCAGTTTTAATGTACTGAATCATTTATTTCTAAAGGAGGTAGCCTTTTTGGTAGGGGTGGCACCCCAGCGCCCCCCATTCACAAGCCACTGCTGTTTGATATATGTTAAACTGACTTGACCTGACTGTGCAGTTGTGCAAGCAAGGTACAAAACCATGCTGCAATTACTGTGAAAAGAGTCTAACTATTGATTACTTGCAACAAGATGAAAAACAAGCATCAAAACCAGTACTGCAGGGGGAAAAAATTATATATTATATACATTATATGCTCTGAGGAGCAATCCTATTTTACAAAATGGCTTAATCTGGATCATAAATTTACTGGAAAACTTAAAAAAAAAAAAAACAGCCATGCAGGATGGGAAAAAAGTGGATAATTGCCTAAACCACTGGATGCATACAGCTGAACCGTCTCTAGCCTCTCACATTTTGTCAGAATTGAGCAACGACTCAGCTAAGTTACTGAAATCTCAAACGTCCCAACTAAATGATGGAAAAATGTTCATTCTTTCTCCAATTTCTCACTCCATTGCCCCCCTCTCTCTTTCTTTTCCTTTTTTTTTTTCCCTCTTGCATTCTCATGGCTCATTCTCCACCGGCTCTGTGCAAGCTGTCAGTCATGTGTAGCCCCTGTCAAGTTTTCAGCTAAGACCTGGGTAATCCTGCCATCGCTGAAGCTGTTAACTGGCTAATTACAGAGTATATAGGCCGTCACAGCCCTCTAATCCTCCACTCTCATTCACTTTCGCCCATTAAGGATCCCAGCGGATTACTGTAACAATCACACCTCCTTCTCTCTTTGATGGTATGAGGATTAGTATTAAAATAAATAGTGTGTGTCACAGAAACGATGGCAGTGCTGTCATGAGAGGGGAGCAAGAGACTCCTACACTGAGGAAGTTATACACTCTAAAAGATGTATTAAAAGAACTATTAGATCAGCAACTTGTGCTTTGGTCTTGAATCTATACTTCCAATGTTGTGAGAAAGGAAACACAGTGGCAGCAATTGTGAGAAGAACTGTGTGCATTAATCCACACATCCGTCTATCCCTTATCCTACTGAAAGTAAAACGATTTTCTTCTTGAAATATTAAAATTTAGAAATTAGTTTTCTAGTCTGATTCGCCTCATTTCCAAGTTATTCCTTGGATATTTTGAAAGGTGACAAGAGACGACAACTTGCGATTTCCTACAAGAAAATCTTTTAAATTGAGCAAAAGAATCATAGAAGAAAACTGCTTTTACTCCACTAAATCTAAACTTCTATTTCAGAAACTTTTTGAAAGAAAACAGTGCCAATCTGCATCTAAATTGTCCAAAAATGACATGCAACCCACTATATCATTTAACTGCAGCATTAATCCATTGAAACCAGTTAAATGGGTTTATGATCATGACATTAAGGTTATCAAAAAGTCCTATTACACAGCCACAACACGCAATAAGGATTATTTAGAACTGGTTTTGTTTTGTGCGTTAACTGTGGAATGAGCCAATGATATTAGCAAGTGAAATATCAATGTAATTCTCTCGGTCTCCAGGACAGTTTTGTTAACAGATGGTATTTAGTCCTTGCCATGTTCCATGGCAGATATTCTCCATGGCAGTTGTGTTCCCTGTTTGTTCCTTATGGCTGCAGTCAGCTACCATTTGAATTTAATTCAATCTCACTTGACACAATTATTTAATATCATAGATAATTCATATATCTCATGAATATCACATGTGAAAACCATAAAAAAGCTTAAAATGTAACTCTGCAAGCTACACGTGAAACTGAAGAGGTACAAAGTCCAACTCTGGAATAATCAGGTTATTAAATGTTTCAATAATTAACAATTTTCAATAATGTCTTATTTTCTTAGCTTTTCTCAGATAGACTAAATGGTATTTAATAAAAACTTTGGTTTAGGAATATCTCTTCAAATAACATTCAGATAGCTGCTAGTTTATGACCCTTTTGTTTTTCTACCTTTGCCATCCATCTTCAGGCTAACTGCAGCATCGGACTGCTTGATTTGTGTATACCCTCAGTTTATTGATGATGATGTAGATCACTACCCCCCACTTTGAAAAATGGCACTAAAGGGATACCCAGTGCATTATAGTGTGATGCAGAGGGATCTTGTCCAGGCTTTACTGAGTGGAAAAATTAAGAGACAGAATGTGTTTCTGTGCAAGATTTGGCCCCTCACATAAATAGTGCCCAGTATTTTTGAAGATAAAATGTTGTCCAATTAATCCTCATGCATTTGGCTGAATCTGAGAACTCCTGTAAATCCCTGCATTCATTGTGCTTTTTCCAGCAGCGGTGAAACCATCAATAAATGTCAGCATTGCAGTTCTGTTGGCAGCCTCATGCACACAAGCTGTAAGTGAACCACCACTATCGTGTTTAACATGAAGTGAGATGCTCCGGGATATCAGCTGCCCCATTTATTTACACATTTTCCTGTTCTGAAGTTTTCTGCCTGTGCTGTGCAGAATATAGAAAATAAAAAATATGCAGCTGTCCACATAATAATGGTCTGTGGTTTATGCATTGATTAAGTATATTTTAATTTCAATTTTCATTTGACATATTTCAAATACCAATTAAACATGTCGATGAAAAATGCTCTTAGTCCATGGCTCCCAACCTGGGGACCCCCAAGGAACACAGGGGGCCTCCGAGGCTATGAACATTCAGAGCCATTGTGATCAATGTCCAAACATTGTACCTATTTTAAGGGGGGGGGGGGGATTATGTATATATGTTCATTTAATTTTAGCTTCATGGAAGGACAGGACTCAGCCAGAATCCAGTATTAATGGCGAGAATCTCAGCATGGGGCAGGGGGTCCATGGCTTTTTAGTAGTTGCATGAAGGGGGTCTTCAAGCAAAATAGGACTGCTCTAAGTCAACTTTAATTGAAACACAGTTTTGTGTTTAGTGCTTAGAGCTTGTTATGGCTTTGTGCTTGTTTTCTTATCTTCATTTTCCAATATGAAGCCCTGATCCTAATAAATATCACTATTTTTTTTTCCAAATGTTAAAGTTTGATATGCAAAAAAGGGGGTGGGCTGGGACAAAAAAAATCAGCCATGGCTTTTTGGTCCATATTTGTACGCACACCAGAAATCTTTGTGATCCCTTAAATGTGAATATCACCCGTGCAACTCCAAACCATGCAGTGAGTTAGCAGCTGATTTCATAAATAACTAAATAAACTAATGTGGTAATAAAACACTTGTTTTATTGACATGTTTTCTTCACTTCATCATAACTTTCTAAACAGCTAGTTCAGACTTACTGGGTTTGCTGGATCTCTTTACTCCAGAACTGAACCTCAATGTTGTGAAAGCAGTGCAGCATACCACAGCCTCTACCATCATCATCATCGCCATTATCATCATCAATGGCAGCTGATGAAGGTCCTGCTGCGGTCGAACTGTCAATCACTTTTGGAAATTAGGCAGCGTCATTTTCTATTTTTAATCGTGCGGTTTCTCTGTGCTTCCTCTCCTCGGTTCTGTCGGGTAGCTACATCCACTGGCACAGAAGCTGAAGGAGTTTAAAGTATCTGATTGGTTCAGCCTGGTGTCAGTCAAGTACAGAACCAATGGGCCGCAGAGCAACGTGTTTAATGGACCGCTAATCAGGAAATAAAGTTCTGTGCTGACTGGATGGATGAATTACTCAGGCGCAGGGACCACAGGGTAAGAGGGAGGTGTTAAAATATGTTGAGCGGGCCGATCTACTGAGTTTTATGGACCAGTCAGACTAATAAATAAATTGTGTCTGCCCAAAAACCATGTCGGCCCACCGGGACAATGCCCGGTATGCCAGATGGCCGGTCCCTCCCTGCATAGCAGTAACTGATAGGAGCCATGTTATAGCACAGCCACTCTGCCTCCTTGGAGCACATTGTTGGAATAAGGCAAAACAAAAGATATGAAGAAAACTGATAAGAAAATATAGGTGTTAATATTTCACCGGTGGAATCTGTTTTCCCTCCACAGCTGCAGAATGTTACCATTTTGCATTCTTCTCCTTTGCTTTATTTAAGCCATTTCTTCCTGCAGTGATGCCATTCTCATCCGTGGTGCCCCTGTAATCAGTTTGTTGTGTTGAGTTTGTTAACAAGTTGTTTGAAGGCTGCAGTGCTGGGAGCTTGATCTCTGTATCCCTGCAGCATAATGTGTTAACCTGATTTTACAAAAGATGATAACACCTCTTTGGTGTTTGCTATTTTTTTACTCTCTCACTAGAACAGTGACTGAATGCAAATGCGCACACGCATCAATCTTATTCTCTCCAATTTCCAAAATTCTACGCATGCCCTCTTGTTCTTACGGCATATTAGATTTTAATTATCCACCTCAGTTCAGCCACAGTCGGACCTTAACATCACCTTTATTCTTGATCTTTTCAGTGTAAAAATCTTAAAGATCTTTTTTACAGTGACTTTAATCCACTTGATTTCAAAGAGGGTAACTGGTTCTCACATGACAGTGCACACATGTGCTTTATCTAACCTTAGGAGGAAGTTTCCACTTCTTTGTTGTGTTGAGGATTGGGACCCAAACAGTTGTTTATTTATTTTTTTTTTTTTTGCTTGAATTCAATGTGAGAGAAGCTTTCCACTTATCCTAACTGACTGCAGAGTTATTTAAGATTTTTAAAAGTGCAAATGTGTTTAGGGTTAGGGTTAGGCTCCTTTCCCCTTAAGAATGTTGCATTATGGGTACACTGGTTGTGATGTCGTTGTTTGGGAATAAATGACTAATAAAAAAGGAAAATCCGGTGAGAAATGCTTGGATTCAGGTTACTCATTGTCATTTAAGTTTCCAGACGGTCCAGACTTCAGGATAACACAATGAAGTGTGGTTCTCCTTGTTCCACGTCTCAGAAGTGGGGAAAAAAACCTTCTTTAAGCTATGTTATTTCTCTGTCCTTCATCCTTTGTTTGTTCAAACAGTGAAAGCAAGTCTACAACTACCACTATGAGATAAGTGCTTCTGGATGCATTTAATCATACATGTCTCTTTAAATTGTTTATGGAAATTTTTTCATTAAAAAAAAAAAGAAAAAAAGAAGAAAAACATTCTCTCAACATTCTCTTTTACAAGGAAGAAAGTAACTTACTAACCGGTTACTAACCACAACAACATTTAGATTTTTCCCTGTTTAAACATCCTACTTCAATCAAATTTATCCCCTCATTCAGATGTATGATACGTAATTGAATAATGTTCATAATAAATGCTTCATTCTTCACAGTGATGGGAGGATCGGCTCTTTTCAAAGTTCCAGCTCCCTTAGAAGAGCCTCCTTTAGTACCACTCCGAGCTCTTTCAGCCTAATATAGTGATTGTGAACCGTTTGTGTGCCGGTAAACAACTTTTATTCACGGCTTTAATTTTAAAAAATGTCTTATTTTTGTGGGTTTTTTGTTATTTGTTATAACATTTTAATCAAACCTTTAAATTAACAGTTGAACACAGAACCACAACAAACAACTTATTAATAAATTTGGCCTAAAAAGGCCAAAGTCTTCACATAATAATACTTTAGATAAAGCAATGGATATTTTCATTTAACAAATTCAGCACTCAGCTTTTTAGTCTCCAATATAAAATCTAAATATGCAGCTAGATTAGGCTTATTTGTCAGTTTTCCTTAATTTTTTCACTTCCTGACGCACATGCTTGTATTTAAATCAAAGCTCCCCGTCTCTTTCTGTCGGAACCTGGAACTAGACTGTCTTTGGAGAGTCTTCCATTCTTCCTTCTTTTAGATGAAGGAATGACTGAAGTCTTCCTACCATGTGATTGTGCCCATTAAAGCCCCCATCTGCTGAAGATTCGGTTCTTCTTGTTCACTTCAAAGATGCATCACTAATTCATCACCCGCCAAAGTGGCTAGCAAGTTTTAATTCATCCCCCCAAACTGAAATTTAACTTGCATTTGTCGGGTGTTAACTTAGAGCCCTTCTTAACACCAACCGCTACTTTGAAAACCAGCTTAGGTGTCAATGATAACCTTTTTTTTCTCCAAAGTCAAATAGTAATACATTTTACTTTAAATGCACAGTCTTCACCCTCAGTTCACCCCTATCTAAAACCTTTTCCTATCTGTTTCAATCTTTGGTAGGTAAAGTGTGAGACATACGAACACGAAGCAGATAAAATCTGATTTGAAGCCTGTTCTGTATGCAAACCTTGAAAAGTAGCAGTGAAAATATAAAGCCTCCTCTGTCCGAACATGAAATTAATGCCTCTGGAATGATTTTGCTGATTGTGTTGGTTTCACTGTAGATTAACTTTGGCTGTAGCGCATTGCCATTACAAAGTGACACTTTGCCCCCGTAGCTTTTGTTTGTGCTAAGCTGGATGCCACTGCAGATGCTCCACTTGTTGCGTTTCTTCTAAAACACTGCTGCACTCAGACTTTGCCATTCCAATGAATGAATGGCTCTAATGGTTCCTAAGGAGAGGCTGAAAGTATTTTGGACACAATAACCCCTTGCTCTAGCGCCCTCCCTCACCTCCCCCTTCAACCACTTCCCATCTCTAGTGGTTAAAAGCAAGAAGCAATTTCTCTTTTTAGGGTGAAAGTGGAAGGCCAATCCTGCACAAAGCAATTACTGCGAGTTCTCATTCACACAAACACACACATACAAACACACAAGCAGGGCAAAAAGGACACAGAGACTTCCTTACCCATGTAAGTTTTAATAAAAACCATTTCATCGCCACACTAGAGCCTTCTTAAATTAACATCAAGCAGCCTATAATTGCCCTTCCTGCTCAGAAACTTCTCAAGTGGTCAACCAAAAGAGAGCAAGACCTTCTATAATAGTGGAAAAGACAAGCCCAAACACACTATAACTCAGATCAGTGTACAAATTGTGACACTGTGCACACACACAGTCATAACAGAAGCTACAAACCCTGCAGCAAATAACCAGAGCAGTAGCCCACACAAGCAGAAAGTAGCCAGGGTCTCTCCCCCCCCTCATCATCAACTGTTCCCCAAAAGACAAAGCATTTGAAAGGAAAAGGAGGGGGGAAGTCAGTAAAGGGGAAAAAAGGAGAGATAAAAGAACAGTGAGAAAATGAGTGTTATGGCTTTTTAGTTCTCTTAAGTGTATGAAATAAAGAATCAATTTATTCCGTATGACTGTGATGTGTGACAGGATTTAAAGCCATTAAGGAGAATATAAGCCAAAAGGGAGAGGGAGGGAAAAAAAGAAGAAAAAAAGAGAAATCTCACAATGCAATATCCTCGTGTGAAAAATGGGTGAGGGAACCGAGAATTGAAAGGTGGGTGAAATAAGAATGAGAACGAAAGGGGGAATCCAAAAAGCATGGAACATAAAGTGGAGAGGTGGAAGCATGAAGAATATGAAGGAAAATGACAAAATTAGGGATAAAAGCTGGAAAGATTGGGGATAAAGTGAGACAAATAGTGGAGAAAGATAGTGGGGTAAAGAGGAAGAAAGCCAGATAGTGAATGTAAGAGGATGGGATGGAAGGGGTTCTGGTATCTACAGGCTCTCTGGTGTCTTCCATCTTTGATCTAAATGTACTTTGGCATTTCTCCTCTCCTCTCCTCAGATGCAATTAGAATTCTCGCTAGCCAAGCAGACGCAGATGAAATGGCTGCTTAATGACTTCCTCGGCAACCCGCCCCGGCAACGCAAACCTTCCATCTGGAGCCTCCTGTTTCACTCTGTCCCTCTCTCACCTCCTCCTTCCCACTCTCTTCTTTCTCCTCACTTCTACATATTCCCACTTTGATTATAAATGAGTTTCTGGTCTGTTTTGTTTTTTGTTTTTTTTTGGGTCTGTTTCCTTTTACCGTCATATTGAAACTTATACCACACTTTATGCCAACATGGATACAGCTACAGCTCCAGAAATGTGATACAAAGTAAAAATGTAAGAGAACATAAAGGAGTGATTTGTAAATCAATGAAATCCTCTTTTGGATTTGATGGCACAAATTCAACACGTCGAATTTTGTTGGAACTTTGAAAGAACCTACAAAGTTACCGGTAGCTAGCTAATAAGCCAACAGTGAGAAATTAGCAGTAGCCTATAGTTTATAAAGCAAGTAATGTGACGTCAACTATTTGTGTTCATTTTGATAACTTGAGTTGAGCAAGTTAAAGAGGTCATCTTGCTCTTTTGAAACCAGTAGTTATGTCCAAGCATGGCTTCCCAACACTTTTTTTTGTGGCTTGTGAACAGTAGGCCAATAGCCTACCTGTCATGGCACCCTAAATGATTGAGTCTTACAAAAGTGGACCATAACTGCACTGCTCTTATAATATTATAGGATTGAGACAATACATTGTTTTAAGAAAAGAAAAGTTACAAATCAAGTCTAAAGTATTGTCATTTTCCCATAAAACTTCTTTACAAAACATTAAAATCACGCCCGCCTGGTGTGGGACCATTCTTTGTCTATCATCCGTGCATGTATTTTTATATGTGCAGTTTAATGCCAATTTAAAGGAAATATTTTTCAGGTAGATTAAAGTTTAAAGCTTTGTGCACTCCTAAAACAACAAATGATTTACCTGGGTATGATAGTTAGAGTGGGCATTGAAATTATTTTCAAATGCAATATGAAGAGAGTGAAACAAGAAGCCAGAGGCGATGAAATGCTCATTAAATCAGACAAGTATCTCAGCCTTAACAGATGTTTTTTTTTATTTTATTTTTTTTTTAATGCCTAACAATGCATAGAGAAAGTTCTGTTATTTTTATTCACACATTTTCATTTAATGGTCTTCCTAAATTTCAAAGACTACTTGTACTATTTGAAGTTTCTGGAAGAGGCTTTGGTTCTTCAGCTGCCTGAAAAACATCCAATCTGAAATTAGATAATTCCGGACTGATTCATGCATTGGTTCTCTATAAAGGAGGCATGCTTTTTTGACAAGAATCATCATTTGAAAATTTAAAAATGAAAAAAGCAGTTGTCAAACATTTTCCAAATTTTTTAACATTAGCAATGAGCTCCATTTTTCTCAGTCCAACAGATGAGCCAGCTAAGCCTTTCAAGACATGCTTACAGAGGAATGTGTAGAATAGTTTTAATACTTTTCATTTTTGTAGCAGGTAATATGTGTGGTTTCATCCGGATATAAAAAGACAGCTGACAGATGTTAACATTTAAAAACATTTCATCGTTTTAACTCTACAACTTCAAATTTAAAATTCAAGCTTAGTGTCCTCAAGCATTATATTTGCTAACCAGGCAAACAAAATCTGAAGGGTAACATTTTATTTCTAGCTATGGATTCCAGACTAATTTAATCACAGCACTGCCACACAAAACATTTTCCAGAGAGTTCATGACAATGCATGAAAATCAGATAATCAGCCTTCTGGTTAAAGCATGCTTATTTAACCTTGAAGTTACTGCAGTCTCCATCTCTTTATCCACCTTCCTTTTTTCTTTCCATCTCACTGGTACGTCTCAGTACTCAGCTCATCTTTTTATCACTCCACAGGAGGGAGGGCACACTTCCTAATCGAGCTGAGGAATGCAGATTTAATGAATTTGGCAGATGAGTCGCATGGTGCGCACACACGAACAAACATCCACAAATATGGAGCTTACAAGCACACACAGACACGGCTGATCAACAAAAGCCACTAAGGCTTGTTCACTTCCAGTTGTAGGTGGAAGCCAATTTTCACAGCTACTCTTACATGGATTTTGTATCGACTTCCATTTATTCTGGACAACCTCATCCAAACTCTAACCTCAACTATAACCGAGACATGTCAACTAATCTCAACCTTAACCTTATTCAGATCTGAGAATTTACATTTTTCCTTCTTAGATGTGCACTTTCATGAGGACTCCTCGTCCCCGTAAGATTGATGTTTGTGAAGGGAAAAGTCCCAGTGGGTAAGAAAATCAACTACATTTAGAAAGCACAATATGTTTGTTGACTAACCTTAACCAACAGGACCACCACATTCACATCCACCAAGATTTAATAGGTTTGTATGCTTCTTGGCACAACATGATTGCATGCAATGTATATAAATATCACACAACTCTTCGCATTTTCTGCATGTCATTTTTTATAAAGATTCCAAACTTTTGGTGTGTTATACTACAGTAACATACCAAATGGTAAAAGACAGGGTGTCATACTGTCGCATTACATTTTATAGACATCATGCATACAACAATAAAGTAACTGAGTACATATAACATGAAACAAGACATGGTGTGCATTCATTAAGCCAGTTTATGAGACCAGGCTTAATCCATCTCTTCACTTTCATGTAATGGGTATCCATGCAGGTTGTGATTATCCTGCCAAAAACAAAAAAAAAAACAAAAAAAAAAAACAGCTTTCATTCCTTTGCTCCTGCAATCATCAGGTATTTGAATGTATTAAGACTGCTTTGCCTCAGTTTATTTTAATATGATAGTAAAAACAAAAAATCGTCCACACCACAGTAGGAATAAGGGACACTGAGTTCTTTAAATCCAAAAACTTTATAAACTTAACAACAGCAGTCTAAAAATCAATATTGAAATAGCAAAGTCAAACAGCCACATGACAGAAATAGCTGTCCTTTGGAACTAAGACGGACAAGACTGCACACAATTAAATATCCTATTAGCTTTTTCACACCTTAAGTCGTTAATTTAGTCTATTCATTACAGCTTTGTAAGGAAATAAAAAGACATGCTTGAGTGTTATCAGCATGCAACACAACTTTCACCTCATTCAAACAATCATGTGGCACTAACAAATGACTTTAGTTAAAGCATCCGTATGCAATGAAGGCAGATTTTAGCCTGTGCCAGAAGGTAAAAGCTACGACTGTGTGAAGAACACGAGTTCAGTCAGGCCTTTTGCTGATGTCAGCTTACAGATTGCTATACCATGCAGTAATATTATAGGCAATAGGCAGTTTTCAGTGGTACAGTTTAGCATAGCTGTGGCTCACAGCAGTGGGTCAGTGATGGTCTGGGGAGAATTATTCTTAGAGGGCCGCACAGACCTCCATGTACCAGCCAGAGGCATACTGCCTTACCAAGATGAGATCCTGAGACGATTGTCAGACTATATGCTGCTGCAGTGGGACCTGGGTTCCTTCTGATGCAGGACAATGCTCGGCCTCATGTGGATGGAGTGTGTCAGCAGTTCCTGCATGACAAAGGCATTGATGCTATGGACCGGCCTGCCCGTTTATCAGACAGGAATCCAATCCAGCACCTCTGGAATATCATGCCTTGTTCCATCCACCGCCGCCACGTCGCACCACAGACTGTCCAGATGTTGACTGATGCCCTGATCCAGGTTTGGGAGGAGATCCCTCAGGAGAACATCTGTTATCTCATCAGGAGCATGCCCAGATGTTGTAGGGAGTGCATACAGGCACGTGAAGCCCACACATGAACCTAGTATTGAATCATCTTGAGGAATTTCAAGAATTTCCAAGTTGGCTCAGCCTGTGATCTGATCTTTCCATTTTTATTTTAGTGTAATTCTGACTCAGACCTCCATGGGTTAATGTAATTAATTCCCATTGATCATTCTTATGTTGCTTCGTTCTTGACACATTCCACTATTTCGCTAACGAAAGACTTTCAAATATAATATTTAATTAATCAATCAATCAATCTTTCTTACACATTTGCATGTTTTTTTAAACTATTTGGTTTAACAAAGTTGCATGCATTAATAAAGCTTTTTAAAGTCGAACCTTTTAAAATGTGTTCTTATAGTTTGTGAGTGCCTCAGCCTGTCCATGGACAATACTGAACAGTGATGTATTATTTTATGTGTAATGTTGAAAAATCAAGTGGTAACTGCTTTGTTAATTAAATGTGTTGTATTATATGTATACGTATCATAATTTGTGTCTACTCTTAGCCATTAAGACATTCTATCATACTATAAAATTCCACAGCCAAGCAGATCTCTTCATGTCAGCCTAGATGTTCATCTTTTTTATTATAATCAAATGCCACGAGGTAGTTATATAGACTGTAGTAAAGTCGAATGACAGCTACAAGACTCTGAACCAACTGGTTTTAGCCTCTTAAGCCCCAAGTCCCATGCTGGGTGTGCTATCCAATGATAATGAAACACCTTCATCGCAACAGAGCAGCCTAGAATCACAGCATGGATCCCCTTCCACTGCCCACTAAGCGTCTCACACATGCATGAACATGATTTAACATGAACATACACATACTATACTCACACAGTTACTCTACGTATATTGTTCCTCATGACTGAACACACTAAGACAAGAGAAAATTATCAACTTGTTTATAACTTGTTGAAATTCAAAACAAATGAGAAATAAAAAGAAATAAATGAGATAAGAGAAAAAACAACCTGTCTGGGGTTAGAGAGACCCCAAAAAACCAAATGCCAAATAGCTTTCAGAGATTTTTGTTTAAATGTCAGTACAGAAATGTGCACAAAACACTTTTTTTTAATTGAAAAAAATAACTTTTATTTACATTTTTGAGGATCTTTTTTTTGTTTTGTTTGATGAACATTAAATTGGAAAATCAATACCACATTTATGCCTCAATGTTATGGAGAGAAGATAATCATATAAGCTGCATGAAAAATTGTATTAAAAATAAATGTAAAGATCTTGCCCACAAATCATGTGCTGACATTTCCTTGTCTTATTGTCACCAAGTCTGCAAGGAAACCAGCAAAAGCAAAGAGAAGTTTAAACTTTCATGATATAACGTTTGTTGCAGTTACTAAATAATCTGTACACCATCATTATTGTTAGTAGCAAATATTAATTAATAACATACTCAATAGGTCATAAAATGTTATCAACATATCAGTTTGATAAAATATATGGAAGTTAGCTTGGTGGGTAATAGCTTAAAAGTCTGGCAAGCTAAACTGTGTAGCTATTTTCCAAACTATAGTATCCAGCTCTCATAAAGTAACATCATAGTATTGGATGTTTTATCCAGCTTTTTTCTCCTTCTTCTCTAAATATTTTTCTCCAAGACATTTAATTAACAATAGTTTCCCTTTCTCTCCAATAAAGGGTTAAATGGCTAAAGAGTTTGTTCTGTAGCATCAGGTTCAAAACATAAACTGATATCGAATATATTTCTTTGTTTGGTCATTTAGTGGAAAGCAAAGCATTGGGCACACAGAACATTAGTTTCTCTTGGTAAAAAAATGTGATCTTCAAAAAGCCAGAAGATAAAGATAAAACTTCCCTTTCAATAGCGTGAGGGGAAAAAAAGTCTCAGACCTCAATAAATATTTTGGTTTATAGCTTGTTTAAAGCTAACCCTCTAACAACCAACGGCCCCAAGCTTCTCAAAGCAGCTCGCACTTTGAACATTAAAATAATTGCTGCTCACAAATCAGCGCAGTACGTCAAGACATAGCAGTTTCAGGTGGACGTTTCTTCAGTTTGCAATGTAATTAAGAAATGGCAATTAACAGGAATGCTGCTGGCCAAGTTAAAGTCTTGAGGACCAAGAAAACTTTTCAGGAAGATTTAGCAGACTGTACAGTTGTGCTCTGATCTGTTGTGCAGTGATATATGAACAAATATGACCCTTGTAAAAAGAGTCATCGTAGTAAAACCCTTCCTTTAATTCTGACCTCATATTTTAATGCTAGAAGTGAGAAAACTAACGAAAACTAACAAGCATCTTACAAACAAGTTGTGTAGGCTACTGAAAGCTAAATATATTTAGGACTCCAACAAGCTAAGCTTTGATGGGCAAGCACTTATGTCTGCTCACAGTAAATAAAATACTGATATAAGCCCACAATGTGTTTTTAGTTGTAGTTTCCAGAAGAAGGGCAGTAAAAGAAGTAATGAGTCCTAACAGCCTTCCCAGTGATAAGAAAACGAGCACAGACCGCTTCCTGAGAACAAAGATAGCTCTTATCACCACTTTGCTCCTGATGCATTTAATACATCTTGCTATCTAGAAAAGCTCACGGATGCTGCTTGTTATATATTTATATAAAAAAAACTAAATCCAAATGCCACACAGAATCTAAGTGACCTCAGATAACGAGAAAAGTCCACATTCAAAGATGAAAGGGATTATTATTCTGAGTGACACTTTAAGCAAAAATACTTTCACCCACATTGGAGTTGAGACCTCACATATCTTGATTTCTTTGTCACACCAACACTGCCTTTTTGTTTAGTTTAATGTACTACTACAGTATCACTCATAAACACAAAGTGTGCTGATTCATACAGAACACTGAGACATGGTTTCCAGTCACTTTTTAAAATACTTCAGTCATTTAAACCTGGAACCTGCAACGATAAAAATGAATGTAGCTGAACCACAGCTGCATCGCAAATGAACAACTTATGAACATTTTCCCCCTATGTGCTGTTAACACAACTCTGGACACAACTATGGATCAGAACAAGGGACAAAATGCTGATGATGATGGCTGATTCTATTATTTTGGATATTTTGATATTGAATGTTTTTACCATTTCCAAATTTTCTAATTTACTTTAGCATAAAAGAAATATACATCTAATTTTTACAAAAAATTTGTCATTTTTTAATCCAACTCCTCATCATTCATTGCATCACACTTAATATCTTGGTTTGAAACAGCTGCGATTAATTATGGGAATCATCTCCAGATTAAAGAGCTTGATTAGCTCCGTTAAATTGATTCCATCAATTACAGGTTTGATTGGCTGTGACACAGCTCCTAAAGAGTTATTCATTTATTCAGTATTTGTGTCAAGACTTTTTTTCTGTGTCTTGTTTTCATGAGGTGTGGAGTCACTTGGCTCCATGTAATAGCTTAGGATATTGGGTTTGGGAATATAAGAGTGAAGGAAGAAAGAGTTTTGGAAAAGAATTCAGATGTATTTAGACCTTTAAAAAAACAAAACAAAAAAAAAACAGAATAATTTTACTCAAAATCACCACATGAAACCTGAATATGAATCATATCTTAATTCTGTTTTGTACTTTGTTAGTCAAAGTTTTTAAATGTGATCTGCTTGTGTCTTCAGAGGTTGAATAGAAAATTAATGTCAGTAAACCTAGAAAACTGTCTTATGTTGCATTTGATTGAGCTTATTTGCTGGACATTTGGTTAAATCTTGGCAGTATATGAATGAAAAGAGACAGGGATCAACACTAAAATTTTGTCATTCATAGAAGAACATTTGGCACATAAAGTCATGAACAACATTTTATTTTAAATGGCTCATTCTGCAAGCAAGGCTATAGGATTTTGTCAAGCTTTAAAAATAAATAAATAAATTATTTCCCAGTAATATGAAGAATTCATACTGCATCCACTTGCAAATGTTCACAGTCAACAAATAAGCCTATTCCTGGAGTGTTTGCTTTCGGCAACGAAGGCAGAATTTATTTCACTGATCATTCTCTTCAGACACCTCAGAGTGTTTGATTTATATTTGAGGAAGATTGTGGCCTGAAACCAAGAAAAGCAAATGCTTATGTAAAGCATCTGAGGCAATGATATAATCAGGCAATACATTTTACATTTTTACACTTTTTAAAGAGGCAAACCAGGTCTTTATTAGCACAGGGACATTTAATCGTCACTAGCAAAATGTTACGATTTGACATTTTCAGGAAAGCACAATTTTCTTCTTACCTCTTATGCCTTTTTGTCCTTTCATGTCGTCCCCTGGCATTTTTGGACTCATCAAATGCGAACAATGTAATGCCATCGAACTTAATTAAACATATAAAAAGTGTTAATTGAGGCAGGTGGGGTGATTGATGGATTGAATGCATCCACTGTCACCTGAGATAACTGAGTTCTTGTTTATCAAAACATATCCATTAAATCATTCATTCATTCATTTTCTATACCGCTTATTCCAATTCAGGGAAGCTGGAGCCTATCCCAGCAATTAGCAGGCGAGGGGCAGGGTAGACCCTGGACAGGTGTCGCTAGTCTATCGCAGGACCAACACGGAGAGACAAACAACCTGGGAGAATTTAGAGTGACCAATTAACCTAACATGCACGTCCTTGGACGGGAGGAAGCCGGAGTACCCGGAGAAAACCCACGCATACACAGGGAGAACATGCACATGTCATCCACATTAGTCCAGTTTATAATAACTGAGTTCATGCAAGCTGCAGCAGTGCCTCTTTTATAAGTTTACAAAGTTAAACAGCCAGAAAAGGTTAGTAAATAAAACTCCTGATTAAGGTTAGGTCAACCAACATGGTTGGAAGTAAAAATCCTACCAGGTGAGTAGAACACATCTGCACTGTAGAGGAATGTGGTTACATGCATCCTAGATAACTCCTGAACGTTAGCAATTTCCCTGAATCCCGAGTGTTTTTTACTTTATTGTCCAATTGTGATCAGCTCACCCAGGATTCCTGTGTCTGGCTGCCACAGCTTTAGAAAAAACAACTTGAAAAATTTAAGAGAAAATCTTTAAAAAAAAATGAGAGAAAATGAAGTTGGACATTTAGGCATTTGGAAAAGTACCCAGGTAGGAGATAGAAGTCAGAGTGTGTGTCTGTGCTTTTGTGCAAGAGAGTGACCCTGACATACAGAGGGCCCGCTGGTAAGTGTGATGGATGGATGTTGTTGCTTACACATAAGTGTGACACACGCCGTTTGTCACTCTCGCACACACACACACATACACAATTTTAGCTTAAAGGCTTTCTCTGTCACCATAAATCCATTCAGACACAAATACAAACTGTCTGCTTTTTATTCAGGCTCCGTATTAGAGAACAAGACACAGAATGTTCCACTCCGTCTCATTTTGTTTATGTGCACATCGAACTGCCAACCGGACCAAAATACCTTCCATCCATTTCCTTGAATGCAAATTTCACCTCTTTTTTGAAAAATACATTTCACATGTAATATTTAACCTCAGCCTGGCCTGCGGGTTCACATTCCTGTGATCCAGCCCTATATATTTACATATTTTACATGGTTTTATTTGGGGTTTTCCAGGTCTGCAGGATGCAGATGGCACAAACCCCATGGTGTTCCTTGTTTTTTTTTCTATCACATATTTTAAGATCATATGAAGATAAAAACATGTGAACATATATACACACACACACATTTTATATTAATAAGGCTCATCTGTTACACACAGAAAATACTGAAATAAGCAAAGACGGGTGACACTCGTACACGCATATATGCATCTCACACTTGTCACACATCAACAAAAAACATGAAAGAAGCTACTTTACAGCTACTGCTTAAAATATTATGCAGTCTCATATCAGAAGTACTCTTTTAATAATACCAGTAAATGTTTATATTAAATGATTTAATGTAAGCATACTTCATACTAGGCACGCAAAGATTTCCCTGATATAAATCAGAAACTGATTTTAACATTAAAGATGCAATTACATCACTACATGGATGCCTGGATCAAATAAAATGGGCTATAAACTATGATGGCCTATTTATAGCCTGACTTTACAGATAAAAGTGATTTGACTAAGGTTTTGCAGATCCTACAGAGTCAATGCGAGCTTTCACATCAACTTGAGCACTGAGCTAGAATACCTCTAGCACAATAGATCTCAACAACTGATGCAATACCATAGTGAATCAAACATCACAAGAACAAAATTTAAAAAAATGATATTGAAACCTTTTTTTCCCACAATAACTATGCCATAACTCAGTGGAGGTCAAAATAGCCACAATACTAGCTTTAGTAACATGATACCATTCATACTTTGCTAAAAGATAGCTTTAAGTATATAACTATCAAATATATTTTCCCTCCCTGTGGTACCAAGTACGAAAAACACAACATTTTTTGGTCTTTGTCCCAGTCTTTACATCTCTGACTTGATGATGACAAATCAAACTGTCCTGTCAGAGTGCAGGTAAAGATGGATGATGGTACAACTACTTCTGACTTAGGTGGGTTTTAATTTATAATACTGTGGGAAATAAACATTTAACCCTCAGGCCCTCCTTAGAGAGAGAAATCACACTTTTCTTCTTAAGGTCGATTTTGGTCTTTGGACCACATGTAGAAATATCAAATGAGAAAATCTGCCGAAAGTTCAGTCGAGCAGCTTTAAATGACTTCTGATTTTGTAATAATTGTTACAGACAGTGTTTGTGGCCATCATACTGAGTGTTGAAAATAAGCATATCATTTTACTGTTTCTCTTTGCCCATGCTTTACACTTTTTCATTAGCAAAATTATAAAAACAACAACAAAAAAACAACAACAACACACACTATTCTCAGAGCTCTTCTTATTCCAAGTCAACACGTGCGTGTGTTTATGTGTACGGGGATGGAAATGTGCCATGGGGTGCTCATAGCACCATCTGTCTTTGCCCCATCTCATTCATTCATGCTAGCACACACGGTTTAAACACACACACACACACACACACACACACACACACACACACACACACACACACACACACACACACACACACAC
>JBBBVU010000012.1:6386187-6396446 GCA_037177055.1 Atherinosoma microstoma | reverse complement strand
TGTGTGTGTGTGTGTGTGTGTGTGTGTGTGTGTGTGTGTGTGTGTGTGTGTGTGTGTGTGTGTGTGAGTGTGTGAGAGAGAGAGTGTGTGGCCTTGTATAAGCACGTCATAATTTCCTTATAATTCATGTTGGGCAGTAGGAGGATCTTGAGAGGGAAACATGAAAAAAGTGAGAAAAAAAGAAGTAGTTGAGCAGTTCTGTATTGTACTGTAATTAGGTTTAAAGGTAGGTCATTAAAATGAGTCATCTGCAACTTCCATATGAATACTGCTGAGCATGAAGCACTCTTTCATAGAACTAAACGTAAAAAGTAAGGACATTTGTGTTCGGTTGATTATTCTTCCCCTGTAAAACCAATAGATGTTGTATTTTATATTGTTTGAAAGCCTGATTGGTGGCCTTTACAACAAGGTTTAACCTGTAAGGATCTTGCATTTGTGGAATGAGCAATACAGCTAAATGTGGGACTAGCCCCTCATAAAACATGTTTTAAGATCCAAGACTTGTTGCCAGGCGTGTGCCAGTCACAGATGCATGACTGACAATTGATTGGCATCTATGTTCACGCTGCAGGTATTAAAGCTCAATTCCGATTCCGATCTTTTCACGTAGTTGATCACATGATGATTTAATGCAACCTCCGTCAGTGGGAACTTTCTGTGTCCCTGAAGTGACCCCCATGTGACATCGTATGCAACAAGTGGCGGCACCAGACTTCTGGTTTATTTTGCAGGTGCAATAGGGGTGCTAATCATCGATGGCGCTCTTAGTTCATGATTTAATGCCACACCGACACCCATTACACTCAAACACCTATAGCCTATGCAAACATGCATGTTTGTATTTCACAACCATGCAGCTCGACTTGAAAGGGTCTATGTTAAAATGTAATATTCACCTGAAAGTCCATGAAGAATCTTACCTCGATGTAACACTCTTAACTAAAAAGTATGCGACAACCGAGCCTGCAACAACGCCTTCAAAGCGTTGCATTTTACACATCCACATCACCGCCTCAGTTACAAAAATTGACAACACAGCAGTTTCAAAATGAGCAAAGGCCTCTTTCATATCATTTCCAAGATATAGATGAGCATTAATGCATAAAAACAAGAATTCAAAATAGGTGCCTTAATCTCCAAATACATTTAAATAAACACTGCTGTCAAAAAAAACTGTGAAGTCTTCATTATAAAACAATCCTCCTTTTGTTGTGGTTAAGGGCAAAGGCAGCAATGCTATTTTTCTTGGTCCGGGGCCTGGGTTCTGTCTGACTTTATTACCAACAGGGCCAGATTGTCGGTTCGAGAGTCTCCGCTGCTGTTTTTCACCAGCCATCAAAACAGAGCAAGCCTGACCTGCTTCCCAACCCACTGAAGCAGTTTTATCCATCCGTGCACGTTTTTGAAAAACTAAGCCATTCATCTCTGCGCTGTACACACCTCAATCGAGCAAGCTAGCAAAAACTTTGTGCAGTAGCAGAAGAGATAAAAAGATCAGATATGGCTCACAAATGTGCAAAAACATCACATTTGAGATATTTTTGCCTGCAGCATGACCGTTGCCTAACTCCATCTTCCAGGATGACAACACTCCCCCCACAGAGCCAGGATCATCGCAGAGTACCTCCAGAATTTGGGAGCAAAGATGACGCAATCCCCTTCCTTGAGGTCCAGGACTCAGCCCTGTTGAACACTTGTGGGATTGGCTTGGGATGACATGTTTGCATGGAGTAGTTTTTAAACATCTTAGAGGAACTCTGCTGTTATCAGATAAACGGCAGATGATATCTGAGGCAATAAAACGTTGATGGAAAGGCAGGCAGACAGAGGAAGAGACTGGTTTTTGGGGTGGGACGGTTGTGAAACAGAACTGTTATGATAGGGATCTGAGAGACTCATCTAGCTGCAGCAACGGCAACTT
Organism: Atherinosoma microstoma; assembly: GCA_037177055.1. NCBI lineage: Eukaryota > Metazoa > Chordata > Actinopteri > Atheriniformes > Atherinidae > Atherinosoma > Atherinosoma microstoma. Next base: position 6,394,522 of record JBBBVU010000012.1, on the reverse strand, counting down.
TTTTCTTTAGCTTCAGAGATTACTTTTTTTAAATAAAAAAGCTCCCCTTTGCCAACCTTCAGGGTAACGCATCCTCCGAACGGCGGATCGACGGGGATGAAATAAGGAAGAGGAAGGAAAGAGAAGGATTCACCCACAGCCTCCCCCCTCCACTCTTCGCAGGCCCTGAGGCATTCTCATCACTCTCTGCAACAACACTCAGCTTCATTTCTCTATTTTTTTACCAATCTTACCCACATAATTTTTGATCCCGTTTTTTTCCTCTTTGTGTGTCTTCTTTAAAATAAAATTCTGATTATATCATAAATCTTTATGTCCCACTCTCTCTGCATGTTTTTTATTGTGTTTGGCAATTCGGTGATCTTTTATTCCACATAAATTTCATAATGAATATATCTTAAAATATTCATCTTTAGGATTTTGAGTTATAACTAACAGCTTTATAGTTGTTTTAAGAACTACTTTTTTAATGATTTATAGAACATGTCATCTGTAAAGAACAACTTTTGGATTGACTGACATAAATAAAACCTGTTGCATGATAATTAGCCTCCTCTCACATTATATTTGTGTAACTCTGAACAGCTGCTCACAAGCATTTCATCTCTTCATGTGGCAAAAACGAAGGCGAAGAAAGCAAATAAGTTTGGAATAAATAGAGTAAATATAAAGTTTGATCCTTTTATTTCTATCAAGTCAAATTTCACTATGAGCTTTAAATTATCTCCTGGGTTCCTCTGTATTCTATATGAAAGAAAAACTACAGAGTAAAATCATAAAGTTGAATCAGTCTGCAGAGAAGAGATGGCGACCTGTGACAGGCTGCTTGGTGGTTAGTTGCATCACAGCAAGAAGGTTCCTGGTTTGGTCTTGGCTGGAAACTTTTTATCTGGACTTCATGTTGTCCCTGTGCATAAATGATTTCCTCCCAGTGTTCCCTCCAAAACATGCATGTTAATCATTGATTCTATATTGACTGAAAAAGTAAATGTGAGTGACCTCAAACCGGATAAAGCAGGCATAGAAAATGGATGAACAGACCTGCAAATTATCTAATATGAAGTGGAATTAGGTGGTATGAGGCTGCTCTATTCAAAATTAGCATTTAAACTATTGTATCCAGAAGAACTCAGCAGGAGCACAAGGTCATGGTAACTTCCCTCATGTCACACACAGCTTTGTGTCTAAAAGCTGAGCTGTTGTGCAATATTACTCAGATCTCTGAAACCTAGGCTTGGAAATGTGGATTTACAGTGAATTGTTTGTTTCTGATATGATTTCATTGTTCTGATGGATGGTTAATTTACACTCCTAACTTGGCTTTTTAATCGTTTATATGTCAAAATAAAATTAATGCATCAAGAAAAACTTCAACAACACTATGTTTATATTTGGTCTGACCCTGTAGAAGACAGAAAATGGAGATGACATGTTTTGCATGGAGTAGTTTTTAAAACATTTTATAGGAACTCTGGTGTTATCAGATAGGCAGCAGATGATATCTGAGGCAATGAGACGTTGGCTGAAAAGCAGGCAGACAGAGGAAGAGACTGGTTTGAGGGGTGGGACGGTTGTGAAACAGAATTGTTATGATATGGGCCTGAGAGACTCATCTAGCTGCAGCGACGGCAACTTTTCTTTAGCTTCAGAGATAACTTTTATTTAAAAAAGCTCCCCTTTGTCAACCTTCAGGGATCGGATCCCCTGAATGGGAGAACGACGGGTGTGAAATGAGGAGGAGGAGGAAGAAGGAACGATAGCAAGAGAGGGAATCACTCACAGCCTCCTCCCTCCTCTCATTGCAGGCCCTGAGGCATTCTTATCACTCTCTGCAACAACACTCGGCTTCATCTTTCTATTTCTTTACCAATCTTACCCACATCATTTTTTATCCAGTTTTTCCCCTTTGTGTGTCTTATTATATTGTAAATTTTTATGTCCCACTCTCTCTCTCCTAAGATTGTGTCTTCGGGAATTTAGTGATCTTTTGTTTCCGAATCAGTTTCAGTATCAATATATTTTAAAATATTTCTCTTTAAGACTTTTAGTTATCACGAACAGCTTTATTTGTTTTAATGACTACTTTATTTAATGATTTATGAAACACGTCATCTATAAAGAACAACTTTTGGATTGACTGACTTAAAACTATAAAACCTTTTGCATGATAATTAGCCTCCTCTCACATGACATTTGTGTTTTTAGCTCTTTGAGTGAGTAGGAAGTTAATTGTAATAAACAGTTTTAGTGCTACCTTTGACCAACAGATTCTACAAGGAAATAAAAATGTAACCTTTTTAATAAAATCAGCTCTGAAGCTAAAAATGTGTTTAATTTCCTGACAACCGCTAAAAAGACTGAGTTCATGTTCTGCTAGGTAAAAAGAGTGGCCATTTATTTTATCTAAAAAATGGTAACGCCAGGTTATTGATCCTAACAGTTACCTGATCTACTCACTGACTGACATTAGTTTGATGATCTACCTTTGTTCAGGATTGGAGATGGTCTTTTAATAAAAAAAGAATGTTAAAAAATGAATTATGTTGGCTGTTGGTACAAGTTGGCTCGTTATTAACATCCAATATTTCCATGGGCTAATAAGTTTAAAAAAATGCTTAAAAAAATACAAAAATACCTTTAAAGTGAGCTGTTGTACAAACATGTTGCTCAGTTTTCTGAAATCTAGGCTTGGAAATGTGGATTTACATTGACGTTAGTGTCTGATTTTCTGATGGACAGTTAAATTATTCTCCTGACTCTCCTCATCATTGAGTTCACATATCAAATATTTCCCAGTATAAAAAAAAAGCTTATTAAAACTCATGATGAAAAGATTAAAAAACATCTGCACCCAACACATTTTTAACTGTTCATGCAGAGTGGGCAAAAAAAAACACTGGCTGCATAATGAATTATAGAATATAATTCAATTAATGCTTTCAGTTTTCATTGCAAAAGTTTGCATAGAATAAAAACTGTAACTAGCAACCTCTCTGTAAACAACCAGACTGTTGATTGGCATTTTTGTCGCCTTATTTTTGCTGACAAATCCTGCAGTAAAATACAACAAGATATCTGGACTTTTATATGCTTTCAGGCGTTGCTTGAAAGCAAGGTGCAAATAAACGTCAGGATACGCGAGTTCAGGCCAGATGTTAATGTTGGTGGTCCACAATTTCTCTGTTTGGTTACAGAGATCCCTGTACTCATAAGAAGGTTGTAAAATAGTGTGTCTTGATTATTTGTTTGAATTATCATGAGTCAAAATAGGTGTTTTAAATAGAGAAAGATATTATTGTTCAAAATGAATTGATAGATAATCATAAGTAAAAATTTATTTCTCAACTTTGTTTTCTTTTTGTGGCAATAAACTAAGAATTGTACAGAATCGCATGGTCAAAAATCCATGTTGCTTCCAACGTCTCTGGCTTTACTCAAAAATCTGTTTTAAACTAAACCAAATTATGCATTTGATCAAATAAATACTTTAAAAAAAAACAAAAATACATTTATTCATCTTTAATTGTTACCATTTTTACTTTTAACTAAATCATCATCAAATGTAAAGTAAAGAATGTGGCTCCAGCACATGTGATCCACATGTAAATCACATGTGGTTTACATGGGAAGAACATGTGAATCACATGCCATTGACACACATATCTGAAGCTCAACCAGAAGCAGGTAGTTAGTTAATACTTTATAACTGGATTTGTGGAATTTTCTTTATAAGCTTTTAAGTATGGAGAGCTACTGGTGGAGAATAAAGTCAGTGATTTAACAACAAACAGACTAACATGGAGGCCTAAAGACAGACACCTCAGACATCTCCAAGAGCCTATACAGACATGGTGAGATGATGAATAGAGAGCAGATTGATTTTGGCATGGTGGAACAGTATCCTCTGGGTATTGTGGCACTAAAAAGACCTGCCAGGTCCCGACCCCTTTGATTCGTCTAGATCAACCATTGGCTCTGAATCCAGCTGCATTCAGAACCAATATGAGAAGCTGACTGATTGATAGGAGGAAGGAGTGCACAGCTTAACATGGAAGTAGAAGAGAAAAAAAGGTAAGAAAAAAGAAGAAAACGTGGGACCAAAAGAGTGGAGAGGAAGCAAAGGCCATACACAGAGAATGGCATTTGCCATGGATCATAGCAAAGCATTTAACTATAACCAGAATCTTTTAGGATTTTATAAAAACTGGTTTGATACTATTTTTCTGTACCAATACTACAAATACAAAGACATGACGTAAAAATATGTATAAGTTTAAATAGTTATGAAATATCTTAAATACATTTTTTCAACAAATGCTTTTGTTGTCATTTGAACTGTAATTGTAAGGATAACATATAAATGCTTCAATCTTTTTTTGGAATAACCTAAGACATACTTGACTTAACTTGAGTTAAGCATATCAATGACAAGGAGGAAAGAGAATTAATTATCCAGATGTCGTTTTCCTTCATTCAACCTCATGTTTACAGTTGTCTGTTTTTTCTGCAGTTATTTACAGTTGGCCAGATAAAATACAATAACACACTCAATTCTGATGAAGTGAATAAACTTTCATCAACATTCTGCTGCTTTTGGCTTTATTCTGCGATGGATAAAAAGTGCGTCTGACTTGTAGAAAATCTGTAGCTGCTGACTCACAACAACAACGCTGGAGCCAGGAGGAGGTTCCACGGTCGACATTGCTGCAATCAATGCTTTTTAAAACTCTAATGACTTTAGAAAACTGAAAAACACCAGAACAAGGAAAGATGTGAATAGTTTAAACCAGGCCTCTTCAATAGGCGGCCCGCGGGCCACATGCAGCCCATAACAAACTTCCATGTGGTCCAATAGGATTCTGCAAAAACACACAGCTTAAAAGTGTGGCAAGAAAATAAAAATCGCGGGTGCCGCCCGGACGCTTTATGGGGACGGACTGCAAACAGTAAACAACAGTGATACCACAGAGGGTGGCAGCTCGCCTTTCAGCCACTGTTACTGAGCGTGAGATTTACTTGTCGGGTTTGAAGGCTAGTGTTTGGTCTTTATGGGCATGAGAAAGGACAAGGCCTGGACAAAAATGACTCCAGAGCCAAGATAAAATATAATAGTAATACTACAAACATTAGTTCCCACCCCAGGTTAGAGGAGGAGAATAAGCCGCAGATTGTTGCTCCTTACTATTGCTAACACATTCTTCCTGGAGATTCCAGGCAAAATGTGAACATGAAAAATATGTGTTGGATTTATTTATGGTTTGACATAAATAAAATAAAGTGGACATAAGTTTGTTTGGTATCCACGGAGTGAGAAAACAACTTTGAAAGGGTAAAAAAGATGCATGTTTGATTGCAGCTTACAACTGGAGCTGTACTGGCATAGTACTGAGCTGAGCTTGTGCCCAGAGAACACACAGCCATTACTGAGCAGAGCAGTAAAAGACCTTCAAGTTCCATTTTTGGATGTAGTGGCAGACTGTGTTGAGTGAGAATAATTTTCCAAGGTACGCTCAAGCTGAAGTTGCTTGATGGTTTCTCACATAGTGCTGTCTGGGGGCCAGAATGTCTCACAAAAATTCAACAGTGGTTGAGGTCTTTGGCCTTTATTCACTGAGATGTTCCCAGACTACAGATTTTGCATTGATGGTCCAAATGATCAACTAATGTCTTACAGAGTTTGGCACAAAGTGGTGGGTCATGACCTGTTGTTGCTTGGAAAAAGTGAGCTTTTAGGAAAAAAAATGTATAACTGATTCTGACACCCTCACCCATCACAGACGTCACAAGGAGTGTCTGATTAGATAAGAGTTGAGGCTGACAAGCAGATGAAGGTTAAGAGAAGCAAATAAAACTTTATTTCTTATTTGCCAAACAGAACAGCAGATGATGCAGTGACTTTTCTTTTCTTTTTAAAAAGGAAACTGTGAAAAGCAGGAGACTAGTTAAACATGGTATGAAGAATCAAAATCAAAGCTGGAGTTACATGTACTAGCGGTGTTAATGACTAAAACCAGTGCCTGGTTCAAAATGACAATGCGTGAAGCCAAAACTCAACAGAATCAATTAGAAAGAACAATTTTTTTTTTTTTTTTTTTTTAGGAAAAAAAAAGGTTTAGACAAAACAAGTCCACAAGACAAAGTCAAAACTGAAACAGAGAAACAAAAAACATAACAAAACCCCAAAGACCAAGACAGAACCCATAAACCATGACACAAAAACCCAAAGACCATGACAGCTTGTCTAAGGCCCAGTGACCATGGCAACCTGTCATTCTATAATCTTTTGATTGAAGATCCTGCCACAAAAGTTATTCATGAATATTTTGTACATGTTTATTCTTTCTTTTTGCCTCTCTCCCAACTTTTTTGACTGTGTAGCTGAGATCAGACACTAAATTACATGATAAAATGAAGTGAGTCACAGAAGATGCTAAAGATCAATTCTTTGTAGTTGTAAGAGGTTAAATAAAAACTCAAAAATTACAGATTTAAGTTTTTATTGCATTTTTAAAGTAAAAAAATCATAACGTTTTTTGCAAATGGGTTGTTTAGTGAGCACTAAATTATGACTGGGAGTAAATATCGCCCTGTTGTTACAGGGTTGTTTTTTCAAATAAGAACCTAACAACATGAATCTAAAGGAATTGGATGAATTGTGGTGTGAAAAGGGAATAAGAAAGACGAGTGTGCAACAGTTTAGCAGAAGAAAACTTCCAAAGTGGGATCTTTAATGGTGAAAAATATATTAAAAGCATAGAATAAAAAAAGGGAATAAACTACCACCAGGGGAAACTAAAGTTGCCGAATTTTATAGATGTAATAACCAAAGTAAAGTAAAGCCTGTATAAGAAACGGTTTCATCACACACTGAGTTATTAAAGTCACAAGTCATTTTCATAAAACTTGGTCTCTTTTACACTCTGCCCTGCCAAGTCATGTGGAGTAAAGCTATAAAGCTCATACCTATATACAATTATGGAAAGGTTTAGGATTTGCTGCCCCAAACACTTTCTGAGATTCTAGGAAGCGGTCTTCTCTTAACTGCCTTATCAAAGATCACGCTATTTAACAGTCAACTCTTCTCATTTCACTGGCTGGTATCAGTCTGCATTATTCTCTTGTGTCTGATAACGATGACTTTGGCCCAGTGCCTCAGCAGCTCTAACAGCCTTTTATCTGTCCCTGGCTCTTACACCAGCTTAAATTTGCCAGGGTCAAACTGGGAGGATTGTTTCTGTCATCTGTTAGGATGTAGTTGAGACTAATAATGTCTTTCCTTTGTTTGTACATTGAGTCAAAAACTTTGAACCAGATTATTTTTTACCTCAGTTTAGAGAAAAGCACACTGCATTTGTTTCGGGCTTGATTTTAAAACACTTTTATAGGCTGAAGAGCTGAAATGATTGTTTTCACATTACAATGGCCAACCACTTTCTCTTGAGTAGACACACAGCCACCCACCCTGTTCCCCTCTTTTGCTTTTGCTTTCATTGTTTTTTACCAGAAATATGGCTCTCAATTCATCACCCTGAAAAAGGACCACTGATGCAATTTTACCATTGATTCCTCCTGTACCCTCAATTGCTTCAAAATCCCTCATGGGCTTAATCCCGTCCTCCTGCTAGACTATTTATACTGGGCAACAGAAATTGGGGAAAGCCCAACACAATACACGATTGTTCACAAAAGTAATCAATCATATAAAACTATTTATTGTCTCCCAAAACACCAGCACATCGTTATTTCACTTAAAAATGAGCTACCTGTTATAATTTATGCCATCTTTGTCTGCAGTGATTATAATTCTCTTAGTGGAATATTTATCTAAATTTCCTCCAATCAAATCTTTCGCTGGTATTTTTCTTAAAGAATGATGCAAAATAAAATATTAAGAAATGGCAAAAGGATTTAATTTTGACAGGTTGTGTCAAGAACGACATCTGATATAAAACCTATGCTGAAACAATATGCAAATCAGTTCTGGAGATGGAGGCAGATGATTCGCTGTGGCAACCCCTGAGGAGAACAACCCACAGGAGAAGAAGAAGAAAATGAAGAAGCACCTTTTAGACTTGGGTCATTTATGTTCTCCATCAGAAAAAAATGCATCTCAAAGGTTTGACGAACAAACAACTTCCAGAAGAAAGACTGGAAAACACCTTCATCCCTTATATTTAAACATATATTAACCCTTGTATGGTGTCCGGGTCTGTGGGACCCGTTTTCATTTTTTATCAAAAGAAAATTTATATAGTCATTTATTTTTTCAAACTCAAACTCAGTGGCCTTGGCTCATTTTCTGTGAAGAACATATATCACAAAACATTTTCAAAAT
>JBBBVU010000012.1:6367653-6380723 GCA_037177055.1 Atherinosoma microstoma | reverse complement strand
GAGTCGTGATAAGACTTTTTAATACTTTTTAAGGGTCTTAATTTTCCCAAAATTGATTTATCAACTTTTAATACTTTATAAGACCCCGCGTATACCCTGTAGTATAAGGAGCTGTAATTTTACCTGGACATGTTTCAACGGAGTCTTCAGACTTTAAACTTCAGTCTTCAGATGTGCACTGTTACATGTCTTTATCAGCTGGTGGTATTCTGGATCGGAAAGCAACAAATTCAAACGCTGGATCGAGGTGGTTAAAGAAATCAGGAGGCGAGCCAAGGACACCATCAACTGTGATAAGGGGGCATGCTGTCAAACACATGGAACTCTCTCCTGCAAAGACCACCGGGCGGCAGGATGTGTTACCAGCCAGGGCAAAAATCTGTCAGATTGCTGGGCTGGTCACGTCTCCAGGATACCACCAAGAGTTATTAGTTGTGCAAATGGAGTAGACAAAATGAACCTAGTCATCTACAGCTCATCCGCAGAACAGTTGGAGATACTCATCAAGCCATTTTCAAAACATTTTGACAGTAGTTAGACGGTTGGTGAATGAATTGATCGTTTAAAAAAGAAAAGGAAAAAGCAAAACAAGCCAACAATCATGGTCAGAACGAGCGTAATGATTCCTGAGGCCATAAGAACACAGGGTTACTTTAAGCAGCCGGTTTCCTTCTAATATCTCCTAGACAAAGCAGAAGGTTTATGGATAAATGTTTCTGGACAGATGAGACCAAAATATTTTTTTCATATTCCAAAACGTGAATCTTGGTCAGTATTATAGGACTTTTAAATCATATCAGTAAATACCAAAGAACAATTAGAAGACATCTACATGAAGGGAATTTCTAGAGAAAGAGGACAACAGAGACCCCAGAAAGGTCTTTATTTGAAAAAAAAAAGATTTAGTAGTTGAGTTGAAAAAGACTAACTAGTGGTCTTTACATTAAAGTTGCTTAACAGGAGCAGAGAAAAGGGGGTAAAGGGCTACAAGCCAAGATTTGAACCCAGCTGGGTTGTATTGAAGAAGTTTGGCCTTGTGAATGTGGGGAATGCATTTAATCATTTGAACTACCCTAATCTAGCGCATGAGCAGAAAATACAAAGCTTGGGTAGGACTAAAGAATGGCTCGGTAGTTGTAACTTTACACAAGTAGGGTACTTCTTTGCTTCATCATTAACATTTAGGATATAGCATGTTGGAACTTTAAGAAAAAAAGTGTAATCAAGCTTGACGAAGGAATGCAATACGAGAGAGATTGCTCCTTAAAAAAATAAAAAATAAAAAATTGCCCTTATCGCTCCCAGAAATGCACAAACAGTCCTGAAACAGATACATAATGGACCTTCTGCAAATTTCTGCTTAGCTTCAATTTCAACTTTAGGAAAGATTTCCTACCGAATGCAACAGGTCCCAAACATGATAAGCAGCTCAAATCTCTGACAGACATGTTCTGACCAGCATCAGTAGGAATGAAATGTACTTAAAAGGACAGCTATTTTATCTAATCTTACTCCATGGATCCCTCCAGTTGTGCTTCAGCCAAAGATTGTTTCAGACAATGTATGTAGTACATTTTATCTATTAGATTTCTGGCTGCCAAGTTAATTTTAAGTGATTATCTTCATAATTCAATACAAAGAGAGAGGAGGGTTGAAGTTGTGACTTTATTTTGAAAAATATTTTCACCTCACCATAAGCAGTTCTTATATAAGTTTGGCTCAGAATCTCTATGATGAATAAAACCCAGGTTGTTCCATGAGAACATGGCCATTTTAAAAGCATTTAAAATAAAATTTCAGAGCAGTGTTTTTTCCAGCGTAGAATAATTCTGATTTTATATCAATGTTTATAATTATATGGCCATATACAAAAAAAATAATACATCTGCAGACGGGGGATGTGGTCACATGTGAGAAGTCCCTCCCTCTTCAGTATCTATATAGACTCTCTACAAAGTTGTAAAGCTTGTCTTGCATTTGAACCATTTTTCTCTTTGACTCAGTTAAGAAGAGGCCAAAGATGAAGCTTGCTGTGTTTGTCTGCCTTCTGGCACAGTTGCATCTAGCAGTTGGCTCATGTGTCAATGAGACCGTGGTAGTCATGGTGGGAAACGGTTTTGGCCTTGAAGGGGATCTTTTTGGAAAACCAGATCCTTATATTGTGGTAAGTTTCTGAAGCATCTTTTCTCTTCAAATATAACCAAACATACAATATGAAATATAGAGACACAGCTTTTTTTTGTATATCAGTGGTTTAAGAAAAAAAAAAAAGAAAAAAAAAAAATCATGTTTAACCTTAAAAGCCATTTAAACTAATACGCTTTAATATCATAAAGTAATTAAAATGACATGAAATCTTATTTTTGTCAGTGGATTGTGAAATATAATCTATATTTCCCAACATTTTTTATCTAACAGGTGCAGATTGGTGGTGACACGAAACGAACGAGGACCATTGATTCAAATTCCAACCCCACTTGGTGGAAGACGTTCACCTTTGAATCCGTCTCTAGCACTTTCATGACCATAGAGATCTGGGATGAAGATACGTTTGGAAGCGATGACAATCTGGGAGTCCGCACTGAGGAGCTCAAGCTTAGCAGCAGTCTAACAGCTGTTCACTGCGAAACATCTGGAAATGGTGTTGTCAACGTCTTTTACAGGTGTTCCTAAATGTAATAACCTGTTGAGACCAGTAAGGGGGGGAAAATAACTTTTTCTAAATGTTGGCTGGCTGAAACAAATAAAAAAAACCTGATTAGTATTGTTAGTACTTTTTATTTACCAGGTTGATGCATGAACACCTACCAACACTGTGATTGGTGCATTTATAAATTGGGTAAAATAAATCTTTTGTTATAGTTTTTCTTTTTCAATTTCCCAAACAAATTAAAAACTAATTAAAGAAGACATAATTATTGCCTTTGTGTTTTCAGTTCATATATTTGAGAGCTTTTAACAGGATGAAATCTTCAGATTACCTAATAGAACACTTTTTACTCTTGTTATAAAGCAGCTGTAAACTCATCCATGGATTAGTTGCACTTGAGGTGAAGATGCTCATGAATCTACAGGAAGGCAGCTTGTGTGAGTGGAGGAAATTTCAAACAATCATCGTTTCAAGAACAAGGATTTAAAAAAATCCACAAGAAAAAAAAGGAATACAGGGTTCATTTGAAGGAATTAAAGGCAACACTGTCATTAATCTTCTTTTCACGAAGAACATTGTCTTTAAGATCGATTCTCTCTTCTTATTGGGGTAAAAATTGTTTACTAAAATAAACAATTATTCAATGGAGCTAACCCTAGAAATTTACTTGCACATATAAATATGAGCTTGTGCACAGCCATTTCACTCTTTAACAGGAGTTTATAAGCAGGAAATACAAGGAAGCCATTGTGAGAGGCTGCATGCTATCTGAAAGAAGATAAACAATTCACCATGACAATCATGAAGAATATAAAATGTACTTGAAAGGACAGTTACTTTGTCTAATCTCTCTCTGTACATCTCTTGGCTTGCGTCAGCCATAAACCTTATCAGAAAGCGTATCAAATCTCTAGTTGTAAATTCAGTTAGATATTTTTTTTCATTAATTAGGACTTAAGTTCAGTAACCATATATACACAGGGTTCAAATTACATATAGGGGCTTTCGGGGGAGCCTTATTTTCGGGCGTGAGCCATGACTTTGCAAGTTACATCTGGCCTCTGTGTGCATTCCAACCAGTCAACGCGTTGATAAAGTGGTTTTGGTGGATTGGATTCATCACTGTGACAACACACTTGCATCCAAAAATTCTGCTCCTCTTGCTGAGATCATGTAAAATTAAGGTTGTTGTTTATGCGTTAATATGTTAACAAGAGTATGTGTTAATTCTTCAGATTCTCTTTGTATTAACATGTTAATTTTGACAGCTCTATAAAAAAAAAAGAACAATTTCATTGAATAAATGTTTTGTGTTTTATTTTTTTTATTTTATTTTTTTTAATGATTTGGCAACCACTTGAAATTATTTTGGGACCCCCAGTTTTAGAAAGGATGTAGTCGGCTATATGGCTCTCCCCAACTCCTCCCGATTTTGGGTGCATGTTGGCCCTTCAGGGAGACAGGCAGTGGAAGCACTGTGGTGAGCCTCCTGATACTACTCTGAAATCCAAACACCATCGATTTAGTAACTGCAGTGCCAGAAGTCCATACGGGAGAAAGCTAGCGTCCCCAACAACAAAGGGGACAGTGCAGGTTTGCAGAAAGAGAATGTGCAGCACCTTTCGGGTCAATTTCATTCAGTCATTTTCACCACTTATTTCCCATTCAGCATCAAGGGGGAATTGGAGCCTATCCCATCAGCTAGCAGGCGAGAAGTTGCAATATTTTCTGGTTTAATCTTAAGTATTAACTTAAAATAAAATGTACATGAACAGCCTGATTTTAGTGTTTGGTTTAGAAAATAATGAAAAAGCAGATTTTTTTGTACATTTTATTTTTCTCTTTTTAATTAAATATTAAATTAACAAAGTACCATTCTTATTATTATTGTTGTTTTTTTTTTTTCAAATTAATTTATGTTTTCTTTACATGTAAGTATTAATAGGACATGCTCAATATATTGGTCAAATTGAGTCTGGTTTAAATTTCAATCAAAACTGATTTGTTTTTTGCTGATGTACTCAAACCCCATATCCCCACATGTCACCATTTTATCTTTCTGAAGAATATAAAATATAAAATAGAATATAAATTGAGCTGTGTTTAGTCATTTCAAGAGAAAAAAACAAAACAAAACAACAAACCTGTAAAAATATCTGAATTTCTTCTCCTCGGATGTATGAGCGGTTATCAGAACACTGTATGTAATACAGACCTGGGTGTCCTTTTGACACTGATGTAATGGGATCACAGAGTTATGGGCCCTGAAGGAACCTGCAGGCACACTTCATCTGCTTAACCAAATACCCTGAATACATCTGATTTGATATTCAAATATGACATACTGGGAACTGAATTTATCTACATGTAGGCATATTTGAACAACATACATACATGCGAATAGTCTCATTGTCAAATATCATCTGCTCATGATCTTTTTAAATGCACATGGACAATCTAATTTGTAGCGTGTTTTTTTTTTTTTAATTGACCTCTAGATCACACAGTGCTACATTATTCAACGTGTACATTCGAAAGAAGAAACTCAATATCAAAACAATCAGGCAACATTAGATGGCTATACCATGTTGATATCAAGGATGTCAGAGGATCAAACAGCAGGAAAGAGATTGATTTAAATAAAAAAGTCTTCATTTGAAAATAAGCCTTACTAAAGTAATTTGGTTGGTCATGATGTACAGGTTTTTCCCAGAAAAAAAAACAGCCAAATTATCACATACTGACACATAATAAAAGATAAATCAATTTTGATGAGCACTTACCAAAAGCAAGTTCAATCAAAGTGAGTGGCTAAAGTTCTTTTATAGTCAAGGTAACATTTACATCAGGTGTGACCATTAAATATGTTTATGGATAAATCCTTAAAGTTTACAAAGAGGTCAGTCAAAAATGACTTTGGTAGAGGTTGTAACCGAGTACAGCTGCATGTTTACAGAAAATGATTGCATGTAATTAGAAAAAGAAAAAAGAAAAGGGGCCGCTAAAAAGCAATGCACACTAAAACCCCAAAACTAACTGAAAGATAAATCACAAAATCACAGTTTTCAGTGGAAAATTTTACATAGTCATTCATTTTTTTTCTAAGCACATCTGAGGTCAGTTACAGTATAGCAGCACACAGTGGCCATGCTTATTCCAGCAACATCATGGTTGTAAGTACACAGTCAAATCTAACAGGTTTAACTCCAGAAAAGGAAAGGCATGGCCTCAAAAGAGTGACTGAGTAAAATGAACTGGGATGATTTGACTTTTTAGAACTTTTATGAACTTTAGTGTGCTTTAACTGCTTGAGGTTATAGAAGAAACTTGATGTGATGAATTCAACATAAATTAGAGGAGAAAATGCACAAAATCTTGTTTTTATTTTTAACGCACATGATGATTTCAAGTTTACGGTAGTTTTTCAGCAGGAACTTTGTGTGGGCATATTTTTTTTTTTTTTTGCAAAACTAATGTCACACAACAGCAATCTGCCTGGATAATTGTAGTTAAAATATCTGTCATTTTCATCATCAGTAAACATTCTAACAGGTAAACTTACAAAACAAAGTGTATTCAGAAATTCTGTTTAATCATATGTTTACCCCAACTGGTAATCATCATACCCTGGTTTCTCAGCACATGATGCTAACACCATCGCTCCTGTCATGAGTGGAATCATCATTGTGATATTTCTATTCCCCATGGTTACAGTAGATCTAGTTTTAACAAAAAAAAATCAATCTACACCTCACTTCTTCTGCAACTCTACCACAATGCCATTTTAATCCTTATTTCCATCCACCACTTCGACTCCCTCTCTTGTTCCAATAAAGTCCGACATGCATCGTAGCTAGAATAACTTATCTTGTTGCAGATTCAGCTCCCAGGGTCAATTTCCCTCCAAATGAGAGAATTATCTGCAACAAGCTGTCCCCTGATGTAAGCTGCTGCCCGTGCCGGCTTCATTTGGTTCAGGCAGACAAACACAGGGCTAAAAACCCACCTTGCGGTTTGTTGTCACTCCTTGATTGCTCTGTCAGACTCTGTTTCTTTATTTTGTCTGAGGCACGATAAAGGCAGAAGTAACAGTATGTAACAAACGTCTGTGCATGCACTTAAAAGATGTGTGTGAAGTAGAGTGAAGGAGGAGGAAGGGTTCAAGCAGGTGGAGAGGAGAGTGGTACGTTTTAGACTGAGATAGCAAAAAAATAAATAAATAAAACCTTAAAGTTCTTTCTGCTTCCTGGCTTTTTTCTGGGCCTTAAAGTTGCACAAAATTGGAAGAAATTTGAACAGAGCTTCTTAAAGACTATTTCTGACTAGCCTTGATGGGTGAATTTATCCTGGTCTCAGTGGGTCACAGGGTTGTAATGATATATTTCTACAACTTTTGTATTGCTTTTATAGTCTATATACCAGTTAATTTTGACCATGTGGAACAGGATTTAATGCACGTGATATGCACAGTGAAACCAGTTCCATATTTGGATCTATGCATTTCACAAATATACAATAATCACAAAATATGACCCAAAAAAAGAGAAGAAACAAAAAAGGAAGTACTAGTGGTCCGCTGATCCTGTTACTGTGCAAAGATACCAAGCCACCTCACATTTCTTCATTCACTGCTAGGAACCTTTTCTTTCTTTAGCTATGTGTAAGCAACAAACTGGTTCATCCCCTGCATTTGGTGCCTTTTTTAAGCTCGGATGATTCATAGGTCTGTGTTAAGTGGCTTGAAAACAACAACAGGGAAAAACATATTCCTCTGAGAATGGTTAGGCCCATGCACTGGACTGAATGAATGAATGAAAGAAAAACTTGGAAAGGTTTTCAGAAAAACCTGAAAAACTATTTCCCGAGACCACTTAAAAAGATTAGAAAAAGTCTGTATCTTTGGAAGCTAAATATAAAGAAAAATGTGATGGAACAAGACATTTTTTCTAATTTGTATAACAGGATTCACACAAGATTCACGCATACTTGACAAGATTGTACTGAGGCAAAATGTTGCATTATGAACCAGTAATGACAGCAGCTACCTACTGGTGCATGTATATGGCCAAGCCTCTGTACCGATGATGCCAACATCAGCTGAACTGACCAATCCAGTGACATCAGAAAATAAAAGTGCCAGTCAAGGGGATGCATTGTTGTTTGCTACCTGAGATCCAGCTGAGGTGCATATTAGAAGCAGTACACAATATCATACACATCCATCGCTCTGTTCTGCTCATCCCCAGGGGCTTCTATCTTTTCAGTGGGCCAGTCATATGTTTGTGCAATATGCTTGGCCTTTTCTCTGTTTGGTAGAACGGTATTTAGCCACTCTTAGAGTGCTGATGTGACAGTGTCAGCAGATGTGTTCTGGATGTTAATGAACTCAGAAAACTGCTCAAAGATCAAACTGTTGGCATCAATGTAATGCAGCAGAAGCTGTTGCTGGCAGTGGGCAGAGATGTTAATTGTCTCATATGCTTGAATGGCTAAAAAAAATAAGGGCTCTTTAGCTCCTCGACAATAATTGTCAGAACATTACCAACATGCAACCCGATAGCTCATTTTGTACCATTTTTGATTTGTCTTTCAACATTTAGTTTTTCAGGTGCCGGACATTTTCAGTCGGCTTCATAATGCCAACAAACATCCAACTCACAAGCACCACAAAGTTTTATACAATCAGTTATTTTGGATTTAACTCACCGCTTTTAATCCATCTCCTCATTGTGCTTCCTCACTGTAACCTTCATGGATTATTTGTAAAATTTGGGTCTTAAGTTGCCTTTTAAAAGTGTCCATGATGTTTAAAGATCTTAGATCCAATGATTTCAAAGTTTAGGCCTTTAGTTATGGGCTGAGATAAAGGAACATCTAACACCCCCTGGTCGGAGAATCCTGTTGTTCCTGTTGGGCTTCGGTAAATCTTTTATATATGGAGGGGAAACCTAAACAAAAGGATTTTAAACTTAAGTCTGATTTTAATGTGGGGCCAGTGTAAAGAAACACGCTTGTTATATGAGACCTTAAGAGCCTGGCAGCTGTGTTCTGGACCGTTTCTAGGCAGTGAAGATATGTGTTGCTTAGAAAAGTGAAAAGGGAATTGCAATCATCCAGAATTTGCCACAATCACAGCCAAGATCATCAGTAAACCAGACAGCTGTCCTTGTTCTTGTGACTTAGAAATATAATGACATAACTGCCGAGATGGAGACACATGAATGACAGGCAGAGATGCACAGCTCCATCTCTCCAGACAGGAAATGGTAGTGTGCGTAACCAAAGTTTATTTACTTTTAAAATACCCCTTTCCATCTCTGAGTGTGCCTTCAATAGTGCTTTTGCTGCTTAACCTGTCACTCATTCAACACATTCACCCCTTCATCTACGTCCATGTTAATGTCACTTTACTGTTTTAAGATCTCCGTTGCCTTACTCAGACCTAGGTGACAATGGCGCTGTGCACCTTCAGTATTTTCTGTTTCTTAATGATACAGAGGATAAACAACCAAATTATACATTTTTCAAGCTTCTTCTCTCAAGTCAGTACTTCGATAGTTCCTCCTCTCCTTTGCAGCAGGAATTGCTGATGTTGATTGGACAATAGGTTTCTGGAGGGTTATGTTCACTCATTTTTGGGAGGTACCCATGTGGGATTACTGGCTTGCGAAAGGCGTGCTGGATCAGGCATGTGCAGTACTTGCAAAGCTCCTGATGTGCTGGCGTTTCTTTATTTTCTTAGATAAATGTTACTTATTCTTTATTCCAGTAACGGCTCAGGCTCGATGTGTCCAAGCTGTTTTAAAATCAATACAATGAAAGCAGAATAGTGCATCAGTATGACTGCAGCCAGCTAGCCATATCTTCCAGGTCTTTCATTTGTAGCTTTTTCATCAAGGTTATCCTCTCAAAGGGATCTTGGAAGATAAATTTTAGAGTTAGGACTAAATCTTGTCAGGATTGTCATTTTTATGGCTGTCAGAATGTAAAAAGGCGCCTGTGGACCTGTCCTCCTGACTTTAGTTCAAGATTGGGGCCTGAATAATCGTCTTTCTTGGCAGTATTTTGTCAATATTGATACAATATTCAAAATCTTACGATGGCTATTTTAAGAATAAACTATTGCCTAAAATATCAAACAGTCCTGCTGTGGGTGATTTTTCCATTGCCCCAGAAGTAAACTTCAGATGTACAGAGATGATTTGTTGGAAAAACATCATTTTTCATCTGCAAAACATCATTTTTTGTGTTAAATAATTACTATATTAATTTGGAAACTTTTATATTTGATAACTTAATGTAACAACTAAGTGAACTGCTGTGCAAACAGATGCATGCATCATATCTAAAATAAAACAAACAACCTAATAAAGAGCAAAATTCATGTGTCAACAAAGTGAAGTTGAAAATGAAAACTCCTCTAATTAAACACCCCTCAATAAGATTTTACTTTTTCAAGATGATAAGGAAATGTAATGCCTTTCTACATTTTCTCCTTACTTTGTCATGGAGCCAAAGATTTTTTCATATAACTCCTAAGTCCACATTCAACAAGACAACCATTACCATCCATTTATTCTTCAATACGGTTTCTCCATTTCAGGTTTACAATAGGAACAGGAAGTAAAGATTCTCAAGTCTGGTCTCTATCATCTTCCTTTTCTTCTTCGTTGGGATCCCCAGCCACCCCAAGGCCACTCTCAGGACAGAGACATAATCCATCCAACAATTCCTAAGTACAAACCAACATTCAATTGCCCTGTTTAATAAATCTGTAAAAGGGGGCACCCAAAGTACATCCTTATCACCTGTACAACCTTATCAGGTACCACTCAGTGTGGAGGAGGGAGGGGGGGGGGGGTTGTAGGGAGGTATAGATGAGCCCATTATTGAGCCTGAAGTGACTGAGATTTAATTTCATCGGACTTACTGAAGGCTCTCATTGTACAGGTTGGATGGATGTGTCATGATTCAGGTTTGGCATTATGCTTAGTAATAGGTCTTCAGGTAAATGACAACATCTCTGAACCTCATTTAAAATATAACTTCACTCCCAGCTGTCAGCTAATCTTTATGGAAAATGCAAGGGAAGTAAGGAAAACATTTACTCAAATACCCTCCCTTAAACAAAACTGTGTGCAAAATGGCCATTTATTTTTTTCCGATATCAAAAGTATTGCATCACTGAACCAAACAGTCAGAGGAAATGTGATGAAAACTGTTTGGAACGAGTTGGGGGGGGGGTGGTGTTCATTTGAGCAGATACTGAAATAGCCGGAGGCTCAGTGTGACAGTCCATTACTCTCCAGGATTAGTTATATTGGTATTGGAATAAAGATCTAATCACCTCAGTCATCTCAGTTAATTAGTTTAAACAGGTGTCACGGTACACTACCTACAGTAAAGAGAAACACGCAAAGCAAATATTAGTGTTAAACACCCCCACCTATTCCTCCAGACACAAGTACACATATACATAGTAAAACAGTTTTATTAATATCATATCCTGCGTTCTATCTATACACACTGACCTCAACTGAGCTCACTTTCATTTACAAACACAATAATGACGAGGAAAAGAGAGAAGGAAAGTAGAGAGACCGAACAAAGAAAAATATTTTTTTTCATAGGCCTGTGTTGCAAAAGGATAAGACACCTGATTTCAAATTTGATATTTTTATCTTCATAAAAAAAAAAGAATGGGTTCATGATATTTTATTTGCTCGCTGTCTATTGGTTTCAGTAACCAGTGGATGTCGAGTAAGGATCATTATGAAATAAATCCAACCAATCCATGCATAGAGGTCAGTGAGTGCTAACCAGTCAAATGCAGAGATGATGAACCATGATTGCCCCGTCTAGGGATGGTCGAATCGCAACATAAAAATGACTCATCTTCTTCAATTCTCAGCAGTCACGGCGACATCATAAACACTTAATAATTACAGAGTTTTATTCATTTTATGACTATTTGATAGAATAGCTAAAAATAAATAAAAAGCCAAATAAGATTTAAAAATAAAGAGCATGTGTACATGTATGAAGATGTAAAATATTGTATTTAAAAAAAAAAAAATGTTTTTAATAAGTCATGCACAGAGGGTATATTAAGACAGGTTTTTATGGATGATGATGATGATAGCAATGATGACACCAATGTATTCTTTTATCTGTTTTTTTTTTAATTATTGTGGACAGCTCATTCACTTGCCTTTAGTATGAAATGTGCTACATGAATAAATTTGCCTGGCCTAAGTTTAGAAAAAAAATTGCAACCAAAGAAGAAGAAAAAGAAGAAAATTGAATAAAAAGCATTTGTAGGACTGGGGAGGATTTTGAGCAAAAAAAAAAGTCTTTAAATGTCAGGGAATGTAATGTTGGAAAAAAATGACAGACAAAAAGATGAGAACAGAAGATGAGGAATAACGAAAGGTGTAAATCTGAGAGTGAAGGAAACTAAAGAGGCAAAATGAGAGAGGAAGAAAAATAATAGACATATCAACATAAAAGGGTAGTGGAAAAAGTAAATAGATGGGAACAAAACAGAGTGCACAAAATGCATGGGGTAAAAATCTTAAGGAGCATAAAATGGCATGAAAGGGATGGGGGGTAATAAAAAGATGAGGCAGCAAAAACAGGAGGGGATGAAGAGAGACTAGATGGATGAGGTGAAAAACAGGTGAAGAAGCAGAAAAGAGGACAAAGCGTCAGTGAAAAAAGGTGGAAGAAGTTGATGGAGGAACATGGGGTGGGAGGGGGGGGCACAGACAGGAAATATTTATCCAAAATATGAAGAAAATGTAATCAGTGAATGACATAAAGGAGAACAGGAAGAACAGATGAAAGGTTGAGGGGTGCATTTTGGGAAGAACATAAAAGAGCATGATAAATATAAAACAAGGAAATAGGGCAAGTGATTAAAAATGGCAAAGCATATAAGAGAGGGACAGCAAATAAAAAAAGAATGAGAGCGGCAAAAACGAGAGACTGATGGTGCATATAAGACAGACAGGGAGAGAGAAAAAAAGACAGGGAGGGTAAGGTATATTGCAGGACTAAGTGGCCGCGGAGTAGTCTGCCAAATATAAAATCAATAGACACTATCTCAGTCCAACCTCCTACTGCTGAATCCATCAAAAAAATGTAACGATTCCTCAGTAAAAATGCAGCAAGGCAACACCGGAGAACCCCAGAAGATGTGTGTGCGTGATTTCTAAGGAGCTCTGTGTGAATGTACACACAGATGGTGTGTGTTACAGACAATGTCCAGCATGTTTTCATGCAAACGGCAGAGTAGATACATGTGTGTCTATCGGTACATTATGAACATTGTCAACACCACAGCTTTGTCTGTGTGTGTGTGTGTGTGTGTGTGTGTGTGTGTGTGTGTGTGTGTGTGTGTGTGTGTGTGTGTGTGTGT
>JBBBVU010000012.1:6351918-6362471 GCA_037177055.1 Atherinosoma microstoma | reverse complement strand
GCGCCAAGATTTAAATGATATATCAGAGAATTGTTTAAGATTGGGAATAAAGTGCATAATATGGGACCTTTAAGAAAAATAGGTTGGGCACCACTGGTCTAACAGTTGTGAGGCAACCAGTAACTGAAGTCAGGACCATTAGCTAAAAACAGATCGAACACACGGACATCCTCCATAAAATAAAACAAAATAAAACCAAGAAAAAAATCTTAAAGCGTGACAAAAACCCTGGCAGTGTTGAACTTCATGTTACTTCTATTTATTGAATATGAAATTGTTTCTAAAAACGTAAGTGACCCTTTACTTCATTAGTACTGTGTACGGAAACTGTGCTGCGAAATCTGGTATCTTCAGCAACCAATCATCAGCCATTCGAATGTATGAGGGTATGCGATTTGAACCTTTAATATATTTCTGTGACCTGCTGAACATGCTAGATGTTTTGAAATTTCTTCACACTGTACCGATATTTTCTGCACTCCTAATTACCCGGCCCAACCTAGCATGTGAGGAAACATTTACTTGTCATCTGAAAATGTCAGGCACACAATCTTGTCGTACAGTATATATCATATATTTATACCATATTTACATTAGAACCGTCTACCAGTACATACTGTATCTACATATGCACTAGTTTCGCTCACAACAGCAAGTTTTGTTGAGCTATCCTTACATCATAAGTATGAATACATTCATTTTAATACCACCGTCATAATTTAATTGCCAGTCAGTCACCTGGGAAAATAAATCATCCAATTAACACTGAGCTAATGGGCGGGATTTTAATTAGAGCTGTCAACATTCCCTCCCTCCCTCGCTCATTGTGTTATTTCAACAGCTATTCATCTTTTTTTTTTCCACGCTTGTTTTGTTCTGGTGATTGCTATTCCACAGAGGCTTTTCTTTCGACTTCTCAACACAGACAGACACAGACCCTGGGAAACACTCACGCACAGCTGCAATGGCAGGCACGCACAGTTTTAAGCACACACCCATAAACATGCAGAGCCAGTGCTCATCATCAAAGTGATGCTTTGTCAGATTAGTATTGAGAAATGAGAGCTTGGGGGATAGAGAATATAATAGACTGAAGCTGTAAACAGTGGGTTTCATGTCATTATATCATATCATATTCACTGCAAGGCATTTTAGTACAAATCAATTGGGAATACTTAAATACTTTATCACCTGTGACCCTTTTATGCAAATACAAGCTCATTTTGCCAATATCTTTATCCAATACTCAGTTCATGAAGCGGGCCATAAAAAACACATGCAGCTTATATTAAAAGGTAAATCATGATAACAGCAACTGTATACCAGTAAATGGTACTACTGACTATTTAACTAATTATAACTAGCCTAGGTAAAATTGAGTTCATAGTTGAGGTTCAGAGTATAAAGCTAGTAATACAACCTAAGTGAGCAGATTATAGGCTCACCCTCATTATCATCTTAACACCTGCTATTACAGAACATGGAGATAACGGAGCAGTCTTTTTGCACATCTATTTTTAAACATTTTCTCCCAGAGGCTGGCTGCGGATCCTTTTCTGCTGCTAATGACTCTAGTGGCTAAAAGATCTAATAGTTTTCGTCATAAACCGTATCTAATACGTTTGCTTAAAATCAACACACCAAGAAAATGTAACGACCCTGCATTGAAGGGTGTGCAAAGAATGTGCACAGTTATTGATTTCAGCTTAATAAAGCACTGAAGATGTTCCTGGAAAAAAAAAAGCTAAATTTGTGTCAAAGTAGGATCATGAAGAAAGCAACAAGATTAGTAAATGTCTTCTCAGGATAGGGTGGCAGAACAAGAGTTTTGCAGCACAAAGATGTTTTACGCTTTTTCAACATGGACCAGAGTGTGAAAAGAGTTTTTCCAACATCGTGAAGTCAAAGTCACTTAGAACTTGGGCTGTTTTGAATTTATACCCCGTATTACAATAGTGGTCCTGATAATGTGATGCAGTGTGTGTTTACACAGACTGATTAATGCAACTTTAATGGCTACTCCTAGACAGCTGCAAACATGTCATTTCACTCACAGGTGTTTAAATTCCAATTTCAGAGAGATTTAATTTAATACTCTATTAATCCACAAAATGAAACACAACAGGTGTCCTCCTCCATTACAGATTTGAAAGGTGCCAGTCCATCTGCTAACATAAATCTAAAGAAGATTTTCTTTTTTTTTTTAGCTCATGAATAAACACTAATAGCTAGTGTTCTATCTAATAAGTCATATTTTAAGCTTATCTGATATGAGAGATGTGAGACTGTGAGCTCTCTGGGGCTTTGGTTGGACCGGTCCATACAAAAGTGATATGAGTAAGTGATTGACTCCGATTGTCACAAAGTTTTAAATACAAAATATCTTGACAGTATGGGGTTGACAGTGATTGTTTGCATATTTCATTATAATTATACAATCAATTGTCTTTTTCTGAGCTCCCCCTACTCTATATGCAGCATCAAACATTGGCACAAAATCATCAGTCATTGACTGAAGGGTCTTATCCGCAACTATGTGTTTGTTTTCAGAGTATAGACTAATGAGCCATAATTTTATGATCACAAGTCTAGTGGAGTATGGAGTGTGGACACGGAACATCTGGGGATTTTCTGGAGGGTCTAGTGCAGGGATGTCCAAACCTTTTGCAAAGAGGGCCAAATGTGGTGAATTAAAATTTATGAGGGCCGACCATTGAACCTGACATTCTTTGAAACATGAACCTAAAACAATTATATAACATTTTTAGTGAAAATGGCATACTTTTCATTTCTGAACACAAATAAATCTAAAGTTTTTTTTTAACCTAAATCACTCTGTCTTTTATATTTCAGAGAACACATAAAATTAAGGAAAATGAGAAAATTTTACATTAACCAATTAATTTGACACATTACATATTATTCACCATTAAATCCTCACAGTAAACTTCTAAATTCAAAACATGTGAAAGGAAAATAACACAAACAGTTGTATTATTCAGAAGTGGAAAAAGGAAACCTTGTATCATTTTTTGGCTTTTTAATTGAACGTCTAAAATGGAGGAAAAGCTTTTTGATTTTGAATCAGATGTCAAAAAGTAAAAAGTAAGAAAGGGAAAACGCGAGCAGTCAGACCAAATTTGATTTATATTTCTAATGTGGCAGGTTTATGAGACCTGGTTTGATTGTCAATGAAAAAACAAAGAAACAAATAATACATGGTTGAAAGACTTGTTGCATATTAAAACCTTTGGTTTTGATCGTCACAAAGAAATCAATTCACTGAGATTTTAGAATTTTTTCAGCTCAGAAGACTGAAAAAATACTTGCCTGCTCTAATATGAAGGGTGATACTGAAATCTGGACTTCAGCATGTTGGTCAGGTCTGGTTTTGATGTAAGATGTGGTGCAGGTGAAAGTGCAGCCAAAAGAGTACTGCTATCTCCTGGTGAAATATAAAGTGGTGTTTTTGTACGCATTTCATACTTTTGTCAACAGTGCTGGCGGACGGCATATCATTGCTTTTATGACGGACTGTGGGCCAGTGGAAATTTGAACACGGGCCACATTTGGCCCCCGGGCCGGACTTTGATCATGCCTGGTCTAGTGCTTCAACAATGGCAAAGAGATCCTTCTGGCTCTGTAAGTTGTGGGATTTTTGTTGGTATTGCCTCCCACAGACGGTATTAAATCCCAACAGATCAGTATCTGTTGAGTTTGGAGGCCAACACCTCAGACTCCTTGCATTGTTCTCTAAATCTTTCCTAAACAAGGCCCACCTCTGTCCTGCTTGGGGAGGCTGAAACTGTAGGGATGCAGGTTTTCCCAGCAGAACATTGGAGGGTAACAAGATGAGCAGTGTCACCTACTACACCCGTCAGTGGTTTCCAAGTCATGGCTGATCAGTGTTGGGTCACCATGCTTTGCACACTGATGACTGTTAAAAGTTTTTCCCACCAAAGTTTGAGGGAGAGTGTGCATTCACGATAATCACTACGGTTTGACAAGTGTTAGGACCAGCCTTTGCCTCAGGAACAAATAGTGGCAGCATAAATGTTCTGTGCACAGAATATATTACAGGTTGTCCCCAGTAATAAGTGCAGATGTCATAAAAATAGCTTCAGTGTAGGAATTCCATTAGCTAGACCCATTTATTCTTAAAAGCTGTAGGGTGATGTAACCTTACCCCAGAAGTGTCTGAAACAAAAACAAATCATGCAAAATTGTGTTAATTATGTTTGGAATCAACTCTGGTTCAGAAAATCACTGAAAATGCACAGTATTGATACAGACTACCACATTGATGTTATCATGGCAGCCCCATTCTCTGCACATAGCTACTGTCCCTCCTCTTTAACATATCTATTTAAGATCCTAATTATGAAAAGATGATGGATCTGCAGCCCTGTCTTGTGACATGAAGGGTGGGTTTAAGATTATGGAGAGCATGTGTCACTAGAAAATGTGAGTTGCTTCCTTGACACAAGTCATCAATGAGCATTCTCAGCTGTTAGTCTTTCAAAGGGGCTTTAACAGAATGGTAGCATCTTTGCACCATAATGACAGCTCAGTGGGTCTGCCGATGGTAGTCTAATTGTGGGTGATAATTATTGCAACCTCCTTGCTTTGTTTATAAAGCACTTGGAACTTTTTTTCCAAGTTTAAAAAGCCAAAATACAATTAAACAGGCAAGAGAAATACAGAAATACAGTAACATACTATTTACTGAGGGCTTAAAGCAACACTACGAAAGTTTCTGATCTTGAAACTCTGTGCCCGTCATTGCCCTGCAGCATCCCGGGGAAGAGAAATTACACTTTACAGCTATGTGTTCCACCCCAGATCATCACATAAGAGCTGTGTTTTGCTTCAATGCAGCGTATCACAGGCCCAAATGCAAAAATGTTAGGGGTGGTAATATGGAAACCAGTCAGAACCTGCAAAACGTTAAGACCACTTCTGATTAAAACCCGGAACCAATAGCATTTATTCTGTGAAAATCAAGACAGAAAAATAATAAGTAAGTAACAAAAAAACCAACCATATTTTAACATGGATGTGAGATCAAAGCAGTACAGGAAGAACATGAGCTCATTGTTCTTTATATTTTCTTGGTGTTTAATGTTTTATCTTGACAGACATGAGTTTACAGGGAAAACTATTCAAAAGTTGTGATATGTTATTGACTGTTTCCCCACACCATGGTCCTTTACAGGCTACATTGGAGAGAGGGTCAAAAAAGAGACATTTAATGTAATGTAATGTGGTAGATGTCTGGCTGTGGAAAACAAAACTACCTCTAGCACCAGCGCTGAACAAACCCTGGAACCGCTTTAGTGGAAATATTTTAGGGTGCATTCCCACCTTGTACGCTAGACTTGGTATAATTGGGGACTCTGTTCAATTCAGGATTGCAGCAGTTTTCCGGTCAAAGTTTGCTTTCACGCTGCACTTAAAAAACCAAGCCTTTTAAATAACATATTCCCTTCATTTGCTCATCTATTGCAGGGTAACTTCTATTTCCACAACATTAGAGCAAAACATGGAGCTGTATCAAATCCAAGCTGTCTTTGGTCAACCATACTTCACTCAGAGCTTTGGTTCAATGAACACATCAAGACACACATCCTTGTGGTGTTGTGGCCAAAGAGGAAAGTGCTACACCGTAGAATTTTTTTTTCCCCTCACTATTTATAAACTGTAATTTGTACAGTTTGTAGAACTACTTGCCACCTGCAGTTTTCAAACATCCATTATCGTTTTATGACGCGGTGCATTGATGAAACATTGATGCACCTGATGAAATAAAACCTCCTGGTGCGTCTGAAGGATGGTCAGTTATTAACCAGGGGATCAGGTCATAACTTTATTTCCTAATAAAGCTTATCAGTTTAAGAATTAAGATGAAAAGTAGTACATTTTAAGTATGAAATATCACAATCAGTGGGTGGGTCTGGGAGACACAGAGCACATTGACATTTATGGAGTAATATTTCTTGCAGTTGAGGGAACGGATCTGGTGAGATTGCTTTAATATGCCCGTGTTCCCCTGAGGGAAATTATAATGTAAAGACATAATGTACAATATATCGCAATCTAGATTTAATAAAAATGCTTTGTAAATGACCAAAAGTTGTTTTTTTTATTTTAACAAAATCATAACAGCAATTTCGACAGCAGACGACGACACAAACGCTCACTTCGTTCAAACGTATCAGCACTAAAATGTTCCCAAGGATTATCCCTGAGTGTAGACGATAGGACGATTTTCATTAATACCACAATTTGTAAGCAGGACTTAAAAAGCTAATTGGTCATGAGAACAGTTGGTAAATGGTCTGGTGGATGAGGAATGGGTTCCTTTAATTTTGCACTCCTATGGAAAAGACAGTCATAGTGTTCAAATATCTACTTTGTGATGGAGTGAAACTAAATGTTAAAAAGATGAAGATTGTCCATTGCAGCTGTTGTCTGCGCTTTTCACCTGTCCTTATTTATGATTTCATGTTTCTGGTGGCTTTGTTCTCTTTGTGCTGAAATTCATCATTGGCATTTCCTTCCCAGTACAGTCTAACTTTCAACCAGTCTGCATTTGATCCAGGCACAGCGTCATCTGAGACAGCCATGTACTGTTAGGTTTTTAGAGAACAGCAGACAAGTCTGTCAGAGCTGATTAGATACTTGGGAGTAGGGGACTCAAGTAAATTGCCATTATACCTCGTTATGATAGTATCCAGAGAAAGTATCTCTCTCTCATTGCAGCTCATAAAGGAGTAGTGGAAACTATGCAGTCCATGTTCAGTGTCATGCATCTTTTTTGTCTCCATTTAATTGTCTAAAATGAATTTGTCCTTTCTCTCGAGTTTATTTGAAATGACCAGCTAATACAAAAATTGCTTGCTAAATTTGGAAAAAGCAGCTGCCTGACACAACAAGAACAAATTCGAGGACTCAGCTGCTATCTTGCCTCGCATGACATACAGCCACCACTCCAGAAATGAATGGAACAACATAAACTGTAGTAACCTCGACGATAAATGCTGGACCCCTATTTATTCTCTGTATCCTTGCTGAGGCCTGTATGAAGGCTCTTATCTATTAGCAAGCAGTGATTCAAGAGTTTTTCAGGATAATAAAGACAAATACTGTAGCTGGAAAATATACTGACTATGCCAAAAGGGAACACACTGACGGGCAGATAGAGGAAAGAGATGGTAGATGGAGGTCCTATATTTCATGGATGCGGCTCGAATGAATTATGTCATAGGTCATATTTATTCATTCAAACTTCACTTTTGGAATACTTGCAGCCCTTGATCCTTTTCTTTCCTCTATATATACACTCTTTTTATTTCCTGTTCACCGCTTTCTCCCACCATCTCATTGGTAGAACTCTGTGGATCCTCTCTTCCTCGCCCCTTACTGAAGCTTTATGTTTTTTTACATAAATTTTCTTTAGTCAGAGGAGTGACTGGATGTGCGTTATTGCATCTGCAAGCCTGTTATTTTTTCTATATTGGCATGTATTGTGGCACCTATTTTTAGTCCAGCACATACAGAGAGAAAGTTCAGTAATACAAGCATCAATCTCAATACCGCCATGCAGTCATCTTAAAATCAGATAATCTTGTAGGCAGAAGTAATGAAAGGGAAAGAAATATGACTTTTTTCCATTGTCTTTCATTACATCTTTCAATAAGATGAGGCCATAAGAGATGCAAGAAGATGATTCTGAGCTTTCATTTAATATTTTAAAAGGAAATCAAACAGCTGATACTTTTCTTAACCATTTATCTTTTTCCACTTCAAATCACATTTTTTAATGTGCAGTCAGAAATGTTCCTGGAATCATCTGTTTCAACATCATGCGGTGCAGACCATGTGACAGCTGAGGCTGATCAGACCACAGCTTGTGTCCAAATGGCCAACTGCTCAGTTCCCCTTGGTGCTGCTCACTTGAATCACAGCCATCTTCAGGCTCAGTCTGATGCTTGTCTGTGTGATAACCCCTCTTTTACTCTTTAACGCAGCCCAAATTGCAAAAATTTGGCAAGCAAAGTCCTTCAACAGACAAGATGGTACTTGAAGTTGTAGACACACATTGACTCGGTAGTTGTTTCACAATCCAAGAGTAAATCTGTAAGTTGAACAGGTAAACTGTAACCAAAGCATTAAACACTCTTGTCTGGGACAGTGTTTAGTTTTTAAACCGAACCATCTATCCATCTAATTTCTTGGACAATAATGCTGTTAGAATGAAACAAACTCAAGTTACAAGTTTTCATTGTTGCTAAAACACATCTCTTGTGGCCTGACATTTTTTCCTCAAAACATTAAAAGCTACAGGATTAAGAATTACTGACATGTAAAGACGGGGATAAAAATGACTTCAAAGGCCAAGCACAGTTGAGAATGGACAGTGGGGGTCAGTGGCCAAAATTCTTCCAAGTGATTTAGGTTATTAAAATTAACAAGACAATTAGAAAACAAAGGTGGTCTAATCATGTTTTTCCACGACTGTATATCAAATGGGTCATCCTGTGGTCATCCTCTAAATGTAAGACTTAAAAACGGTCAGACTCTTTATAAATACAAAGGATAAAGTGGTTTTTGGTGGATTACACAACAGCTGTGACAAAGCACACATGCCGAAAATCGGCTGCTGTTGCAGAGATTCCGATTTTTAAATAGCAACCATATCTTCATAAAAATTATAAATACAAGGCTTGAAAAATGTCAGCAATTTCATTAATAAGGAGGATAAAGTGGTTTTTGGTGGATTCTGTTCACTGCTCTAATTTCACAGATTAATCTTTTTGCATTAACGTATTCATTTTGACGGCCATAATAAAAAAAATAAAAATCCCAAATTTATTTGATAAATGTAGGCTATATTTTTTTTTTCCCACAATGATATGGTGACCCCCTGAAATTATCCTGGGATCTCAGTGGGGACTTTCAAAATGGCATGCAGACCAAATATGACCCTGCTGCTCTGCCTCTTCTTTTCCAGATTGAACCCTGCTTCATCTCAATGACTGCTTCGTGTTGTTGGGAGAAAAGAGCAGTCCTTCCATCCCCATTTGGTCATCTATCAATTCCATAAAAGGGGAGTCAGTAAAAATTTATATTGTGATGAAGATTAAAGTACTTAAAATATGGTATACTGTATGTCACATGATGTACAGCATCAATTAGCTGTTTTCCTCTCTGAATGTCCTGATGATGCTGGCCATAGAGAATCTGCTTAAATTGCACTGGATTCTGTCCTGCATCCCTTACTGTCATCCCATGAACAAGAACATGGTGTGATGTTACGGCTGACCCTGAAGCCAATGTCGAGCAAAGGGGGTCTAGATTGAGGTCTGCATGTTTTTCTGAATATCATGCGACTAAAGACAAACAAGGCCCCATCTCTCTGAAATCACATGACTGCAGTGTTGCCAACTTAGCCACTTTGTCGCTATATTTACAGAGTTTTCAGACCACTCTAGCTAGTATCTTTCGAAGATTGACTACTCAAGCGACTTTTTTGGTGTTATTGGAGACTTACGTGAAAGCACATATTGTTTACTCAGTGAGCAGCGGAGGCTGCTGCTGACCTCTCCCCTGTCCAAAAGCACTCGCAAGAGGCTTGGTCGTTGTGCAGGAGCATTCCTTGTTCCCAGCTGCAGTCAGAGCAGATGTTCACCTCTGCTCCATGGTCAGACCCAAAATGAATCACGTGAAGTTGCCGCTGGCTAATCCTGGCCTGGCTTTCAGTCAGATATCAGAGACAATACTCAAACATTTTCTCAGTGACGCACCCCCTATCGACTAAAAACAGCATCCATCTTGCATCCTTCCTGTACTATGAGCCCTCTCCAGACAGTAAGAAACAGTCTTTTCTTGACTTTTGTCTTATCTGCAAAGCGAAACTCAGCATGCTTGTGTCCCGGTTGAAAAAGTTGTATTGTGCGGTTTTGCAGCCACGGGATGCTGCTGGGCCACAGCAGCTCCAGAAAGACACAGATGTCACTGTACCATCAAACGAGTCCGAAAGCAGAGTTTTACGGTCGAAAAGTTTAAGAATGGACCTTTAATACCTGTTAATGTAGACTGGGGCGGTGTGGTGGTTAGCACCGCGGCCTTACAGCAAGAAGGCCACTGGTTCGAGCCATGGCTGGGGAAGAGTTCAAACAGTGCCCTTTCTGTGTGGTATGTGCATGTTCCCACAGTGCAAAGACTAGACAGATTAATTGATCACTCTAAATTCTCCCTAGGAGTGAGTGTGAATGGTTGTTTGTCTCTCAGTGTTGGCCCTGCAATGAATTGACGATGTGCCCAGGGTGTACCCTGCCACTCGCCTGCTAATTGCTGTGATAGGGTCATGGGGGGCTGGAGCCTGAGTTGGACTAAGCGAGATTTATTATGCATGCATGCATGCATGCATGCATGCATCCATCCATCCATAACCACACACTGTTGCTCAACATGAGATTACCTTGGTAGGAATGAATTTATTTCGAACAAAAAAGAAATATAAAAGAAAATTTTTTACAAGATAATAAAAA
>JBBBVU010000012.1:6311312-6347305 GCA_037177055.1 Atherinosoma microstoma | reverse complement strand
ACAAGCTAACGTTTACACTGCAGTGGCTCTAAGCTCGTTGCTAAAGATGCTAACATTAAGCTGACAGTGACTCACCTTTCCAGGTGTGTTTTAAGGTGGATGTGGTGGATCCAGCTTCCTGGGTTTTACTGCACACGTTGCAGCTTGCTGCTCTTATAATCCTCCCTCTTCGTAAAGTTTTTCATACCCTAAAGTTACAGCAGCGCTGTAGCAGCAGCTGTGCTCATGGCGGTGCCTTTGTTTTGATTGATTGCGCGTGCACTGCAGGTGCGTCTGCGTTACGTCTGAGGAAAAAGCAGACAGGAGATCAGACAGAGAATATCATGAAAAAAATAAGATTGTTCACGAGTCTTGAATCGCAAGTCTGAGTCAAGTCTCGAGTCTTTTGAGCGTGAGTCAGAGTCAAGTCTCAAGTCGCTGGAAATGCGACTTAAATGCGACTCGAGTTCGAGTCCCAGACTTCTGCAACAGATGCACAACCACCCAGCACGACTAGCTTCATGAGGAGATTTGCTGATGGGCTAAAGCTAACTTAATAAAACAAATGTTTTAAGTAGTAACAAAGGATATTGCAAATTTTAGAATATGGTTAACTACGTAGACACAAGATAGTACATGATTTGAAGTCCTTGTTTTAGCCTATATTATTTCATTTAACCTTTATTTAACCAGGAAAAATCCCATTGAGATTAGGAACATTTGTTGTCACATGAATATGGTCAAATATTGACAAATGGTCAATTACTGAATCTTCATTGCTGGAAATTAGGGGTGGCTTTTGGATTTTTCCTCACAAATATGAGGAAGGGAGCCGTGTCATCACCGTCAACAGCACTAGTGCTGCAACAGCTCCTGTGGTCATGGCAGCGGTGGACAGCAGCAGTGAGGAATCAAATTGTACCTGAAGGTTCCTGCTCTAAGTGCAAACCAAACATGCAGGTGATGCTTTTAGAATAATTTGTGCTTTACTTATGATGATCAGTATGCAGTTAACTTTACAAGTGTATATTATGATTATTTTATTTTTTTATCTACTACTATTCTGTTAAATGTGCAAGCTGCACATTGAACAGTGTAGTAGTGGTTTATGTGATTTGAGCACAGGTTATTGCAGCACAACAGAAAATGCTGTGTGTAGGCCTATGTATAGCCTTTGTTTTATTATCTTACACTCTTACATCAGTAGGCGCCCAGCCTAACTCACTCTTTGTGATTTACGTTAATTGAATGGTGGTGGCCTGGGATGGTATCAAATTCCCTGCCTGAATTATTGTCCCAGTCCGGCCCTGGTTTAATCTACATTAACATGATAATATGTGTTGTTGTGTTAAGACTCAAAATAACTACAAGACAGAGAATAAAGAAGTGGTAAAGTGAAGGATGACATCTACCAACAAAAGACTTGTAAACAAATGTGAACAAACTAAAAATGGTATATTTAAAAAAGAGGAGACACTGACAGTATCTGCTTTTACTTCACTGTTGTCATGCAAAGCATTTGTTTTACTGTAACTTGCCTCTAAAGCACAAGAAAGCTTACAAGGGTAGTAGATTGTAATATGCTGTTATGTGTTAGACAAAGTGACGAGTGCAATAATTCAACAGAAACATGATGGGTTCAGAGAAAAAAGAAAGAAAGAAGGAAGTGTAAGAGGTTGAAAGGGCCAGAACACTTGTGCTTTGATCTCAGACCACACAAACAGGAAAATGTGTTATTAAAGAAATGTATTAAACACTTAAAGGTTGTAATTATTTCCAAGAAATCAGAGAGGTCAGAGATGCTTTAAGTACTGCAGTAGTACAGAGGATGTTTTGAGGAATTGATGTTAGAGGAGAAAGTACAGGAGGAGGAGGGATGAAGGTGGGAAGTGAACTGAGGATCTCAGGAGTATGGACGAAGACCACGGGGGGGAGGGAAAAAGTGAGAATGGGTTAGAGAGAGGGAAAATGTCAAAGAGTTACACAATGATTGAGAGAAAGGAAGCAGGAAATGGAGGGAGGTGGAATGGAGGACATGTAACAAATTAGAGAACAACATCTTGAAGTGGTATTTTAATATTGTTTCCAAAAGCCAAGGGGACTTATGTGCTCTGTAAAGAAAGAAGAATTAAAAAGGGGGAAAGAAGAGGTACAAAAACAAATGCAAGACTAAACAAAGAATCAAGTCCAGTATAACATCCAAAGATAAATTGGCTTAATGTTGTTTAGATTTGCAAAAGAAAACGAACAAAAAAAACATGACTTTTCATTTCAGAGTTTTAATATTAAATCTAACAGAAAGGGAACAGTTGCATAAAGTAGAAGACGGCTGGATGAAAGGTCACAACAGATTTCACTGTGCAAAGATACAAAGAGACCTAGGGGCACAATGCAATGTTAATATAAACTATGCTGAAGGGTATTTCTTCTCAGGTTATATACATGTCCCATGATTTTACAAGTGTTTGCAGGTCCTGACTCTAAACTCTTAGATTAGGTCATTTTGAGAGTACTCAGCTGCAATCCACAAAAACAATGCAAACAGGCCAAATTTAGGACATAAAAAATGAAACTAATTAATAAGTCAATCACTGATGTTTGTAAAGCATGCTTCTAGATGTGGGAGACATCTGTGCTGTTTTATAGGTTTCATTTGTATCAAATCTGACACCATGCACAGCATGTCAAACAGAGATTTTACAGGAAAAACAACCCAGAAGGAAATACACTTTGATACATTTACCTTGATTGTAAGGATGCATTCAGATTAGTACATAACTTTAGCATGCATGACAGTCTGGAAAATAAAAATGCACTATTAAAGTACAAGATTTTAAAGTAGTTCTTTGTGGTTGCAAACAAAATGCATCCAAAGAGTAGATGGAACACAGTCACTCTTTGCAGGGATAAATGGAAAACTGTATTCAAATCAAGCTGCTATAAAGTACTTACAGAGAGGAGGTCGGTCATATCTCAATTCATTTTGAATTACTCCATATTAACCATATCTTGTAGAGCTTTTTCAAAGAAATTAGTCAGCTTTGCATGTTGCATGTACTAAGTTGTGCAACATTAGATTAGTAAATCGTGCAATGCATACAATGTACCTAACATAAATGTGGGTCCAAGGTTCCTTTGATACAAATTCCTTCCAACTGCAAGCAGAAAATTTCTTTGTCTAAAAACCAACACCAAAATATAGCTCAAAGTGAACCTGAGAGAAAATAAGAAAATTAAATAGGACTACCTCTTTATCTCCCCTCTTCGCTGGCAGAAAAAGGACTTTGCTGAGCACTACAGAGA
This sequence comes from Atherinosoma microstoma, assembly GCA_037177055.1. Taxonomy (NCBI): domain Eukaryota; kingdom Metazoa; phylum Chordata; class Actinopteri; order Atheriniformes; family Atherinidae; genus Atherinosoma; species Atherinosoma microstoma. The sequence goes on along the minus strand of JBBBVU010000012.1, from coordinate 6,344,023 downwards.
AAATGGCTTTTGTACTTTCCTCCACTTCAGGGAGTTGAAAACTAAAGGGAGCTTATGAAAGCCACATGCTCAAGGACACCTAAGTAGGAAGAGTATTTCCAACATTGGGACCTGAGCCAGCGTCCTGCAGAAAAATAGTCCATTTATTGGCAAATTACTTACAACTCAGCAAAATAATATTTCCTTTGATACAGTCGCCCTATTGCAGTAATCACAGACCTACTGAAAAACACTCTACATTCATTTAATGTCACAATCCAAAGGAGCAATCTACAAATATTCTACATCAAACCATGAGAGGGAAAGGGAATTGCACCATTGAATGCAGAGTATCAGGACAATATCAAGGACAACTCTTTCAAAGATGAATTAAAGCTAATTACCAGTTTAAAAGAAGATAAAACACATAATTTTTTCATGAGTATAAGCTTGAAGAACAGCAGTTTAAGCCATAATAGTAATGAGTCTCTAAAGCCAGAAATATAAGGATGTTTCGTTCTTTTCTTTGTTTTTATGAATAAATTGTCCAATTGTAGGAGAAAGGGTAAAGCAATTGTTATATTAACTGGTGTGGAATAGTAATAAGGTGGAAACATGTAAGTGGGAGCAAAGTGTAAATATTGGAACATGTTGAAATAAACCATTTAAACAAACAACTTAGTTGGTCCCATAGTAAAAGATGCAGAGGACCCTCAAAAACTCCTTAGTTGCTGGGAAAAGATACTTCCGTTTAAATGCCTCCTAAAGTGAACAACAAGAGGCAAATTGTGACTGCAAAGCTACTGACTGACTACAGTGATGGAAAAAATTGAGTATAAAAGCCAAACAAAGACCCAATTGAACTTACTGAAATAAGTAAGTTGACTTTGAATCTTGAATTTTTCTAGGTGTCTCACGAGCACTTAGAAAGCAATTATTTAGCAAAAGTAAAATGTATTATGACAAAGCACATACTGCTAGAATATCACATTATATCCTTTCTGGGATGACAATGTGTTTGGTGAACAATTAAGACAGAAAGTGAATACACTCAATTTGGCCAGTCCGACCTGTGTCTTACATGCTTGCTCTTTATCTTTATTTGATCACTTTTCCTTTTTCTTTGTGCACCATGCCTTGTCTTTTCTGGCATTATCTTCATAATAGGTGTCGTAAAAGATCGTGTGACCTCCAAGATAAACGGCTCATCGTCCAGGGTGTCAAGTGTCATGTGAGACTTTGTCTTACCTGATGTCTTGGTGCTTGTGTCGCCGGTTATGATGTAATGTTGATGTTGCAATCTAAAGTCTGCACATTGTGTCTTATTTCTGAAACAACCGGTTCCACTTTGCTTTTCATCGACTGACTTCCTGCCTGAACGATCCGCTCTGTGTGGGAACATTGAGTGACTAGCGTTGCCGCGACCAGCTGCGTAGCCACTCAGCGCTTCTGCTTTCAGAGGAACTGAGGGGTTAGACTGCAGGTTGTCTCTTTGAGAGTATAAATTGAATGTGTACCATTTGGTGCTAAAACACAAAGATCAGAACCTGAGAAAACAACTTGCTAACAATGATGCATAGAAGCACATTGAGCAACATTCTCCTATAGAGCAACATATTATAATTATGGTGGAAATGTTAATCATAGCTTCTTATATTACTAGAACCAATTTGGAATAATTTAAATAGGAAAAGGTAACTGGGAAATAGTAAAGTGTGAGGTACAATATGCAGTTTTTTTCAAAGAACCACATCCATGTAAGGGCATATATAGTATGTTTTCTTTGTATGTCAGCTGCTAAAGGTAGTTTGGGTGTAAATGACTCCAAATGTCATTGAAGTGTTGGAATGTAATGTTGCCCTGTAGAACACTGTAATCTAAGCACATGGTGTCTATGTCCATCAATATTCCATCATGTTAAAGAGCCATAATCCCCACTAAGTATAACTATGAGGAACACAAACACCAAGATCACATAATATGCTGTCGGTCTGTAAATGTTCAGAAAGTGGTCATTTTAGTTACACTCAAGCAAAGTTTGGATGCAGTTATTTATATTCATATAAATGTGAAGATATTACTGTGTGGAAATTACTTGATACATAATCATACTTGCACATATTATATTCAGCTTTATTTATTCAGTTCAGCCATATTTCTATTGCACCAATTCACAACAAAGTCATCTCAAGCACTTTACAGACATGTAATATATACACAAAATGAAACTTTGTGCAGAAAACTGCCACCAGTTTGGAAAGGTTCAAGTAGAAATCTGAACTACAGGAAGAGAAAAAAACTAACATTACAGATGGTGCTGCTCCTTCTGCACCTACTGTACCTCTCTGATGATTATTTTAGTAGCAACACTGTTCCTGTCTGGAGTTTGTATTCAGTTTTTTTGCATGTTCTATTGATAAGACATTCTTTCCCTTTGTTTTTCGCTTCGTCTCTTTTGTTGCCGTTTGTGACTTGTTAGTTCTCAGCCCTTTCTAGCTGTTAGATTATCCTCTATTCTTATCTGAACACAGGAGACTAACTTTCCTTTATGCACTCACCCCCACCAGCAGCTGTGGTTTAACACATTTTTCCAAGGGCATCCGTCTTCTCCATTTCCGGCATTACAATGATCCCCACTTGCTGTACTTTGGTTTGTATATCACACTCTTTGTTAAATAAATTCATAAATTCATTGTTATCGTCTACAGGTTGCTTAGAGACAAATGCATCGATTAATTGAATTAACAGCAGTGCAGCAGAAGCATACTGAGTAATTACACAAAGGGTATTGATTGTATAGACTGAAATCTTGCTCATTTAAATTTATGATGAAATAACTGCATTATCACATTTGTTGTTGTTTATACTTGTTGTAATTTCCTGCAAATGTTATACACAAAAACAAACACAGACACATATGTACTCAGTCTAGTTCAAATTTTTTTAAATATTTACTTAAATAACAAATTAGGCAACCAAAAGGTTTGGATAAACAAAACTCTTAGCAGTATTCACACAGGCATACAACACACGCACACACATCATAGAAAGACAGGTCAGTGGCTTAAAACAACAAAACAACAAGCTGCTTCAATAAGCACTATTCAGAAGAAAAACAAATTATCACCTAAATGTCTAACCAGCTGGATAATTCACCCTCTTATAAAAGCAGAAAAACTCATACAGACTCTTTTGTAGTTGTAATTACACCCAGCCACAGTGTTGCTCATGAACACAATGTGAAACCATTTCCTGCAACTTTTTTTTTAAATATGAAAACAAAAAACTGCTCTTTTGTCCTGATGTCTGGTTCTCATACCCACGTATCAAATAGATGACAACAATAGAAAAATACCTCATTATTTCCAAAATGGGGTATTAATTAACAGGTAATTACAAATTAATTACAGAACATCAGGTGCATTAAGTACAGAAATGACAGATGACAAATCGTACACATTCAGATAGAATTTTGAATTGAAACAGATGTAGCTGTTGTGTTCTGCAGCATCACTAACACGGCTCTCATAAAGGTTAATCTGCTAGACGCTGTGACAGATATGGTGTCACTGGCAAGTCAGCACATCTCCACCAGAGCCCCGTTCTGCACAGAAACCTGTCGATAAAGATCTGGTCTAACTCACAGTCAGCAACACAAGTCAAATATGTGTGCAACCATATAGATTACAGATGTATCATTACTATTCTATCTAAAGTTAACAGCTACTTTGTTGACTTAGTATACAAAAGCCCATACAGGTGCATATAGTTCAGGAATGTCAGTAATATTGTAGAAAAAATATTAGAAAATATGCATTTTGGATGTAAAAACTTAACTCTCCTCTCATAGTTGGACAAGAGCTTGGAATGGTTTATTACTTTGACTGTAAAATATCAAAAGGAACATTGTGATTTCTGGGGCACCCAAAGTTCTTTACATTGAATCCATTATTCATTCACTACACATGAAACTGTGGCTACCCATGAAACATAGTTTTATGGGTAGCCACAGTTTCTCTGAAACAGGCTGACAGAAACGTGACCACCACCAAATATTCATCCACATTCCTGTGTGGATGAATAAGGTTTCAAACCAAATAAGGTTCCGTTTGTGTTTTCATCACAGTCCTGAGAATATTATGATTCAACAAAGCAGACGTGTTATTAAAAAACTGATTCTTAGATTTTAAATGTGAGCAATGTTATCTCCCTACTGTTGTGTTAAGACAATTATAACTTACAAAATGGGTTCACAATGAATTACTCGTCATGAAAATGCTGTATTGATTTTTCAAAGACCCCCCTGGTCCACCATACTGTACTGTTTGTGTATTCCTACTGACAAACAACATCCAATATATCATGGGAAATAGAAACCATCAACATCAGTTATATTGGTTCACTCAAAAAGTACCAAGTATCTGTGACTACCCACTTCATCCTTAAATTTACCTTGGTTCCATTAACTTTCTTATTGGCACTTCACATTATTATGATCAGTTGAAAGCCAATTTTAACTTTGCCAGACTCATAAGTAAAAAGTGGTCGAGTTCTGTTTTATTTGTAACACCATAAATCTCATGGAAATTTGGAAATCCGTGGAATATTCTCAGGTTTACAGAAAAGCTATAATTCTCATTCATTTAAACTTGACACATAATAATACACAAGATGAAAATCCACATCATAAATCTCCATGTCATCATGAAAAAATAAAGAGGGAATAAATTTAGAGTCTTTACCGGAAAAAAAAATCGTTGTGATTGTTAGATTTGAATGTAGAAACAGTGCTAACACCACACGAGAAGACATGAAACATACATAAAATGAGACAAAGCAAGGATACCAAATCTTGTTTTCAAAGGAGTCTCTGACCTGTCACGTCATCCTCACATTTATGATTCTGCTTGGTGTATCTGGATTGGAAATCGGAAATGGAAAAGCTATGCATGCAGATTGGCAAATCAATAGTTTCCTTTAGGGTTGCCATTTCAAAGCCTGATTAGAATCTAATTTGAATTGGGGCACATGTTCACATATGCATTTATAATGTATCAGAGGAATTTTTCATTAGATTTGTGTCTAATTTAAGTGAATGTGTATAAGGATATTATTATAGTTCTTATTGTGTGCTCTGTGTGCGTGCATGGTAACTTTAGCCTTCCAGCTACTCTATATGTGTCAATTAATACTTGATTGGATACTGGACCTGATGTAAAGTTTTTAATTAAAAATGCTCATTTTAGGTGACCATCACACCAGTGGATGGACTGTGCATCATGCAGTCACTGAGACTGCAGACTTGATTGGATTTAATTTATTCACTAGTAAAGCAAATCTGATGCAATCATTTGAAAAGCTTAAAAAAAATGGATTCATACATGTTTCCATAGACTGGTTTAAAATAAATAAAATAGACTGTATACTTTTGCCAGAGGTTGGTGGAAATGATGTTGCTGGTGGTTATAACTCAGAGGGATATAACCAGAAGCTAGGCCCTTATACTTCCAAAATAATGGAAATATATATGTATAGAGAGCAAATTCTGTGGTGGATATCCACTCAGGTTCAACGAACTGGGCATGCCCTCTTTCCTTTGTCCACAAACTACCCCAACAAGCAGAGGAAATGGGTTCAAAAATATCTTAAAGTCCACAATGATGTTTGCAGAAGCTAAATGTGCAACAGAATTATATTATGTTCTCAATAAAACCCCACATCTCAAGAAGGCCATTTCAAGAAATGTTCAGCTTTCTGAAAAATGAGTGTATCGAAGACATATCATTTTACCTGGCTCATTTATGAAGCATATGGGAAGTCATGGAGCGTCACTTTTAGTACAGTAGCAATTTGCTCTCAGTAGGTGGTAGACTCTGTAAAACATGGAATGACTCTCTTCATTTTACAGAATTACAGATGTCATTTGTCCACTATGTGATGTGTTGGGGGCACAGACTGTATTACAAGTGAATGCAGCCTCTATAAGAGGTTACTCAGACTGGGAGATGTCTTGCTGATAATATTGTATTTTATAAGTGTTTGTCTTCTTTTCATAGACATTAAAGCAGGATGTTTCTATAACGTTTTCGGGTCAATTAGTGTATCTTTATATTTACATTACAACCCTCACCCATGGTTACGCGATCTAGACGGATAGAATGAGATAACAGATACAAGGAGCTGAAATGGAGCTTCCTTCAGTAGGTGGCCAAGCTCAGCCTGAGAGAACAGGTCATGAACTCGCTGGGTCTCCATCCTGAAACTCTTGTCCTCCAACCCAACCTTGTTAAATGGAAGAAAATGGATGGATGGGTGGATAGGTAATGAAAATGCTTAAATTTATTAATACGTTTTAGATAAGAATAGTTAAAAATATTAATGTATACGTAAAATAAACTACAAACTACTCTTTAATAGTGAGAACTGATCTGACCTCTACAACCTGACATCCACTGTACTTTATTTTCAGTTTTTTCTTTCTTGCTTTCTTTTTTTTTAAAAGTTGAGTTTTTAGAATGTTGCTTCTGCTGAAATTTGCCTTTACAAGCCTTTGATTCCATTTCTAAAAGCTTATTTTCACTGTTCATATTTTCTTGAACTGTGAATAATGACTATTGTGTTTAATAAGGAACCGTGGTAACACTGTGTCTGAGGCAGAGTAGCAGATAATGACTCAGGGTTACTTTGCAGATTACTCTACGTTATCAGTTCATTCATGTCTTCTTTCACACAAACAGAGCATTTTTCTTCGAGGCAGTAAGTGTCTTCAAGGTTCATATTTTCCCACCAAATAACACAATTCCTTTCTAATTTCAGATTGAGATAATTACCTCGGCATGTTGATCTTGTTTGGAGTAAATTATAATTAGCAGTAATTAAGTCAATTCTTCTGACAGTTTCCATTGAATTACAGGAATCCCAGAAATGTCCCAGTAATTTTTCTAGATGGAGTTGTTTTTGAAACTACAAGATGTAGGTTACTCTGAAAAAGCAATCCATGAGAATACTTACGGATTTTGGACTTTTGGAAAGACCAAATAAGATAACTGATGATGTCACCCTGACATTTTTTAACAACTGCATATGTCCCATCTATTATAGGTTCTGCTCTTTGTAAACCACTCCCTATGATACCCACAAGAATAATTACCAATATTATTATAGTTGCATTGGCACCTATTATTTACACATATTTAAATAAACAGATAAATATTGTGATGATTACTTCACCTCTGTCACACACATGTGTTGCACATTCCACACATGTGTTGCACATTCGCAACCATAAATGCCAGATTAACTGCTATTCTTTAGCCTTTTGCAGAATAAAAACAACCCATCTGGTGTTCGTCTTCAAGGTTTGAGCAGAATACAAATCCGGTGAAATTCACAACCCTCCCTGGGGCTCATTTGGTCGTATTTTGTCACATTGCCTACTTGCTGTTTCTGAAACAAATGTGTCCCACAGAGAAAATGGATTGAGGGAACTCTGGTGAGAATATTACTCTCTGGGAGAATAAAAGTGAACAGCCAACAGGTGTGGTTTAAATAAAAGAAGCATCAGGTCTGATCATGTGTTTCTGGCAGAAAGACAGATATGCCGAAAAAAGAGGCAGTCTTTCACAGCAGGGCTTAGTCATGCATCTTTAGTCTCATCCACACACCAACAGACACACAGAGACCAACCTTGAACACACATGTTCTCATAGACCCATAAAGGCAGAATTATCCCCATATTTTCATTTCCCCCCCTAGGTTTTTTTTTTTTTTTTTTTTTGCAGAACCACCTACATACACACATACAACTATATTAAAATGATGTCCTGGCACGGTGCTCTCCTCTCCATCTTGCTGATGGTTTCATTTGTATCTCTGTTTCTGTGATTTATAGGGCCAACAGGCTGCTATTAGTTAGCTTAAAAAATGGCCATGCACTGAGCAATACCAGCTTTCATCGAACCAGACGTTTTCCTCCACCTCCTCACTTCTTGTGGACCGAAAGACGCAAATACATTCAGCAACAGACACTTACAGTGTGGACACATAGACATCTTCTATTTTTAAACTTCAAAGGAAATCAAACAATTTACAAAAAATATAAATTAGGTGTTTAAAACTTTTAAGTGTCAATTAACAATCATTAAACATGAATTTTTTTTGTCCATCATTAAATCAATATCCTTACTTAGCTCTCTGATGGGACAATATTAAGGTAGTTGATGCATATCCATTCAGAACATACTAACATAGGTATTCTGAACTTTTACCTTTAAAACTCCAAGCTCCATATTCCTCTCTGTAAATAAGAACATGCTGTCTGGTAACCTGACAAGACACCTAAAAGCATCAGGTATTGCTCCTCTGCTTTTTAGAATCCAACCTGGACTCTTCTTCTTCTGGTTTATTATTTCCACTGTTCCTGCTCCAACGTTTAAAATAAAGGCCATAAGGTCTCTAACCCCTGAACAGTGTCTGCCCCCCTGGCGTTATTGATACAGATTACATTTATTGAGATGTTTGATGCAATAGTGAAAGCCCTCAGAACTAGAAACAGTGATAGGAGAAACAACATTTGTGATTCCGAGTGGCAGATTCAAACAGGTTTTACCATTTTGCCACTGTTAAATTGGGAACCGCAGGAATATCAACACACAACACCCCCTCTATGTTTCATTCAGTCGATCCCAGCAGCCTGCCGGTTTTAGTCATTTTGTACTGACGTGCTTTCAGAAATGAAGCATAGTCAAGTTTTCCTACATATTCACTTTTAGACGTCCCTTTGTGTTAAAGTGTTCAACAGTTTGTGAAATATCCATGAAAAATAATGAATGTGTGAGAAACTTTATTTCCATGAATTCACATAGCTGCAGATACCACATTTACAGGTACACCATTATTACAGCTTTGCATCATTTTCAATTTTTTATGGGTATAAGAATTTTTTTGCCACATATTCACAGCACCAATAGGAGCAAAAGCGTAGCTGTAAGAGTTTCTTCATTTTCTGGTTTGCAGTTAAGAATTTGAGACGGTGTAGCTGTTGTGTGGATGTTTGCAACTCCAATAATATGTCCTCGGTGACTTCAACTCTACTGGCACCATTTGTAAATATGCTTTACAACGACATATATCCACAGTTACAGATGCTCAGCTGTTTTGTACCCATAACACCTTCATAGAGGCAGACTGGAGAAGTAATTGAGACACCTGGGTCCTGTATCTCCTCCTAGATAAAACCCCACCTGTCCACAGTCATTGGAGTTTTCTGTCCCACACCTTTTTGCTTCTTTTTGCCAAACACCATATGCATAACTACACGGTTTACTTATCCACACATGGACATTGACTTACAGCTCAAATATTTCTGTGGAAATATGGTTAATTGTCTCTTATCTTTCTCCACATTTAGGCTGCAAAAGTAATACATTTTTAAATAAGACTGTCCATTTTGGCTTGAAATATTATCGCTTCAACTCTTTGATTCAACAATCTGAACATTTCCTGCATAACTTCTTCTTGCCCAAAGACATTATTCTGCAGCCCAAACAAAACTAAAGGTTTTCCAACAAATCAAATTTTCCCCATAAGCCTGGCAGCAAAATATCTTGCTCCCATGAACCAACCCAGAACTTTATATTAGGAAGCAGGGCCCTGTGCATTATACATTACATGGAATACCTTCTACTTCTCCATGTACATCTGTTTGGAATGTCTTTATATATTGTTTATCAGCCTGTTTAGAAAACTTTGTCTTTGCCTCCCCGCTCACCATGTCACAGTAACACAGTTTGCTCTGCTAGTCCATGTCTCTTTGTACTTTATCAGTGTGAAACCTATAAGCTACAAACATTCATTCAGAGCTCATCCAGTAGGAAAAACTCTATAAAATACAACTTCAAGAGGTAAAAAAGTTTTTTAAAAAGCCCTAAATCTTCTCTTATCTGCCACTGCCCAGCAAGGACACAAGAGCTTGTCGCACACGAAAGATTTTCTATCATTTTCTTATTCTACGTTAAGCAGACTGGAAGAGATATTTTTGGGGGAAAGCAGTAAGAAAAGTAAATCAAGAAAAACAAAGAAGCACAACAGATGAAAAAGCCGTTAAAGAGAGGAGAGGAAATAAATACAACTTCTTAATATTTGTAATACTCATTTAAACTAGTATTAAATGGCACTGTCGCATTTGCACGATCACTGATCACTATTCATGCCTGAAAGATTCCCCCCCCCATATTAACTAACCTGTTGATGAAGTCACTTGTTGTCTTGTGGGTTTAATCACCAATAACTACAGTTATGTTCATGTTTTTTCTTTGTGTTGCTGATGTTTATTCTTGTGATTAAGGTTTTTTCCAGCTTCTCTTTTTTTTTCTAATAGGTGCTCCCGATGATTATCTGCTTTGTTTTTTATTGAAGAAAGAAAAACACCCCCACCACTATAAACTGTGGAAAATCTGGGAAATGTTGCCTGAAATACATTTAGTTACCCTCTTGAAATGTAAATTCTGCTACATCTTAAAATAACTAATGGACTAATGGACTTTAGTCTCCACTTGTAGTATGTCAGAACAATTTTGTCATACGGCGTAGTATCGTTCCAGTCAAAAACAGCAATTCTTTGGAGTTATAAATCAAAAAGCTTCTGGGGGTGATCCGGCTTCGGCCTTCCTCTGCTGCCTTCTGGGCGGATGCATGGTCATCTCTGGGATAGGCTGGCTGGGATTCATGCTCTGGTTTGGCAATAGGTCTCCCTGGTCTAACTCTGATCTTTGCAGTGTTCCTGTTGCATTTGCATGATCACTGACAGTTTCCCCCCTCATTAACTAACCTGCTGATGAAGTCACTGTGTTATCTTATGGGTTTTATCACCAATAACTACAGTTATGTTCATGTTTTTCTTTGTGTTGCTGATGTTTTATTTTTGCGATTTAGGTTTTTATTTTCCCAGCTTTCTGTTTTTTTTCTAGGTGCTCCCGATGATCGGCTGATTTGTTTTTCTTGAAGATGTTGCACGTGGTTTTCTGTTCCCTGACAGGTGTAGCAGCTGGTTGTCCAGTGTTTCCTGTTTAGATTGAACAGCTGATGCTGTTATTTAGTGCATCCTTGTCTCTTTTTCTTTTCTGTTTAGTCTCTCCTTTCTTTTACTCCCACCCCTCTTGTCAGGTCTTGGATTAATATGTAAATTCAGCTATAGACTAATTTGAAAATAAAGAATAATGTTTAATTATCCATAAAGCTCCTCTTGGCAAGGCAAATTTGTTTGACACAACACAGCAGCCAGAGCAGCATTCTGCTTCCTATGATGCTGGACAGGACAAGTAAAAAAATAAATGAATAAAAAGAAAGCTAATTTCTTATTATCATCTATGAAACACTCAATTTCACAAAGTCAGACTGCTATGAGGCACAACATGCCAGAATGAGTTTGTTATCATCTTGCAGGTTTTTTGTAATTATTACCTGCATACGTCTTTGAGTTTTTGCCCTCTATTTTATATTATACTGTCTTTTCATGCTGATTATAAGTAAATGAAATTCATGGAATTAACTTCAGTTATTTATGGAGACTCTCTAAAGTTTTCATGCACAAATCAAACTTTGTTAAAGATGTTTGAATACTAATTTAGGTACCAGAAAAGTAAAGCAAGAGCTCTGCCTGAACAGCACAGCATCAACTTTGATTCCGTAAGTGTGTGCATGTTTGTAAGGTTAAAATGCAGAAGGCTTCTCAAGATGAGGTCTTGAAAGTTCATACCCAATGTCAGTACACAGGATGCATGAGTGATTCTGCAAGTGTGTGTGTGTGTGTGTGTGTCAGAGAGAGAGATAAAATGAGGAAGCTACAAAGAGGAAAACAGGTGTATGTGTGTTGCTATGTTAGCATGCCCTTGGTGCCCTCTTCCCAATCAATCTCAGCAGGAAGTGATGGGTTAGCCCCGCCTCTCTGCCAGGGCTAAACGAATTAATATTAATCAAGCATTGATTAAGGCCTCAACACTGACCAGTCATTATTCACATCACTATCCTTTCTACTTTTACACCTTTGCTGTCTCTTCCTTTAATCTGTTTTCCATCCATTCTTCAGATTGTCATTCTGAAGGTCCATTTGTACTTCAGTCCATCTTCCTTGTGCTCTTCTGTTTAGTCTATTCTTAGACTAAACCTTACAATTTCTTGGATCCTCATTTTCAGTTCATTGTTTGATAAGAACTGGAACATCTGGCCCTCATATCCCTTCCTGATTTCTCCTCCTCTGTTCTCTCCGATCCCTCCCACCATGTCCCTTTTTTTCGGTCGTTCCCTTTCCATTGCTTATGTACTCAATGTATTCAAACCAACTCAAGGATGGTTATTAATCTATCCATCCTTTACAATCCCCAAGAGATCTGAAGGAGAAGCCAGCTATAAAAAGAAAAAAAATCAAAGGGGATAATATAATGGGAAAAGAGTGAGAGAAGGGGATTAAGAAATACTGAAGCATGAGGAAATGAAGAAAGAGATGGAGAGAAGGATGTGGGAAGCTCAATAAAACACAATACACCATTGTCCTTACATAACATTACTCATCTGGGCAGAGAAAAGGTAGAAGAGGGTGTTTGGGTGCAAAAGGAATGTAGACAAGAGATTAGAAAGAAAGGGAGGACAAAGGCAACACTGAAGGGTATAGTGTCTGGAGTGAAGGAGAAGGCCATCTGCCTGGAGCAACAATAGAGAAAACAAATATTTCCTTTTGTCCACCGGCTGTTCGAGTTGCTTTCACCTAAAATTCACACACACATTAGACCACACCTGATAACTCTGAGATGTAAGATCCAGTCTGATGTTTTAGAAGAAAGCTCTGACTAACACTTACAGAAGCCCCTGCAGCCATGTTGTTTCCTTAAAGTGCGATTAAGTGCAAAATAATGTTGAGATGAAAAAGTTTGTGGTGACGGTTAGATAAAGAAACAAATATTTGCCATGACATTTTGGATGAAATGACACGTGGACATTGTGTCGGGTATTATTCAGAGAATGCTTATTTTAGGCGAATTGTCACATTGATTTCTGTTCTGATTAGTTTGTTTAGTTTATTGTGTATTAACAGAGTGATAGATAGCCAGCAGATTATCTTGAATGTTTTAACTAAGTCAATTCTCTGGTATTACCTCCAGGCTCCAGTAAAAGGGGTTGCGCTCTTTCCCCCTCATTTCATGCAAAAGAGTGAATGGGAGAACTACTGATCACTCTTCTTTCACTCTCCCCATTAGTCCAATTCTTAAAGGCACAACATCACCTGAGAGTGTTGATTTGAATGTTTTTTAATCAGTGTGCCAAATGACTGCGGTTAAATGCAATAAGGAGGGAATTATTACTGATAAGCCCTCTAGCATCCATCATACCTCAGATCCACATGATGAACTTGTTACCACAACTGGAGCTAGAAGTATGTATGCAGAATACTCCTGAACAGCATGGCATTACTGAGCTCCAAGAACATCACACAAGTCACTGTTTAAATCAGCAGCATAATCTCTGCATGGCTGTTAATATTGATACAGATTTGATAGCAGAATTCCAAAAGATTTTGCATCTTTATTTGGTTTGCTTTGGTTTCACCTTGCACTTTACACAAGCAGACCAAACCATCTGCACGATTTTCATTAGGGGGCGATATTCCGCAAAACTACCGCTGACCAAGATGAAAGAATAAGACATTAAGGCTCATTAACACACAACGGGTTGGCTTGACATGCAACAGAGTGTAATTGTGCCATTATTACTGAGTGAGCATGCCACCCATTGGTCATGTGATAGATCGGGATGTGCTGTTCAATGTGTGTGAATGTTGAATTGAGGCGTGTACCTAATGCAACAGGCCTGACCGATAACAAACTGATGATTCTTAGTTACAACTGGTTCTTGATTATGTCATCTAATTGGTGATGTGACTCTATGTATATTAGCTGATGACTCTTAGTTATGTCTGGTTCCTGCTTATCTATCACTCTATGTGCTGGGACAGTTCTAGCTGAAGGACACACAGAGCTGAAACAGTTCAGAACATAATCAAGTATTACAGAGTCTGTGGGGATTGACTCCCTTTTGGAGCCAGCCCCTAGTGGATGAGGGGTGAACTGCAATTTTTGGCACTTCCGCATAGGCGTCACATTTCTCCGCCAGAGGTTGCTGCTTGGTTACAACCTTTCCCTATGTCACTTCCTGTCTTTGGTTTGCTGGATGGTCCGTTTGCTTTCACCCTGCCAGAGAACCGCCATGTTTCACTTGTAAATTAATCGAGACCCTTGGTCCATGGAAGCGGATTAGGGTTTGTTTAAAAACACGAAATCAAGTTTGTGCTCTGTGATAAAGTCATTGATTAGGAATGTTTTTCCTGTCAAAGATCTGATCATATTCCCAAAGAATCTTATCTCACCACTAGGAGGACCACTAAAAGATTTTAGTTAAGAGCTCCCTCTTAAAACCTTTTCACAAAGCTGCTGAAAGTAACACGGCCCTACATCCTACTGCAGGAGGTGTGCCGCTGTATCAAATGTATTAAATTCTAATGAAATCAAATATAGGTCGCAAGTTTCACAGTTTTGTTTCTACATTTATTTTTTATTTTTTATTTAAACAAACATCCAGTAACCTAAATAGAAATTGTGGGATAAAGTGGGGTCTGCAGAGGGCATTTATTGTTTGATGAATAATTCTGCATATACTGTTAGCGAGTCCATCTGCACTGTATGTATTTTCCCTGGAGCCAAATAGCGTGATGTAACTTTGATGTTTGGTATTAGTGCGTTATTTCTGTTCATCAGTGATGGTAGTGCAGGTCAGAAAAGCTCAGCATCATTAAAGTTTTCCCAAACATTGATTGGGTTACGTGGATTACGGCAGCAGCCATCAGTGGATTTCCTCTTTGGTTTAATCTTAGCGTTTTAGTAGTCCTGACTATGCCATTTTCAGGTTTAGGAGCTAGTTTTAACGCTAAAATGCTTTGTGAAATACTCTTAGGCGAAAAATTTAGGGGTCCTAAATTTAGGACTGACACGCCCACTTTTTCTAGGAGTTACTCCTAAATCCGCAGGTTAGGAGCTACTTTTAGCCCTAAGATTCTTTGTGAATACGGGCTCTGATGTTCAATAAAGCTACCTTCAGCGTGCTCTGAGAATTATCTGCCAAGTTTTTGTTATGAGCAGGCTGATGAGAAATGAACACAAGATTAGATAAGTTTGCAGAGTTTGGTGTTTGGTGAAGTTTGTTACAACACTGTGTCATTGTGTTAGCTTCTTTTACGAGTTCTTTTATCTGGGTGGTGAAGTCCAGGAGGGGTGGCAAGGAGGGGGAGATGGAAGTTGGTGAGAGGGGTGGTCTAGATGGAGTATGATGAGATGGAGGGGGGTGGGGTGGTGGTGAGTCCTTTTTGGCCTGAGCGGATTCAAGGTTCCTGCTGTGACTATCATGCACAAGCAGCTTTGAGCTATGAGAGTTGATCCTCACTGGCAGCGCAGTCTAAGTCAGAGGCTCTCATGTATATACTGTACATATATATATATATCAGATTTGTTCTCAGCTAAGTCCAAGTCCCACAAACATTCAGGAGTACTCTTATCAACATTTGATTGCTGACATGTTTGAGCAAAGTCTGCGTTTGTGTCGTCCTATGTTGTCCACTTCATTAAAATACAATAATAAATGGTTTTGGCCATATTTTTTAAAATAGCCTAACTTTATGTGGCAAGACATAGGAGGGCCCAGGCAGAGATTGAACCCACAACCTCCCAGATGAGAGTCATGCACACTGACCAGTCAGCCAAAGGGATATCCCTGTGGTCAAGTAGCCAGGGCACATGATCAATCGGAGGCATAGTGACAGGACCACACTGTCACATTTAGTTAATCTACAAAGCACTTAGTTATCTTCAAATAGCAAGATATTTCAGATTGTGTTATAATTTCCCTCAGGGAAATATTAAACTAGAGTGTTTTTCATTTATTTCATTCATTCAGAAACAACTTGCATTCAAGATTCTGTCACTGGTATTCCAAACACAATTGGTGCATCAATAGTCTGCACACGTGTGAGTATTAAAGCACCCTCACCAGATCTGTTCGCTCATCTGCAAGAAATATCACTTCATAAATGTCCAAATCACCTGCAACTTCCAGATCTACCTGCTGAATGTGATCTTTGATTACTAAAATTTACTACAACTGTGGCTTTTTATTTTAGCTAATGATTAGCTTTATTTGAAGATGGAGGTTATGCCCTGGCTGCCTGGTTAATAACATTCACTGACCTTCACCTGAAAGTTTTATTTCATCAGATGCACCACTCGCTCCATCAGTGCATCTTAAAAAAAGATTGCTGGATGTGTTTGGACACAGCAAGTGGCAATTTGCTTTGTAAACTTCAGAAGGTACAGTATGCAAAGAGAGATCAAAATATATTCTTTGTTGTATAACTTTCCCCTTTATCCACGACACCATGAGAATGTGTGTGCTGACGAGCTCATGGGGTCAAACTGCAGGCTCACTGTCCAAGTTCGGGAGTAATTAGTTGCTCAATTGTACATAAAGCTACTTTTATCTCCCAGTGTGATTATGAAGCTTATCACTTTAAAAATTAGGACAAACAGGTTTCAGTGCGCATCTTTATTTTAATTTGCTTTTGCATTTGTTATTTTTCCTCGTCTCATCTGTGTTTGTTTGCACCAAGCAACAACCTCCGGTGGTTAAAGGTGAAGCCTATGTGGAAGTGCCAAAAATTGCAGTTCCCCCCTAATCCACTAGGGGCTCCAAAAGGGAGTCAATCCCCATAGATTCCCATGTTAAAAAGGCCAATTTCACATCAGAAATAAACACGTTTACAGCCTGGTACAAAAAAACAGTCTTGAGATTTGTGGTCATTTTTGGGCTTTAACCGACGCAAAATCGAGATGGCTGGCACATCCTTTCAACTTGTGGGGAGATTTGTCTTCATCAATCTAAGATAAAAGTTCCAAACAATTTCACATCTTGGTGAATCTGAAGTGTTGAAAAAAAAACAAACACACACACACATTTCAGAAGATTCATAGGAAGATATTGGTGAATGAGGCCCTTTTAAAGTCCCACACACGAGAAACATCAAACCATCAAAACAATTCAACAATGCTGAAAATCTTCTTGGCTTTTGTTAAGCCAGAGAATCAGGAAATACCCCCCGATATGTTGAACCTGGCCCCAGAGCATCAAACAATAAAACATTTATGAGAACTGCAAAAATAAACATTTGCAACCTCAAGGACAAGATTGAACTGTTCACAACTGTTTGCTCATGCAGATCACATCTTCATACCAGACTGCCCATTATTAGGGGTGAAAAAAGCAAAACTTCCACACAAATATACTACAATGATTTTGACCTTTAAGAAAACCCGATGTTCCAATACATGAACAATTTAACACAATTCAGTATGAGCAAAAGGATAAGAAACAAGACCGTTTTTTCCCCCACTCTCAGAGCTATTAGACTCTCTGTGCTCTGTGGAAAGAATCCTTTTCTTTAACACAGAAATGAAATGAGGAAAGTAAAAAACCCACAGCAAGTCATTATCAATCAGGTGGACAAAAAGGTTGGAGAAATTAAAAAAACGAAATCCTCCTTTCACAAATCAGATCAGTTTCACCTTTTTGTTGACTTTTTTTTTTCTTAACCACAAACATTTTTAATCTCAAGTAAATGTTTCACAGCTAAACAACAGATTTTTTTTAAGAATGGCTATCTGCTAAGATGGTAACTACCATCAGTCTCAGAGTTAACACACATTCACCATCAACTTTATTTCTTATTAGATATCTAAATGAGGAAAAATTAGACATGCTGCAAATGGCTCCATATCAGAAGTGAACCTGGGCCAGCAATCTAAACACCACCCATCTATGTACATCTTGAGATGTCAACATGTTCACACTTGAGTACAAATTTGACCCTTTTATGCATTTATGTGTTCTTATGAACTAAAATTACTTGATTCTCCACATACGTACAAATCCCTACATTAAACATTTAAGCACTTTTTAAGTCAGAATGATTTTATACCTGTGAGGTTTGCCCTATCTACGCCTCAATTAGTGAAGAGCAGCAGTAATAGAGCTATAAAGTAACTTTATGACTTATTCAATAGGAAAACTACAGTCTGAAAATCAAATATAAAACAGAGAAAGGCTGATGGAAGATAATGAATGAACAAGGAGAGAAGGAAGCAGAGAGTGTGTAGCAGAGAGCAAATAAAATTGGAGGTAAATCAGTTCCAGTGGTTGATCTCTGAAAAGTAGTTTGGGAGACTGGAGACGGGTACTATCCCAGGGCCAAAACCCAGCACCCCAGCAATTACTGGGCAATAATTTTACTGTCATTGGGGCTTCTGGATCTTACAGTTTTCTAAGAGGATAGATCCAGATGGGTAGTCGCAAAAACAACCAGGATAAATTGAGAAAATGTCCTCTATATGTACATGTAGCTGGTTGTTTGGTCCTGAAATTACGTGGAAGAGGGTGCGTTTTTTTGTTTGTGGGGAGTGGAGAAGGGGTCCTTATGTACAGTATGTGTAGTTATGCTTTATACCATTGTACATACTAGATCTGTTTCCATATAAAAGACCATTTGACAACATATTATTCATCTGGTAGTTAACTAAAGCTGTTCTAAAAATGTGACAGTTCAAACAAGATATTTGATTAGTGCAATATCAGGCATGTGTGGGAGCTGAACACAGTTATTATTTGTGTTTTCTA
Source organism: Atherinosoma microstoma (assembly GCA_037177055.1). Taxonomy (NCBI): domain Eukaryota; kingdom Metazoa; phylum Chordata; class Actinopteri; order Atheriniformes; family Atherinidae; genus Atherinosoma; species Atherinosoma microstoma. The sequence continues at coordinate 6,325,279 of JBBBVU010000012.1, read as the reverse complement.
GAAAATATTAAGGCAAGTAATCTTTAATATACTGGACCTTGAAACTGGTATGCAGACCTCCCCAGGAGGGTCCCAACAGCTTCAGAGGATGCTCAGTGAGGTGAATAGAAGAATCACACATTATAACATTGGATTAGATGTGTAGAATAGCATAAATACATTTGATTTAGTTGAGAAGATTACAGTCTTTTCTATTTTCCTAGCACTGAAAACTAGTAAATGCCTTAGGATGGATATTTTTCTTTCGCATTTAGTGTTTTCAAATTTTTTTCGCCCAGCAAGTATTCCATCCCCAAAGTGTTTATGGCATCAAATAGAAAAACCACAAACCCTTAAGCATCCGGGAGTTTAGTCAAACTAAGCAAATACACTCAAATGTGGTGAGGGGGTGTGATTTTCCATGCTTTTAATAGGAAGTCTGCAGTTTCTGACTCCTACAACTCTTAAATTTATACTGTGTGCTGTTCTTTTTCTTTCTTTTTTCTGCTTATAACTGAGATTTGTAACCTGGCATTGAACTTTTGCTGGTAAATCATATGAGGTTTAAGATCTTGAATTTCACTAGTTTGTTGTCCAAAATACACAGCTGCCTAGAGCAGGGGTAGTTATGGCAAAACATACACAATGTACTGGGAAGAATATACACAAAATGTACACTAATAATGGACAACAATACACTAAAGAACTGTAAACAAAAGGAACATCAGAAGGTCATCGGACCACTGCAGGACTTACAAAATGATAATGGCCAACTAGCCGGAGTGGAGGAAAGCCATTGTGATCGATGTAGCCGTGATGGCAATCAGGAGAAAGGAACACGTGAAACTGGAGAAATACCAAGGGCTCAAGGAAAAGCTAGAGAGCACAAGCAAGGTTAAGGCAACCAGGGCCCGTGATCATCTGAGAACTGAGGGGGCTGCCCCCCACCGAGAAGTGGTTCCAACAGATACCTGGAGAAACATTAGACATCTAGAGTGCAACAACTCAGATACTGCACAGGACCCTTAAGCTCCCAGTAGAGTGGTAAACACTGTGTTCTCTACAATTTTTTTCTTAGATATTAGCAGTTGTATGGAATGATGGATTTTTGGTTGCTTAGTATAGAAGGGTAAGAATGAAAGGAATAAAGAAAGAGAGAGAGAAAAGATCGCTACCCACAACAAGCTGAGCCAAAACTTTAAAGAGACAGGATAGGCCCACCACACAAAGCATCGCTTGTCTCTGTCAAGGCTACATGCTGGACGGCTCCTGAGGGATTCCGCCTTGCTCTGAATGTAAATAAGGCTTACTGTATCAAGGCACAGGGCCACAGAGCAAACCTGAAGGGAGGATGAGAGGAGAAAAAAAAACCCGTCAAGCACAGCCAAGAAAAGTAATTTTCACCAAGAATGCTCATGTAGGGATGGGACACACACGTACACACGGAAAATACAGGGCTGACGCTGGGATGTCATTTGTATCAGCTATTTGCTGGACCACGAGGGATATACAAATTCAAACTTGCATACACACACAAATATGGACACACTGGCATATGCTTTAAAGTTAGCTCACAAACAGAATACACCTGCAGCGTGAATACACAAATACACCTGCAACACGCGCGCAGCAATATGCTGCCAACTCCCCAGGAGAAATTTGCATGCTCCAAATTTCCTACTTTCAGACAGACATGGATACGGAGACACCCCGTCATGCAAAGAAAATTAGAAGGAAGAAGATGGGAGAGATGTTGAAAAGAAAATGGTGAATTATGAAATGAAAATAAGCTGCTAGTTGCCAGTTTGACCTCAAAGTTTAAAGTTGAATACTTTGTCAACACTATCTTTTTGTTACCTTTTTATGCGTTTTATGTAAGCATACAAATGTGTGTGTATCAGCTTATAGGTTGATAGACAACTTTTATCACTATATAAAAAGGAAAACAAAAAGTTAAACAACAACAACACTTAGAAAATTAGTATTATATAAATTTACCCTGAAGTTTTTATCAAGATATTGATCCGGTTTCAAACAGAAGAGAGTTCAAATGTGCATTAAATCTCAATTTTATGTGAAACTCTGTTGCTAAGAGTGCTTTTTTTTATTGACTTCTATCATGGCTGTGGTAGCTGAAATAGTGTTGCCACCTAAAGCTGTCGTGCATGCTTTTCATTTCTATATCTTCCTACTGTAGAGTTGTTATAACACTTCCCATCGTAATGCACAAAAACAAATGCTCAATGGTGTACTTGCTTTTTTCAAATACAACCCTGTCCAACCAATTAAGCCTCCCATTGCAAATTATTAAGGTGCTCATTTAGACATGTCACCTACACATTCAGTTAACAGAAAATGAAAGGACTGAGAGCAAATGCAACAGGTTCACCTCAGTGTGCAAACTATTCACAAGGACAGTAACTTCTTGGCTAGGAAAAGATCACAAAAGCCAATTTCTGTAACCATATTATTAAAAAAAAGAAAGAAAATCAACTAATATATCTTGCAGAATGATGGGGTAAAAAAATCATTAGTTTATCAACTAGTTTATGAAGCATATAAAGTCATGCTGAAAACAAGTGCAGGCAGACTAATGGCATGGATATAATGGTTTTTGTGAACTGGACCAGTGTTAAATAATGTGACAAGAAACAGAAGCCGATGGATGATTTCCTAAGTGTATAAGGATATTATGTCTTCTGAGATTCACCCAAATCAAACAAAACTGATCAAATGGTCCTTTACCTAAGGCAGACTTTGCCTGCAGAGATTTCAATCCCACCTGAGAGATTAGTCCAATATTGGAATCCTCTGGGGTCCTTCATTTCTTGTGCGGCGGCTGCAGTCATTAGCAAATCTGACTTTTTCTGAGCTTTGTTCCTTCTCTGTTTATGATTTATAGGCAGTTGAGAAAAAGTAAACCCAATGTTTCATACAGCAATAAACATTTATGACTGAAGAACATACATGCGTTTTAAATATAGTGAGAAATCAGCATAATCAGGATTTATCTGCATAAATAGAACAATTATAATGCCTTATTTTGAAAGCAGAAAAAGAGGACAGGACTAATGCAACCAGAAATGGCAACAGAATACGTTTCAGGATATACGTACATATTTCTTGTTCTTCAGGCTATAAAAAAACATATAGGTGCACTCAAGTCTTTAAGCAGTAGTGACAACCCTGCTGTTTATTCTAACATCCCATGGCTAAATTATGGTGACATTTTTATGTAAATAAACACAGATTTAATCCCTGCTGGCAATATTGAGGTCAGCTAAAATGATTGAGGCCATGTCCATATCTTGAACAACAAGTCTATAACATAAATTGAACACATAAGATTACAGACCCTGGAGAAGCATGTGGATTTTGATTGGATCATTTCCTCTGTGTGCAATAGTGATTTGTCAAAATATTGAATTGGAAAAATAGTAATTTTATAGCCTCAACATGTCTCCCCTGGAGGATTGGTTTTACAACATGCTCTTAGAGCTTTTAACTCCTTTCTGCCACATTGTGTTTTTCCAACTGTGGACAAAAGGAGAGGACTGCCTAACCAAGTTCTGCTTCACAAACTTCACTCAAACTGTGAAAAGCTATTGACATGCTGCAGCGCTGCTGTCGAAATATTGTGCTATTTTCTCCTATATAATGCCTAAACTCTATTACAGGTTGCCCAGTGAAAGTAAAGCTACGTGCAACTGATCTGGTTTTAAGGTCCAGAGCTCAGCATGTCTCCCCAGAGTTATGCATGCATTGTTGCTCATCAGGGTAAAAATAAAATAAGTCTCAAACTACTTCGTAGTTTTTTTGTAGTGTTTGGTTATGCCATATTTGTTGAAGCTGAAACTGGTATTTGTCATATGGCATCTTGTAACCACAGCTACACCAAATATGGCTTTAAAAACTGAGAAAGTGAGCAGGGGAAAGTATATCACAGTAGGTTTTCCTTAACATCTCAGAAATTAAGGAGCTTTTGACAAAGTTTAAGCTTGCATTCCACTTCAACCCTCTTTCAGCCCCCCTTTCAGTGCAGTTTGGGGACAGAAGATCGATAAAAGTGGCCCAATACACAGTCATTGGAGTTTGTTCAAGAAGTACTCCAAATAGTACGATTGATGATTAAAGCCAGAAGCCTTTAGGCTATGTTTTATCCAACTTAGCTGATGGAGACCCAGTAAAACCGAATAAATTCTTTTTGATGAGGTGGCATTGCCACAAGTTGTGTATCCTCAGAAAAGGAGAGTGACAAGAAAAACCAGAAGCTAGGTAAACTTCCTTGATTGATTTTTTACATTACAAGCTTTCCAGAAATAGTACACTACTTCGGACGACCTTTCTGGTGGACATTGTAGCCCTGTTAGTAGATCCACACCTTCCTATGGCAACTTAGCTCACTGGAAGGACTACCACTATCCATCAAGGCGGTGATGAGATTGCATCTTTTGCTTTTCATGGTACCTGAAATTAGCAACGAAGATTAAAAAAAAAAAAAAAAAGATGTTGTCTTTGATATGGTCACATTGTTTATTTTTTGGGGGAACAAGAATGGCATTGATGGTGAAAAAGATAACCTTGTTCTATTATAAATCTTCTGTCCTCACCAAGCAACCTTTTTCATCATGGAAGGTAGAATAATTGAATGACTCTTGTCCTGCAATAGTCCACGTGTTGGACTCGCACCATTTTGTCTGATACTGTTGGAGTCCAGCCTTCTTACTCAAATTTTTTGGTGCCTTTTGTATTTTTGACACTTAAAGTGTTTCCTGTGACGCAACAGGTAGAATATTTCTTCTTCAAAGTCCAATGCATAAGAACTTTTTTCTCTTTTTCAAATAAATTTTTTTGAGCTATATGTAGCCATTTTTAGGGTTTTCTACGGAGCCTGGCAAGTGTCAGCAGTTGAAAAAGAAAGAAAGCCGGTGGAAATCCATGCTCACGGTTTGATAAACTGTGTGCTCTGTTTAATAATCTGTGTGCACGGTTTTCACGGATGGCTTGCACTCTGAGATGCCTCCAAATTTTGAATTTGTGAACCGGAAAAGTGAACCAGCGTATAAACTTTTGAAGAGAATTTAACTGGACTGTGTGCACATGGATTAAGGGGGATTTTGTGTGCAAGTACTTTTTGTAATTGTGACAGGACAATTCTCTCATATGTGATATGAACTTACGAATGTAGGGCCTTTATTAAGCTTTCATTTTGGGGGGGGGTTTGGCAAGTATGTAGGCTCAAAACTAAAGATGCAGTCACAGAAATCCTATTCGATTATTAAATTGATGAGCTTTCTGTTTTAAAGATCTATGTTTAACAACTCAGAAGAACAGTTTAAGAGAACATGTTTGTACATCTGTACATTAATTCATCTATACCAGAATGATTCAAATTGCAAGTAACATGTAAATTAACAATGAACTAACTTAAAAAATAAGACTGAGATTCATACGTCTCAGCTGCTTTTAAATGTTTCTGTAATTCTTTAAATGACATTTTCTCCCAATTTTCAAGGCACAGCCGGCTGCATCACAACCAGCTCTTTCACTCATTCAAAAGAAAGATGACTGTCTTTAGAAATATGGCTTCAACTCGACAGGCCATGCAGGTCAAATAAGGTCGTGCAAATGTAATTTTTTCAAGTGGAAAACAGCTGTTCGTTTCTGAGACCCATCTTGCTGGAGGGAGTTTGGAGTCAGACTTCGCTGTGCACTCCCTGTCAGTGAACAAAACTAATGCAAGAAAGTCCTTTTGGGTCATGTGTAAAGGTTCCATGTGAACGAACACAGTTTTTTGGATGGAAGGGAAATAACAATAAAGCTTCACTGATAAAAACTACAGGATAGTAAGTACAGTTGATGTCTTCAGCTTTCAGTGGGTTGATGTTAGACATAAAGTTCCTGGGCTGAAATCTGGTCCCACTCCAGCCCTGATGCTGAGACTAATTAGATGGGATCTTTTGGTTTTAGTTTATAGCTGTTTAAAGAAATGATCCCCGACTGGCACAAGCTGTCTTTTACAACTACCATTTTCAGTTGATTTGAACACTGCTGCTGCTCCCATGACTTATTAAACACAGGCAAGTTTCAATGCTGAGTTTGGAAACAGTATCTAAAGGCTTTTAACTTTTTACCTCTAAGTCAATCTATACAAAACAGTCTTTCCTCTGTGTAGACCAGTTTGCAATAAATTATTTTATCCAAGATGTTCAAGTAACTGCAAAGTCATTACTTCTTTCTTTCTTTTTTCTAAATGATGGAAAGGTATTGACTGTTAGCCATTAATTGTTTGGCAGATCAACTACTCCTAATTGAAAAGCGATTCCACTCTTGCTCACTCCATCCACTTTGAAAACACATGAATTCCTAACAGCTGTGGCTCAGGACGAAGGGCATTCCACTGGAAGAGGAAGGTATATGGTTTGATCCCTGGATCAGGACACTGAACCCGAGATTGCGTTTTACACCTTTATTGGGGTAAGTGTGTGTATTACAGAAATAAGTTTTGATGTGTGGAAAATGAATGGGTGAATGTGACTTGTATTATAAAACTAGGGTGTCTTCCAAACTTCTATGCATGTAGGATTTCAGCTGATTAAACTTTGGGGTTTTAGTTTTTCTTCTCCATCTCCAATCTCAGACAGGTTTGATAATTAGTTTACTGGGTGTGCTTAATCAAAGGGAAACTACTGAAGGAGGTTATTCCACATTATTAAGCAAGTCATATGCAGTTTCCATGCAGTGTGGGGGGATAGGAAGGATCTTTCTGCAAATGAAAAGCATGAAACAGTGTAATGCCTCGTGAAAGGAATCAAAACACAGAACATTTCACAAAGACTTAAGTGAGATTATGTGCTGTTGAAATATCTGTATAGAATTCAGAGGGCAAATGGGGTCGTTCAGATAAAGACATATCAAGGGAAGTCTCTGTCAGCTAAACTGTGGATCCACTGAAACAATGCTGCACTGAAATGATTTTGGTTTTAGTTTCCAGTCGAAAGGAAACAAAAAAAACAACGTGAGTCTTTGCTGTTTTCTGAGCGATAAGAGGAGAGCTGGATGGGATAAATCCTGTGGATAGACACAACTTCAAGGGAAGAATGCCAGGGAACATCTCAAACCTGCAGGACAGCGACCCTTAGGGACCGGAGCTTGACAAGCCTGCTGCAGAGCATCCAGGAAACATCTATGAGGGTGGGCAGCAGTATACCCACAAACAGCAACTTTGGGAGGCAAGTCTGGTATCCATATAACACACAATTAGAAACTTTCCATGGACTCACAAGTTAAATGGCTGAAAAAGTTGTTAAGATGATATCAAAGAAGGGCTTTTAACTTGTAAAAATGTTGTTTTGACATGTCTTTAAATAAATTATTTCCCACCAAATACAAAAAAATAAATGTGTAAATTTTCAGTTCTTTACTACCTATCTGGTGTTTTGAAAATGTTCTGCATAATCATTTGGAACACTGTATTTTAGTAATCGGAGAAAATACATGTTTTCTTCATTGGTAGTTTTGCTCAACAAATCCCAGATTATTATATAAGCTAGTGTGACTATTAATGATTTAAAAGAAATCACTATTCATTGTTATTAACAATGATTATTTAGGAGAAAATAAACCAAAACAGCATACCCATAATAACTTAGAACAATAAGAAACCACCGTATAAGTGCTTTCCATTCAAGGCCTCATTGGCACACAGTGTCCCCTTATAAAGACATATGAACACTTATGATGGATATGTCTATTTTGATCTCACTGTGTTTTACAAGTGAACATGACAGCACTGTTGAACCTTCATGCACTTAGAGCCATAAATTACACACTTTAGAATGTACAGAACACACTCTCCATTGCTTGTGGTAAAGCTTAAAACTCACTGGACAATATTTCCTCCTCAGAAGCACTTTTTATTCACCCACTTCTCTCTCTCTCTCTCTATCACACAAGCACACATACACGCACACTCTTGGCATGCATAGCAGCAGTCATTTTTCTTGTTAATGTAGCGTGTCGAATTTGCAGGGCGGTGGCGTGCAAATGAAAGGTTGCACGTCTCACTCGCTTGGCAATATGTATTTGATAAGAGCTGTAAATCAACTAGTGTAGCAGAGCAGAGCCTGCAGGGACAGACAAAACACATGTTAATGGAGAGAAGCCCTAGATTGTTGTGAAATGCTGTATGAGCATGAACAAATGAGTCAAAGAGAGAGCAAAACAGAGGGTCAAAGACATGGACGGTAAGAGTGAGAGTGGTTGTAGGGGAAAAGCAAGGGTCATTATAAGTTTAGTGTATCTGTGTGAAGTGTTTGGAATGACTTTAAAAATGCCACAATAAATGGGAAGTACAAGTGGATTGAAATTAGAAAGTTTGAGACACAGGAGCTAAGATAAAAAGGATAATCTAGAATATACGCACTGAGAATTGTTTGGTTAATGGTTCAAATAAAAGACAGCTAAATGGACTTTAGATGTCAAGGCAAATAATTGGGCTCAATCTGGTTCAAAAATAAAACTTTTGTTGGCTTATTTAACAGCTGTAATTGTGGAATGGCTCTTTAAGACTACTTGGCTTGTCCACTAGTAAAGATGTCATCAGAAAGCATGGAGCATCAAGGATGATGGATTAACATTTTCAGAGCTCTCGTCTGCTTATACATTCCCAGCTCGCCTATAACATGCAAGTTGTGTAGCTTCCGGTTTGTTCATGCATGATAACACAGCATCAGTCCAATCAGGCTTCGTAAGGTGGATGAACATGTTACACTTAGTTGATGAAATTGATGAATCATCTCCATTTAGCTTTGTTTTCACCCAAAATAGCAAAAGGATCAGAATGGGCTCACCTATGAGACAAGTTTAAGGCCTTCACATTACTCATCCACCACACAGAAACATAGTATTACTGCATTCTAATGCTTTTCATTGAGGTACATCTAGTATTCCGTCCGTGCAACAGCTGAAACTGTGTGTGCATTCAACAACCAGCTTTATAATGTCTCCGAAGCTTCATGTTAGCAGCTAGTCATGGTTTCAGGATATTTATGAGAAATGTTTAAATTATTGGAATTACTGAAATTAATAAAATGTGGTGAAACAAAACTGAGTTTAGAAAAAATATCAAAATATCAATAAATATAGTCTCAACTAACAACTGAAAAAGTAACAGTGTTTTTGATATATTTTTTGCAACTGAAAAGTGAGTGTACGAACGGAGTTACCCAGACCAAGACGATCGTCTCATCATCCTGCATTTAACTCACAAGGATCAAACTGCTTGTGCTAAAAGTGGCTGGATGTCCATGTGTTATGTTAACGTCCCTGTTAGCCGTGGAAGCTGTAGCTTGAGCAGGCTTCACCTGACTACATGCCCAAGTGTCCTTGGGCAAGACACTGAACCCCAAGTTGCCTCCTGATGTGTCTATAGATGAAAAGCACTTAGTACAGGGGTGTCCGACTTCCTGCAGGACGAGGGCGGCTGTCCTGCAGGTATTTAATGTTTACGCTCCAACACACCTGAGTCAAATAAATGGATCCAATAACCTATAAAGTGCTGCACAATGACTCATTAAATTGAGTCAGATGTCTTGGAGCAGGGACACATCAAAAACCTACAGGATAGTGGCCCTCAAGGACCAGAGCTGGACACCCCTGACTTGAAATGTGATTTAAATTAGATCAGCAACATTTTGCCAAATGCTTCTCTGTTAGCCGATTTAAAAAATAAAATAAAAATCTGTACCCCAATGACATTACTTGGTTTAAATCGACAGATTTAGACTGATTTAAATCTACGTTGACACGCTGGCAAGAAGCCTGTTGGGCAAATGAAGAAAAAGCAGATTGATTTTATAGCTGCTGATATAATAGTTAAACTTTTTAAAGTGCAACACACAAGTTTGAATTTGTCCTCAAAATCTGAAAATTTCATCATTGACACGTGACAAGAAGGCAAAGCTTTAGAGCACTAATGTGGGCTTGAACTGGCAACTCTGATTTGGAAGAGATTACAAAGGCTTAGTACGAATTATTTCATAAGATTAAATAAACGGAGTCCCTTTCTTTTCTGAGTGCTGCTGTAGATAATTTTCCCTGTTTCTAGTTTTGGCCATAGCCCACTGTAATATCCTGTGTTTGGCTCAAAACCAAGAAACAAGCCAAAACAAAGGTTTAGTTCAATCCTGTCTGAACCACTTGTTTTTGTCAGAACAAGGTATGGCTTTTCTTTCTGGTCTACTGCACACCTGTGATTTCAGTCCGGACAATACAAGTTTAGTGTGGAAGCACACTTGATGTGTAAAAATAACACATCTAAATTGTAATAAAGAAAAATAAAGACGCAAAACAATCTCAAGAAATCAAAATATGTTTAACAGCAGTCTACTTGTACAGAGAATAATGTAGCCTGCATATATGAACGTCAGTTGCACCGACACATTCGCTTGTAAACATAACTAAGAAAACACTGCAAGTATAGCTTGTCTGAGTGAAGGAAATTGCAATTATGTGTCATATTATGGGACAAATTGAAGCTCAATTCCAAGTGTACTGATGTAAAAGGGGGTGTTTATAAGTCTGGGTGGCTTTATTCCTTGTGTATGTGTGTGTGTGTGTGTGTGTGTGTGTGTGTGTGTGTGTGTGTGTTCCCTGAGAGCATAAAAAGAAAGTGCAGATGTATTTACCTTAATGGGGAAAAACACTATGGGTCTATTTGGACAAGGGGAATGGAATACTGTTATTACTGTGCTCTCTCAAAAATAACTATATGATTATAACAACAACAGATAGTCTCATCACAACATACATGCTGCACAAACACACACATTCACATGAATGCAATGACACTCGGACTAAAAACAAATACATTAGCTTTGCATCAGATCAGATTACTGGAACTGGAACTGTGGTTTAATTTAAGTCTAACATAAATTTTAAAGCATTTGATAATAACTGTTAGAATTATGTGGTCCTCATAAGAACAGAAGACATTACACACCCTAGGATGCATTTTGACATCAGAGTGGTAAAGGGAAAATGAGGTGATATTTGGAGAAATAGCCTGAGAGGCTTTTTGTGACCCTTATTTCTCATGAAGAGTAATAAAAGGCCTCAATGTTGGCTTCATCTCTTGTTTTTCCATGTGATTATTCTCATTCAGGCGTAAAATACATTTCAGTACAGCATCATCTCCCATGGTTCCACTAGTTTAATATTCACTGATCTTCACAAAATCCAAAAGTTATCTTTATCTTATTTATTTATTTATTTTTGACCAAGCAATGCTTTACGCTTTAACTACTTAATAAAAGTATTTTTAAAAGATCCCAAAAGCAACTTGAGATTTATTAAACTGCAACAATAAAAGAAGACAAAACTGTTATTTAATGACTATGAATAAAATTGAAACGAGAACCACCAGGAGTATATAACTAGTTAATTGAGGAACTTATTGATTAGACTTGGATTTATTCAACCATGAAGAAAGCTTAATTAGAAGCAGCCGGTTTGTTTACATGGCATAAATGAATAAAGGTTTTAATGCCACATAATGACCACAGTGACGCATATAGGACATTTCATTAACACTTCCCAATTCAGCTTAAGTTTTGGACATTTAAAAACTCAAATTGATAAAACTTATGAAAAACAAATAAAAAATGAACAAAAATAAAAGTTTTTCTAACATTAACTTTGACCTTATATCATTATAGACAGTATAAAACCAAAATATATGTGATGTTTTATGTTTTATCTTCAGCTTAATTTCAGTTGATAGTATCTCTTTTATTTACTCATTTGAAACATTTAGAAGACAAAAGAAGTCATTTATGATTTTACAGCACTTAATTTTGGAAAGCGCTTTACAAATAAAACTGGACTGAAAATAATAGGAGTAAACCAAATAATATTTTAATTCTGGGAAAAAATGTCTAATGAATTGGGATTACATGAAAATAATTACTGTTATAATGAATCAAACTGAATTAGATTATTTTTAACATGATTACAATTGAACTGAACCTGGACAACAAACTGCACTGGAAATGCAAAACTTAGGCTGTTTTCCATAAAGAAGGTGACTTTGTCTAACATACCTTCTTCTATAATCTACATAATGTGTAGAGTCTACACAACACTCTGGATAGTGAACATTGCCCTCAGTCAAAAGCTTCAACTCTGCTACATAATGATTCTCTCTTGAAATATATACAGCATATAGCATCAAAACTTTTCAGGCTATCAATCACCTGAATGGTCTACAACTCAAATACAGCTACAAAAATTCCATGCAAGATATACATTAAAGTTTTAAAAAATAGAATTAATATTGAGGAGGTAAAGAACATACACACATACAGAAATTCCTTCATTTTTTAGAAAGTAAAATTGATTTGAATGTGCAGGTCTCTGCTTTTTGCAGATGATGTGGTTCTTTTGGCTTCATTGGGCCACAATCTCCAGCTCTCGCTGGAGCAATTCGCAGCCGATTGTGAAGCGGTCAGGATGAGAATCAGCACCTCCAAATCTGAGACCTTAGTCCTCAAACGGAAAAAGGTGGAGTGATCTCTCCGGTTTGGGATAGGTCCTGCCCCAAGCAGAGGAGTTCAAGTATCTCGGGGTCTTGTTCACGAGTAAGGGAAGGATGGAGCGAGAGATCAATAGGCGGATCGGTGCGGCGTCTGCAGTAATGCGGGCTCTGCATCGGTCTGTCGTGGTGAAGAAGGAGATAAGCCAAAAGGCGAGGCTCTTGATTTACCGGTCGATCTACGTTCCTACTCTCACCAATGGTCACGAGCTCTGGGTCGTGACCGAAAGAACGAGATCGCGAATACAAGCGGCCGAAATGAGTTTCCTCCACAGGGTGGCTGGGCTATCCCTTAGAGATAGGGTGAGAAGCTCGGTCATCCGGGAGGGGCTCAGAGTAGAGCTGCTGCTCCTCCGCATCGAGAGGAGCCAATGAGGTGGCTCGGGCATCTGGTCAGGATGCCTACTGGACGCCTCCCTGGTGAGGTATTCCGGGCATGTCTCACCAGGAGGAGACCTCGGATTAGGCCCAGGACATGCTGGAGGGATTATATCTCTTGGCTCGCCTGGGAGCTGGCTGATGTGGCCGGGGAGAGGGAAGTCTGGGCTGCCCTGCTCAGGATTCTGCTCCAGTGAACATACCCCGTATAAGCGGAAGAGGACAGTACGGTACGGACGGATTTGAATGTGATTTTGACATAACAAATGTTGCTTTCTGATATTGATAAATAGTGTTCTCTGCTGAATGTATTACGGTCAGTGTTTGTTGTCCAAATAGGGGAAAAATTATAAGAAATTGGAAATAAATACAAACTAAATGATCTCAGAGATCCCTATCCATAGACACTAAATTACAAAGTTCATAAAGCCAGAAAATATGTGAAATCTGATGCAGAGAAATGAAACAATGAGTATTCATAAAAAAGAGAGAATGCACTCCTCAGGATAAAATGAGCAGAGGTCTTTATGTGCAGGTGTTTTCAGTGTGCCGTCTTGCTGTGTCCTGTTCAAAGTCATTTTCAGAAAATTGTTCTATTGCCGACCCCCACAGTGCACTTAAAATAAAGGAAGCCTTTGATTTAGCAATGATATAAAAAACTGAAATTCACAGGTTTTCGAATACATTTAGCGAGTCAGTTTACTCGCTTTATTCCAGTCATCTCTGACTTCCTTCAGGAGCCAATCAATTTACCAGTGGCAGTTCTGGTCCATTTAGACCACAGGGTCGGACAGGGGCTAGCTGTTTCATTCCATTTTGGCATCAAACCACTAACATTAGTGGTTCCCAACCTTTTTTTGGCCTGTGATTCACAATAAAGATACTTTCATTTGCTAACCGTAATGCAGTGTCATCAATAAGAACAGATGCTGATATGTGAAATACCGTTAGTTGGTGGCCCACAACGTAGGGTGTTAGATAGGCACAAACAGCAGAGGAAACACAACAGGACATTTTA
>JBBBVU010000012.1:6288312-6305384 GCA_037177055.1 Atherinosoma microstoma | reverse complement strand
CTCATCTTTGCGTGCATATATATATTATATATATATATATATATATATATATATATTCTGTTGCTACTGTATGTAAGTGATACATTCAGAAACATCTTGTATAGGGATGAAAAGTTCTTTCAACAACCGCAAAAAGTAGTTAACTCTATAAAGCCAAACGTATCATATATTGTCTTCTGCCTCACCAATGGTTACCAGGAAGCACAAGACTACACTACAATAATTTTGACATGTCACGCGGTAATAAATGGTAGATATACTCCCCAAAAATTATTTTCCCATATTTAGTTAAAGGGCCAAACAAAGACTTCAGATTAAAAAATTTGACTTTTCTCCCCAGTTTTTCTTGGGTTGGGCTTTAAATGGTTAATAAAGTGGTCACTGCTCAGATATCCAGTGCTGCTGTCCAGAGTGCTGAAAGAAACACAAGAGATTACCTCCATCGTCAAGAAAATTTAACGTATTAAATGATTAAATACATAACGCTGACAAACTAAATCTGTTCTTTTAATATAAGGACCATCAGGAACCTGATAGGGAAATAAAATAAAATTGTACCTGAAAGAGGACTATATTTCAAGCTCCCCCAGAGTGTCTCAGGTGAGGATTTTCAATGGAGCTTGTCTGCTTTTCAGGGAAGCTGAGCTTCCCTTAGCTCCCTCATAACCCCTTAAAATCCTGCAATTTTTGCATAAAATAGATTTTATGGATAAAAGATGTCTTGTGGATTAATCATTTAACTGGACCTTTGTTGATGTAACAGGACAATTTTTGTTGCAATATCATCGGCTACTGGAGTCCAGTATGGTTTCAAAGATAAACTGCATTTCCAACTGGTCTGGTGTGTGGTTGCTAAATCTACTGCTATGGTTACAGCCTGGAATAGTAGACAACATTTAAATCTGTAAAAGTGTAGGTACTTGGAAAGGAGACAGTGTAAAATACTTATTTATTTGTCTTGTTCTGCCCTCGGGACGTCTGGTACCACTGGGTTAAGATGCACCACGCTACTTGCTTCAGGAGGAGAGGTGGGGGTGGGACCTCGTTAGGGAGTTCTGTGCAGGCCGACTCTCCAAATTGTCATTGTTCTATAGCTATTCAGACTTGCTCGGGGGCCCTTTTCTGCCTCAGGGCCCCACACATTTGCCTGGCTTGCTTGTTGATAAGCTGCGCCTCTGCCTTTATGTAGCAGTTGAAAACAAAAGTAGCAATTACCATAATGTCTATCTAATGAAGGGAAGCTGGAACCCATTGGTATACCCCAGTCATCGTAGGCACAACACAACAGGGGGTTATTTTCAGTAACAATGGCCAACAACACTACAAAATGGAACTTTTCTACTGAGAATTTTGACCAGGGTGTCATGGGTGGGTCTGAATGACCATATATATCAACAATGACTGATTTTGCCTCACTGATATCAGTTATTTTCTCATTTTTAACTTTGCTTATGAGTGATTATATTTCTGTTGTTTTGTAATCCTCTATAATTGTGCATATTCCATTTCAGAGAAGTCTGAAAAATGCAGTATCTTTTCAGATTATAGCTCTTCTAAATAAATCTGAGACTGTCAAGACAAGTTGAGCAAAGTTTCTGTCCTGCTTCACCATGAAAGGTTTTAATTTTTCTTTACTTTACCTTTCTTTTCCTTTTTTTGGGGATGTGTTGTAATCACCAAAATACCCATGTACCATGATAGGACAATGAATTATGACTGTTATTTTGTACAGGTTTAATCGTAAGAAATGGTTAAAAGACAAAAGAAAAGGCTTTTAGTTTTGTTTTCAGGTAATGGGTCTTTATTGGCCTCCATTAACCATCTTTAAACAATGACCATAGTAAAAAGAAAAACAAATTAAATGGAAAAAATTGCTCTGAAAGCACATCTTCTACTTATACGTTCAGCTGCCTCCCATTTGTTTTCCGAGCTGAAACAACACACACACACTTTTTTTGTTGTTTTGTTTTACTGATTACTTGCTGAACTACTGCTCTGCTGTGACTTCATAACAGATATTCTGTTGCAACCTTATTAAATGACAGAAATATCAGCTACATTTGTCATTGGTCCAAATTGCAAAATGTCACATTTTTACAAAAAAAAAAGCTCTAAAATTGCATCCTGATTACATTTCCTGCTCTTATTTGCCTCTGTCTCTGAAATGCAGCTGGATGATAAAAGTGAAAGGCTGAAGATCTTTTCTTGCTATGTGATGCTGCTGAAATGTAGCTTATGCTTAAATCCAACCAGTAAGATTTTTCCCCTCACATTTCATCCTGCTATGCTTTGCCGCTTTTGCTTCGTACCTTCTTTTTCCCCACGCTGTCAAACTCATCTTATTCTAAAATGTTGTTGTCACAACTGCTGTCCGATAGTCTTCCCGCCTGTTGCTTCTGGAGCAAATCAATCTGAACCTCACTCTTTAAAACTTTTTTCTGCTCCTTTACTTCCCCCCCAGGCTGACTTTTACGCAATCAACCTCCTCCCTATCTCAACCTCTTACCCCTTCCCACCTCATCCTGATACCGGAGAGATAAAATCAGAAGTATTTGCCACTTCCTGTCCCAGCTCATGGGGCTGTCTTTGAACTGCTACATATTAATGTTTTGACATCTTTCTACATGGCAAGAGGAATACCTTTCACACTGCAGAATTTCTTAAATCCAAGAAGCACAAAAGTTTGACCACCAGAGGTGGAGAGATGGCTGATGGTGATAATCTTCAGATTTTTGGTTAAAGAAATCCACAGATTGAGAGTTTTTATGAGACATGGTTGTAGAGGGGACATCTAAGAGCTTTGAAAACTGCAATCAAAGTCCCCATCATTTTTTCCTCTCAGAGAAATAAGGCAGCATCATCACTGCACACCTACTGTGGCTACTGAGGGCCTGATCTGGATGTACAGTGTAAGACGGAGTGAAAGGAAAGCATTTTTATTGATGCTTCCAGCTGTGTTGCAAAAGTCTTGTTTTTATCTGTGTTGTATGAGTTATGAGAGTATATTAAATAAAATGTTGACTATTTTTCATGGAGATAGATTACCAGATGATTCAGGCCATCCATCTGTGTCAAAGGTCTTATAGATGTTACCAGTAGAGCTAAGTTAGAATGCATGAAAATGTAAAACTTTCCCGCTATCCTAAACATTCTTCACACATTTTATAGTTACAAAGGTAACAAAAAAAAAGGCAGAAATTTACATTTTTCAAACAATCTTTCTTACTTCACTTATAGGAGGAGTGTCTAAGATCAGCAGTAGTTTAGGAAGCAAGCAGTAAATTGCAGTAACTCTGACATTTGTGGGTACATACAGAAAGATCTGCCCCTCTTCTTGGTTGGAAAAAAAATTAAAAAAAGCTTAAACAACCTCAAAACAATCTCTCAAAAATATTCACGGATTTTCCTTTTTTCAGTTTACATCCAAACAATTTCAGAATTAAAAACAGGTTGAACTGGTGTACAAGGCTGCAAAGTGTGATTAAACTCACAGCATGTTCAGAGTCCAAAGAGCAATGCTACACGTATACCCGAAGCCACCATTAACTCAGACCAATTCCAACATTCCTTAATCACAGCAGACTTTAGCCTACACTGGAGTCAGCTAGATACAATAATGTGACCAGAATATACAATATAGAAATCATTGAGTCAAAATATCTATTGCTTTGGTGGAGGCTGCACAGCCCACATTTGTTCCCACATTTGTAGTAAGCCCAGGTCTTTCCAGCCATTTCTTTCCAAAATTCTTATTTCAGATCCAGATATTTGGATTATTATATCATCAGGTCATATTTTAAGGTTTATGGATTGAAAAAAAGGATCAAAACAGATGCTTATTATTTGTAATAATCCAGCTTCTGAGTATATATTCTTTTGGATAAGACAGGGCTGATACACAATCTAACTTTTGGTTAGGATTTCTCTCTGAAAGGGATCTCAAAAAGACTCGTCATTCTCAAGAAAATCTAAGTTTGATGCAGTGAGGGATTACCTCCATTTTTACATCTCATTATGGAGGAAAACCGATTCCTACCCTGTACAAAGACAAGAATTAATTCAATACTTGAAACAAAGACAGGAACATCTTTAGAAAAAGAACCAGTGAGATCACGTTCACATTGTGTTGGTAGATAGTATTCTGTACCATATTTGCACTGAAAAAATGTACAAAATATCACCATGTTATTGGCTAGTGACCTGCAGTCTTATTCACAAGCACTTTGAAGCATGTTTATTTATTTACAACATACAGTGTACTCTGAAACAGTAACACATTTATAAATAAATATTGCAATCTTAACAATCTTCCACTTCTCCTCCGTTATTGTCTGTTCGTCATGACTCGTCACCTGAGCTTAACGAAGGTGAGGCAACCTCTGTCTCCTCCTTTTCGCTTCTTCTTTTATGTGCTATCGTTCGCCAGCAGGTCTGCTATATTTCAGTCTTTTGTCTTGTCCTTTTTCTTTCTCTTCCTCACCTTCTCAAATGTCAGTTTCAATAAATAAAAACAGCATCTAAGATAAATAAAAAGAATCATATATTCTTAAAATCTTAATAAATCTCTAAAATAAAAAGCTACAATTTAATAGCTTACTAAATTAGGGGAAAAAATATGGTAAAACATAACAAACTTATTTATAAAAAGTACAAACAAAAGGAAAACAAAAATTAGCAAGAAGTTTTCTGAACCAATATCTATTTACGAGTTATTCAGTCCATTTTCCGTTGTTTTGTAATGTCATCCATCACTTCCGGTTAATCTCATGTACATCATCGTATGCCTGTTTTGTTGCCTATGTGGTGCATTTTGCTTGAAACCTCATTATTAAATGTTCAGTCAAGCTTTGCAAAGCCCAAGCAGCTTCCTTTTAACGTGAGACACTGTAGTTAGTCCCCCTTTTAGCTTACAGACAGCTTTCCACCGGATCTAGTTCGCAAAGCGTCGACTGCTGTCCAATCACAGACAAGGAGGGAGGCAATGGGATGTCAGGATTGGTTTGGAATACAGGGTGAAAGCAGTCATTGGCTGTAGGGTTCAGGAAACAGAAATGAGGCCTTAAAAAAATCGGCCAATGTCCTTTTCTGTTTGTAATTGTGCAAGAATAAATGCCTCTGTCTTGGATCCAAGGGAGAATCAGCCTCTTTCACCACATGTCACTTTCAAACTCTCAGCACGGATGTTTGAGGAAGGAGCGTGCCTGCCTGAATCTCCACTACTGACTGCAAAAGCCTGAATTTCTACTTGAGTACTTGGAGTATATATATGTGTTTTTACAATTCACATTTTCACGTATGAGCAGTAGCAAAAGAAAATGGCTAATATGGTCTATCAAGAACAGGCGGTATCATCGATGGCCATCTATTCTTAAGAGAACTTGGTGATTCCATGTTTAACCATTCAACAGACTTGGTAGATAAATGACAAGTTTATATATTAAAACTAAATCAGTAATTATTCTACAGCTGATGTTGGCAATATATCATAGAGATTGTTTGTTTTTTTTGTTTATTAAAAGGACTCATGACCTCAGAACATGATGTTCAAATGTATAATGTCTCAACAAAACCTGTCAAATAACATACCCTGAATTTATAATGTATGAATTCAGTGGTTTACTGGTTTTCTGAAAGTAAACATTCATAACCAATAGTCACTATTTGATTTTTACTCTACGATTTTCACAAGAAGTAATATAAAATAAAATCATATCACTTGTTGTTTGCTACTTCTAGTGTGAGCTAGTGATGACTTTATGCTTTCCATAGCTAAGGGGGAGCAAAAAGAGAGCGTCTCTGCCCTATCCCTTCAATAACCTTCCAAAATCTTCCCCACAATTTAGTTCCTGTTACTGTTCTCATGTTCCACTCATTCTCCCTCCATTAATCCATTGCAAAGGCATTACAGGTGAATTGTACTCATTGTCCATCCTCCCTCCTGCTTTCATCCTCTTCCCCTCTATTTCAGTCCCTTTTCCCATCAGTCACAGATTGTCTTGTAGCCTCTCCATGTAGGTTCTGATTTCAGACTGACCCAGGTCCATATCCTGGCACACCCACTTGATGTCATCTTCGTTCCCATTGGTCACCAGGACTGAGGAGTTGGCGTAAGGGCCCCCGACTCCTGAATTATCGTTAGGCAGAACTGTGGCATAAGAGGTGAATTTGACACGCTTGCGTTTGGCCGCTGCAACTGCAGCTACAGCCGCGGCTCGGGGGGAATTATTCAGATGCTCTGTTTGACCAGTGGCATCTTTGCCACCAGAAGTGATTGCTGAAAGGCACTGATGCGGTTCTGGAACGGATCTTGGCAAAGTTTGTCCGTGGGTGATGCCCCTGTGTCCGCCGGCGCCGCCACTCCCACTGATAGTCCCCATACCTGTGCCCACACCCATCACCAAGGTGTTACCCGCCCCATTTAGTAGGTACTTGTTCTCCTCGTATCCTCCTTCATTCCGGTCGATGATGGTGGTACATTCGTCTGGCAGCCCGCCTTGACACTGGTCGGAGTGGTCGGCTAGAAGGTCGGCCTCATTGCCGAGCCAAACCCAGTCATGGGCGTGGTTCATGTTGCCTCCTGCCTCCAGCACAGGGACCTGCTTGTGACGGTATCTGCAGACGAAAGGTAAAGATAATAGTTCATCTGCATTTGAGTATTTGTTTGCACTTAACATTACAGCTGGTAACAATATGGTAATGGTGTGGTAATATCATGGTAATACAGAAGTTATTACATCTAATAGTTTCATGAGTAGGCTAAAAGCTGTTAGCTAATTAGCCTGCGAGCTTTGTTACCACCTGATGCTGTGTTTAACTATGTGACACTCTGTGTTTTTAATCTGTGTTAACTTTGTAATCAATTCCAAAGTTGCAGTGATTTCAGAATGACTTTAGGAGACTTTTGAATGTTTGCATGTTCACTAAGGGAGAGGCCCAGGAGACGTCACTTGGGTTTTTTATTTATTTTTTTGGTGGAGCAAGAAGATTCCCGGTTTCGGCTTCCCCCATGAGGAAGTCCCCATCCATTGATACATATGATGTTTTAGGTGTCCACAAAGAAGCATAGTAATGCTTTACTATTTATCTTTCATTCTTAATTTAACATGCTGAGCTCAACATCAACTTTTATGATATTTTACCTGAAAGCGAAGCTGACACAGTTGATGAGGAAGACCAGTATTGCCAGGCAGAATACTCCCAGAAGTGCATACATCCCAATCTCCAAATCTGAGAGGCCTCTACTGGTCTGGCTCAGCTCACCATTCCCAGTCCCTGGTACCTCCACCTGAGCGGGGTAGCTGCTGTAGTCCCCTGCCTGGCTGGGACCACTGCCTCGGCTACTGCTGCTGCCACCATTAGCGGCTTTGCCTCCTGAAGCACGATGGGTTACTGTGCTCTTGGTTGTTGTGCTAACCTGATAAATAGGAATAGATACATGCATGTGGTTCACTTTTATTAAAAACAAGTTTTCAGATGTTGATGTGCATTAACTTAAAAACTGCAAACTGAAATAATTATTAAGAAAAAGAAAATAAAAACTGGTAAAAAGTCAATTATTTCTCCTACTGTCATTAGAAACTATTAGATTTAACTTAGCTCTAAAAGCTAGAAGAGCTAATGTCTACTAATAATTTAGATGACTAATGCTCTCCGCAGCATTCCCACCTTTCTCATTGCTCCTTCTTCTCGGTCAACTGCTGCACTGCTGGACTTCCACTCGCTTCCATCCTTTGTCTTTTGCTCGTTGGTCCTGTTGTCCAGTCCCCCACCATCTTCTTGCTCGCCTCTCTCCTCACTCTTTGATCCAAACTTAACTACAACATTACCAACTCCAGATGCAAGCACACTCTTCCTTTTGGACTTTTGGCAAGTTTCAGAGATGACCATCTCGACACGAACGAGGGGCCCTTGTCCATCACCCACTGCAACTATAACTGGCCAATGCTGCTCCTAGTGGACAGGGGAAAACAAAGATGAACATGTGGGCTGGAGATTGAACTTTGTGCAGAGTTACCTGCAGGGTTTGTGAGTAAAACTGCACAGTAAGATTTCTAGATCACTGAATGGTGGGGTTTAAACCTGATTGGATATAGAGATGATGCTTTCATCCAATGAGACAGCTGTAAGGAGGAAGTCCTTGGGATCATAGATATCGAGAGGTGTCACTGAGCCATCGCTGTATTGGATCCATGCACTGAACACAGCTTCCTGAATAAAAGAAAAGACAGGGGGATTGTTATTGCAGGGTTTAGATCATGTGTGGTGCAACGTAATGATGGATCATGACAAACGCATTTACATTCATTTGGTGAAAAGAGCAGATTTAAGGTGTTAAGGCTAACCCTAAAATCTTCATTTTCACATTAAATACCCCCACATCCTCGTCTTCTTTTATTTCCCCACAGTTTCCTGTTTAAAAGAAACATTTTCACTCTAATTTTTGCTCCATTTTCTAGTAAAATCTTTTCCATGGAGGATGCAGTGAGGGTAGCTGTAGCTCTGTGCAATACACAGAGTTGTTGTCCTTCAATCAGAGGGCTGCTGGTTCAGTCCCCAGCTTCCTAAGCTTATATGCCAAAGTGTCCCTGGGTAAGCTACTAAACCCCCACAATAAACGAGTGTTAATAAAATGCAGAGTCAGAGCAGTATTTACATCATAATGAGTTTTCATCCAATTAGCACTTGGACAAAATTTATTATGTGGAATATTATCTAATAAAGATACAGAAAATAGGGAGAATTGTGTGTGAGGGATGATAAAATAACACCTTACAATGTGATTATATAATCAACAATAACTTTCAATATGGAAGCTGTGTTTGGTGTGTGTGTGCGTTTGAAGCCTGGACCATGGTAATATTAATACCTGCAGATCTTGAGGTGGTTGTAATTGTAGCTGTGGTGCACTTGCCTGGAAATTACACACTCCTAATTAGAAATTGACTATGACAGAGATAAGAGCGAGCTGATGTTCGCAGAACAGAATTACTGTTTAAATCATGTGATTACAACCTCCAGGGTATTACTATACAGATAGGGATAGCTTAAGATGTAGTCCACGTGTGTGTGAGGCAGTAAAGCCTCTGTTTTTGACGTCTATATTGGTTCTAGGGTGTGTTATCTTGCAGAGATAGAAATATCTTGGTCACTGTATGTGAGAACTAATACATTAGAAATAGTGTTGGTGTTAGGACAGATGTACAGTGCTTGTGTGTTTGACTGGTTTGTAGCTCATACCTGTTTGGGTGCGTGCAGCAGGTCTGTCGCTGTAGTTGTTAGCTGAATAGCCTGGTAATTTCCTGGACTTGCTGTCATACTGAGGGATAAAGATGCAACCAGCTGGACTCCCAGGTCTGTAATTGTTACCTACACAAATGTATCATTGACAGAGACAATCAATGAAAAGTTTTGACTTATAGGCTACTTGTATGTACTCTCAACATGATGGCGACCAAGGACATGTGAGAGAGTTCTCCTAAAACTTAATGATGGACCAACATTCTCCTGTAAGATAGTAAATGATGCCTGCTAATGAAAGCACCTTGGGAGAATGATATTTTGATGAGCTCTATGAGACAATTAGGCGGAAGCTGTCATGTAGTTCTTCAAGTGGCAAGCATGCTGTATCTGACAATGTTAATAAAAAATTTGGATTCAGTGTCTACAAGTGCTGCCTTAAAGCTACTAACTAGCCATTAGCTCCCTAGAATGACAATAATATATGCGGGGAAGTTGAAGAACACAAATCATATCTCTGTTTTGCAGTTGCATGAAATAAATCACGTTATTGTACCTTGTCATCCAACACTGTTACGGTCTTCTCTGCCAGGATGGAGTCAGACAGTGGGGACAGAACCTGCAATGAATGATCAAATCACACTAGGGACAAGCTCTTGATCTGACAAGTAGTGCAATTATGTCTCAAGATGTTGCTGAATCATAATAAAAATAATAATTAAAAAATTTGTAAATATTGCTCAGACTATTATTTATTTATCTAGTTGTCTAAGAGTGAAATATTGACAATTATATTGTGGGTTTAGTAGCATTAACGGCTACTTAATGCAACATAAACTGACAGTGATTTAGATAGCTAAGACTGATAGTATATTCTACACCAACCACTGTTAAAATCCAATATAATCCAGATAAAACACAAATCAGATGAGATCATTCCCAATCTGTTCAAGTTTACAGTTTGCAGAAGATGCTTTTGTGGACGCATCATTAGTGCAAAATCATTAATGAGATCAAAGAAGATGGATGAAAGTGGCAAGCTACAGAGAAGTTTGGATCTTGGTGTCTAATGGAACTTTTATGTCCAGTGATTCTCTGTTTAAGATGGCGTGTAGCTTTACCGATGTAGATTTTATCACATGGGCATTTTAGTGGATATATAACATTTTTTGTATTGCATGTAATGGTGCCTCGAACTACATATTATTTTCCAGTTCTTGGATTCCTGAAGTCACTTGTTTTCCACGTATTGTTGCACTGCGCACAGTAACCGCATGGAAAATTACATCACAACCATTAGGACTCAATGAGGATTTTGAGATATCTGCTTTTCTTTGATACACTCAAATCTTATGCTTTGTTGTATGATGGCCGAGGTCTGATGTCTACATTGCATGGATTATTCATTCTTTTGTGCTTTTCTTTGGTCTTTGTATAAATTCTTTTCTTTTTTTATGTTGTTCTGAAAATGTTGCGAGAGTTATAAATAAGCACAAGCATTTTCGCCTGGGACTTCATATCCCATGATGCTCGGCAGGACTGATTTCCCTGCACAGGTGTTGTATATTAACTATGTGCTGTATCTAAGTAAACATTGGGACTCTGCATCAAGCCATCCCTGATGACCGTCTATGACCGAAAGCTTGTTTCATTACATTTTTATGTTGCATAGATTGGAGTGTGCAGACTTTTTTTCATTCTTAATGTCTTTAACTTAAAAGCTGTCTATAGGGGGTTTATTCAGTATATAGCCACCTATAGACCCGTGCCTGTCTATAAGTGGCTGCATTTGGACTTGAGTCACCTTAGGAGGTAATGTGAATGAATCACATATGCGAGCAGCCAATCACAGGACTGTGGCAGGTGATGGTACTGTTTAGAGATGATGGTGATTTGGGAGCATCACTGCTGCCATTACATACTGTACAGTAAAAGCACATACTAAATAATGAAAATACTCAAACAAACATGCGCACACAGTTTTATCAGCTTGCCCCCTGCTGTGCTCATGTGTGTCAACATTTAACTAAGACAACCAGGTCAAGACAGAAGAAGACTGAAACTAAAAGAGAGTGGATGAAAAGACAAGAAAGTGTAAGTGAGATGGCGAGCCAGTGAGAGTAATGAATAGAGCAGGTGTCAGAGGAGGAGAGACGATGACAAATAGAGGGGGACAGAATGAGAGGGAGGGCAGAAGGAAAGAACACGAAAGAGATTGGGGTACATTGGGCAGAAGACAGACAGTGACAAAGATTAGGAGCCTCGTGTTGTAGTGTACTTCTCCGCCTGGCGACGTGAGGACAGGCAGATCTGATTGGTGTACAAAAGAAAATCTTTGAGCGAACATGTCGGAGTGTCAAACTCAATCCCCCCCTCAGCGAGGCAACAAAATGCAATGATTGACATCTCTAGGATTGCTCTTCAAGACTGAATGAAAATGAGAAGGGGCGACTGGGGGGGGAGTAAAGAGAGAGACGGGGGAATGGAGACAGAATTCGGGCTCAGGGTGACTGAGCTGGGGGGGAGGGAGAAATTGAAATGTCAAACTATCAAATGATGGCTGTCGACTGTGGCATCTCGATAGGAATGCTGGGTAAATTCTCTCTCATGGCTTCAAAACAGTGCACAGCTGTCTATGACTGCATCTGTATGTGTATGGGTTCCCAGTTGATTGGATGGCAACACACTCAGCTGTTTCCCCAAATCCCCCTGTGTTTTAACTGAACTTAATGCCAGCCTATCAAACACACACAGGACACTTTTTCAGAGTAGTTATGCAAGAATATGCTGCTACACTTTGACTCACTTCACTTCATCTTTACAAAGGGTGACTGGACAGAATGTCAAAGACCATGTTGGACTTTTCATAGGTACTGTTTTTTTTGAAGCCGTATGATATTCTGGTAATGGAAGCAGCAAGTCCCAGACCTCTACTCTTAAACTGACAATAGCTTGGCTCATTAGAGTTCAGCAGGTCAAAAAATGTGTTGATTGTGTGATTGCTGAACATCACACCAAGACGTAAGGGCCAAATCCCAAACAGTTAATTGTGACTAATTGCATAACAAGCAAGCAGGGAAGGATTATAGTTGCAGGAGATGAAGAGAAACAGGATAGTGCTTACATCACCCCAACCACTTATAGCTTAAGTGTGAAGTGCCAAATTACACTGCGTTTGACGTCATGAGAAATCTTCAGTTGTCTGTTTCTGGACTTCTTGTCTTAAAGGTTTTTTTATTTTATTTTTTTTTAATTGTTTAAATCTACACAAACAAAATACAGCTCAAAAATCTAAGACATACTAAAGACACCAGATGTTGTTTCGCGTTTCAGGATTCAGCCAACATAGTCTGAGTAATGTGAATCAGAAAATACTGGCTAACTTGTTTAACGATGAAATAAGAAGAAATTCATACCTGTATAGTGGTGATCCCCAGGTCTCGCCCCATTAAGATGCGACCATCTATTAGCCTGGCAATGCGAGCGTCTTCCACCTGTAGATCCCAAAAACAGCAGTTAGCCCGAACATCATTTGCAAACTGCCATTAATGCACAAGTTAACGTAACATAAAGCAACAAGGCGATGAGGTATAGATGTATTACGGTTACAGCCCATCTGCTTCATCATGCTGAGTCTCTCCATTTCTAACTATGTAGTTAATGCATTTATAAACAGGTGGTATTTGTCCTCTCATCTAACTCTACAAAAGCAAATGACTTAATATTCCTTAGAGTTGCATTACCAGCAAGAGAGATCTGGTTTTAGGGTGAATATCTGTGCAAATTTCTATAGACTTGCCTTCAACTGATCCAAGACCAAATGAGTAATATCAGCTTGCCAGTCGGTTCCCAACATATAGACCATTTCCCCCCCTGGGTCAGATGGTTCTGCGACAAAATGGGTGAGAACTCGCACCAAGGCATACTGGTACTGAAAGGTGGAAGAATAATAAGAAGAAATTAGTATTATATAAAAATTTAGTATTTATAGGCTATATTAAAATGCAGTGAAAGTAGAAAAACAGCGCGTTTCCTCATTTAGTTCTTCATTACAAGATGAACGACTCTTCTGCCAGTTAAACGGGATTCATTCAATGGTTACACTGGAAAATATGCGCTCACATGCAACTTCAGCAGCAGTCTAAAGATGCATTAGTTTTATCGATTAAAAATATCATGTCATCGATGAAACCCTTTACGATCAATGAATCGATCATCAATTAATTTATGCCCATCCCTGCTAGGCTAATAGAGTTTGTCCCATGTACAAAAACAAAGAAAAGATATTCTTGTTACCATCTGTCACAACATTTAAAAGGCCCAGTCTGCTCTGATTGGTGAGCTGACAGGTTGCGATGGAGTGAGAGTGAGTGACATATATGTTTGAAGTGGAGTCAAAGATGTCTCTAGACAGGTGTTGCAAATATATCTCATACTGATATACTGTAGTTGAGTCCAGTAAGAGAAGGCTGGATTACAAATGTGATGCCTCAGGCAGTTCTTCTGCAGGACAGAATATCACCCCTTTGGTGTGGACCGGGTCAATTTGAGCTTTTTATATGAGTGATCTTTAAGATGTAAAACTAATATAACAGACTGAATAAAAAGGGAAAACACATTGAGCAACAACATTATCTACATTTAGTAAGTATCTAGAGGGATGACCCTTCCCTTTTTCAGGGTTTAGTGAAAGAAAAATTATTAAAGAACTCACTTTAAAACTGTGATATAAAATCCAATCAAATAATACCTGTAGGGTGCAGCCTTTGCCCTTCCTGTCATCATCTTCATCATCTTCACTGTCTCTGGTGGGTCTGGGAGGACAAAAGATAAATGAGACAAAAAAAAAAAAAACGAAGAAAAGCTGTTATTATCTGGTAACTAAGGCTACTTTTTAATACTCTATATTCAGCTCCTGCAGATCTATTATATAATCTCTGTTTAAGGTTACACCTCCAGTCATAGAAAATCCGATTCAGTTTTTAATCCATGTGACACATCTTTAAAACACTTAATTGGTAGTGTGTGCATCTATCAAAAAGCCAAGTGTAGCTGGTTTATGTATCGTTCTTTAATGACACATAATTGTAATGTGTAAATGTGAAGCATAGAAAATGTGCATTGCGCTTGTTTCTATTATTTGGTTTGGAGATATCAACCAGATATGATGTATGAATGAAGAACTTGGGGTAAGAATGTAAAAATCGTGCATTTTTCAGACCATTTAGAGATATTTCTGATTTCCGGGCACAATTCATTTGCAACTGGACTTCTTTCTGAGCTGCATGTGAACAACATTGCCTTGATGTTGTCTTGGCATGAGCTGTTGCGTTTGGGTCTTTCTTTTCCGTCTTCTTGTTTGTAATTCAACCATTTCTTTTCCTACCCTGCCGGGATCCTTTGCTCCGAGTTTACAGAGTTGAGCAATTTTTGCTCCGTTCATGGTACCAGAACTGAGAGCAACAGACAGAATTCAGAGCAACAAATAAAACCTAGTTTATCTATTTCACTGGTGAGTGTTTAATTTCACACTCTGTAAAATTGCACATCTCCCTTGCTGTTGCTATTACTGACACATTTATTCAGCCATAACAGAAACAATGTTATTTTTAGGCAAATGAACAAAGATAAACAATACATGCACTACAATTTTACAACTCTACCAGAAACACTGCTAATGCACACTTATGCTTTTGTGAGCATTCAGTTTTAGACGAGAAACCAAAGAGGGTTTTATAAATCCAGCTTCTGGTGACTGATCGAACACAAAAGCAAAGCAAAACTGGGCATCATCATTTCCAAAGTGTTATATTTCTTTCCCCCTTATTATTCCTAAAAATTGCAGATTTTCGAAAAGATTTCTTTTTATTGATCCAAAATGGTCTAATTTGGAGAAACATGGATAATAATGCATAGAAAATAAGCAAGGCTTCTGACCTCCAGCAGTACAAACTTGCAGCTCCTTGCCTCCTATAGCTGTGGATCTATCCTTTCATCTCAAATGCACGCAAACAAATAGACATTCTTTCTTCTTTGCCTCCCTCTGTGTAATATCTACCCAATACACACCGGATTGCCTCTGTGTCTTATAACTGTCCCAGCACCTGTGTGACCCAGGTAATATTACAAGAATTCACTTTCCATTTCACAGTGTCCCAGTCGTATATTTGTCTGCGTGCAAGTATGTGCCTAATAATGCCTGTGTTTTACTCTGCAAGATCGTGGTTAGGGGAGATAGAGGCATGTGGGAGTCTGCACACACTGGTTGGTGGCTATCTGTGTAGAAATTGGCCAAATTGAAAAACAGGCCCAGCAGAGCAGAATGGAAAAATGGGGAATAGAAGCAACGCATGTATAAATGATTATGCGGGCACACTCATGCGTGCACATACAAACGCATGCAATCAAACAGCATAGGCAGGCATGCACGTATAGCTTGTTGAGAACTGTGATTTTGTAACCTGAGAAAAAAAAGGGTATTTGTTGGCTGATTGCAAGTGATGGGCTGCAAGTCGGTGGGTGGGTGGGTGGGTGTTTTTATTCAAATCCGAACCTAAACACCCTTCCCCCCCTTCTTCAAGCAGCTGATTTCTGGTTGAGAACTGAACTTTACATTTCTAAAATGGGAAACTTTTTAATACTGTACTGAAATCTGAGTCCCACATTGTGATATATATGATGAATAATGTTTGATAATGTGCATAGTATAAAATGTAAGTTTAAGTGCGTAAGATGATTGCACATCACACTGAATACAATGCAGGAAAAGAAAGAGGAAAGCGTAGTGCATGTTCTGCTGAAAGCTCAACAATACATTTTTGGTCTAATCTTACACCAAATGCACCTGCATGATAAGTGACACCAAAAGCCCGCCAGAATCTTTTCATTCAGATAAAAATGACCTTAGCTGCAGCCAAACACCCTTTTTTTCCCCAAATAACATCATGTCATTTAAAAGAAAAATGATTATAATCAGAAAAGTTCGTGTTTTTCTCTCTCTCTGCTCATGCTGCAGCTCTTCACAAGAGTTTAAATCAAATCCAAGGATATGATGCTACTGTTCCCACTTTTAAAGTCTCAAAAGTCATGAACATTCTTTTATGGGAACCATGATTACAAGCCCTGTGTGTGCAGGGCTGTAATTGTACGTGAGACATTGAACTCTTCCTGGGTTGTTCTTTGCTTGCAAATTCTGCTTTGTGCTCTTGTACATGCTTATGGATTTTACCCCAGCATGTTAGTATGGATCGAGATCATGTCTGAAATTGTTCTAAAACACTTGCATTTCATGGTAAATATTTCTATGCAACCGTAATCTTGATGTAAAGATGTTTACAGTGTTTTAGTATACAGAGTATCAGTGTTGCCACAATGACTTCAGCTACACTCAAAATCTGTTCATGTTACACAGTTCCATCGAGTTCAGGGTGTTTTTTGTGTGTCTTAGAAGATAAATGGTGTCTGTGTGTGTGCGTGCGTGTGTGTGGGGGGAGAAAACAAAGATCTTTAAGTTTCAAAGTACTCATTTCCCTTATTCAATGTCACAATCAGAGCTCAGTTTCTTCATTCATTCTGGTCTACTCAGCTAATTGAAGTGGGCAGAAATGGCAGAGTTAGTTTAAAACATTGTGTTTACAATCAATAACTAATATGCCTGCAGAGAAAATAAAAATGAACAGATTTTATGAGCTCTGGTTGATTTTATAGATTACAAAACTAAGATAAAATAATAAAACACTGGGGCTACTTAACAAATGACAAAGGTTTAGTCTGCAAGTACCATCCCAAAGGTTCAGGGTATCATGTTAAGTAATACTCTTCCACTTGAGTTTATT
>JBBBVU010000012.1:6245629-6256231 GCA_037177055.1 Atherinosoma microstoma | reverse complement strand
TGAATGAATGAATGAATGAATGAATGAATGAATGAATGAACGAATGAATGAATGAATGAATGAATGAATGAATGAATTATACTTTATTGATCCCCGAGGGGAAATTGCATTATTATTATAATTGCATAATACACTGGAATAAAGTATCATCATGCTTTGAGTGAGATATCAAAGCCATTTTATGACAGACGGCAAAATACTTGTGATCCTGCAACGATACAAAGCAGTTTCACAATAAAGCCTAATAAAATATATAATTGCTACTTTTCCCTCAGTTTTCTTCTGAAATGGAGCTCCTGTTGTGATATTGATGAAGTTTCCATTCATATCACAACACAGTGAAGTTGGTGCTTACAGTGTAAAGAAGCTGATAGTCTGTTGATGCCTTATAAGGGAGAAAAGGAAGGAGGAGCTTTGGACATGGGTTAGAAAACTATATGGGCAGTTTAATACTGATTGGTCATGGTGACTGTCAAGTACAGGTAAAATGCTGCCCTACACTAACATTGTTAGTCCATGATTTCTAATATTGGATTAAACACATGTGCAAAAAAAAAAAAAAATAGCTTTGTTTACATATTTTTTGGAGATGGGGTTGCACGTTTACATCCTTCTTTGAAAACCCCAGAATATATATGAAAATAAGAGGAACATTTTGGTATTAAATTGTTTACGTTAAGCTCTGCAATAGACTGGCGACCCGTCTGAAGTGTACCCTGCCTCTCGCCTTGCTAATTGCTGGTATATGCTTCAGCTTCCCCTGCAAAACCGGATTGGAATAAGCGGTATAGAAAAAGGATGGACGGACGTTTAAGTTGATGTGCATGCTTAGATGGAAATCACTATTTTCAGCTAAACACTTAAAGTAATTGAATATAATATGGAATAAAGAAGACATGTAAAGGAAGGAAATTATAACAAGGGAGTAGAATTTTAATTAGAGTGTACAGAAAAGACAGAATTCAAACTAACACAGGACTTGGCAATTAGGAAAATTGCAGAATGAGGACATGCTGTTGCACATATTCTGTGCTGATGGTGACAACCAGACATTAACCTATGACAGCTGCCTCATTTAAATGCCCACTACTAGTTGGACATGGCTTCAGAAAACATCCACTATTAAACCATTCTAAGTGCCTCATTAACCTTAATGTTAATAACAGCTTGGGTTTACCACAGAATACAAAGATGGATCAAATGGAGCTGGAAGAGGAAAGAAAGTGTGGTGAAACAAAGACAAAACAGAAGAGACAGAGTGAAAAAAAATAAGAGCAAGCAGGGGCAAAATTAGAAAAATAAAGAAAATGTAAAAGAGATAAAAACACAGCAGGAGGAGGACTATTACAACAAGAGTCAAGGAGACAGAGAAAGAGATAAGGAGAGAAAAGGAAAGAATTTCATGCTTGTCCAAGGGAATTATTAAGTGGCTCGTCAACAACCGGCTCCCTACTGCCTTCAAAAGCTGCTCCACACTGCACTGAGATAAGCTCTGAGGAGATGTGTGTGTGTGTGGTGAATTCTAGTGTGTCGAGAATTTGTACGTATGACTGAAAGCATTTTAGTGCGAGTTGATGTGTTTCCTTGCACACCTGTCCTCATAAAAGCATGAGAGTTTGCAAGACAGAGGGCGCAAGAGAGAGGAAATTACTTTGAGTGTGCGTATGAGCATCAGGAGCAGTGCTCTCACCAAAGAATGTTTGCGTGTGATGGCGGAAAGAGAAATAAAGTCTAGGAAACTGCCCCCCCCCCCCTCCACTCAGCGAAGCTTATCCATGCATGTTTGTGCTTTATGAGGTGTGTGTGTGTGTGTGTGTGTGTGTAACTTCAAGTGAAGCAACTAGAGCGAGACTACCCATCAAAGAAGCACACACATCCATAAAAAGAGTCGACAGTGGGAAAAACAGAATAAAAAAAATAAAGCTTTTTGCTCTTCTGTACAAATTAAATTCAAACTTAACAATAAACGCATGTAAGCATTTCTCCTTCAGTCTCTATATAGACTATCTCTCCGTTTTCTCTCTTTTTCTTGCCTCCAATCAAAATGGAAGCACTGACATGTAATCTGCAGCTGTGTTTGCAGTAAATGCACAAAGACATTAACACACACGCTCACACATTCACACACACACATATATAAAGGGAGGCATATCTGCTCTATCTACTTCTGTGTTCATCCCTTAAATTGTCAGGTTTCTCATTTGGAGGAAATTGCTTGGAACATATACAACTCAGACTCTTCCTTTGTTCTCGCTCTGACCTTTTCACCACAGTCTAACAATCCAAACAGTGGGACACCGAGCACGAAAACCTCCTGCTTCCTCTGCTGCTTCTACATAATGAATAAAAAAAGGGGGATCTGTGAAGACATGGAAAACAACAATGACTCTACATTGTTGTTACTTTTACCGGAGGGGAAGATTGTGTCGTTCAGCAAAAAAGAAAGTAGTCATTTTTTATTTTTCATACAGTATAGGGTAATTGGACTCTGACATTTTGCTTGGAAGGTTGTAGAAGCAACGTGTGGCAACGGATCTACAAACACGTGTGACATAATGTGTGCATGTGCATCCTTTGGAAAAGGACACTGTTTTAAGTTAAAAGCAATCAT
Source organism: Atherinosoma microstoma (assembly GCA_037177055.1). Taxonomy (NCBI): domain Eukaryota; kingdom Metazoa; phylum Chordata; class Actinopteri; order Atheriniformes; family Atherinidae; genus Atherinosoma; species Atherinosoma microstoma. The sequence goes on along the minus strand of JBBBVU010000012.1, from coordinate 6,253,620 downwards.
TTCCCCCCGGGTATAATCTATACCTGATACTGACACACTAAAAACACAACATACACTTTGCTTAAACCAAGTCATCAAATGGCTGTAAAAATGCATTAAAACACAACATCTATTGACACACTTAGCAATTAGCTAATTAGGCAAATTGATAATAGAAGAACTGAGTGTTAACAGGAAGTGAACAAATACCCCCCAGTAACAGACAAGTGATTTGATCCAGACTTAGCCCCGAGTCATTATGCAATCATTGTTTGCATTTCCCCTGTGTTCCCCTGTTTGCATAAATGCCAGGCAGGAAGCAGTGCACGGAAGTTCAGCTTAACTCATATAAATCATCAGCAATGATACAGATATGTCCTGTCTTACTGTAAATGTCTGAAGCTGCTGACCTCGTTAGAGTTAAGCCTGAGTTGCAATACAAAAAGTCAGGGGAATTTTGACATAAGCAGGGATGTAAAAATGCGCAAGAGGCTCTTATAAACCTATAAACGTAACCAACATCAAACATTTGGACATCTGGAGAAAGAAGATTGTGCTTGAACACATCACAAAGACCAAATATCAACTTTGACAAACAATTTATGCTTTTACAAGAGGATGGAACTGCAGCGCAGAATGAGGCAATTACAGAATAAGGTGAAAAAAAATATAAACATATTTCTTTAAAAAATTCAATTATTTTAGCATAAACTCAGGCTTGTTTTTGTTCAGTTTTTTTTTGTTCTATAGTTCTGGGTATGTGTGTTTTTATGTATTTAGACTCAACATCTTGCTATTCGCCTTAGTACAGCCCATGGATAGTTTTGTACAAGTATGCATTTGTTTAGCAGTTAAGCTTCATGCATCAGAAAATAAAACCAGACAGAGCCAACAGTGTTCACTGAGAAGACAAAAGACACTGACGTTCACAGAGATGTTGCAGACACCTGTATGTCAGCTGGTATATTTCTCCCTTTATATTTTAAAAATATTACTTTTATATCATGCTTATAGGTGTTTCAAAATATCTAAAAAAACAAAACATCAAAGGACCCGAGGCAAGGTCATCATGATCATTACTGGAAGGTCCAAAATAGAGACTCAGATCTCCACAAGGTGCTAAACGAGTTCAGTAAAGTCCAAAACCACAAATGAAATCAGCTTGTAGAACTGACTGAAACGCAGAAGAATTATCTTTTACTTTTGAGTCTTCTCCCTGTGCCCGGCTGCATCATGAACAATTCACCCCATTCTCCAAACAACTGTTTGCTCACTGCAGATAAAAAAATCCTATTTTGACTTCATCTTTCTACAAGAACTGTTTCCCAATCTCCAGGTAAATGTTTATTTGCACACGTCTGTCGTTTCATTTTGTGGTATGAAGTAAAGTTTCTCCACTGACTACTGCTCCATGAAGGCCATATTAGTACAGATGTGGCTGCACAGTTTAAAACTGATCTACCACACCAGTTACTTATACTTCCAGATGTATTTTTCACTAAAATACAGGTTCCAATATCCATATCCATATTGTTGAGCACTCTTTGTTTTAATATTCAAAGTGACTTTCAGCTGCTTAGAGGAGACCACGGCTGCTGGTTATTGATTTTAGGCATGCAGAGTCAGAAATATGCAACTATTGGCCTGTCCTACGCTTACAGAGAAACCACATGAATTTCTCATGTGAACCACATGTGGCCACTGTAATTTTGGAACGATTTCATCTGATCCACTTGTGAACCACATACTACTCACATGTTCTTCACATGTGGTTGATACATGTGATTCACATGTGAAAACATGGTTTTGGAAGGTTTTCTCATGTGGTGATTCACATGTGAACCATATGTGAAAAACAAACCGCATGTGATTCCCATGTTTTTCTCCTGTGGTTGTCATGAACACATTCCAGAACCACATGTTTGCTCATGTGTTTTTTCTGTAAGGGTAATAATCAAACCCTACACTGAACAAGGTATAATGGCTTTCTGTCACCAGTTCATCGTCTGTTCTCAATAACAATCGGGGACTAAAGTGAACACAATAATGGTCTGCACAACTGTATTTAAAGCCACAGCAGGATGTTCAAGAGAGAAATTATAGGTACACATCCATGTACTTATTTTTAATTTTTTTTGCAATAAAGAGGATGAATTAAATTATAGTAAGTGAAGATAAGCATGTGGATGAATCAGATTTTTAATATGCTCTTGCTTTAATTTAATTTCCCAGGCTGAAGTAGCTCATTAATTTAAGTTGTTTGAAGTTTGGTTGGCATGCTACACTATTTATAATGGTTTCTTTTTTTTTTCTTTCTTTACTTTAAAATGTGTCATTCATACTTTAACATAATCAAGTACATAGTATGTCTGAAAATACAAGCATGGAAATAAATTAAAACAATTCAGAGGAATGAAAATAATGTTACATGTTAGAAAACCAGTCATCAGTTAAACAAAATTAAGTAAACCTATAATTTCCATTTTGCACATCTGCTCAAATTAGCTATGAAATTACCTGAGAACATCAGGGGGAAGTACACACATTGGAATCTAGAAAAGACAAATTTTCTGTACAAATGTGTTAAGTTGATACAATAGTATTAGTATAGAGGTGTTAAAATGGAGCATCAGTAAGGCCGGCTGCCTTGGTGTTGCTATAAGACATTACCTGGGCATTTTTGGTGACACCACATTTTTTTTCTATAATGTGTCTTTCTCTTTGATTGTGACTCCCATCATATTCCCTTGTTTTAGTTCTGTTCATTATTTCAGAAATGAGACAAATGTTCATTTTTCTTGATTTTACTAATGATAGTCTGGCTCATACTTTGTGTCATTGCATTTTTCTTTTTCTGTTGTCATCACCACATCTAATCTGTGATTAATACAGAATTCTTATCTGCAATTTGTTTCCAAGTGTCACCTGCTTGTATTCATGGCAAAAGGTGAAATGAAAAAATCTAGTAAATGCTCATGGACATACAAATACTGTAATTTCTCTGACACCGCAACAATCTCCATGAACCTTACAACACAAAGAAGGTGTGGAAAACATTTAGATTACTATCTTCATAAGATAATTTGATCATTTTGGGCACCTGTTATCTAAACAGCCTGAATGGTAAGAGAGTGTTTTTGTGGATGTGGTTTTGTGATTTGGTGTTTCAGTGAATTATCAGTGGAAATCAAATCCCCTCTACTTTATTTTTTATAAAATAATACTTAAAACTGTAACTTTTATTAGCACTTCTTAAATCTGTAGTGAAGTTCAGGAGAGTATTCCTCAACCAAAAGAGCACCAAACAGACTTTTTCTTGAAGGAATAAAGACACATTACATGCAAGATAATGATTACAGACCAGTTCTTTTCATCTTATTGGATAAATTTGCAAAAGGTTCAACCAATCATCTCCAAATAATAATTCTAATCATGTATAAACACTTCTCAAAGATACCTTCTATAGCTACAAAGAGCACATTACAGAAGTAGAGGAATAACACAGCACAGAAAGTAACAGTGTAACTTTTTATCACACTGTAGACCAGAGGAATTACTTAATAAAAAAAAAGAATAAACTGAGATTTAAACTTTTATCAGAGTAAAGAGGCAAATCATATATAGTGTTCACTTCTAATTTCTATCCTTGTTTGAGAAAAGTAATTGCAGAAACCATTAAACTGAGAAAACATTAAGCTCTGATGTTCATCTTCATTATCACCTGGCCAAACTCAAATATACTTTGTCCAAAATGACATCAGGAAATTAAGTATGCCCACCAGCCAGAGGCGAGTAAGAAATAAATGGAAAGGTTAGATGAGTTAATGTTTGTAGAAGGGAAATGCAGATATTTCATCACTGTCAAATTGGGAAGCATCATTATAAAGGCCAAGCTGGTTCTACCTAATGAGTCCATCAGTAAGTATCAGTGACAGTGAAGGAGAATGGTGAAAAAACTAAAATAATATTGAGTATATTGGGGTTTAGGCTTGTTGTGTCATTAAAAGTCACCTTCTATCTCATTTAATAATGCTAAACATGCATAGTTATTCTTTTTAAGGGAAAACAAAGCTCTGCAACTTTCTGAAAGTTAAGCTTTTTGCTTTAGAGAATTTGACTATTTTTATTCTGAATTTGCTCAGTTTCTGCAGATTTATTCCCTCTTTTGTCCTGGAAAGAGCCTTTGCTTAAAGGCCTGGAAACAATCTGTGTTTGTTTTTTGTTTCGTTGCAGTAAATGAGCTGCGACTTGGACTGATATTGTGATTCAGCAAAGATGCTGCCCTGGACCACAAAAGTCAATACTGTTTTCTAAAATAATTAGAGATTGGCATTCTAATATCAAAACTCTTCTATCATCAATATCACATCACTTCCTGGTGTCTTTGAATTCATGCAGAGTCTATATGACTTAGCATTTTCTTGTTTTTGCATGATTTGATTAAAAAAGAAAGTGTGTTGCATCCTGTGTGTCTGATGCAGCACATTGGACACACCATGCCCCGGTCTTTATATGATTAAATGTCAGCCAGTCACATTGGGAGGCACGGATTGTTTAAAAGGCAACCATTAGCAAAGCAGGAAATTGAATATTAAAATTATCTTATCTTTCTCTCTTTTCTTTTTTTTTATGATCTCTAACTTTCCTACAACACTGACCTGGTTCTTGACCTTCCTGTCACGTCTTCACATCTTTCCCATCAGTTTGTCTGCTTTTCTGTGCCAACCATGATTATCTGCTCCCCTCTGTGTCTGAAACCTGTTTTCCTGTGGATTACCCACTGCAGATGTCTTGATTTCTGCTGATTTTGTATCCCTGATTCAAACTCACCCTTCCTTTTGTGGGACTGTAACATTCAGAATCTACCAGCAGAGCCTTTTTAACTTACCTGTTGAATCTGCTTCTGGACTAATTCCTTGAACACCGAAGCTATCTTTGCTGGTGTGTTTGTTTTGTTAACATCGAAGGGTCCTCTGCAGTGTGAGCAGTAACCCATGAAGGGACTCATAAAGTGAGAAAGATTGCATTATGGCGAAGACAGGCAATGAAAACTGTGAAAATAAGTGTGACGGGGTTTAAATATTTACGAATACAGTGTAAAAATAAAGGAAAAGAGAAGGAAAAAAAGGATCATTAGATCCAAATTCTAAAGGAGGAGGAAAAATGGGGGAAGGTTGGAGAAAGAAAAAGAAAGAGATGAGGGTGATGACAGCTGGGCGAGCTGCCAAGAATGGCAGAAGTTTTGGACAATAAGTGTGTATATGTGAGTGTGTGTGTGATATGTCAGGGATAAATGGCTATTATCACTATGACAATGTTAATTACAGCCAGACTATTAGGCCCGAGCAGTGCCGCCTCATTTATTTGGCTGAAACGCAGTTGTGTGTGGTTGTGTGCATGTTTGAGTGTGTGTTTATGCCACTTTTCTACGCATGAGTGTAAATATGAGTGACTGCGTCAGTGTTTTCCAATGGAAAATCAAATCTATGTTAGACAGAGTAATTACTTTAAACCAAGTGTTCGCCAAATGTGGGATTTTTTTCTTTTTGTGATCTATAAGCCTTCAGACTAATCATGCAGAAACTGAGTAGGAGCCAAATTTCTACTCTTCCACTGGGAGTTATTCCAGCACTTCTGTGAACTATGCTTCCATCCAGCAGAGTTCAACCTTATCAGTGCAATGGGAAGTATGAGGTTTTCCCTCACGTTTGCTGGAAGAACTGATGATGTTTGCCAGGGAATTACTGACCGTGTAGGCGTCTACAAGCTGTAACAGAAAACTGTCAAAAAAGATTCAAGATTCCTAAAACTATTTAAAGATAACGACATGATTTTCATTAGTGCATGAATATTTAAAACTGTACAATCTGCTAATATGCAAAAGCAGAAATTTTGAGCCTGCCCACATTGCTTATCTGACAAGAGGCGAGAGAAACTGATTGAAACTGAATACATGGTATGCTCATGTGCAACGCTGCTTGCTATCATTTTCATCATCTGTATTGGTTTCTCTGTAGCAGAAGCTTTCCTGTGCACCACTATCCACCTCTTAAGAAAAGTAGACAAAGCAGGTGGAGCAACGTGGACAACTTCAGGAGAGACTACAGTTGATTTATACTAGGCAAGGATTTACTAAAAAAAGTGAAGTGTTGTAATTGCAGAAAGCTTTGGCAAAGCTAACCCAACAACTGCCTGTCCAGAGAGTCCTGATCAGACAGCTTAAGTGGATGCCAACGCCATGAAATCAGCAGATTTGCTACATGTAACAAACAGAAAATGTTTTATTTAGTTATCCGCTGCCATTTACTCTCTTCAGTTAGTTTCACTTATGCTTTCTGCTTTGTTTCAGTTTTACTGTATGGACACACTAAAGACCTTCCGTTTTCTCAGTGATGCTCCCCCTATCGACGGCTAATTCGGCATCCATCTCGCATCCTACCTGTACTGTCTTATCTTGACTTTTGTCTTATCTCTTGTTCTGTCCATTTCTATCTTTCTTTTCTTCTTTTCTCTTCTAATGTCTTCTTGTGATTCTTTGCTGAATCAGCCGCGGTGCACGTTCAAAACAGCCGGTGTGTTTATATCCGTTTGCTTGTGACATGGCGCATTAAGCATAAACTCAGCTGTAGCATCACACGGCATCCCTGTTGTTAAAGTTCTATAGTGCAATTTCTCAGCCTTTCCAGCCAGCACGTCAATGTGGGGCCCACAAGGCTTATATTTGGCCTGTAGATAAGGTTCCCAAGTGGGTTTGTCCACAGTTTCCGGTGGACTCACCTGTATTTGCGCATATGGGTTTCAAGTTGGTTCTTGGTTATGCCAGCATGGTAAACAATGGTCATGTTTGGGCGATGTGGGTACTGAGTGGGCATGAGCTTAAACTGGGGGAATTTTGCAGGTCCCATGTGGTCTCAGTTACACGGGCCCATATGGGCAAACACAGGTGAGGCCACTGTGGAAATTGTGAACAAACCCAATTGGGAACCTTATCTGCAGCCCAAATACAACCCTGATGGAGATTCTGGGTGGGCTAGGATGCTGCTGGGCAGCGACTGCTACAGAAATGCACATAATAGATGCCACTGTGCCATCAACGGGGTCCAGAACATGGAGTTTTAAGGTCAGAACATTATGTAATGCATCTTTAAACACATCCATTACTGTTAACCCAGACTCCACTGCTTCGTTCATCATCAGTTTCCCTGCATGTTTTTCTTCGTGCAGATGGTAGGAACACTATTTGCTTTTCCGGCATGTGACTGTAAAATGAACTGGTCTGCACTGTCAAAAATTAAATACTCAAAAGCCCATTCATTTATAATATTGCCAAACACAAATTCAACCTCTAAAAAAAAATAAAATTACAGTAACTGCCTCCCCTCATAAACACTGTCAGAGATGTCAGTTTGCGTTGAGCATAACAGTGTTATCATTTTCATTTGAGTGGGAGTGTACGTCTAATGAGAGCTGAGAGCAAGCGTGGATGGATTTGGAAGATCGTTGTATAAATAACGCAATCACACTGTGTGATGAAACATGTCCAATTGATAACTTTAGGGTGATAAACACCCAGCTGGTGGGTGGAGACAGCGTGAGACTGTAATTATATCAGGTATCTTCCTAGTGTGATTGTTTGTAGTCGTGCTGAGGCAACCCTCCTCGTAGCTGCTGTATGAATGACATTTAAATGTATTAATTCAATAGTAGCCTACTTACTGAAAACAGCCACTGCTATCTCTTTGTGTGCTTTAAATTCAAAGAAAGCCAGCAGCAAAAGCAAGTTAAAGTCAACTTTAGCTTAAAAAGTGTCACTAAAAAAATTTTTTTTACAGCATATTACTCAAAATGGTTGTGCTTTAGCAGTAAAGTCACCAACACCCCTCAGATTGAAGACAATTCTTTAAATTAAAAGCTGTACAATACTACTAAATCAACAAATAAACACACACACACACACACACACACACACACACACACACACACACACACACACACACACACACACACACACA
>JBBBVU010000012.1:6232064-6242311 GCA_037177055.1 Atherinosoma microstoma | reverse complement strand
CACACACACACACACACACACACACACACACACACACACACACACACACACACACACACACACACACACACAGACAGCACTCTTGCAAAGATCCCAGAGAGAATTGTACTTTCAATTTCCAGAGCCCTAATTGCATTAGAACTGCCCTGCTCTCGTCTCCTCTCTCACTGTTTCTGTTTCCCCGTGTCTCTCGCCCTTTACTCTCTTCCTCTGTGCTTCTGGACTTCCAAAGGACTGTTACATGATGCTCTGCACCTCCACTGGGCCCTCCTGTTTCTCTCCATCGTTCCCTCTCCACATTACTTCCTCTGTCTCCCTGGGTGTGCCCACCTCTGCCATCTTAGCTTGTTTCATTTCTTTCTTCTTGTTCACTCATTCTCCGTTTTCTTGTTACTTTTCATTCTTTTCCTTTGTTTCCTATTTTCTGGTCTGCCCCCCCCCCCTTTTCTGTTCTCTAGTTCATATCCTCTGTCGGTTAATCTAATCCCTTTTATGCACTCCACATCCTGCCTCTCTCTCTCCTTCTTTTTGTCTTCCCATAATAATTGTATACATTTTTGGTGTTAGTTGAACCAAAATTAGCAAAATAGTGGGTTTGGGGTGGTTACTATACACCAAACTAACACTCTGGTGGCATGGTTCTCTTCTCCTCTTACAGTTCTCAACAAGAGTCCGGCACTCCATCCCCAGCTGCTGCAGTGGCCCATGAGGACACTGGTTAAACTAAGCATTCCCAAATGGGATTATATAACTATGCATGAAGGAGTTTTCTCTTCAGTTTCAGATTTGGTTCATGAAGGACTTAAAAAAAAAAAAAAAAAAAAAAAAAGGCAAACCAGCCAGTTTAAAAAGGATGTTTTTGCTTTTTCTTCATTTGTCATCTTGTCTTGGGGGTTGAGTTTCTGAGAAAAATAATGGAGAGCCTGTAATTGATGAAACTAGGGTAAAAATAAACATTTGCAAATCCCTGTCACTTCTTTGAACTTCAATCCCCCCTTTCTGCTGACCTGGCTGTGGACTTAGACACTTTGATGCTCTTTAACCAAAGTGGAGAGGGGAAAAAAGAGATGAAGAGCATTCATTGTGTGAAGCAAAATGCTGCATGTCCAAACAAATCTTCACATCCTCTGTTTACCTCCTTTGAAGGTTTGAAGAGGTTGTGCACCACGGAAAACATGAAAGTAAACAAACAGGCATACATGTCATTTTAACGACATAAGAAAATGTAAACTGTGTTTGCATTATGTTTCTAACCACTGTATTCGTTGCAGGTTAATAGGAAGTAGGGTTGTCACAATTCCTTAATTTCGCAATTAATCATGGTATTTAAATGCAACGATTCGGTTCACTGCTGCAACAAAGCACATACGTGCCAAAAATCTGCATCTCTCGCCCAGATAGACGGCGCGATCCCCGTCACCATCAGCAAACTGACTGTTTCGGGGGGGGGACCTGTCACACGGGGCCTTAGGCCAGGATTTAAACCTGGGCTGGCTGCGTTGAGGAGCTCTAACCTTCGTATGTGAGGAGGTTGTTCAACCAGTTGAGCTAAATGCTGCCCAGAAAATGTCTATTTGTCCACTTGTCCAAAGCGTGGTAGTCTCCCCATCCATGGCTGTAAACATTTGGGTGGTAAGGTATAACCAAGCTGCTCTTTCATGCTCATGTGGTATGAAGGAAACTGAGTGAACAGTAAAAATGTCTGAGCAATAATCACATAGACACCTGTGATTGTTTAACCATGCATTCTATAACATATAATAAACATATAAACACATAATAAAGTTCAGAGTCCCATAGAAATCTATGGGTTGATGCCTTCTGTAATACCCTCTGATTTCAGCCCTGAAGAAGTGTCTGCGGCCAAGAATGAGTCAGCAAGAAGTGAAAAATGGAAGGCATCACATTTGAAGGTGCATGGACATGCAGGACATATGTTCAGATTTAGACCGTCACCTTGACGACAAATCTAAACTTCTGTTATATCTGTGTAAATAACACTGGGATGTGTTTGAACCAGTGTAGTTCGTTCATGGGATAAAAACAAACCATCATTAGCAAACATGCCCACATAGCTGGTTGTTTCATAGCCTTTATTTTCTCACGTTAAATCAGAAAGACTATAGCACCCTTCTCTTGCCTCAAAGTTATCTAAGTTGCTTTACTTGTTTTATAACCTCTACCTGAACAGTCTCACATGTTCCCTCTCCTCCTCATCCGTTCTTGTTGACGGACTGGAGTGAACTGCAGACGCTGGGTAATGGAATGAACCTGCAAGTTCTTAGTGACCCAAATGCATATATAGTCACCTACATACATTGAATGTGTCAGGTGTTGATTAATTGGGTGTTTGCAGGATGAAGAATTCAAGTAGTCTCTTAAGTGTCAAGAGCGACTGCAAAGTTACTCTCCAAGTGGAAGTAAGCCTGGCTTTTCATCTGATATCCTGGATTATAAGCTTTGCCTTAATAATGCCTTTTTTTTTAAAGGAAATTTGAGCATTGGTATTTCTTTTCACACAAAACAACAGAAAGCTGCACGTTAGCAGTGCCGCAGGTAAAACAAACTAATAAATCCTAGAAAATGTATGCACAGACTGATTCCGCAGTGTCTCGCTGAATGTGAGAGTAAATTAGCAAACAACAATCCGAACCACTGCTGAGACACACACACCCAGAAAATTGGAAATTTAAAACAACGATATATGAAGACATAAAGATTGAAAAGAGGGAAGAAAATTGAAAAGGCCTCTTTTAATAAATACAGAGTGTAAAAATGCTAAATCTATAGTTGAGCTTGACAATTCAATGTGTGTGTGTGTGTGTAGGCGTGTGTGCTTTCACCAGCAGATTATTGATTTTTTTCGGTTACTTCTTCATACTTTCTAACTTCCTTTTACACAGAGCCAATCAGAGAAGGAAAATTAAGAAGCCACTTAGCATGACTGCTCTGCTAAGAGGTCTGCATATGCACACATACGCGCCGGCATCTTTAAGCAACAAAGATAAACAAGTGTTCTAATTAAGAATTAATTACATAGCAAAGCCTCAGAGAGAGGTGAAACTCTGTGGAGAAATAAAGAGGGTTAGGATGGAGACGAGACAGAGAGGCAGCAGGAAAGACGGGGGAGAAAAGAGGAGATGAGGGTGGGATAGAGGGATGCATGAAAGAGGTGAGGAGCTAATTAGAAAGGGGAAGGAGAAGAAAAAAGTGAGGACAGTTTTAAAAATGATTTAGTACAAGGAATGGAAAAAGAATGTTCAATCATTAATTCATTTATTTATTTGACTGTATTTTACTTTCCTACATATATAATAGATGGATAAATGTACTCAAGTAGGAAAAAAATATGTATATAAAAAGATATTTGTGAAAAAGGCGGAAATAAAAAAAAACAAGAAAAAGAAACAAAGACAAGCTGACGTGCTGATTCATAAAGATATAAATCAATTTTGTACAAAATATTTTAGATATTTTCTGTCTCTTATTCATCTTTTCTCACTTAGAGGGAATAAAACCATCTCATTCCACACAGAGATGTGTAATGGCTCTCGGAGGTAACATTAAACTTCATCATTACTGATCCAACTTATCAGACACTAAAATACCTCTAAGAGCAAAGGGAATATATATTAGTTCCAGACCTCTGGTTTCATTCAGGTTTCCAGCGAGCTAATAAAACAAGTTGTTTTCCTCAGAAAAGTTTTCATGTGACGCGCTTATTTAAATAAATCAGGTAGAATAAAAGGTTGAAATATAGAAAGATCTAAAGATAAAACGCTCCATTAGCGAACGCTGCAGTGCTGTCCCTGGTGCTGAAACTCAAGAGTCCATGCCGCACGGGTCTGCTATGTGGTGGAGTCTGCTTTATGGAGACCACGAGAGTCATCAGTGGCCACTCATGAGCACATAAAAACTAAATATAGCATAAACTGTCCACATTGATTAATAATTATCTGATAATTGTAAAGGCACCTACATGAGTGCATATTCCTGAAGTCTCTCCTCCACTCTTTCTCTTTGCAACCAAGCAAGAAATTGAACCCCAACTTGCCTTTAATGTTTGTTGTCATGTGAGTGTGTGTAATGAAGAAAAGAAAGTACTGTGTAGCCTCTAATGTTAATAAAGAAGCAAAGAGGAGTTGAGGTAATAAGCATTTATAACATGAAAAATACATCCAGACTCTCTACTGGTTTCAGAACCCTCATTTCAAGCCAAAGGCAGCAAATATGACACAAAACACTGCTGTCCACTGTATGTGCAGCCTACCACTGTATTTCATCTATTAGTTCAGAGTTTTTATCTTCAATCTGGAGAATTTTTTTTTCTTTGGTCTGCTTTACTTTTTTGTGCATATTTTCTTTTTGGGTTCATTGTATTGTCCTATTTTACATTTGTTTGAGAGTTTGTTTGTATGTGCGAATGTCATCTTGCTCCAAAACCAGACTTCAAATTAGTTCAAATTAAGGTAACCCGAATTTAAATAAGTTTCATTGACTGCATTCGTCCGAACGGTGTCAAATAAAATCTCTTTATTAAATTCAGTCTACAAATCGCTGTTAGTCTATGTCTCTAATACTCTGTGGCCTTTTTTTATCCCTTCATCCCCTTTCTCCCTATCAGTTCTTTCTCCTCTCTTTACCTCTCATCTCAACGCTTAGAGATGAAACCAATTTTTCAACCCCCACAGGAGCCAAATTACTCCTCATAATCTCTCGTTTCCTGGAGAGGGCTTCTTTCTTTCTAGCTCAGCCAAGAGACCAGAGGCTTAATGGATAGTGGAATTAGGAGGGAAAAGTTGGATAGGGAACAGTAATCAGAGACAGTATTCAGATTTTTATTGTTGCTTTAAAGAAAAATAAAGAGAGAACCTACTGCGCCATCACATTAGCACCTTTGATGAGCTTATTTCTGACATGGGAAGCGGTGGTCGATGACTGAGGTGGAGCTGAGTCAACCAAACAAATGAAGCAAAAAAAAAAAGAAAGAATTCAAAGCCACCACGGAGTGCCTCTAAAGTAATCATGTGTGATGCTTAGCTTTTAGGCAATTCAAACAGCTTTGAGAAAGATCCTGCATTTTTCTACATAATGTTTTACAAATTCTGGTCCTCAGATGCTAAATTGTTTAAAATGAAAGATGTAAGACTATGTGAAAGCTTTCACATCCAGCTCTCTTTGAAAATGCGCTTCCTGCTCATAATTATGTCCTTTACCCTTCCTTCTTCCAAAGACCCAGAAAAGTTGAGGCTTTCATCTTGGTGACCTATTATGACGGACACCTTAAACAACCAAGCAATAATCAACATCTGGACAGGAGCTCCGGTAAACAAATCAGGAAGCCCAAATGGATTGTAATAGCAGCCATTTTCATGCTTTCTACTTAAGGAGAGAGGCACAAGAGAGATGGGAAAGTAAAATCTAGTGTGTAGATTTGTGTATACAATGAAAGAGTGTGCTTGTTTGCTTGTGTGTGTATGTAGTTCTGTCTGTAGAGCTGTCACGTTTTTTTTTTATCAGTACTATATTAAATCTTGAAAGGTAACTGGGGACTCAGCTGCTTTTTTGGCAATAACCTCGAAAGAAATATGACCAATCATCCATCCCAAAGAAATGACTTTCATTACTTTTAATGAATATCTCTGCAACACACAAGAGAAAATGTTCTCTTTTGATTTGTTAAAAATTTAAGTGTGACCAGTTTTATGATAACCACAAAGTTAATTAAACCTGTACTCGGATGCAAAAGTCCAATGTTGGAATGTCCGGTCGCATTCCTAGGACTTCTGTGTATTAATAACACTATCTGGAGGGGGCACATTGGAGAAAAACATAACAGAAGTTTGATTTCCTCTTAAAGCTGTTACCATACAAATGAGAGGAGACAGTTTGAAAACATGGAGTGGTTTTATGGCACACAGAGTCTGCAGAGCTTCCCTGGAGTTTATGTATATAGAACGTTTCAAATACTTCACCAGCATTAGATATGGATTTCATCACAACAAAATATGTCTTTAAGAAAAAAAGACTATGCTGCTGTGCTTTTGGCATGCTCAACACGTGTGTGGCTCTGATTCATTCTTGTGTGCAGAGATCAAACGTGAAATTCCACATCATGAAAACTCGATAGGTTGATTGGATTGTTCTTAAAAAAAACAACTTAAATTTAAATAAATAAGTTGAAAATTTATTAAAACATCTTACAAATGGTAGTGAGTGTGTTGAAAGACTTGTGAGCTCTCTAAGTACCATATGATCTAACAAACAAAACAAACACAAAGCTAAGACTAAGACTAAGACTAAAGACTAAACTGTAGTTTAGTTCTCACCAGACGGTTCCAATTGGATTCCAACTCTTTTTTTTTGTGTGTAAAGCAGTTGACAGATCAGTGTTGTGAGATGGAGTAGTGTCTAAATATTTCACTTTTTAATGACTACCTGTGTGTTTCCCTTTTACAGCTTTTCCATTTTGTTTGTAATTGCTCCAAAGTTTAGACACTGGAAAAAAGCATATTTTGCCATAGTCCATATTGAATTTCCTTCTTGAAAAGCTTATATTATCCTTTCCACTTTTTTCCACAAGACAGCTCTTTTGTTAGGGCTATATTCCTTTCCATGTGCAACTGCATAAGCTCTTGCAAAGACTCTCTTTTTTAATGCAGACTCACTTGCAATATTTAGTTTAGAGTTGGAGATATTTGCTTCAGAAATATTTTCTGAAGCAATATTTTTTATAAGACAAAAAAAATTCCATCATCTTAATCTTTCTACGACTGCTAAATCTTCAGGGTCCTGACTGCAAAGGCCATCATCCCTTAACCTGGTCATATATTTGCCCCCTGATGGTAACTGCTGATTCACACTCCCTACAGAAAACCAAAAAGGAAAAAGAGAGTCTCGCTCTCTGTTATCTTCCCCGTCATAGTTTCATCACACACACTTATTCTTCTTATAGGTGGCTAGCATTCATTACTGCAGTTTCAACCTGCATAAGAATCCAATTCTAGACATTCTAGACTAGAATTTAACTTTAAACAAAACAGCCTGTTATGGTGCACATATTCACCCGTCTGAAAATAACACTGGAAAACAAACTTTTGCACGTACGTCCAATTTTACAGTGATTAAGATTTATTACTGAGAACCACGTGCACATTTTGTCAGTATGTGTACACACAAGTTAAACAGTAAATCAATTTGACTTTTATGCATCTTGCCTTAGAAATGACACCTGTCTGTATGCCATATATAAAGAGGATGCATTTTTCCATGAAGGTAAGTGTGTCAGTGACTTTTAGGGGTTGACTGCAATTAAATGTGTGAGTCGGTGTCAACCTGTCAAACCTGCATGGTTGTGTGTCCGTAATTGTGAGGCGTCTTGTCATTTTTAAACCTGTGAGGGTGAAACCTGCTGTGTGTGAGTGAGGGGGTGTGAATGTATGTGTGTGTGCGTGTGTGTCCAGGAGGCTTGTAGCAGCAGGAGGGGGTAAACAAGGTGACCTTTACAGCTTTGATCACCCTGGAGGAACGGAGCAGGTTGGGGGTGTCAGCAAGAAGGTTAGGAGGAGGGGAAACATTTAGTCTATTCCAGCATAATAAATTCTGTGCTGTTGTCAGTGTGTGATCATAGCTATACAGTGTGTATCATCTAACAAGCCATCCCTTACCTCGGCCAGCGGTACGATGCCCTGTATGTCGGCATTGCTGATGTAAAGGTGCGAGACCTTCTCTGTTTGCCTGGAAGCGGTCTGTGTGCCAGCTGGGTATTCCACTGTCCAGTGTAGAGTCTGGGTCGGCACCAGGTTAATCACATTATCCACCTCAAAGTCCAGCAGCATCACCTCATATGAGGGACTTTCCAGTCTGTAAAGACAGAGCGAAGTTATGAGTGTTATTTCACATGCCTGTCTTCATCGGATGATTTATAGGCAGAAAATGTCGGAACACAATTAAAGGTCAAGGAAAGTAAAAAAGTGTTTTAAGGATCATCATCTTAATAGGGTCTATCTCTTTCCAGATATTCTGGGACAAGCGGGCTTATGCTCTTGAGCCAGTCTCTGTGACTGAAAAAAATATATATACTGAGTCACGAATTCTTGGAATTAATATTGTGATGATGGTGGATGCAGATGATGATGGCAGTTGTCTCATTATTCAGCTCATTGTTTGAATCCATTTTGTATAACACACACTTAAAAGTTGAGCCTTAGAGAAAATAGCATTGCATATTACCCCAGTAGTGAGCTTATGTTGGTATCAAACTGTACAGCATTTTCTAATGTTCATTGATCAACATTTATATATTTGACCCAAAGTGTGACTACTGGGCTGACATAGTCTTTCACCAAAGCCAGTTTAAATTTAGCCTGCCCGTGTGTATACGGCTGGTATGAATAATCTTGCTGACAATTAAACACACAAATGTAAAAAAAAAAATCCCTTAGTCACAGCTGTATCTGTGGCAGAGGAAAGTAACTATTGTTGATTTTAAGTCGCAGACTATTCCCTTTAGCCTGGGAATTTTAGGGCCCGATCATCATTGCAATGTTGCAGCCAGTACAGGCCTTTTCTTTGCTTTTAAAACTTGAATAGGTGAGCAGTGAAATTCCTTTAAAGTGTATTTTTAAACTTTTGGGGCAGAGCTTTGTATGAAACATTCAAAGGCAACACCTTTTTTGGCGAAGGCTTGTTAGCTTCTCAGGTATTAACTGGTTTATCTTTTACCCTTTAAAGGATACACATTGAATGAATTAATACTTTCTTGTATGCTTGAGAAGTTTTCCTAGCTTAAAAACTGTTTTGAACCCCGAGTGAACCTTCATGTATCTGCATGTCAGTGATTTAGCTCAACCATTTTACTTGGAAAAATATTTAAACTTAAAAGAAATCATTTCTCCTCCATGCTTGTATTCATATTCTGATTCATATGTGGAGAAATGGGTCTTTCATTTTGACATCTTGGGTTCCTGCTGCACATCATGTCTTTTCAGCTTTGCAGATTGTACCTGCTTTGCTACCTCTACTTGTCAGACATCCTGATTCTATCAGCTGCCTCTGTGTATTACATCCCATTCTATCACTTGTCACTGTGGAAACTCTTTGCCTCGCCCTCTCCGTGCTGTGTCTGGGGGTCAGCCATAGTAGCACGGAGGACGGTGGTCAGATTTACAAGGAAATTTATTAGTGAATGACTAAAAAAATTAATTTCACACTGTGCAAGAAAATGTTATGTTAATGCCATTTTAACCACATTCACATCAAACAAACACAGTAATTCTTATATTAAAAAAATGATATCTGAAATGTGACAGAACATTTTCAGCAGCCTAGCAGTAAAAGATATCCACTCACAGTTAGTGCCTTGCGAAAGGGCTGGTGGCCCAAATGTAAACATTCAACACACCACAGTCAGCTATTTCACAAGAACAAAAAAGATGATAATCTACATTTAGTAACCACCAAATCACTGCCGCTGGTTGCCTCCACCTTAAAATAAAAGCTTTCCTGCTATTGTTTCTACCCTATTTCACATAAACACACACGCACACCCACACACAGACATATACAGCGGTCATTGGAACCTGAATCAGAAAGAAGGTGAGGGGGGTGGGGGTGGGACACTGTAAATTGATTTCCCAAGCTTTAAAGCTGTCAACTACATGTGGACACACACAAAGATGGGAAGGAATTAAAGGTCATGACGAAGCCGATTGCTGAGGGTCTCTGTGATATCTGCTGCGTCTGACTGTTGGTGAGAAAGAACGTGCGCGTCCGGGGAGATGGAGTGAGCGATGTTTCACAGAGCTAGATTAGGGAGGAAAAACTGATGGGTGTCAGCTCCCCTTGACCCCTTTCAGGTCCATCTTCACACTTGATTCTCTGTCATCCGTCTCTACCCATCCACCTTCCTGAACCTGACATCATTTTAGGTATTCCTTCTTGATGTTCAAAGCATTGTTTTTAAGACAGAGCTGGTCCTCTGATGTTCTTACAGATACATAGAAAAGAAAAGGTAGCTAATAACAATCACATTTTGGCTTAGCTATTAGTCTCCTTTAAGCTCATGAAGTGAAGCAAACCCTTTTAAATCCTTAAAGTTCTAGTGTGTAACATGGTATGTGACGTATACACATATATATTTATATACACACACACACACACAATAAAAAAAAAGAAAGAAAAAAAAAACCAAAATCGAAAGAGCGTAGTGGAGGGAAAAAGGGTCCCGAAAAGCTTAACCCCCGTTG
>JBBBVU010000012.1:6172454-6192024 GCA_037177055.1 Atherinosoma microstoma | reverse complement strand
TTCTCGGTAGGTGAGAGAGAAGCGGCTGCAGTCAAACTAAGAGCCGATTGGACCAAAGCAGGGCGCCAAGATTTAAATGTTATATCAGAGAATTGTTTAAGATTGGGAATAAAGTGCATAATATGGGACCTTTAAAGGAAATGTGATTTCATTTGACATAAAAAGTTACAAAACATTTTCAAATCATAATGTTACTTAAATGTACGTAATGGAAAAAATTATTAAACACATGAATTCAAGTTTAATTCTGTTAATAGTCAATTATATTACTGTGATTTTAAAATAATGTAAAAGTTCCGCTAAAAAGAACAACAACCTTAAAATATATTTACTGCAGTGTTGTCATGTGGTCTGATGAGTCCACATTTACCCTGTTCCAGATAACAGGCTGATAAAGTGATGCAGCCATCATGCCTAGTGCCTACTGTACAAGCCTGTGGGGGTCTATGATTAGGGGTTGCTGCAGTTGGTCAGGTCTAGGTTCAGGTCTATGTTCAGCAATGTGGCCAAAGAATGAGGTCAGCTGACCACCTGAATATACTGAAAGAGAAGGTTATTCCAATAATGGATTTTTTTTTCTCTGATAGCACAGACATATTCCAAGAAGACAACACCAGAATTCATTGGGCTCAAATTGTGAAAGAGTGGTTCAGGGAGCATAAGACATCATTTTCACACATGAATTGGCCACCACAAAGTGCAGACGGTAAACACATTGAGAATCTTTGGGATGTGCAGGAGAAGGCTTTGCACAGTGGTCGGAGTCTCCCATCATCAATACAAGATCTTGGTGAAAAATGAATGCAACACTGAGTGACATAAATATTGTGACATTGCAGAAGCTTTTCGCAACAATGCCACAGAGAATGCTTGCTGTAATCAATGAAATATTGGAGTGTTTGACCTTTTCTTTTGGTGTCGACTTTTTTTTGGCCAGGCAGTGTAGATAAATCAGTTTGAGGCTTGGACTTTGACGGTCATCACATACATTGATTGTTTTCTTTTTCCAGTATTCTGGTTTTGGAGTGGCTGATGTGTTTGGAATCATCCTGTTACATGACCCCATTTTGGTCAACCCCTAGCCTTCGGACTGATGTCCTCATCATTGACTCTACAATACTTTGTTATCAGCAAGTCTTCCTGTTGAAATGGTCATGTCTGTCATTTGTTAGGTCTGACTCATAATGGCATTTAGTGAAGTGCTGGTCCTACAAGCACAAAGAAGGAAATATTATGGCAAAGACAATATTGTCAGGTCTATTGTTAAAGCAGACCCACAAAGTCCCCATAGAGAAGGAGGAGTCTGGATGGTGCAGTTGCTGCAGAAGTTCCAAACCAGCAAACTACCTAAACTTTTGGTCATATAGAGGCGCTGACACTTGTTTGATTAATTAACGAAGTGCATTTTCAAATGAAGGACCTGGCTACTACTTACCTTCTAGATTCCTATGGAGGCTGTAAAGGTGTACTTTTTTTTCAGACACTTAAGCATTTTGGATGAGTTTTTGATCAATAAATAATGACACATGTTGTTCTTCTGAAGTGGAATTTACCTCTTTGGTAATGACTGAATGATCTTATATTATTATTTCCTGTTCCTTCTTTTTGACATGATTAATATGTTAACAACCAACCACCATATTTTCTGCTTCCCCTTCCTATTCCATCTTCTCTACCCTCCTTGAGTCCATGCTCACAAATATTAGCCTCTCTTAATTCTTCCCTCCTTCATTTATCTTATAAAAAGCCTTGTTGACGTTTATCAGCTTTAACAGTCAGACATTTTTACAGCTCTCATCCACAAACGAAACAATAAAACTAAAAAGAGCACACTTTAGGAAAATGAAATGTTCGCTTGGGTACCAATTATTCTTCAGGGCTGAAATGAAAGAAGAGCACAAAATAGTACCCTATTGTCAACTGTTTGCAAAGCAAAGACGTGTGAGCAGAATTGAAATAGAAAATAAGTCCAGAGAGAAAAAAGTAGTCAATCTGCAAGCAATCTATAGAATGCAAGAATGAAAATAGAGCAATGGTAGATGAGAAGAAATAAATTGTAAAGATGGAGGCAGAAAAGGGAGAAAGCCATCAGGGATGTTTCAAGGCACTGCAAAACAATCTAAAACACATGTTATTTGAAGATGTGTATGCACACTTCTCCCCTCTTTTTTGTGTTCTGCAATCAAAAGAAGAGGGAAACGGGAAGGAAGAAAGGATGATAACCACAGAGTATTACTACTGGGGTAGGCATCTCTTCTGCTTTAGGAACCCCACAGATTGTGTGTTTGTGTGCGTGTGATGGTGTACTCCTAGATTATTTTCTTTTTCTGGAATACATTTAAAGTCAGTGTTGGAGATGGTGAAATAGAGTGTGTACATTTCCCATACAATATACGGCAAGTGGGCTGTTTCAAAAAGCAAAATTATAGCAAAATATAAAAAATGCTCAATTTTATGGAACTTAAGATTTTAAAAACAAAACAATATATAGTGTTTCCACTTTTCTTAAATGAACATATGATCTAAGGCTTGAAGTTTTATGTTGTCTTGTTTTTCAGGTTGATACAAATTAAATCTACTTAGAAATTGAAAGTTTGCTGCTTTGGTTTTTTAAAGGGTCATACAACTCACTTAGCCTCATTGGCAAGTAGATCTACAAGCAGGTTTTTAGCTTTACTACTGTGGGACCTTTGACAGCTTGATCTCTCTCCAGCAGTCCATTCTGTGACTTTCCTCCTCTTGCTTCCACCCACCTCACAAAGATTTTATTGTTTGTAAATCAACATTTCAGAGGGTTGTGGGCAGCATTTGTGTGTAAAGAGCTGTTTAGGATAAATTGTGCCAAATGATTTGGGGCCCTAGCTATACTGATTGTGCATTTTCATTATTAAACACCACATTTCTCTCTCCAAGGAAAACCAAAACAGGAAAACAGCAACACATTTCCAGAACTTCTTTTTATTTGATTTCTTCAAACCTTACTCATACGCTTCTCATTCACTTGCTGGCAAACATCCACCACTCGCTTTCTACCCAAGCTTCCCTTTGCTGTGTTTTTAATTCCCAAGCATGCCAAGTGGGACTGCAGACTTCTTGGCCCCATGTCTTTGTTGTCTGTGTGTCAGTGTGTGTGTGTTTGTGTGTGTGTGTGTCCGTGTGTTTGTGTGTAGCTACAGGGGACTGCCAGCACTCAAATAAAAGCTTACTGGTAATTTATTTCATCTTAACAAATGTCTAAAACTGTGCAACACTTAACCTCGGACCTGTTTCTGTGGCGCTCCTTGTGTGGGTTTAAACCAGTTCAAACAGAGTAAAACTTGCTATTGTAAGCTATGTGTGCATCCTAAATGTGTGATTCGCTTTGTATCAGCTCTTCTGCAGAGACAAGCAAGGTGAAACAATGATGTGTGCTCGTGTGTGTGTGTGAGAGTAAGATAAATTGTGTGCACCTGCATGTTTTTCTGTTTGTCAAAACTAAAATATCTCACCCTCCCAGGTAAGCTGACTATAATTTATTTCATTGAAGCTGACAGACTTGCTCCTTATTTGCAAACACAAAAACAGTTCAACATTCATTTGTGCAAGTACAGTATGTCAGTATGTGTTCATTTAAATCAGTGTTAGGAGAAAAAGTAAGGGAAGGAGAAAAAAATCGATTCACATAAATATTGCGATTTTTTTTTTTGTTTGTTTCACGATTTTTAAATAGATTTTTTTGTTAAAAATTGATTCTTTTTCTATTTTTTTTTTATTTGTCTTGTCCAGCATTATAGCAGCAGAATGATGGTCTGGCTGCTGTGTTGTGCCGAGTAAATTTGCTTTGCCAAGAGGAGTTTTTTTCCTCATTTAAATGCTTCATTTTCAGCTGGTCCACAGTTCCTTTTATTGTCCCTCAAGGGGAAATTTGGTTTGCAGTGCAGTAACATAAAACATACAATCAGGGCAATCAGGACAGTAAAATCAATAATCACAACCACAATAAAACCATGGATGAGTAAAAAGGGTAAGATCAAGCTGTCCATTTAAAAAAAAAAGAATCGATGAATAAAAGGAATTAAAACATATATTGCTGCTGAATGGGGATAAACGTAGTAATCCAAAGCAACTGAAACATTAACAAAAATGATCATGAGGCAGAGGGAATAGAAATGATGTTAGAACTGAAAGCACCTGTGTTGCCAGTGGTGACCGGAGCTCTTAGGATCATGACTCTAAACTGGAAGAGTGGCTCGTGCAAATTTCAGGAACAATTTCAGAGATCTTTGTCCAGAAGAGCACATGAGAGGGCATATTTCAGACTAAATTACAGCCATGTGTGGAAACAAAGAGTAAAAATGACTATGTGAAGCTACATACACAACATTTCCTGCACCATATCAAAATGAGATCCTTTACCAAATTAAATGTCCTTAATATCCATTCTTAGCAAAGCTTTTATTGAAATTGATGATGTACAACAAGCGATGCTGTATATGGCAGACTGCAATGACAGACTGATCTGAAGTGATTCAGAATAAATTGGTTCCACTGTAGGACAATAAGAGTTCATACCAACGAATTGCTAATGAAGCACAACAAAATGATCACAGCCATCCTGGTATGTGTTAACCTAAATTTGATTCATGTCTAAATTGTTTCACACAAACGTAAGACAGTTTTTTATTAAAAGTTGAGGTTAATAAAGGACTAATCTGATATTTGATGGGGAAAAAGGGAAATATAGAGGTGAAGTAGTGACTACAGAGGTGAAGTAGTGACTACAGAGGTGAAGTAGTGAGTGTTGCTCAGGGACACGCGCCAGACCCCCTGTAACTCTAAGCAAGATGAAAGTGGGTAAAACATGCATGCAAGGAAAATAAAGTGACAAAATGTTTTTCTCCTTACAAAGCAGCACAAAGATATGTGTTCTATATATTATGAATTATTAAGAGACAAAGACCACTTCAATTTAAATGCTAAAGTTTTACAGATATCCTAGGAACTCTAACTTGTTTTTGATCCCCAGAAGTCATTCTAACTATAATCCAGTTTAATCTTCATGTAATGTCCCAAATTAAAAATAATATGTTGTTCATTGTTTCTTGAAATACTTTTGTTTACTGACTAAGTTAATTCTACAATAGTTATGGTGTAATACATGCAAAGTTGGCTCAGCTGCTTTGGGATATATTGTATAATCATTAAATGGAACTTTTTCCCTGCAGCTGCCTGAAAATAAATAGCTCAGGATGATGAAAAACCTGAACACTGTTAAGTGCGCATAGACACACACACACACACAAACTCAGGCAGACACACACACAAGTAGATAAACAGCACATCTCTGTATGGAGTGTGGGCAGTGCATTACCCCAGTTCTGGTATTGAATGGAGACCATTAACAGCGTTAATCTATAGATCCAGTCTTGATCATAAAATAGAGCACTGTTCCCATTCTGGTAGCATCATCATCATAACACTATGGCACATTTTCCTCATTCAACCCTCCATGCAAAATTAAGGTCAGTCTGAGTGTGATCTACTTCTTGTTCATATTAACAAAAAAGACTATAAACAGAATGGAGGGGGGCAAGAAAGGAGAGACAAATCTTACAAATGAGACAATACTCCAGAGATGCTATGAAAATGGATTATGGCAACAAGAACAACTGAAAACTCAACAAGGTCAGATGTACATAAAAACAACAAAACAGCAGAATTAGAACTAATGCGTGAGACTGATTAACGGAGCTGATGTTTATTAATCTCTAATGAGATATTTCTTGATCGGACCATTAATTGTACCAAATGAATGGGTGGGAATGTTTATTACCTCTCAAAATTATTTGTGTAAATTGTCTTTTTGTTGACTTTTGTTACGCTATGATTTGATATGATCTGACATGATCATATGAAATTATGATCTACCATGTGAACTCTACCATACTATGACATATTTCGTGATTCTTAAATGCTGTTATCAGGGATGGATAAATAAATAACTTGAATGATAATGTAGATTAATTTAAATAAAAGGCAGATCTCCTAAGGGTGCCTCAGTGGCAGGCTTTTAAGGAGAGGAGGCACACATGCACATCCAAAAATCTCATTATATTTAATTTTTCAGCACTCTAGTATGCAGAGACATGTGGGTAGGAGGGCAGAATTAAATAGAGTGTCAATTACTCAGTGTGACGATGGTGTGTAATTTCAGCTAAATGATATCGGAATCATCGCATAGTAAGAAATGCATAAGTCATGAATAATAACTGTGAAATCAAAATTTATAAAGAAAAAAATAGAGATCCATATTGACATGATAGTATCACACAGTTGCTGCACATCCATGATGAGAATCACCTGTTCCACCACATCCCAAAGGTGCTCTAATGGATTGAGATCTGGTGACTGCGGAGGCCAGTGGAGTACAGTGAACTTATTGTCATGTTCAAGAAAAAAGTTGGAGATGATAGCTACTTCCTGTTGTACACCGTGGTCATAAAGGGGATAGACATGGTCAGCAACAATGCTCAGGTAGGCTGTGGTATCAAGTGACGTTCACTTGGCATTAAGGGCGCCCAAAGTGTGGCAAGAAAATATCACTGCACCATTACACTACCATCAGCCTGAATCCATGCTTCCATGTTGTTCACACCAAATTTCCAACCCTACCAACCAAATGTCCCAGCTGAGAGCAAGAGTCATCAGACCGCAGAATGTTTTTCCATCTTCTATGTCCAGTTTTTATGAGCCTGAGTGAATTGTAGCCTCACTTTCTTGTTCTTAGCTGACAGGAGTGAGCCTGGTGTGGTCCTCTGCTGCTGTAGCTCATCTGCTCCTAGGTTGGAACGTGTTGTGTGCTCAGAGAAGGTTTTCTGCATACATTGGTTATAATGGGTGGTTATTTGAGTTACTGTTGCCTTTCCATCATCTCCAAGAATTTTTCGTCCAGACAACTGCTGCTCGCCAGATATTTTTTTTCCTTTTCAGACCATTCTCTCAAACATGTCTACAAGCCTTAAATGCATTGAATTACTGCCATGTGATTGGCTGATTAACTGTTTGTGTTGTGGCCAGTGAGTGTATGTGGGAAGGCATCATATAAATAAGCCACCAAACACACCTGAAAATAAACACAGTCATAAATGTGCCCCAATACACAGAAAAACCTACACTCTGATTGCAACCGTTTACGGTACCTTTTGTTTGTACAAATGAACTAAACAATGAATCAAGTCGGATCAAATTAAATAAAAAAACAAAACAAAAGTCAACAATAAATCAATTCACACAAATAATTGTGAGAGGTAGTAAACATCTCCACCCATTCATTTATGATGAAGCAGCTTCACAATTTAGTGTCCCAACCAGAAATATCTCATTAGAGATTAATACAGATCAGCTCTGTTAATTAGTCATCCCACCCACACAGTCACAGAAAAAAGCCTGTGATCCTGCCTGTTGTATATTGGCAACAGTCTATATATGAGTGTGTGTCTTCCCTACAGTAAAAATGGTCTGCTTCATTCCCTCCTACAGTCCTCACTGTTGCTTTATCTCAGATGTAAAACTGAATTACTCCTTTGAATCAGCCATGTGTGTACCACGCATGTTTGTACAGGCACACACATTTATGCATGTGTATACATCAAAACATTTGTATTGTATATATTTGTATGTGTTGAATCATAATCTGAGCTTTGAGGCAACTCTCTTTTTTTCTCTTTTTTACATAACTACTGTGAAAATGGAAGCGTGAGTCTTGAGTGTGTACTTGCATATGTGATCACTTGGTGAAAGTCTTTCGGAATCATATCATAAGCATCCTTTTCTAATTTGAGTTTGACCTTTTATCTTTGTGTATCCACATAAACATTATAAAGTGAGCATAGACAGCATTTCAGGAGCATTAGGCTGAGAATATACTTGCTTTTTAACCTTCTGTTTGTGCAGCCAACTGGCTCTGTTGTGAGCGTAATTCTTCACATACTTGTTTGTGTATTATGCTCGTTACAGAAGGATTCCACTTAGAGGGCTTTAGAGAACTCCAGACCCGATAGCAGCAGAATTTGGAGGGCGTAAACAAAAAGATAAACATGGCAACAACACAGGAGGTTAGTATTTGGTTCATTTTTAGATCATGGCAGAAAAAAATGACAGTAGCAGCATCATTTTCTGTACCGCTGGGGGGCTCAATTAGCAGGGAAGAGGCAAGGTACACCAACACCCACTCACTCCTGGGGGGGAATTTTACCAATTAACCAATCATGCATGTCTTCGGACTGTGCACACACTCCGCACAACCCTCCTGGTTTAAACCCGTTCTGAGGCTCGAACCAGTGCTAACCTCCAGACCGCCATGCAATCCTCACACCTGACTTACCTCACTTCCAGTCAAATTGAGACAGCCATGATGAACACATGTACACATAACTAAAAGCAAATATATGTTTGCCCTTAATGTGAACACTGTTCAGTTTCAAGCTCTTTCTGAATTTCAGGGCCCTAATTCTCAAACCACCATTATTGTTGCACAATACTGATAGGATGTGTTTTACTGGGCTCAAAAGGAAATGAGCATACTTTTTCACAAAATGACTGGATTTGTTTTCTTTGAAACTTTGATACAAAGTCACATGATGTTTCTACTCTATAAAGACTCCAAGATACAAGTTTAAAACAAAGCTTCCGATTAAGACTTTAAACTGTTTTCATTTTGAAGCTAAAAGCTGCTTAGTCATCACTTTTATGTCTCTCGTTGCCAGTTCAGGATTATGCGCTGCTGCTGAGGCTGTCTATCTGTCAAGGATGGACGTGGCTAACGGCTAGCTAAGTGGTGCTAATTGAGCTGTGGCCCTGCAATAATAGCTTCATGGACTGGAAAGTCATTCATCACCACTGCCCTTAACTAACAGATAAAGAAAAAGAAAGGAAGAAGAGAGGGAAAGTAGAATGTAAAGGAGAAACAGAGCCAAAACATAAATGTGCAGATGGAAGCAGTGAACAAGGACAAGAGGAAATCTACCTGATCCACCAACACACGATGTGCATAGACAACTCCCTATTATTTTTCATCTTATGCTTCTTTGCATCCTTCCTGCTCCTGAAAATCCCTGGCAATCGTTCATTTTCTTGCATCCTCAATGATCTTCCAGTCACCTACATGCACTTTGACACAACAAGCAGTAAAGAAAGAGGAGGGATCTGGAAGAATTCAGAGTGTGAAAGCTAGGTGTCAATTAATTTTTTGATAAAACAAAAACAAGGAATTGCTGCATCGTATCTGCATTCATCTATTTCTCTTTATGAAAGATGGAGTTAACGGATAAGACACAGATTAGTGTATCTTATGCAGACGTATTCTTTCAAATAGTACGATACATGAATCTTGTGCCTCTGTAGCACACATGTGGCCAAACTTTAGACGAAGGAACTTTTTACAAAGGAAACAAGACCTTGTTTTGTATGAATTTTTACATCTTTGCCTTGCTGTCTGTTACATCCTTGCTAAGAGAAGCCAAGGTGCGAGGATGTGACGCAAAGGAGGCAAGAAAGGAGATATTTGTATGATGAAATATGAATGTGTGTAACTGAAAGCTAGACCAGAATACTCAGGAAAACATTATATCTATTTAAGATTGTAAAGACTTTCTCATTTGCTGGCATGGTTAATAAAGGCGAGTAATAAGCTCATTATAATCCGTTAGAATATAGGAAAACTTCTCTTACATTATGTAGTTACAGTGTTATCTAAATGTAATGTTTGCAGTTTAAAGCAAGCACTGAAAAGCATCTGTCAACACACTGAATGGTTTCTTTTCCCCTCTAAAATGTGACAGTTACGTGACAGTAACCATAATAAAGCCCACTGTGCTGTCAGTCTTGAAATGCAGATTTGTGTCAGATGACTTGACAATGGTCCTTGGAGCTTGAACCAAGCTGTACAACTTTATCTACTCTGACACAAAGTTAAATACTGTTCTTTTTTTTTATAAGACATTTTTCTCACTGCAATGAGTTTTTTTTTTTTTTTTACATCTCACAGTGATCCCAATGAGTAATTGTTTGTATACTAACAGTTCTGTATATCTTTCAAATGAGAAATTCATCATTCATTAGCACAAAAGATTTGCCCGTGCTCCATCGTTCGTGGTTTCAATCTGTAACCTATTTCCAGGCACACAGCACTAATGATGTGCTATGTAGTTCCTGTGAGAAGTTGGTTTCAAAATACCCGCATTTAAACTGGTGCCCTCCATTCATGTGAACTCATTCAGGACCCCTATTTAAATGTAGCTGAGCATTACAACGAGAATATAAACATGAATATCCATGTAAAAAAAAAAAGAGAGAATTTAATCAAGCTGCATCAATTCCCACCAGCTCTAATCACATCAAATTGGGGTGTACCAAGAAGTTCTGTACAAAACTGTATTGTCCTTGATCTCATTGTATGTCTCCCTTCGGTCTGCTTCAGTCTGAAATCAACACTCACCCAGAAAGTCATCTTAGGACTATGTGATCGTGACTGAAGTTTAAAGGGCTGACAATCAGTAAAAACAATAGATAAGCAATAGAAAACTATCAATCCACATTTTCTCTATGGTGTTTCCATGTGGATACAGAGATATTTTGCAGATGTCTATATTAACCCGTTTCAACCTAAGTTGTGTTTTGAGCCTTTCAAGACTTAGGCTATATGTTATCTGGAGAACTTAAAACACAAACTCTAAAACTTAATTTGGCTCATAAAAAAAAAGAAATACAAAACCTAAAATTAGAACCTGCTGCTTATATTGTAAATATTTCTTAATTTAACTTTTGGAGCAAAGTAGATACTGCATCAGGCTTGAAAGGTAAAAGTTGAAATGATTTAAAAGCCCCAAGTTTTCTTTTTGTAAGCTCATCACATCAATCCACTGTGTATAATTAGCAAATTCTTGTTTCTGGTTGTAAAAATATCATAGCATAGCATAATCAGTCACTTTTTTGATTAGTGTATTAGTGTAGTTTTTTTTAGTTTTTTTTTTTTTTTTACTTCACAGGGACTGTCATCGTAAAAGCAAATAAGATTTCTAATTAACAAATGTGGGGCACTATCATTCTCACAGCCTTGAAGCAGAATAATCAAAGAACCTTTCAGACACCTTATGCGCCCACAAATGCTTTTGTACACAGAATGAGCGTGGCGTCTAGTGGCTGACAGGAGGCTCTTGAAAAGAAGAGGCTCGTTCCTACCTCTCTGCAGTGGAGGAGGCCTTCCTCTGACACATCACTGCCAACGAACTGCTTCCCGGTGCCATTTCCTGTTTGATCTCCCACGCGACAAGGTTGCTGGGTTTCACAGCCAGGAAGTTGATGCCTGACTGGAACCACACCCTGCAAAGAATAAAGAAAGAAACCGAGAAAGAAAAGAGAAATTGAGGTTAATCTCGAGTTCACACAAGCACATTATAAACAAAGGAGCGGAGTTATTACTGTGACAGTTAAGGGGGGAATTTGCTAAAAATTCGATCTGCTTTGCTTGGAATTTCCCTGCCCTGATTTTCTCTCTGAGTGTCTTTGATCTCTGATATGTGACATACTGTCTTGGTATAAAATGTCTTTTAAAATTGATTCACACAACACGGTTCTGCCTCCCACGTTGTGCTTTGGTGGGAGATGAGAAAGGAGTGACAAGAGAAGCTCTTATGAAAGTTAACAATTTTTCTTTTTAAAGCAGAATATATCTGTGTGCAGTATGAATAGGAAGTATGTTGAATTGGGGATTATAGTGGATGAAAGGGAACATTAAATGTCAGTTTTCTTAATGATTTGACTCGGGGTTTTAGTCTTGCTTTCATGTTGTTAATCTTCTAATCATCAGGATGTCGTTCTTTGTCAAAATCAATTAAGCTTTATATTCATTTCAAAATTTTTAAATATTGATGTCCAGTCTATTTTCACATTTTTTCCTTTTCTGTCCTCACTTTTTGTCTCCATTATTCATGTCTTTTGTCTCAATCATTTACCATTGTTTTCCCCTGCCATTGTCTTCATCATATTTCTTCCAATCATGTCATCCCTCTGTTTTCAAATGATAAATGGACTGTAAGCAGGTTACATTCCCCGCACACCGTCGGGCTATTTTACCTATCACACACATTCATACACCAATGAACACATCACAGTAAACCTGCGTTCAACATCTTGCCCAAGGACACTTCCACATGTGCTCAGGGGGAGCCAGGATCGGACCATCATCAGCTCATGCAGGTTCTTTTTTTTTTTTTATTCTGAATGATTCTCTTCATTTCATTCTCCTCGTCTCTACCCTTCCTCTTCTTCTCTACCAGATGTCCTCCTTCCACATCATTCCCCCGTTAATCTCTCTCTTTTTCTTTTCCTTACCAGGTCTCTTCTTTCATCTCACAGTCTATCCTTTCTTTTTCTTCGCCTCCTCAAGCCTCTCAAGTCTTTCATCCATCCCTCTGTGACTTGCTTCCCTTCCTTCCCTGTATGCCTTGCTTCATCCCTCCCTCTGCCCCTCCTCAATCTTTCAGTCTCAAAGCATCCTATGGTTAATGTCTCTTCAATTTCTTTCTTTCCTTCTTTCTCTCGTTCCCTCTCTAATTCGTCCCGGTGTGTTTTGTTCTATTTATCACCTTGACGAGACCCTCCCTGAGTTTGTTAACACACTTTTACAGGCACACACGTAAGTTTGCTAACTACTGCTTTCATTAACACACACACACACACACACACACACACTCAGGACAGTCGTCTCTAACAGACAGACATAAACTTAAAAACTTTTTCTGCTGTGCAGATGGGGGAAAAAAGCCAATCCTCTTTGTCTCCTTTCTCATTAATATTTACTTGTCTTCATCTTGCTTTATGTCT
This sequence comes from Atherinosoma microstoma, assembly GCA_037177055.1. Taxonomy (NCBI): domain Eukaryota; kingdom Metazoa; phylum Chordata; class Actinopteri; order Atheriniformes; family Atherinidae; genus Atherinosoma; species Atherinosoma microstoma. The sequence goes on along the minus strand of JBBBVU010000012.1, from coordinate 6,179,163 downwards.
CGCCAAAAACTGCCTACAAATATGTCATGCATCTCTCTTGATAAGCTCTTTGCACATATGTTTGAGAGTATGTCTGTATGAACGCAGCTGTGTGCAGATGTATGTGTTAATATCGAACCAAACAAGATGTCTGGTGCAAGAGAATGCTTGTAAAAGTTTGAAAATCTACTTTTTTCCCTGTATCACTGTGACGTAACTTTCTTTGTTTCTTTTAGAAGAAGAAAAAAATACTGCCTGGTTGACAATTTTGTGTGTTGCTTATGTGTTTAGGTCAAAGGAATGGAAGTGAAGCAAGAAAAAGGCTTGTCTGTTTGAATGTGCTTGCATGTGTGTTTTTAGTAACGCGGTGTAAAACAGCGAGAGGTCCAGGAAAAGTTCTTCTATAATTCAACAGTTGAATGTTACAGGAAGAAAAAAAGAGAGAAGATATTGTTCCATTTCTGTTTACCCATCCTCTATGCCCCCCATCCACTATCTACCCCCCCCCAGAAATGTGAGATAATTTACTTCAAAGTAAAGCTACACCCCGACAGTATGCCAATTAAAATTTGTACAACAAAGCTGTAAATTAGAAGAACAGACGGGAAATAACAGAATAAATAATGTTTGTAGCTTAACTGATAAAAAATAATTCACACAATTCTGTGACAAAGACCAAACATAAAAAGAAAACTGCATAAAAATAAACAAGACTGTGTAAACTGTGTAGTTCTTCTGAACAGTTCAAGCAAATGTGTGACAACCTGTTGGAGCTTTCCACCGCCACACGAGAGCAATCCTCAAAATATGTAACGGCTTAAAACGAGGGTTCCTCCTGCTATTGGTTTTTCCTATTTTACACTGTACAACCAAGTTCTTAAAAAGTATGGATCACTGCCAATGTTGTTTAAAAGATCCTTTTGTGGTCATGAGGGTGACATTGCTGGCACTTCTGTCCTGTTTGTTTTCCTGATGTTGTTAACCAGAATCGGGCCTTTCCCGGCTCAAGTTTACTTCAAGTCAATCAGCATCCAATCAGCACGTTGCATCAGTTCTGTGGACTTTGAGTTAACTTTTAGAAAACTTCATATTCATCATTTTGAACTAGAAAATAAACCCAAATCCTAAAGTTTGAGGGAGCTGAGAGCAACACAAAGAGATGTGATGTAGAGTAAAAATTGCACTCAGTGGCACCTCCAACAGTTGAAAAGTCAGGGAATTAAACTGTAACCTTGCAGTTAGTGGACAACCTGCTCTAACAGGTGAACCACAGCCAACCTAGTCTATCCATCTTCACTTTATATCAAATGTTTCACCTTCTTGAACCCTTTGTGACAATATTTTGAAAAGTACAGAATTCAAACAGATTCAACATCCCAACAGAACAAAAAGTTCGACTTGGCTGCACATTTAGCCAACTCCAGATATTCTTCTTTTTCTAAAGTCACTCTGCTCAAAAGTAGATTTCAAAGTCAATGAAGACGTCAGTCAATTTGAGAATGAGGTAAGATGAGCCAGTGGGTAGGCCATGTACTTTTCATTGTCATGTGGTCATTTTGGAACCACCTATTATTTCTCCCAGACTGAAAAGCAGCAGCATCTGGGAGGACGGATGAGCACCAATCTTCCTTAAAATCTGTTTTTGGCTTGTCAGATTAAAAATGGAGCATATCAGATATAACATCTGCCACATCAAGTCCAATTTATTCAGGTCTAAAAATATTCATGATCGATGTTGGTGTTTCGCCAGCATATAAAACCATGCACATCGTTTAGCTAAATAGTAGCTTAAATTGATAAGCTAATATTCCAAAATGACAGCTATGGGGCAAAAAAAGCTACCATATTTAGCCAGCACTGCAGCTTAGAACAGATTCATAAAATTCATCTTTAAATGATGAAAATTTTCTTTAAAGTATGTATGATAGTAATCTTTCACAAAGCTGGTTCTTAACAGACCCAAATCCCAATTAAATTAACTAAATAAACTTTAATAAAACTATGATAAACTAGTTATAACAGCAAAATTTGCTACCAAATGCAAAAGCTACCATAACGGTGGAGTAATTAAGAGGCTTGAAAATGACAAGGTGACAGCAAACGTAATCAGAATCCCACCTTTAAATAAATATCAAATGATGGAGAGCTATTCCCATAGATTATTGACCTGAAAAAGTTCCGTTATTTTCAGAAAGTCCTAAAAGCTAACAATGTAAAGTCTGCAAAATGAGTTGATCAAATGCTGACTGGCTGGAAATGAACTTGAGCTGCGGGAACTTTGCAACTTGACTGATTCTAGTTGACAACACAAACAGGATAAATGACCAGAAATGTCGCAGTCAGGAGCACAAACACATTCTTTATTAAAGCTAACTTAAACTACATAAAACCAACAGTATTCGGTTTAAATCTTGATTAATGATATTATATTACATATCGAAATATACAGCAGTTCTGAAACAATTTGTTTACATAACAGTTGCAACTTATCGTTGCAAACAAAGGTGTCATTATTTGTAGTGACTTTTAAAAAAAAGTATTTTTCTTTGTAAGGAAGAAAATAGATAATTAGATTAGTGGTTAAAAATGATAAAACATCACAAGTTTAATTCAGATTCAACAAAATGGTCAGTTTATCCCCAGATGGGCAACTTTTACCCCAACCTGGAGCAAATTGAGGATCCTATTTATATTTTCGTTTGTAATGAGTCATATATTTGTAACTCATAGTCATAGATGCCTTCTAATTATTTCAACAGATAGTTAACATCCTGAATATTTGCTAAAAGGCTATTGTTGTACTTCTGCCTCATTTTCCCTCATCTTGAAGTCTGTGTACATAAAAAGAAAGGCTCATCTTCAATGTCAGTTTGCTTCTGAAATTAAGAAAATATGTGTGTGGGTAATATGCAGACTGATTACTTTCATTGGTTTTAATAAACTTACATAACCATTAGAAAATATACAGTTAGTCTCATATATAAGATTACACAGAAACACTTGTATCCCGTGATGCCCGTCAGGTCTTTGTGCATGTTTAAGTGTGAATGTGTGTATGTGTGTGTATGTCTGTCAGCAAGTGAGATGATGGACAGGGCTGCGTCCCTAAGCTGCCGCTGTCAGATCTGTGTACAGCAGCAGAGCCTGACAAGTGTCTGCGAGTCGCTCTTTCTTTGCTGCTTTTAGGTAATGCAAAAAGACAAGTTAACTTTTCCCTGTTCTCTCTTTCACTTTGCCTTATTCACCCCACTGTATTGATCAGCTTTTGTCTTCTTTTTCAAATCTGTAACACATTAAGTCTGACAAATTAACTGGCTCCATGCAGCTGATAGTTACAGCCATCGAATCTTCCATTCCAATGACAAAAAAACAACAGCAACACAAACTTTATTTGCACAACAAAACATTAACAGTCTTATTTTTCCCCTGATTACACACACTCCCAGATCCAGTCTCCCCTGTTGGGCAATGAGCAGCACACTGAGTATTACAATTGATTTTCTTTTCCTTTTTTATTCTAGAGCAGTGCCTTGTTTATGGGCACTTCAACATTAGTTTTCCAAGTGGAAAAATAAAAGAGCAAGTGGAGCGAAAAAGGCAATAAGGCATGGGGCCAGTTTTCCTCTGCATCTCTAAATCAAAAATGCAATTAAAAAATGCAAAATGTGGTTTTGTCTCTTTTTCTTTTTGTAGTTCTCAAGAGCTCCTGATGGTATCTTTAACTCGTGATTGCAGGTTGTAATTCTGCTGCATTATGACTCTTTCTCTGAGGAAAAATCCAGTATTGCTTCATATTTAGCTGCTGATTGAGTATGAGAACAGATTCCAAGTAATCACGCTAAAAATGATTCTTTGGGAACAGGCTCTGTGTAACAAAGAAGAATAACCAATTTATCTACCTTTTGTTAAGTACAATCTCTTAAAAATCTCCCAAAACTATGATAATATAGCCAAGTACATATTCAACAGGGAATTTTCATTCCCTCCAGAAATACCATTAAAGCTTTTCTGTTGTCTAAACAGACAAGTTACATGGCAAGGAAGAAAGAACAGAATGGGAATAATGTGATGCACATTTATAGCTTACATTTTACACAAATGACTACTGACCCAGGAAGACAAGCATTCTGTGCATGAGCAGAATAACAACTTGTTCTGCTGAAACAGAGAATTGCCTGCATCAAACTAATTCCCTTTTTTCTTGGGCCCTGATTTACTAAAGGTTTGCTGTGTGTAAAAACGTGTCAACTTGATAGCGTTCACAAAAACATGTTGCACTTGATTTACAAACCAGGCGGACCGAGGTTCACGTTTGTTAAATGGGGTAAAAAAATGTGCCAACTCCATTTAGCGCGTGCCCTTCAGACATATGCAAAATGGGCGTTTCTGCTGGAACTTGCAAAATATTGGAAGGAGTAGATGCAAATAAATCAACGTAGCACACGCAATGTGATTTACCAAACATGAAACTAATTGCACAGGCTAATTTTGCACCTATATTTAGCACGTCTGAAAGGCAGATGCAAACAGGCACAACTCTATGCAGAAATGGATGCAGTTATTGTGGCAAGGAGGAGTAGACACGGCAAAGATTTCTGAAACATATTGCCTATACAGTGTGCTGTGTTGAATGCTATGGTACACAGGATGGGCAGCTGCGGTCTGGGTCATTGAGAGCCCTCACCACCCCCTGTACCCCATTTTCCATCCCCCTCTTAAGTGCATTAATGACCATCATCAGCATACAGCACAGTGAGTTACCGACTGTACACTGCAATGCGCCCCCATTAGCGCCCCTTGTTCATAATAAAAGGTGCAGCAGGTTTATTTAATCTATATGTCTTGGGCTGAAAGTTTTATTTAATCAATTAAAAATTGTTGTGTTGTCATTGAGAAAACATGTTTTTATGCACACATACCATGCTCTGCAATCATCTGTTGCACATCATAACTGTGAGTGAGCTGCACCTGTTGCTAAATATTGTCAGAGGCATCTCTCCTGCCGGACCCCTTCCTGTCTTATTTCCTGAGGTTTTGGAACTTCTTATATCTTGCCACCTCCTCTTTAACCTTTTCTGGGGTTCTTCTTGTTTTGCCATCTTTTTATTTTTTAGCAAACCGTCTTCCATATTGAAGTGACATTTAGATTTCTTTGCTGGAGCTCAGCAATATTTTCATTTGACTATTCCAGTAAAATCTGTATCTTCATCGGGTCGAACTTCATTTTGCTTTTGCGACCTTCCTGCTCTGCTTCTTAACTCTCCATGTCTAATCTAAACCATAACTCCTCATTTGAATCCGGCTGTTTGTGCCTGTTATGAATTGCACCAGCATTCTTAGTAAATCACCTGCACATCATAAACAAACAATACGTGCAATTGATTTGCCTGTGCACACTATTTTGCACTCTTTACCAGGGATCTTAGTTAATCAGGGCCTTTATCTTATAATTCAGATACACTTTAAATACAACTCCTCACTTTTTGATATAAAGAAAAGCCTATACTAAATACACACAACCCCCAACACACTTCATTAATCTGAGTAAATTGCTTCAGTGATAACTGTGGACACTGGATTTCCTTAAGGAGCAGTCGATGATGAAGGGACAGATATTTGGCAAAGAGGGTATAAAATGAAGACACAACCAAACAACATCCTGAATCGAAATCCAGACATTAGTACTTCTGAGGAGTCGATCTCTTTAGTTCTTTGTAGCAAACATCACAGTAATCAGCAGAGATTTTTTTAAATTACAGTTCACGTCGTTAAAACATCAGCAGGCAGAGCAGTTTCCAGGTAGACTAATAACGCTTCTGTCTTCATTAATCCCTTCAGTGTATATAAAACACAAATTGACCACTTATCCCCTGTCAAACTGAGTTTGCTCACCGAACCTTACCCTTGTGTGTTGCCTTCACTCCTTTTCCCTTGTCTGACACAATGGTTTTCTAACTTGTGGGTTAGGTTTTAGGAGTGAACACCAAATCTCTTGCTTTTCTCTGTGTTCGCCAGACTTTATACAGCTTTCTAAAGATCTTTTAAAAAGTGACAAGGGGAGGACTTCCGGGTCACGGATGGAGTAGACATGTTTTCCCGAGTTCCCATCTAACGCTGTATATTTCACCTTTTTTAAGCCTCATTTGCACTTTAGTGAGGTGCAACTCCACAATACTTTAGCTGCCTATTACTCCCCAAGTATAAAGATCCGAAGAATGGCATCTAAACCGAAAGTGAACAAAAAAAAACTGGACATGCAGCCCGACGCAACGCTGGCCTCGGTCCCCACTGAAGACAACATGGCGGCTATCGCGAAGCTTCTCGAGGAGCATAAGGTTGCCCTTTCTGCAGAGTTTAAATCGGCGATAACACCGCTGGAGGTGAAACTGGACTTTGTACAAACAACAGTTGCAGACCACAGTAACCGTATCACCTCACTCGAGGCAAACGCGAACGAACTCAGCGATAAACTGGAGCTACTGGACGCTAAATGTGTGGCTATGGAAGCTAGCTATAATAAGCTAAAAGCTAAAACCATTGACCTCGAGTCGCGTAGCCGCCGCAACAATATAACGATTGTTGGCCTCCCTGAGTCGATTGAAGGTTCGCAACCCACAGTATTCTTTTCAAGACTACTGAAAGAGATTCTCGGGGAGGAGATTCTCCCCAAGGCTCCGGAGCTCGATCGTGCCCATAGAGCCCTTGTGGCCAAGCCAGCCCCAGGATCCAA
>JBBBVU010000012.1:6087794-6106458 GCA_037177055.1 Atherinosoma microstoma | reverse complement strand
TAAATATGTATATACACACAAGGTATATATAACTTCCACTATCCAAAATCTTGAGTCATCTCTCTTACATTTTCTTCCCATTTCTCCCACTTTTCTGCCCTATATTTGTTTGATCTCAGTAACTCTCAAAACAAAGCCATGATGTTGCAACAAACTAAACAATCCTGAAATCCTGATGGGATGCAATTTGATTTTCAGTAGGAACATTTGCAGCTATCAGAGGGCCAGCTATAAAAGAGAGAGAAATAGATGTAAAGTACCATGCCTTTGCTTTGCATGTGCAGCCTATTTACTAAATAAACCAATTTTCACATCAATTCAACTATGAAATTAAATTTTTGTTCCATTTACACAGCTTGAGGACAAAAATAAGAGGCAAACTCTATATAGATCTTAATGAAGATAACGCATATTTCATACTTAAAAAAATAAATAATGAAGAATTGTTGTTCAACAGCTGATGACCAAATTGAAATTTTCAGTGTTCCAGCAAGGAGAGCTTGGAGTGGTTGTATAACATGATAGGGCATTGTTGGTTTTTAAAATGTGATTGATTACCCCACTCAGTCAAGTTTGAAGTCTCTGTAAATTGGTTTATATATTGTGCTGACATGAACTGAAACCAAAGACTGTCTGCAACAAAGGAAAAAAAGCATCCAGTTGATCTAAATCTATACAAACATGGCTTAAACATCTGGTCAGTTATGCAAAATGTACAAATATAAATGAGTCAGCACATACAAATTACATTAACAACTTCATGTGAAAGTGGAGCTATTCAATTTAACTTAAACAAAAGGTTTAGTCTAGTAGAAAAAATGAAAAAAAAAATTCAAGAGCAAAAGAACTTCTGAAATTACTGAAATAAATAGGTTTCTCTGAATCAGCTGTAAGAATGATAAGACTGTTAAAAGTTACCAATGAGCATCTATTTTGCTCTGTAACAAGCCATTGTTTCTCTAGCTGATGCATGTTCACATTGTACTTTGTTAAAAAATTACAAAGTGGCTCTTGTGTTGCATTTTTTCTTTATGTTGTAAGCAATTAACTGCTTGACAACAATAATATAATTAGTGTCAAGTGCTTACTTATTCACTTAATACAAATTGCATGAGTCTCTATTATTTGCAATTATTTTAAAAAATTGCTAATTTATCTTATTTTATGATCTTTTAAAGTTGTACCTAAATAAATTAAATCAGATAAGCTCAATACAAATCTATTGTTATGAACAAACCCTTTCCGTTTAAGAAAGTTCAAGCCGAACAATTAAATTTCTAATCGCATTGATTTGAAACGCGTTACACACTTTGTTGATATACAAGTTCTGCACCAGATGTTGTTGAAATGTGGCTGTAAGTAACAACTCTGGGAGGCAGCCAAATGTCACTTAAAGGTGGTGACTGTGTGTGAAGATGAAGGAGTGTAAGTGGCTGGTTAACAACCCGGCTGGCCAGCCACTGTAGCCTGAGGGCATACACATGAGTTTCCTGTTTGGAAAAGTGACAGATGCAAAGCGAGATTGATAGAGAAGCAAGTGGTATGAAGGAAGACACTAGCATTAGTTTAAATGATGAATGATGGTTTTCATTTCATTCAAAGGGATATTTCATTCTTTTCTTTTTTTTTGTAGTGTGGTTGTGTATGATACTTATGAGCGGTCAGCATTTTACCTACAGTAGACAGCAGCTGGGGGAAATCAAGGATTTATGACCAATTTACTTTAGACCAGAGACAACAGAGCAGTGAAATTTTGACACAACAAAATTCTATTGCGGTTCATGCAATTGTTATATTTGCATCAGTTATTAATATTGCAACCACATCTTCTCACCTTTAGAACATCTATGCTGAATAATACTTTAGATCTGGTCCATGAAACTTTTTGAGGCAAAATTTATATGGTATGAAAATCCATAAAAACATTTTGTCAGATTAATCTATTTCCAATGTTTAGACTGTTAGAGTGGAGACTCTAAGATAAAAAAGTATTACAGTAAAAACATGCCTGCTTTAACTAGGATGAAGCAGCGTCCATAAAGAATGCTATAACATACCAGAGCGTCCAGTAGGACTCACTGTTAGACTGGTGGGGCAATACCATTGCCTTTTATCGCTTTGCTGTAAATCTGTCCATTAACCCATTGCTGTCTGTCTCCATCTCCCATTATTTATTTTGCAAAATCAGCCAAACTGAAATTATGCATAATACTGTACAAATTCACATGCACATCACTCTTTATTCTACCTCTAAAGTCATGAATATTACCACACAGATCTATTGAAATAACATGACGTTGATTGATTATGAAAAAAGCTAATTATCATAATCATTAATACTTAAAACAACCAACTGAGGCCACTCTGTCATTGTCTTCCATCTCTACAGTAATGGTCCACTGACATATGCTAATCAAATCAAAGAGCATGTGTCAACTTTCGAATGCATGATGTTTTTCTCGTCAAGGAGATATCCTTTCTGCTTTTATAAAAGTATGTTTGTTCGACTTTTTTGTTTTTAACACAGCAAAATGGAAACAATCTCTTTCCCTGATCTTCTCTCATTTTTGAGGTCATTCAGTTTGAATGAAATTAAATGACAGTTTCTCAATAGACTAATTCATCCATCAAAATCAGCGCTACCTGTTGTCGTACCTCAATCATTTTAGGAGATTCACTTATTCATAGGCACACACACTTGCACACATTTATATGGCTGACATACCTATGCATAAATTCAAGACACGATTGACTGGAATACAAATCATGACCTCTCTTGCCTGTCACCAGCTGATATGTAAGAAATAGATTCAGCCTCTGTGGTCCCTCAAGTACAGCCTGAAGCCAACTTCTACTTTCCAGGTTTCTTTAACTGCTAAGCTACCTAAATGTTTTACTTATCTATGCTAATTTTAGCTGATATATTAAATGGATATGGTTTTTTAATTGAAGAAATTGATAAGACACCCAACTTAATGTTTCAAATTAATCCCAAGGTGATTTTCCTCTTAACTGATGTTAACATAATTAGCATCATTGTGAGATGAGGGCTGGATAGAACTGCAAAGGACTTATTATCTCCCACTGTTTTCTCTCCTGTGTTTACAGTGCAGATCCACATACGCAGCAGACTTCCCACTGCGTAGCTCACCTTTCAGGACTTTATTCTACTAACATGTTGGTGTACTTTGTTTTCGGAACTGCTGAGTTTGCAGTGTTAAATCAGGAGAGTCTCCTGAGTCCATTGCAGAGATGGTAACATTGTAAATTATTAAATACAAAGTAACAAACCATTTATAAGCCTTACTGTAGGTCAAATTCAACTCTGTCACCATAGTAAAATGTTGCGTATATGGTATAATGCCAATGTTTTAGTAAACCTTACTGTACTGACCCTGTACTTTCCACACTAAGCATCACAACATGAGGTGAGAAAACAACTCAGACTTTTCTGTTTATTTTGTACCAGTAAAAATTTCAGAATAAGATATTTTATTAGGATGTTTGTCACATTTGTTCATCAAATAGTGGTTATTTAGACAAGGAAGTGAAACTTTACCAGCCAATATTTCAGATTAAGGATTTTTTGATGCAATACATTACAACAATGTTTTATAATTCAAGCCATTTTTTTCCTAACCTCAACCATTTGCCTTTTAATACCTTATATTAACCAAAAACTTTGCGATGTGTAAAACAGCAATGAAATACTGTACAAAGTGAGAGTGAAAGGAATCTGAACTGAATGCAAATATCATATTTCCAAGTTACTTGAAAAGACTAGTGTTTGGAGGAGGATTCAATCTTGGCTCCTCTACTTGACAGCCATGTGTGTGACATCATCTTCTAACTCCTTTGAGATCTATACAGACTTTGTGACTGTTAAATGTGATGCAACAGTCGTTACAAAAAGCAGTGACACTGCATTACTCTATAGTTATTGTGACCAGAAAAGAAATAGACAAATACATAAATAGAACATTTATAAATAGAAAGAAGAGGAAACGATGTTGATAAATTAATGACATTATTTCACATTTTATGACACAGCTGGCTCTTTTGGCTGACAAGTGTTGTATGTTACCAGAAATGTGAAATGACAATATTTATCATTGATGGGGTGGAAAATTAGATAACCAAAATGAGTTGAAACAAAAGAATGATTGTACATATTGTTAATGGTACAAATAAAGTCAGGGATTCAGTATAAATAAAGTCAGAACTGCTGTCATTCTTATTTCAGAAATGTAAGTACGTTTTAGATGTTATTTCCTCAGTTGGTCTCACCTTCATCTACAATTTGTAAGAGCCTTATGTTGCATTTGGCTGCATCAGCTGTTGTAGGTTGCAAACCTCATTATTCCCTGTATACAGTAACCATTCCAGACTCTCAAACAGGGAATACTGTTGTACCTTTTCCGATCCCTCCCCATTCTTTTTTGGCACAGCATTACAGTCATTAAACTTCATTATAGCGACAGTCTGTGCTTACAAAGAGGTGTGTGCATCTGTGTGTGTTGGGGGGGTTTAGATGAGGTCAGAGTGAAAGATGGGGTGCCACTTGTACTTTACTATGGTCAGCACACAAACATTCACGTTAATGCATTTGCAGACAAAACGAGCACTGTTGCTGCACTGTAGCAAGTGTTGACATAGTTGCATTTACATCTTTTAACCTCAACACAGTTCAAACTCTTAGTTTTGCCAGAAGAGTGTTCCCGTTAATGTGTAAGCATCTAATTTGAGATTAAGTGTCGTTTGCCTTTGTTACACCACCAGGTCAAAACAGAGGTCTTTTCATGAGGCTTGATTAGGGCAAACATTTTGGACACAATACCCTGAGGCCCCATGGTGTTAAAAGTGGTATGAAGTGGTGTCAAAGTGAAGGATGAGGTTTATCTGTAGGTTGAGATGGGCAGACTGGGTGCTTCAGGAAAATGGCTCAGTAGCTCACCAGCTCACCCCTATTTTTGGCAATAGTGAACTGTACATTATACTGGTTATGGGAGGATAATGGTGGCAGCTGACAAAGTTAGCCATAAGATTGTCCAAGATATGGTTTTGCCACCAAATCCATAATCAGTTAGTAAGATTTTATTTTTCTGAACAGCTATAAGTAGTTTTTTATTTATTTCCACTCAAACTTGATGCAAGAATTTGCTAAACAGATATCTGTGTATTAGAATTTTTTTTTTTTTTCTAATTTTGACATCCAGAATTCTGACATGTTAACATCTGCATTGAATTAACTCTTACTTAACCATTACTGCTGCTTAACATGTGACTAATTTGAGAGTATCATTTTAACAGCACCAAGTAGAACGTTTTGTTGCTGTAAAGGGGCATCACATATTCCTGTTTGACTGTGTACATGTTTTTTCTGCTCTCATTAGTATTGTATGCATACTTTTTGCACTTATGAAATTATCTACCACTGCTGTGTGAAAATTAGGTACTGTCCCATTTTATAGGACTATTTCAGAGCAGGTTGGATTTTAAATTAAAACATATTGTAGACAGGGTTTGGTGCAAAACTCCAGATTTAGTGGCCTTGCATGTTGGAATCCAAAGAGGTATTTGGCTTTAAGTTTCAAAGCCTGGGGAGCAGGCACTTAAATGAAAGAACAGGAAACCGATTTGTCTAAAATAAACATGAATTTCCTTTGCAAGGTATCTGCTGTTAAGATTCTACATGCATTGCTATTTCAACAAACAAAAGTGACACAACAAAAAAATTATTATTTGATTCAATTTCAACTTAATTCAGGATTATTTTCTATAGTGTCAATTCATAACAAAAGAAGTCCCCTTAGGGAACCTGGTAGATGTAGCTCTGAAGGTAGAGGGGTCATTTTTTTATTAGAAAGCTGTTAACTAGATACTCAGCTTTTCCAGTTTTAATGGTGAAATGTCTTCAGGCAAGATATTGAACATACAATTGCATATGAATGGGCAAATATGCGTGTCTGTATGTGTGCACATTTTCAGAGCCGCACATCCACACACACCACACAGTTTTCAGTCCCATGTTGCTCTTTCTGAGATCTCAGCTTTTTTCAGTGTGTGACTGAGGCAGAGATCACTCTCACTTGTCACTACAGTGTCTCACCTGCAGGTGTGATGTCACATACAAGCAACAGCTGTGTGGCCATTAAGAGAAATTCTGTGCATGGTGGTGTTGTGACTGTCTCTTTGTGTGTGTCCGTGTATGTGTCAAGGCTGCTCTGACTCAAACTGTCAGCTTACTGCTGTGATGGTTGAAAACTAGACTTTGCAGAAGTGACACAAACTTAAAATTTCACAATTTCTATATATGTAGAGGTTATAAATACCTACAGGTTTGATTATTTAGATGGTTTTCCACATGATGAATAACAAAATTATTTTTTTCTGGTGCATGTGACAAGCATTTAGAGAAAAATGTTTTGTTTGGTCAGTGTATGATGAAGTGGACATTAATGAGGACATAAGCTTGATAGACTTTTCCATTGTTTAGTTTATTTTGCCTAAAGTGATGTCTTCACAGTTTATGATATACGAAGTAAAAACAGAAACCTCTCGCCTATTCTTTTACAGTCAATCCAAAACAGACATTCAGATTTAAAGTCACCTTTTAGATCTAAAAAGGAATAAAAACTGCCCCTAGTTACAAAACAGATCTGCCGGTGTTGCTCAAACCAATCCAGTTAAAATCTGAAAAGATGGACAAAACACCATTATAATGCTCATGGATGTTTTTTAGGTTGTTTTTTTTTTCCATAAATGGCATTGCCATCACACCCAAACTTTCCCTGAAAAAAGCAGCTAGTAGAGGGGTAGGACTCTTAAGATTCCCCAGAATTCTCGAGGGGCAGGGCTGCGTGCTGAAGAACTCTGATCGGTGAAAAAAACTTGCAGCATTCTGCACTTCTGCCTATAAATCCGTGTGCAGCTGTAAACATGTTTATTTTACTCCAACAAACTTAATTCCGTGCTTTGATCGAGGAGGTGCAGGCTTTTTTTAGCGTATTTGCCGAGGACGACGTTCAGCGTGACTTCGAGTTAGCAACTCGAAATGGTAGAGTTTATGGAAGAATAGCCAACAAGTTGGCAGAGCTGAATGTAGGGCAGACACGGAAACAAAGTCGGGAAAAGTTAAAGACACTGAAACAAGATTAAAGACGCTGAAGGACCACAACAACTGAATTGGTCATACTGCTGTACTGACAAGCGCTATCAGCCTGATTATAGTGAATTTTCCAGAACTTTGCAGTGCAGTGAAAATCCAAACCGAGCAGATTACCTTGAATTATTTTGCCCTGGTGAATAAAGTGCAGGTAATAAAAAATCCTGGTTGGTGGAAACCCCCCCTATTATTAACATTAGCATTTGTTTCACAATTTTCACATACAGCACAAATAAGCATGTTGAAACCTGCTCAACCTTGCAGGAGAATGTTTTGTTGGAATACTAGTAGTTCCCTCATTGCTCTAAATCTTGCTCAAGTTTGATTCACAATATTTTAAGTTCAGTGAAACTTCAGAAGGAATGAATTCAGTTTCTGTTTTCTTTGTAATTTAAAGCACATTGTATAAACCACATTGTGCAAACAAAAACTCTGGCTACATAGTCTAACACGTCCTTTCATCACTGACCTCTCAGTGATTAACAAATCTTTACGATATGAATTATTTATCACACCCTATTTTGATTGTCTTGTAAGACTGCATGTTAACATGGTTACATCAGAGCCATCCAGGTTCTGCTAAACACTGCTTATATCCAGATTTTAAGACCAAGATGAGGCTGTGATTTTGCACGGAAAATGATCTGAGGAAAATTAGAAGCAACAGAATATCTCATTACTGTCTGTGTGGTGCTACTGCCACTGGCTGCTTCCTCTTTTACTCGCTGAACTCTTTGGGCCACAGCATCTTAATCAGATTTAAAGCTGCAGACACAATCAGCCTGTTTGGAACATGCTAAAATTATGGGTAATAAAAGCATGGATGTGTGGTATTTCAAGCAGTAACTTGAAGTACATAATCTGAAGACATGTGATGTAGTGAATTGTGAAAAAAAGGGCATACCCATATTCATATTAAATGTGCTATATAAATATACTTAACTTGACTTATTGTATCACATATAATTCACAGTTTCTGTGACCTTTGTACTACATACATTATCAAAATGTACCTTTAGATCCTTTTGTCCACAATTCTGTCTTCTGCCCCCAAGTGACTTTATTGATGTTCTGCAGTGAAAAACAGTCACTACTGCACTACTGAACTCTGGTAGATTTTCACAGTTTGGCACCCCTTAACGAAGGTTAATTCGGCATCTGTCTTGCATCCCGTCTCTTCTCTGAGCTCTCTCCAGTCAGTAAAAGTCAGTCCGATGCTGACTCTTGTCTTTTCTCTTGCTTTGTCTCTTTCTTCATCTGGTTGTTGAATCAGAAATTGTGTGCACACCAAATGGTGAGTGTTGATATATCAGCCCGATCTCCCTGAAATATGTGTAGTAACCATGGTGTCTTAACACTTATTTTCATAGTCTTGGTACATAATTGCTCAAAACTACATTCCAGGACCATGAAAATCCGGGCAATGTTTGAGAATTTAGACGAAGTAAAAAAATGAGAGTACTTTGAAAATATTTATAACTGAAACAAATGTTTATTAAACAAAGTCAATTGTTCTTCCAAGTCGGAGTTCCCTTTAAAGACGTATTATGCAACTTTCTGACCTTAAAACTCTGTGTTCCATCTATTATGTGCAATTCAGAAGTCATCACTGCCCAAAAACATCCCGAGTCTGAGAAACTGCACTATACAACTTTTTCATCCAGGATGCCGCGTACACCGTGACTGATTCAGCAAAGAAACACAATGAGATCATCAGAGGAAGAGAGGAAAAGAAGAAGAGAAAGAGACAGAGCAAGAGATAAGACAAGAGTCAAAAAACAAAACTATTTTACTGGCTTGAGAGAGCTCTCAGTACAGGTAGGATGCAAGATAGATGCAGAATTAGACGTTGATAGGAGACGTCACTGAGAAAATAGCAAAAGTTCTGTAGTGCATCTTTAAATTTGATGCAAGAGGTATGTTTCTACTTTTTCTGTATATATACCAGCTTGTGCATATGTTTGGGGTGTGACATTGAGCAGACAGTGACAGTGGGATGAATGTATAAGTGATGGAGGATTACCATAAAGCTCAGGAAACCATCCGTCTCCACCTTTATTGCTTCAATCTGCATTCATTCCAATCCAACAGTTCGCAGCCAAATATAAACAAACATTAATAACTCAAAGGCTTTTCTCGCCTTATTTTAATAACGCCACACTCTGTTCGAGAATGAATACGTTGGAAAGAATAACAGAGGGAATCTGACATTTAGGGTTTAGTTTTCTAAACTCCAAACTTTCCGATTGGAGGGGAGGGATAAGCAACACAAGCATTTGAAAAATCTTAATATTCAGAGAGAAGAATAGAGGAAAGGAGAGCATTTACAGCCATGAAAATCTCTTGGCATTATTAAGTAGAGAGGCAGGCAGTAGTCGATATGTCCTGTCTAATATTGTTATCAATATTTCTCTGAAAGAAGAGCTTCTTCAGTTTAATCTATACAACAAGATTAACCTTTTGCAGCCACGAAACAGACAACTGTTAACACACACCGACTACATCCTGGATACACAACACCTGGGAATATGATAGGTAAGGTTAGTGAGCTTCAGGATATCAAATATTCTGGATGTAAGTCACTGTAGTAATTACTTATTTAAGTTGATGGCTGGATGGTTTGACTTCAGTCAATCTTGCTCATTTATATCATTTTTATCCATGACCAATTAAAACTAACTGTTCATACATATAGTTGTTAACTGCTCCAAAATGAAAAATAAATGTTTTTCATTTATCACTTTAAATACTAGGCATTTAGTTAACAGCAGACCATAAAAACGTACTATGCTTAACTAAACTACTCACAGGTGCACATCTAACATGGCTTCCATGTTAAATGTGCACCTGCAACTTTGTCAATCGAACAGTTAGGGCCGGATCTATCAAGGTCCCAATTTGCATGTAGTAATTTGCCCGTGGGGCTAGGTCACGGTTTGCTGGTGATTTACTAAGATTGATTGCGCAAATGTTGGCAGGTGTAAACATGTTGGAGACACCCTATTCAAATGAGGGTTTTGCGTGTTTTGTAGTTTGCAGCACGGCGAGTTTGGAGAGAAGAAAGTGCTAAATGAAACTGACCCGATGAAGATGGAGATATTAGTGGAAGAGACAAAAATGGAAAAATGAAAAAAATTAATAATAAATATTAAATGAAAATAATACAACAGGTATCCCTGCAGAGCATCAAAAGGCGCTAGTTAATGAGGACAAAAAATAACGAGTTGCTGCCTATGTTGTGCCGAGATGGTCTGACATCTATTACAAGGTGCGTCTTCTGTAGCACTGGAGTGAGGCAGGATACTCGGGCCACGGTAGCGCTGTATCTGGAGTAACAATGATCATTAATATCCCGGCGAGAAGGATCCATGGTGGGGAACAGGTGGTGGTGGGGCTCTAGATACCAGCAGGTCTCAAGTGACTAGGACATGGGAAAAGCGCACAGAAGGTAGAGGAAGGAGAGCTGCTCGCTGGAGCTCTCCTTCAGCTTTGAGGATAGGGGCGCACTATGCGTGTCTAAGTTAAAAAGGTGACACGAGCAAAAACAAGAATATCAAAAGACTTAATGTCAGATTTCAAGTTGAATCGCGGAGTTCCTTTGATTTGTTCATTGTTATTAAATCTAAGAATTTAAGAATGAATTAAATTAAAGAATGAAAACTAAATGCGGTGCCTCCACCGATCATCAGAAAACATTGTATATCAAACTGATGCACCTGCACTCCTGCAGAAGGCTGCTTCTGCTCTCATCCAGCCAGTTTGCACCTGATTTTCAAAAGTGTTAAATATAGGCATGGAAACAGCGACCGCACTTTTACTAAATCACATTGCCCATGCAAAGCTGATTTGTTTGCATCTACTCCTCCTAGTATTTTACACATTCTGGTAGAAACGGAGCAGAATGCATATTATTTCAAGGCAAACGTACTAACCAGAATGCAGGTGTTATTTTGGGTGTGTAAGAGGAGCAATCCTTGGCGCATCCCTTTAGTAAATCAGCTGCAACATATTTATGCGTGTGCTGTCAAGTTTGCACACATTTGATAGATCCGTCCCTTAGTGTACAATTTCCTTGCCCCTTATTCTATTTCAGGGAGTACTAAGTAGTCATGCTACACGAGGCATTTTGTTTTCATTAATTAAAGTGGGTATAAATGTGACTCTAAGAGTAATGAGTAATCATTGATAATCTAATCCTGCACCACAGCTCCGTTTTGGTTACACGGACCCCATTAAATAAGAACTAAGATAGAAATGACTCACAAAGATAACATCAGCCTAAGGAAACAAGAGAAGCTCTCTCTGGCCCATTGTCTAAAAACCTGTTTCATACAAATTGTGAAACAGAAACCAAGTAGAACACAACTGCATTGACAGTAATAATGATTTGATTCATAATAATCTAATATTTCAAATATTTTCTTGTCTTGGTGCGCAAAACATGTCCAGGACATATTTGAAACATCTCATGTGACAACCTTACTTGTTTTATGTGAGTTGCTAACTGTTTCTTTAAAGATTTATACAACACTCAGTGGCAGTCTGCATGCATAAGACATCAACAAAACATTGCATCTCTGTCCTGCCAAGTCAGTTTTCGGTTTTAAACAGAGGCCAGTTCTGCTCTATGGCTACCTCCACTGCCAGCTGAACAACACTGCACCTATATTCTGTTTTATACAGAATGGTGAAATTCAAATAATAGCACAAAATTCCCCTTATCTAAGCTGTGAGAAAGTGTCTTAGTCTATTTGTTTCCTCACTACTGCAGATGCCTCTTTTGTCTTTCACGACCTTGCATATGTCCTCTTTCAGCACAGTTAAAGTTTCTCTCTGACGTTCAAGTAAACAAGTAAACAACCATTATGTACCAATTACCAAAAATGTAGAAAGTAACTTGACAGAACTTTGAAATTCTCTTTGACGCTTCAGTCAATGCAGTTCTCGTTGCTGTTTTACGAGTTGCAACCTACATCAGGATAGGCGCTGAAAACATCATAGCTTATGAGAAGACAGACACTAAAAATATCCTTATTTATAGATTACTGGCCGCTACCCATCACCTCAATTAAACATAAAAAGTGTTGGGCACACAAACCAGATGTCCTCCTGAAACACATTAATCTGAACGTCGTCCTTGGTGGCAAGAAGAAAATACTGAGTTTATCTTATTCAGCATGGATACAAAGATTTCTGTTTTATAACTTTTTTATGTTTTGCAGTGAGACCAAAGTGGGATCACGAAAAACTGAAATCCAAGGAAACTAAAGAGCTTCTGGTATCATCATTTTGTTCTTTGAATACAAATATTTCCCTTCTCAACTCTTACCTGTTTCTTCACTATATCTTCCTTCTAATTTCAAACTGCCTCCCCTCTTCTCTTTTTTTGATTGCATTTCCTCCCACTGACTGTCACCCCATCTATCTCTTTGTTTCTCTATCTCAGCTCCTGTCACACCCCCTGCCTTCGCCCTCCCCGTTCCCCTGTTTCTCTCTCACGTAATCCTACCCTATCTCACAACAACAAGCTGGTAATCCTACCTTTTCCTTTCATGCACGCTCACTCGCACACAAAAGGACACACACACTGAGGATACAAGCACATACACAGAAAGACATTCTTGCACACCGACGTAAACAAAATGCACTCAGATGCTGTCACAACAACGTGCACCTTCAAACCTACACGCAGTCACACATGCAGGTAGAAACAAAGTGCACGTTCTAACAGAAAACTGTGAGCAGTTAAAGATATTTGCAAGCACACAAAATGTTTTGGTGTTGTCAAACCATCAGATGTTACTATGAAGGTGCATCTCCTCTGAATGGCAATGAGCCCAGTGGGTCAGCTACAGGAAACCATTAATTAAGGTAATCACAGATTGCTCATGCAAAATAAGAACCAGAGCACATCTTGGAGTGCGTAGCTATGAATAACTTTGGCTCAACACTATTCAGGCAAGTTTCCTGTGGTTTAAACAATTAATCTACAGAGTTTTACAGTTATCTTTGTATTCAGAGAACATTTGTGCATTCCAAACAGCGGCAACAAGAACAATGCTGAATTTCCTCAACGAATATCGCTGATGCAAAGCAAGGTAATGGGTTGAAATATTGCATTCCAACTCATCCTACAACACTGGACAAATATTTGATATTAATAACAGTAAATATGATCAAAAGGGAGTTGAAAAAGTAAGGAAATCAATACCACTCTCATTTCTTTGGTTACAATAGAGCTGATGATTAGCTTTGGTTGATGCAAAGACTGGAAGCTGGGGGAAACAACCAGCTTGAGATAAAAAAAAGATCAAATATACACCTATCACAAATCCTTAAGATGAGTCGTTATCGTGCTGATCCCTTTAAAGAAGTGACGTTCAAAAAGAAACACTGAAAAAAAAGTTCATCTTTAATTGGTTTACAGAAAAATAACATATATCCATCTCAACAAATACTCTCAAGAATGTCAGTGTTGCTGTTATTTGTATTTATCAATATCATTTAATAGAATTATTTAACATCTAGTAACTTCAACAGAAAGGAACATCTTGTTACAGATTTATTCATCCATTGGAGTGATGTGAAGCAGTGTCACAGACAATTAAGGTAAGTCAATGTTTCTGTAGGATTTAAAAGAAATGCATTTCTCTTTGGCAGATTGAAGGAAACACAAGCAGGGACAGGATTAATGATGCACTGATTAATGACATAAAGATGCACCACTTTTTAACAAGATCTGTTCTGGAACTGCAAAACCACAGGGTTGTCCTGTGAAAAAAACATTTCCTGCTGTAGGACTGCAGCACTGCTCCTACATGCAGCTGGAAACATGCAATGAGATCACTGAACAGGTAAAAAGACACTGCGTCAAACTGCGTGTAATGAGAGAAAAGAAACAAAAATGACCAGCTTACAAAATAAATAGAACAACAAATACTTCTAACACAATAAGGATCATCTTGTCAACAACCCGTGTGTGCTTGAAAAACAGTAATTTCTTCTTTTTGTGTTGAGCTACTTAATTGCCTCTGTCACAATTATTTGAAGTGACCATGTTCACTGAGTAATAATTTCCATTTACCTGTTTAAAAAGATACATATCAGATTTCCATCAATATCTACAATTTTTCCACCATTTGTGTCTCTTTTTATCCATTGCAATTTAACTTCACCAACTGTCTGTATTCTGTGTGTGTATGTATATATATATATATACATATTGTCTTTCTTTTTGTTTTGAGGGGGCCAAGTCGCTTCTTTTGGGTTTGTTTTCATGAGGCTGGTCGTCTGTTTCTCTCGCAAGACCTGGCAACATTGACTGTGAGGTTAGGAAAACAGTAGCTTTATTAATGTATGGTGTTAGTTCTGGAATCCCTAGGCTGTTGAAATGCCCTCTGTAAAACACCCGCTTGAAAAATGCCTCAACTCCCATTTCTCTTCAACTCTGAATCAGTCGCCATTCTGGCCTCCTGCAGTGTCCTCTAACTTCTAATCTCAACACTCACAATCGCCACGTATATCCAGAGACCCCCAGGATACACAACCTGTTTCACACTTTTTGGCTATTCCACACGTTTTTCAAAGAAATAAACAAACTATAACAGTTTATTTCAAGATTATTAAATTCATGCCATATATTAGATATTCTTCTGTCTCTCTTGAGGAACATATGGTGAGGGAAATGGGCTGGATGTAGAACAGCTGGAAGGTCACTGACAATCAAAACACATTTTATTCCACACCTTAGGAGAAAAAGTCAATTCTAAGAGTTCTGCTTTCCCCTCAAAACCTTAAAGAGACTTTAAGAACCTGTTGTTGCTTAACCCCTCTACATGTTTCAGAGAAAATAGTTGAGATCAGCAACAGGGAGTCACATTCCTACAATGTAAGATCAATTTGCAGCGACACAGTAATGAACAGGCTTACAGTAAACGACTAATGTACCATTTGGCTCAAAGCAGAAAATTGCATTATAAGCAGCTTTCAGTCAGTCACTACACAACAAACATGAACCTTACTTCTGTGGCTTAAAACTAGGCTAAAATCCCATTACTATCCGTCTATCCATTTCAATTTCTCCCCCTTTTCAATACTGTGGTTTTGAACTAGGAAAAAAACATTATCATCTATCTATGTCTTTTACTATTTTAAAGTCTGTCTCATTTCATCTTTTTTTTCACCCCCTTTCTTTTGCTGATATTCCCATGGCTTGGGAAAAGATTGAAATGCCATTTATTCATACTCCTTTTTTCCCCCTTTAACTCACAATTTCAGTCGTGCTCTCCCCATCTCTGTCTCTCATTCCATGGCTAAAAGTCGAGGTATCTATTCATCTTCACGTCCATCCATCTTTCTTTTCCCCTTCCCTCTTCTTTCATAGCAGCCAGTGCAGTGGAAATGGTTTAAAGGGGGTGATTCAAGAGACATGACAAGTCAGACCTTAAAAACAAGCAGAACTTGGAGCAGTGGGATGTCACAACGCATCTACAGGGTCTCACTGTAGTATCTGCTTTTTGTTTCCTCTTTTCTTTCTGTTGACTTTCCAGCAAGGATAGTACTTGTCAGTGTGGATATTAAGTTTCTTTTCAAATGCCAACACAATAAATTTGGACCATTGGACTGGTAGCAGTGGTTTAAGTTCTCAGAATATCCTAGTATTACTCATTGCTTGTGTGCAGATAATCATGGATAGACCGTTAAAGATCTGCAATATCTTTTTGTTATAAAAGGCAGTGCAGCAAGGCATCTAGATTTGGAAATAAAGATCAGTCAAATTTGTTGCTTTTGCTCAAGGCAGAAGAGGCTGTTTCTTTCTTATCTTTTTTTTTAGAACAGTGGTGCAGGGTTTAGTTCTTTCACCTAAATTCTGGGTTCAATCCCGCTGTGAGAAGTTTGGACTGTCGGAGGACACTTTCATAAAACATGCAAAGACAAATAATTTTACATCAACTTATAAAGGTATGAGTGAGGGCGCAAGGTCTTCTGTTTCCAGTTAATGATCAACTTGGAACTGGTGCTGATTTTCAACTGGGGCCAGAAACAGATGTTGATTCAAGTCCTAGGATCTAGCTTACTTTCCAACAGGCCAGAATGACCTTTGAACCACATCATTACATCACCATTTACTTCTTCATTCTGAACTTCCACAGAGGACCACACTGTGAGTAGAGTTCATCTCCTCCACAGATAATATGACCTATCCACTTTTACAATATTGCCACTGTTTAAAAGAGCAATCAGTTTTCATGCAATATCAACTGGCTGGTGTGAATAGTTCTTATAAATCCTAGTAATATTTAACTAAATAATCTATTGGCATGATTATAAATATGAGCAGTTGAAAACAGAAACTTTAAATACAACATTATGAAGCGTTGATTGCTGTTTGTAACCAATATTTTTAAATGCTGACATTAAAATCTTAAATTGAAAGAAAAATAAGATAAATCATTTTTGATGGGCATAAAAAGCAGTTTTAGCTTAAAGTTCTTGCAAAGCTTGGCTTTATTAGGTCTCCCCAGTATAGGGAGGGTAGATGCTATATTATTAGTTTTTTAGGGGGGTTATAAGCAGGCACGTGCAGAGGGTGGAGCTAAAGGTTCTGGAGCACCTGCCCCCTTTTGCCCTTTTCTCAATGGCTTTTTTTCCTGAGCAACTTCTTGTGACCTTTCACTAGCTAATGGGAGCTAACCAGCTAACGGAGGTAGGCGGGCTAAAGCTAAGGCGCGCAGTTAGACGGCTAAAAACCGCAGTTGTGCTACTCTGTGCCTCGTTTTGCCAGATATCTTCCACCTGTCAATCAAAAGTTATGAAGAATTTTAAGATTAAATAACATCTAAACAGATAAGGTAGAATTTTTTTCACTCTGCCCACATTTGTCATGAAGTTGAACAATTAAACCTAAAACGTTTTTTGAACCAGGCTTTAAACATGTTTATTTCTGCTGTGAAGTTGGCCTTTTTAACATGGGAGTCAATGGGGATCTGCTCTGGTTTGCAGCCAGCATTAACGGGTGATGGGGGAACTGCAATTTTTGGCACTTCCGCATAGGCTTCACGTTTCTAAGCCTGAGGTTGACCCGTGGAAGCTACCGAGCTGGAAATGCTGAAGCGCCTGATGTAACAAACCCTGTGCAGTAGGTGACAGTATGCATCTGTTTACTTGTTTTTGATCGGTTATTAAGAAGAAGAAGAAGAAGAAGAAGAAGAAGAAG
This sequence comes from Atherinosoma microstoma, assembly GCA_037177055.1. Taxonomy (NCBI): domain Eukaryota; kingdom Metazoa; phylum Chordata; class Actinopteri; order Atheriniformes; family Atherinidae; genus Atherinosoma; species Atherinosoma microstoma. The sequence continues at coordinate 6,089,077 of JBBBVU010000012.1, read as the reverse complement.
AAGAAGAAGAAGAAGGCAAGATAAACTGCAGCAGAGCGGACCAGAGATCAGAGATGGCCAGAGGTTGTCAGAACAGCTAAATCAGTTAGTGAATTCAAATAATCGGTAAGTGTTTTTAAAATAAACGAAGTGTACGTTGATTCAAGGTTTATATGTTTACATAAGGGCTGCTAAATGAGGACATAAACTATGATATGCCCGTTTTTCTTACTTTTCTGAATTGGGTGCCCCAGTTATTAATTACTTGTGGATGCATGCGTCATGTAGCCAGCATGCTCCTCAGTGCTTGAATGAATTGACACCATTAGTACCCGTGCTACGCAATGTATGTGTTTGTCACTAATGGGGTGACCAGTGTTAAAATAAACAACGTTACTTTTTCAGTAACAGGTAATCTAACTTATCCACTAAAGGGAAAATATTTTAAACATTTTCAAAAAGTAATGTAATAATTATTACTTTCCTTTGTAATTCGTTAGGCTACTTTCAAAATGATGTAACTGTTACTAACTTCGCTCATTTTTGGGAAAAGTAACTATAATTTATTACTTTTTAAAAGTAATGTGCCCAACACTAGAGTTTACATTTCATTAATTTATTTTCCATTAATTGTTTCCATACATTTTGGGCTATAATGTTTAGATTTTTCATTCAGATTTCTCTATTCCCTGCCATGACCATTCCCATTCTTTTGCCCTAACCCTTTTGCCTCTGGTTTGTAATTGTGATGCATGTCAAAATCAAATAATGCAACATCACCAGATTCCCATCTCTGCCTCTCACACAGTCTTTTGAAATCAGGTTTCAAGTGGCCCTTTTTTAACTTTGGGGACCTGCCCCTTTAGAGGTCTCTGCACGGCTCTGGTTATAAGCATGGTGGTTACAATGAATTTGCTGGTCTTGTTTGTGCTATAACCCCCCCTTTTTTTTTGCTCTTTTTATGGGCGGTTCTTAAGGCTGGAAAAAAGCTTGTCCTTCTCAGGAATCGGTTTCACTGGCCAAGAGCAGATTATTTGGCTTTTGAAATGCAAAGAGTAAGTACAGGATTAGGCCCCGGCTACTAATAAACAACAGTAAGTTCGAAAATATAAACATATTTATGCTGCTTAATGTTTGTTTCAAAAAAGCATTCCTACCTGAATATCACAAGTTGGTGAATTGAGGTAATCAGGTGGTGGTGTTCATACAGTAATATAAATTATAAATCATGGGCCGCTTTTTACTCTCCTACCTTAAGGCTTTTTATTGGTGTGAAGAGATAATATCATCATACATGAGAATTT